>CM053790.1:610803172-612003172 GCA_028749045.1 Cupressus sempervirens
ATTGTGTATTCTATATACTTCTTGTTTTGGGTTTTTGAGTTGACTAGTGTTGACCAGTTATAGGATGTCTACCAGAGGCTTGGGAGTTATACGATTGTGATGGCATGTTGATGTTATTTAGTCTTGATCTTTATAAACCCAACCATGGTTATGTGATGGAATGCTCTATGAGATGTTTGTATTTACTGATTGTTATTGCTCATTAGTCTTCTTGTGAGAAGTTGAGATTCGTATGTACAAGACATTTGACTTAACCATTTTTGAGTCATCGATTAGTTATCCTTGGATTACTTTCTAGTCTTCATGATGGGACTGAAATATTGATTTATTTATTGATGATGTCATGTTGTGACATGTTTTGACTCAACCATTTTGGAGTCTTCAATCAGTATGATTTTGAAATATATTTTGGCTATTGAGAACCAATGGATACTTTTGATTATCAGTGATACCTTCAGTTGCCAATAGAGAACTGTTGTGGTCATGATTATCTATGGATGCTTTTCAGTTGCTCATGGAGATTTGATGCTTTTATTGTGAATATTTGATGTTCCTATTGTGGATTATCTTTTGATATTTCTTTCCAGTCGCTCATATAGGACTGGGGTGATTTTATGATTCCATGAGCTTAGGGTAGGTTATCTAATTGTAGTGTCAGGAAGTGGCTTGTAATGGGGGCCAGGTCCCTAAGTGGCTGCCATGGTAACTCATTGTAAGTTTTGTTAATAAGTGATAACATTTATACTAAATGGGGATTAAATGAACCTAAAAAGATAATTGTTTTGTTCTCACCCATGCCTTGAGTGCTTGTACAAACTAGGATGAGAGTAGAGAGAATGCTTGGTTGCAACCTTGCATTCCATAGTATGCCTTGTCAGTATGAGAGGATACTAATGGCCGCATAAGGATTAGTAAGGACTCATGGAGTTGTAAGCTAACTACCAAGGTAACTTCTATATGATTTATGCGATGACACTTTCCCGCTTGCATAGTAGGTTTCCTACATGTCATTGTGGGCCTCTGGGATTAGATGTCAGTTTATGAATTGGAACCTTTGAGTTAGTATACTTTTAGGATTCCTGGACTTAGAGAGTATTTTTATGCTTTGTGATTTGATAGCCTGTTTGGGACTTGAGATTATCTCCTCACCACAGTAAGAGTGGACCATTTAGGTTCCACATGGTCGGGTGGTAGTGTTTTTCCACTCTTATCATTTGAGATCCATCTGAGACACTGTGGCTGATGCATTCTTTGTCGACATCTATCTTCATGGATTATGATGGTGGACATGTATCCTCACATTGATGATTTTCATATGTTAGATGATGTTATCTTATGCTTTGTAACTTTGCATGTTAGATTACTTTTTGCATATGATGTAGTATGATTTAGGAGTGACATTCCTACTATATTAATATCGATGATCTCTTTGATGATTTGGAATGTTATGCACGAAGTGATGGCTAGGATCCACAATGGTCTAATGATGCTATTTATGGTCGGAAGGAATCGTGCACTTAGTTAATTATGTTTGTGAAAAATGGTTATCTATTATGATGTTTATATCTTTTATGATGATTTATCATGTATGATTTGTGGTTTCATTTACTGCATCATGGATTAGTATTGGATGATGATTTTCTTTATTTACATAGATGTATGTTCTTTTAAGCTTTTCATACCCTGTGGCATGTGTAGTGGATGATTGAGCAATCAGAAATGTAATTTAAGAACATTGGACTTTTCATTATTATTTCATGTGGATGTAGTATCAGATGGAACATAATTAGTTATGTTAGATGTCATTCAACGTTAAGGGATCTTTAAAGAATGTAACTTGTTATGTATGTTATGTTTACTTGAATTGATGATAATGCTTTCGTTACTATGTATAAGTTGTAAATGGTTTATCTTTCATGTTAAAAAAAAAATTGTTTGGCAAACTTAGTAAAATTTTTAGATTAATTCTTTGGATCCCTTGGCGGGGCATTAAAATTTCCATCTCCTCACGCTCCTCCTCATCATTCTCAAAAGATGACTTCGTTTCTTTTTTCTTCTAGGGTTTCAAGAGCTTTTTATCCTTCCTCTATTTTTTAGTAGTGCTAGTCTTCTTGGGCATGTACAAACCTTCCAAATCTATTTCTGTGTCATCCTTACTAGAGATGAGATCATCTTTAGAGTTAGAAGGGTTGTCCTTTTTCACCCTTTTTTGAAGTTGATCTCTAGATTTTTTCCTTTTGGCATTTTTCTTTTTTCTCTTACTCAACTCAGAGTCGTCATCAGAGTCAGGACCATCACTATCCTGCTCATCCAAGGAATCATCATACTCATCACCATCACCCTCTATAGTCTTGGTTTCAATGAACTTCCCTATATTGTTAGCTTTAATGTCCTCATAAATGAGAAGCATGAGACCATCATGAAGGGGGGATTGGTAATACTCTAATCTCAAACCCCAGTGATGCTATTGTTTAGTAAGGAATAGAAATCTTAACATTATGCCTAAAGTTATTAAGCATAACAAAATGGTATGTATAAACCCTAGAGAATCTGCCATCAAGGGTAATGTAGGAAATAATGGCCCTAAAAATAATTCTCTAGAATTTCTTCAAAGACTTGGGTTGAAAGTAGGTAATACCTTTTTTCTTCACCAATTTCTTCTTCTATTGACTTGGTGGTTATCACCAACCACCTCTTGTGGATCTAGGCAAGTCTAGTGTTTGTGACATTCATTGATAGCTTGAGCTTTTGGCACAATGGCAAACATACCAATAATTGGTAACAGAGCCTTGGGTCATTGGTTTGAATCTTGGGAGGTTTCCTTTATTTTATCAGTGTGGAACCCTTAGTTGGTGCTGAGGGGGAAATTGTTGACTTGGTGGTCCTCACCTCCTTCAAGGTTCATGACATGGATTAAACACCTCATGTGGATCTATGTAAATTTGGTGTTTGTGACATTGATTGATAGCTCAAGCTTTTGGCACAATGAAAAAATACCAACATCTTCTCCTTGGGTGTCTTCGAGAAGGTGTCCACTATGGAGTCAAAGATATTCCCATCTCTATTAAAATTATTACTAATTATTGGGATGCCTGTGACCTTGGAGATATACTCTTTAGTGATGGAGTAATTCTATACATTTAAAGTCAAGAAACCCTCATTCTAATTATGCAGAAACAACTAGGTTACTTGGGGATTTCCACCATGCAACTTCTCTAGGAAAGTAGCAATACCCCCTTTTCTCAACACTTCCCAAATTTGCATTCTCTTCCTCCATTTATCACATCTAGTAGGCTCTTGATGTCTTCTTTGGCCTCCCATTCTCTTCACTAGATATGTAGAGCTAAAGTAAGAGATGAAGGGAAACATAACAGATAACAAAAAGACCCTAAATCTATGTGAGAAAAAGACATAGTTATGGCAAGTGCCACCGCCACCTCTACCAATCCTCATAATAAAAAACATATCCAACTTAGCGTGCATCACTATCTTTAATGATGCCCTCCTTAAACCCAACAATCACATCATGATTGATTGTCAAGGTGAGTAGATAAAGAAGGTTTTCATTCCATTTTTACAAGATTTGACAGGTAACAACCAAGTTGGCCATGGCATCAATAGTCCTGTTGGCTTCCCGGTAAGTATGACTTATAAAGTAGTCCTCAAAGGTATTGAGGATAGAAATATGTTCTTTTATAATGTTCTTTATGGTCCAAGAAGGATCAAATTGGCCTTTAAGGAATTTCACAATATTGAGTAAGTCTCTCTCTAGTCAAAGTTTTCAAACACCACTCTCTTTAGAAAGTTTAGTAGTTTGGAGGGTGTGCGACTTAATGTTGTCATTTTCTTGGATTTTGGTTTACTTTTCCAAGACTGGACCTATGTTATAATTAAATGCCTAACTAGCTAACTTGTGGCTTAGCTAGCTATATAAGAAGCTTGGTTAGATGTAGGAAAAGACATGTCTCAGAGAGAGAATAGAAGATAGAAGATGCGAGTTGAGACTTTGAATTTGTAATTCTTATTTTGTATAAGGCCATAACCCAGAAGGCCTCATAACTGAGCATATTTTAGTTTTGTATGTGAAGTTAAATAATTACACCTATGAATATCTTGCTTATAGCCTTGTGTTATTTATTTTTATCTACTTTTTCGTGTAGCTTCCATGTGTAACTCTAGGCATGGGAGTGTTGGTATGTTTGAAGTTGAGTTTATTCCTCTCTTATTCCTCCCATACTCTAGATTCCTACATCATGTAGAGTTAATATTGTGTATGCATTTTGAAAGCAAACTACCAGTGTGTGGCTCTAATGCAATGAGAAGAAGCACAATAGATAGAATTGAAAATAAAAAGTAACAAAAAAAACCCAAAAGAGTAAGACAAAGGAAGAAGACAATTGGTACCAAGACCACAAACCCTAAGAAGAAAAAAGACGGGGAAGGGAATAATGACTCAGGAAGAGAAACCACCTCACCTGAACCAGAGTCTAGTGATGATGATGATAACAAGAAGAACAAGAAGGAAGAATAAGTGGCCAAGGAAAATCATGTACCAACATAGAAAATATCTAATCCAAGAGTTGTTAAATAGGTAAGAAGGGGTAATCTCACTCCTCCACTTTCCACTATAGACATATTGAATGATATAATTCAAAATGGAAATTACAATACAATAATATATAGATATGCACTTATAAATGAGAGATCTCAAAATAGTGTCATAAATGTAGTACTAGTCAACAGTAGGTTTTACAACAAAATACCAAAAGTGATGAAGAAAGTCCTACCAAGAGAACTAGTTGATGTTATAATCGCTAAGTGGAAAATTGGTATTGTGCAGCTGGGATAGATTATCAATGATACATTGACTAAAGTCAAACCGAATTTCACTCTAGTAGATATATAAATGTGCACACATGTCTATATCAATGAGCTTCTAGCTTAAGAAAATGTTGCATTAGTCATAATAGGATGGGAATGAGAAATGTTTGTAAAGGAAATAAAAAACAAGAAAAAAAAATAGTCTAAGAAGAGGTAATATGTGTAAGCATGTTAACTAGTCAAACAAAAGCATTAACCATATTAGATCCAAAGGAAAGGGAAATAAGAAGACTATTGCATCAGTTAGAACAAGTAGATTAATAGAAGTTGAGGGACATATTGAAGAATTGGATGAAGAATCTATAAACTTCAATCCTATGACCTCACCAAAGAAGTCATAATATATATACTAAAGTGCACAATACAACTGTCACACATGTGGTTAAGACATATCCAATGGTAGATACAAAGGAAAATATGATGACTCAGCATGAGGAAAGACAAGAAGAAAGTGACACTCAATAGAACATACCAACAAAAGAACACAAGGAGAAAATCTCATCTCCTAAGATCAGAGAAGAAGGAGACAAAGGCCTAGCAAGTCCAAAAGGAGATATAGCTATAGAGGAATAAGCTACAAAGAATGGTGTTTACAAACTGGTCCAACCTCAGGCACAAGAGATACTAAAAAACTCTATGAGGCCCCAAAGAAAAAAAACAAAGATACAACTGGGAAGTATAGAACCATAAAAATCAAAAGGAAAAATAATGAAGATGAGAAGGACACCATCCTCTTCAAGATCTGAAGATGAAGGAGAATTGTTCAAGTGACACACTCATGAAGTGAAGAATCTTGAGACAATTCAAACTGCATTGGATGTGTATACTAGTAGAATGTAGGAATTGATTGACAGAGAATTAAATCAACACAATATCTTGTTGAAAATTCTCATTGAGATAAAGAAAGAAAGCCCATGTAAGGAAAGGACACATACTTTGGTCAAAGAAAAGAAACTGATGACATGAATGCTTGGTGATGTGAAAAGTGACATTGTTATTGATCTTATTGATCAACTTAGGAGCACCTTGAAGCACACAAACATTAGTGATGGAATGAACTCTCTCAACAAAAGAAAGAAGGAAGACAAGAACAAGAAACTGATTGAGCATCACTTCCAACAACTTGCAGAAACCAAGTTCACTATAATTGAACTTTTTAAGGGCATCACTCCAATCCTCCAACATATCTTAGACTCACATAACCTTATTATAGATTTGAATGACTCAATAATAATAGCTCATTAGACACTAAAGGTCACCCAAACATCATTCAATGTATTGACTAGCTCAGAAAGCAAGTACACCAGTCAAATTCAAGAAAACCATCATCTACTCAACTAGGTCACTACAATTCAACACCAAAGGAACTCCACTCTATTTAAATTACAATACATCCTATTTCCCATAATAGGAATTATTCAAGGAGACGGATGGATTGGTATTATCAAGTACTAAGTAAATGATTGATGAAATGGACCAATGCCTACCAGGGATTATTAGCCTAACCCATGCACTCTAAAAATTTCCAAACACCTAGAAGACAAAGTGGAAGACTATAGAAGATACATACCCTTTTTCATTGGTGACAAAAAGGGGGAGATAATGAATAATGAAGAATCAAGTGGCAGTGATGATGCAAAGGGGGAGATGACTAATGAGCAGTGTCAGGGGAAAATGCATAGGAAATGATAAAAGGAGGAGATGATACACAAGAAATGGTAATGATTAATATAGAAAGGGGAGATGAATGGTTAAGAAAAATAAGAAGAACAATGAATGAGAAGAATGAAAAGAGAATTGTGATAGGGGATAAGAACTATGAAGGAGAAGATGAAGGCTTAGTAGAAAAAAAACACAAGTCATAGATACACTAGAAGGGGATTGCAAAAGGAATAACAAGAAGGCACACACACTTTTGTTAAGTACAACCACAAGTAAATATTCTACTGGCATCCAACCCAACCAATGTATATTTTTTTTCATCAATACCAAAGGGGGAGATTGTTAATGCAACTAACTACATTAACATAAGGATAGTTGGCATAAGTGTGTTGTCATTGATTCACAATTGGTTGAGGAGTATACATATCTTGAGTACCGGTAGATATCTTTACTAATTCACAAGGAAGAACATGACTAAGACAAGTCTATCTAGTTTGCATGAGTCATTGCATTGATATGACATGGCATGTATGGTGAAAATTCAAATTTAATTTTTATTCTAACAAGAATGATAGAATACAGAGAGCCCCTAGAAGATAAATCAAGATGAGACCCATGGTAGACTGATAGTGCTACTAGTCTAGACACTACAACATAGGTGTCATGGGTCACTCATGATCTACTCAACAGTTTTAGTTCAAAATTTGAATTCATTATTTTGAGCCAGATATTCTCCAAGGGTTTCCACAACATATAAATGAGGTGACTTAAATAATTTTAGTGTGTGTGTAGATTAAAAAATGGGGGGAGAGATTGCAAAAAAAAGGCTTAAGAGAAGAAGAACAAATATAAAGATGGTTAAGAGGTTGCATATGCTTTGATGGAGTATTGACACCATATGTCAAGAGGTTGACCCCAATATTAGAAGGGCATGCAATGAAAATCAACAAATCAATAGCCTAGAATCCCCCACTCTTGATGTTTATTCCTTTGGTAGTACTTTTTACATTTTTTTTTTCTTATAACCTTGTATTTTATTTTGCTGAGGGATCTACCACCTTAGGAATATCCCAATTGTCACCTTTTGTCTTAACCTTGGTTTCTATCTCCTAGCTCAAGGGAGTGAGAATTTTTGTTCTGTGTGGTTGGGTGGCTAGTTTTATTGAGGTAATGTCCATGGTCTTGTCGATGACCCTTGTTGATGTTCCTTTCCAAATTAGTCCATGAAGAGTTTATATTCAAGTATATTATTTTATGTAAATATATATTTATTCATGTAAATATAATCTCCTAAAAGAAGTCATAAGTATATGACATAATGATGTAATTTCATTTTAAAGTATTGTAAAAGGGAAATAATATCTCTAAGAGAAAGGAAATGGAAAAATAAACATATTGTTTTATTTTAGAGCATTTAAAAAGATGTTTTAATAATAATATTTGCTTAAGTATCTCTTTACATTGACAGAGAAAGGGAAAAGGAACCGAGGAATATTTATTTTATGATGTGTCTAAGTGAATGGTAAAAAGGAAAGAAAATATAATCTTTTAAATTAACGTTCAAGGAAGTATTATGACTGATAACTTGTGGAAATTAGTCTTTAAATCAATGGGTAGTTATGATGCAATGGATCGAGACACTAACTTTATTGTACTAATTAGAGAAAATTTTATATTTACTTAATTCATTTGATATAAATGTAGAGTAATAAGGTAATGCATACCTTATTGAACATTCATCTCTATCTTAATGTCTACAAATAATATTATCAAGTGTAGTATAACATAGGCTATGAACTCAATGATTAGTTTTGAAGTAATGGCCTACATTGACAATTCAATAATGAATGTTGATTTACTTATGTTTAAGTAAGATATGAACATTAAAATGATTATAGACTAATAAAGATCAAAATTCAATGCATATATTTATAGATGTAAATATGTTTGATGATGTTGTTTTAGTAGTGCCATTAGAAAATCCTTGAGGACTTAGTTGGTTAGTAATAACACATTTTAGTTTTGTAAATGTAATACCCCTCATTTACTATCATTATAGACTTTGTTGTTAAATTTATATCTAACTTTATCCCTTAATTGATATTTGAAATACAATACGTTGATATGTAGGGTAATTAATTATATCACATAACAATAGTTACTTACTTGCAATGATGATACTTTCACATATCCATTTGATGATTATGATTAGCTTTGTAATGACGATGTTTTATTTTTTTTGAATTAGAAAATGTAATTGATTTTGTAATAATGTAATATGGTATACCTTCACATGTTGATGATGTATTATTTATATTAGAATATTATGATATTTATACTCATGAGTTATTTATGCTACTAACCCTATACTTGCATGTGTATAGTGTGTGTCTATTAAATGATATTCTGTCTGACATGTCTGATGTGGTTGAGGGAGGGAGTTGTAGTGACACAGTGCAAGGTAGAAGAATCCCCAAAGGAGATGTTCAAACCCTAGCAAACAACCACACAATGGAAACACAACAAAAAGTAACAACAATGCAAGATTTGATACCAAATCATAACTAATTATTCCTATAATAACTGATTACATGCAATATGCCTGGCTGTAAAGCCTTTTGTATTGGGACCAAATACAAATAGCAATTACAAAACTAGTTGTACAAGATCCCACAAAATCTAGTTACCACATGCCAATTCCAACTAGTCTAGATCCACAACTAGATAAGAACACCAAGAAGAATTTACAATTGCACCCTCAGGTCTACCAAGCAATCCTCTAGTTCCTAAGCTGCAATCCTAGCTCTTCAAAATCAACAACTACTCTTCATCCCCTTCTCCAAGCTGGAATGATGAACACTACCTAAATTCTCTACAAGACCCCTTACTCATACCCAACTAAGCCACAAGTTGGCCCAAATTCTTACAAACTAAATTAAATCCTTACATTAAATATAGGTTGAGCCACAAGTCACCTACAACATTAAATTAAATACCCATACATAAATTAAATGCCAAAAGTCAGCTCACAGACAACTTGCTACCAATAGAAACTAAGACCAAATCAAGTGTCAACAAAACCAAGCTGAGCACCAATAAATTCCCAAGCATTGCCAAGCTCCAAAGACCATGTTGAGTTCCAGAGACCATGCCAAGTTCCCAAACCATGTCGAGTTCCACAGACCATGTCAAGTTCCACAGACCATGTTGAGTTCCACAGACCATGCCAAGCTCCCACAGACCATACCAAGCTCCCAGAGCATGCTGAGCACTAGTCCTTCTTTGACCAAGTACCAGTCCAAGAACCCTCCAAAGCAACTATTGAGCCTCCTCCCATGAACTTGGAAGTAGTCATTGAGCAAACCCAAGATGCTCCTGCACCACATAGTCACTTGCAAGTCAGGATCTACATGATATACCATTGTCCACCATTGCATGTTTAGCTTAAATATATATGCACAGGTGCATGCTTATCTTTTATACCAGGCATTGATTTCCCTAAATTGCCAGGATGAGTGCGCCCTATCACAATAACTCAATAGTAAGAATGGGGAGATAGTGTTTAGGTCCAATCCTAGCCAAAACCTTATTACTTGTGTCGATAAGGAGGGAATTTATCTGACTAACTACACTTTTTAAAACTATGAGTTTTTCTTTGTGTGTGTTGTTTGATTTTGACTTTGGTTAGTTTTGCTTATGTTACTTTTATGTGGGTTTGACTATGTGATTTACATGATAAATAGTTTAATTATGATATTTGGATTAATCATACGATATTATAATTATTAAATAATAATATGATTAAAAAAATATTAAAGTATGAAGATATTTAATTAATTGAGAAATTAATTAAATATATGATTTATTTGAATTAAAGATTTAATTTAAAAGTCTAATTTAGAAAATAGAAAATAAAACAAACTAAAAAGAGAATTAAAATATTAAAGAGTAAATTTTGATTTATTATAATTATTTAATTAATAATAATTAAATTATAATTATATTTAAATATTGGACTTTAATTATTATTAGTAAATAAAATAATAAATTATGATTCTAAAAGTGTCATGCAAAATAAACAAAGTGAAGAAAAGAAAGAAAATAATATTTTAAATAGAAATGTTTTGAGCATGCATGAAAAGACTTAATAAATTATCTAATATTTAATTAAAGGTAAGTAACTTTTTATTAAATTAAAAATTAGAAAACCCTAGTTAGGGTTAGAGCTCTTTATTAGAGGCTTTTTGGTCATTTTAGAGTTAGACATGTTTTGGGAGAGCAATTGGATGTAGAGTTAGAATTAATAGGTTTACACAGATGTTCATGGTGATCTAACATTGAAGTTAAAGAATTTGTTCAACTTAAGAGTACTTTGGATCACATGTTTTGGGCTTGTGTTATCTTGAAATTTTTTTTGGCAGATTTAAGATATAGTTTGAGAACCTTGCAAATATTTCCATTAAAAAGATTGTCTTCCTCTTGCTTGTTAGGTTGCGTTATAGTGATTGCTAAAATTTATGAATGATTTTTATTTGTTTAAAAGAAAAATTACTTATGGGTTACATTATTTTTGAGAAATTAGAAGGATGAAAATTTATCGTTCTTGTGTAGAAAATTCTCATAAAATGTAAATCTAGAAACCCTTGTTGTAAAATTAACAAAACCATGTTGACTCTAGAAACCCTTGTTTCAAAATTAGCAAAACCATATCACATGAAACATGTCAAAACCCTAGATTCTTCTTGAGAAAACTTACATGCAAAAATTAGAATATATGACAATTTCATCCAATTTAGATGTTGATTAAATGCTTTTGAAAATAATTTATGAAATTAAAACAAATTGAAATTTAAAGATAAATTATACATTATTTTGCAAATTAGAAATTAAATTTAATATCTAGAAAAAAATAAAATTGAGAAAATTATATGTGAAAATATATTTAAATATTTTATAAATAAAATAGAATATATTTATTATGAAAAGAATATTAGCAAAACAATATCACATGAAACATGTCAAAACCCTAGATTCTTCTTGAGAAAACTTACATGCAAAAATTAGAAAATATGACAATTTCATCCAATTTAGAGCTTGATTAAATGCTTTTGAAAATAATTTATGAAATTAAAAACAAATTGAAAGTCAAAGATAAATTATACATTATTATGCAAATTAGAAATTAAATTTAATATCTAGAAAAAAATAAAATTGAGAAAATTATATGTGAAAATATATTTACATATTTTATAAATAAAATAGAATATATTTATTATGAAAAGAATTATGTTTAAAAAAGAAATATGTGTATAAATATATACATGCAATTCAATGTTGTTATGCAAGTAAACGAATGAATAGAAATGCATATATTTATGCATGTGAAAATGAATAAATACATGTTAGAAAATTGATACAATAATCATACATGTTTAAAACTAAACTTGCATGCAAGTTTGCATTTATTTTATATATATTAATTTTAAGATTTATTAAAAATAAAACTATTTTATTATTATTAAAGATTAATTTCAAAAATCTCAAAATAAATAAAATATTAAAAAAACATTATTTATTAATTTTAAAAATTTAAATTAATATTACTCATCTATATATAAAATGGATGTTGGTATTAATATGTTCTTAAGTCTAGTTAAACTCTTAGTTGCATATAAGTGGATTATATTTTTATTAATACAAGTGCAAAGTTAATAAATATATATTTATGATTTAGTTATAATTGAAGTGAAGTTAACTATATAATTATTTATTTATGGTTAGCAGATATAATAAGTGACCATATATATATAAAATTTGATTATAGTTGTAATTTAAGTTGAGCTTTTTATAATTGAACTAAGAGTTCAATGGAAATTAAGTATTTATATTGGTCTTATATGGAAGTTAAAGTAATACTCTAAAAATGGCATTGATATTAATATTTAACATAATACTTTATATTATTAACTAAACTATTTATAATCTAAGATCATTTAAATTAATTATAGCATGATAATAGGGAATGGTTAAAATTCATAAAATATTAATATTTAATTAAAAGATAAATTTTGAGTTGAATATTTAAATTATATAGTAAATTATAGGAAATAATATCATTATAATATTGATTAATCATGGTGATTTAATGGATATGTAGTATTTATTTGCATGTATACCATAGGAAATCATGCATGTTTTTTAACATAAACTCTTATAGCCAAATCAAACCTTAGAATATAAATTAATTTTGTTGCAAAACTAAACTTGTACTATTATTGTGAGTTCTTAGTATATGATTTTATTGTATTTTCTTTTATGATGTTTTGGTGTAGTTGGTCAATTAGTATTGTACTCTAGAGGCTATGGGATTTTATTTTCTTATATGAAATGATATAACCAGTTTTATGTCTCAATTAGTCCATGTATGATTTGAAATGTAAGTGCGAGTAATCCTTCTTGATTTGATCATTATGTCTTTTAATCAAATGGGATGATGATCATTTTTTTAAAGTTTGATTTATCTAGTCACCTTATGTTATCATTCATGTTGATCTATATTTTGGATGATTGAGTTTTGATATAAAAGTAGCCAAAACTAGGGGGTTGGCCCTTTACAACAGGGGTGAAGCAACTAGTAGAAAACCAACAAACAACCACACATACCCCCTAATGATTTACATCAAAAATATAAGTAACAATGTAATAGTAACTAAAAGTACTAAAGTTCCCACTCTTAATACCAGCAAAGCTTAACCCGTTAACAAAACTATCACTAGAGAATGGAGAGTAAAAACCAGTAGAGTACCAAAAAATACTAGGCACCAAGAGGAAACTAACTAACATATTTTTTCTTTCCTTTCCTAGCTAGGAGAACTTTAGCCCAATCTTTGGTGAGGAAGTTGTAGAGCAGCTTCAAGTCCTCCTTCCCAAGGCCTTCCTCCCTCGACTCGTGAGCCAAAAGCTAGAGAGTGGTCATAGACACATGGGTCACCTTTAAAGCAAACTTTGAGAAGAGGGTGAAGCCTCTTCCAGTGCATTGCACCTATCCTTTAGCTCCTGGAAGTCTTTATGAGTAACAACACCATCCTCTATATTACCTAGGTTTAGAGCCCTCCTGCATTTTGCTAAAGAATTTCTTTTGTCCTACATAGCCAGATTGTTAGTGGGGGACCTTAAATTTTTTAGACCCTCCTTCCTTATAGGGGAGGAGATAATGTCTAGGGAGGCATTATCAGGTTTGAAGATATCCTAGTTAATAGTAAAAGGTAGAGTGATGGTGGTAGAAATATGTGTGGGGTCTTGAGAGGGGTCCTTGGTAGTGTTCTCTACCTCAAAATCCTAGGTGTCATCGACAGTGTCATCCCACTTTTCCACCTCTTTATCAGTCTCATCCTTCCCCTTCTCCTAGCCATCCCTCGAGATCTTATCACTCTCCTTCAAATTGTTATCTTCCTCCTCCTCCTCTTGAGAGTGATTGGCCTTTTGTTTGTATCTACCTTGGGTCTTAGCTATTCTTCCTGACCTTCTTTTGTTCCCACAAATTTCATTATCTGAATCCCCAATTTCCCCCTCCACCCTCTTATCAGTTTTGATTTTTTTATTGGCAACTGGCTCCAAGGCCAGGGTTTTGTTTTTCCTACCCTTAACTAGGATTTAGCTTGGTGAGGGTTGAGAGGTAGGGGCATAGCTACCACCCACAAACTCCAGATGAAGTAGGGCCCTAGAGGGAAGGAGATTATCAATGGAAATTACATGGGGAGGACAAAGAGCTAGGTGGAATTAAAAAAGACAAAATATGAGCCCTTGGCATAAAATAGTGAAATTATCCCCTTTCTATTTATTTCCCTAACATCCATCATAGTCTCTTCGAGGGTGTGCATTAGAAAAAAGGGAATGTAGACTAACTCCCTATTACAAAAGTGGTTAAGAAAAGGGAAATGATAAAAATAATACACTACATGTTTGCCTTCCAGAGTGAGATACTTCATAATGACTAGGCACACATAGTCCTAGGGCTTCGGAAGCTTATCCCTCATAAAAGCACCATGGTACTAGTTTAAAGCCTCATTGCCTTTGAAGAAACTAGACATTTTAGCTTCATCCACCACCTTCGTAATCTTCTACCATTTCCTTCCAGTAATGTCCAAGCCCATCACCATAGCTATGGTTTCCTCATTCACTTGAAAGGTGATGCCATTGATAGTAACCCACCTGTCCTTCCAACTACTGATAAATTGTTGAGAACAATTCTCGTCATAGCCTGCCATGGCCTACATGTAAGGGATAAAGTCTCCTTCCTTCAACATTATCCAAGTTGCCTACCTTTTGGAAAAATCCTCCATCTTGGTGGGCTTCAGTCTATTGAGGTCCCCACCCATGGAAACTTTGTCCTCAACGATATCTTCTTCTACAATTTCAGTAATTCTCATTGGAAAGAAGAGCACCACCCTAAAAATCATAGAGGCTGGGCTAAAAATGGTGTATCTCATGGTTAAAATGCCTTCTTCCTTATACTTCATGGGGATGCAAATTCTAGAATGTACTGGCTAGTTTAAAACATCATTATAGAGAGTGCAAATAATCTACATGTAATACCTTAATAATCTAGCATGAATAATAATGGGGAACTTTTTTCATAATCATCCCATACCACCAAAAAATGATGGGATCATTTTTAAAGCCAATATTATTAATTTCTTTCTCTTTTTTGTGTCCTTGCATGGTGCAATCCACATGGTCAATCCTCACAAATTATCTTGTCAAATTCTAAGTGATCTTAGCCATCATAATAATAGTAAGGCCGCTAAATTTACCCATTCTCCAAATTTGGATAGTCTTCAACCTTAGTTTAGAGGAGTCTTTTACCTACTAATGAGGGAATTTATATAATTTGGTAATAATTCAATACTCTTCCAACTTTTTATGTTCTCAGAATCAACACCCAATCCTGCCAGAGTGTCAACCACCACATTGCCTTCCCTGTAAGTGTGTTGTAAGTCATAATGATCAAGGGTCATTAGGAGATTCCAAATGTCCCCCATGACGCAATTCTGAGCCCAACCAATTTGAGCATGCCCTTTGACAAAGTCTATTATGATTTTAGAGTCACCTTCTATGGTTAATCTTCTAACCTTCATCTCCACAACAAATTTTAGACCCCAAAGTAAGGCAGTGCCCTCTGCTACGTTATTAGTTCACTCACCCAAATTCCTTGAGAAGGCTAAAATCACATCACCCTTTTCATTTAGTAGCACACTTTTGGATGCCACCAAACCCCCAAGAATCACACCATCAAATTTGAGTTTGATAGTGGACAATATGGGAGGGATTCAATGGGTACATTTTCTAACAAACATTTTTGAGTTGTCAAATTTCTAGAAGTTGGGGAGGATATTCCAATTTCCTGTAACATCCTCCTCCATCCTATTGGGGTTCCTAAGGGACTCTAAACTTAGCCACCATAACATTCTCTATGATGAGCTTTCTCAATATCTCTCCCACAACCTCCTCTCCCCTCTTGTCCTCCCAAAAGACCTAGTTATTCCTCTCCTTCTAGATGCCCTAGAAAAGATGTAGGGGGAGGAGATTTGAGAGTATTCTATGGCAGGGGTAGTAGAAGGGAAAATCTTAGTTCTCCATGTATTATTCCATGCCTTTATTCATAACCCAAGCCAACAGAATATTGTTCCATATGTAGGACCAGACCTTTAAAGTCTAGGGGCAGTTAAAAAAGAGGTGCACAATGCTTTCCTCTTTCTCCTTGCAAAGATAAAATCTATTAGTAATCAATGTGCCTCTCCTTCTTAGGTTTTCATTAGTTAGGATCTTGTCATGCATGACCATCCACTTGAATTAATTAACTTTTGTAGCAACTGACTTTTTCAAATCTTTCTTTAGGTGATTGAAGTCTGATCTTTATCAAAAATAAGTTAGTAGGCAGGATTAATCAAGAACCGACCATTAGTATTCCTATCCAAAATCAGTTAGAAGCATGAATTCTGATGATATTCCTATGGGGGGGTATTGTAGAAACATTATTTTGATGATATATTGCATTCATGATTTTGTTTGTCGTTGATGTCAACATAACAATTTTTTATGGTATCTAACAGAAGAACATTGTTAAATCTCAAGTTGGTATGGATAGATCATTGAGTATTTTCACTAGCAAGGTTAATGGGAGATACTACTAAGTATTTAGCATATGCAACTAAACTCGAGTGCATAAGATATTAAGTCTAGAAGAAGTTATGAAAGTTTTGATGAAGACTATTCTAAGATAGAATTTAGAGAAGCATGTTCTAGTAAACTTGTTATATCTCTTATCAAAGTTTTTATTTCGAGAAGAAAGGTTAAAGGTGTGTAGAAGACATGTTGGAGATGATGTGGTTAAGCATGCTCATGATAATATTACATGTACATAAAGTTATTCAAGTTACAAGGCAACATATTAATGTTATCACTAAGTCTAACATGTTCTTAATGAGATCCTATAATAATTAATTGAGAAGGTGTAATAGCCAAATTAGGAATTTGTTTTATGGATTTGGTATAAGGGAAGGACATTTTCCTTTGTTATGTATGAATGATTGCAAGAAGCACATAGAGTAGAATAGAAGAGAAACAAGTTGATATGTGAGGATAAGTAGAGCAAAGAAACATTGGAGGAAACTTCATTGCTGAGGATTTATTTTGAGATTTGAGGTTTGATATTTGGATCCAAGATTTGTGACCTGGTCTACAAGGTTTGACAGTGATTGGTCTGATGGATAGGATAGTGGAAAGATGAAAAAGCACAATACAAACAATTATTCTACAAGGAATAGTTGAGAGATTAGTTGGACAATGAAGTTCAATGGTCTTGCCCCAGAAGCTATTTGGGAAATGGGTCCTTCTACCTTCTACAATGCCTAACAGGGTTGGAATATCCTAATAGGGATTCAAAGTCTCCTAACAGGGACCCTTATATACTAAAAATGTTTATAGACTCCTAACACAGTCCATCCTCTAACAAGGAATATATATATATCAGTATATCTTTCTGGGCATTATTCCCACCAGGATTTTCCCTCTGATCAAGGGTTTCCCTAGTTAAAAAATATTGTATAATTATGTATAAACATCTTCTTATGGTTTTTATTTACTTTGACTAAATGGTTTAGATTAATTAAGGTTGATAAATGTTTTAACTGGATAACAGGTTCACTACCCCCGCCCCCTGCCCCCCACCCCCCCAATTATCTTGGTGGACTATTATTTCTAACAAAATCACCACATCAAGTTGAGTATGCAATGTAAGTAAATGGTGATTGATCATTTCCTCCAATTCTTTAACCAGAGGATCCTCTTTGTTAAGAATATTTCTAGTAGATAAATGTTTCCATTTCCTTTAGTCATCAATATAATCCTCCACCTTTACCCCCACCATTCTTTTTAAAGGTTCTTGAAGGCTACTAAATTTGTTGTAGATAAGTGGTTTCCCCCATAACCAATTGTCCTCCCAGAATCTTATTTTTTTACCATTTCCCACCATCCATCTCACTCCTTTCCTCAGTAGAGACCTATTCTTGGGGATGTTGTTCCAAACCTTGGAGCCACTGGGGAGATCAATATTGAGGAGATTGTATCTAAAATGGGTGCTGGCAATGTATTTGACCCTCATGATTCTTCCTCAAATGGTCTTGTTTTCCACCAATTGCCACCCCATTTTCATGAGTAGTGTTTTATTTATATCAAAAATTCTTCTTATTCCAAACCCCCCCTTCATCCTTGGGTTTGCAAATAATATTCCTTTAATGAGGTTCCATTTTTTTCTCTCCCCTATGACAAACCAAATGAAATTCCTTTGCATTCTTTTAATTTTTTTTGCCATACTCTAATTAATCTTGAATATAGAAAGAAAGTAGATAGGTATTCCCTGTAGATCCACCACTAGGAGTTGTAGTTTTCTTGCATTGCTAAGTAATTTTCCCTTCCACCCAACAAGCTTTTTTTGCATCCTTTCTAGAATAGTGTTCCAATAGGTGGTAGAGACATCCTTGATTGTTAAGTGGAGACCAAGGTAGGTATCTAGGAGGTTATTAGAATGACATCCCAAAATATCTTTGAACTTAACCTACAAAACCTCAGGGGTGTTAAAAAAATAGACCTTACTTTTAACCAGATTAATTTGCTGACCTAAAAAATTCTCATAACTAGTGAGTAGGGTCCTCCAAGCTCTAGCCTCCTAGATAGAGGACTCACCAAATAAGAAAGCATCATCCACAAATTGTTGGATAACATCATGCATTAGAGTAGTTTCTAGTTGGATAGCTTTTAAGTCATCTGACTCAGCCAATCTACAAATTGACCTTCCTAACACTTCAACCACCATAATGAAAAGGTAAGGGGATTGAGGGTCACCCTGTCTCAGGCCTTTGCCAGCATGAAATTTTCCCCATGGGGTGTCATTGAGCAGCACCTCATATTGTGTATTTTCCACCATTTTTTTATGACATCACCATGTCCTTTTTTAATCCCACCCATTCTAGTACTTCATAAAGGAAGGTCCAGTTGACTCTGTCATAGGCCTTTGAGATATCAAGTTTAAGGGCCATAATTGATCTTCAACTTTTCTCCATGGAGTGAATGATTTCATGGGTGGAAATCATAGCATCTAGAATTTGATGACCTAGGAAAAACTCCTTTTGAGGGCTCCTGATAACCATATCTAGAAAGGGTTTAATCTTGTTGACCAAAACCTTAAAGAAAACTTTATATATAGTATTACAAAGGCTTATCAGTCTAAAATCCCTTATTGTTTTGGGTCTTTGTACCTTCGGCATGAGAATAGTAAAGGTTTTATTGATCCTTCTTAACATTTTCCTAGTTTTAATCATGTCTGTACTGGCCCAAATTAGTTCATTTTTGATCACTTCCCAAAAATGTTGGAAGAAGGCTAGCAAGAATCCATCAGGACCTGGGGACTTAAAGGATTTCATAGGGAACACAACATTCTTAACCTCCTCTTCTGAGACTTTCTCCTTTAACTTATCATTTTCCTCATTCCCCAACACTATTGGGATGTTATTTACTATACTTTGCCTAATTATATTGTTACTCCTCTTGTCATCCTCTTTATAGGCCTTCATAAAGAATTAAATTGCATGCATTCCCATTTCCTCCTACTCCTTCTAGGCCCTTGCTCCTTCCTCTTCCAGGGAGGTAATGGCATTTCATTTTTTGTGTTTCAAGGAAAATCTATGGAAAAAAGAGTCTTTCCACTTTGTAAATAATTTATTTCCACTTTTTCCTACAGGACTCCTCCTATTGGGTGGTAGCCTTAGTGTCATCCCCCACTACCATGGTAGCTTGTAGCCTTTTGAGCTCCTCCTCTATATCCCTTTTGATTTTAAACACATTCCTAAAGGATCTCTTTGCCCATTCCTTAACATTCCTCCTAACATTATCCAGTTTCTGGGTCAACTTGAACATAACACTCCCATCCACTCTAATATTCCACCATTCTTCACTTTATTTTTGAAGTTTAGATGGGATTGCCACATAATTTTATGCCTAAAAGGTTTAGGACCACTCACAATTTCATTCTTCCAATTAAACAATATCAAGGAATGGTCATATATGGTTCTTGAAAGATTAACTAGAGAGGAGGGGATGAGATGAGGCCAGTCCCCCAAAACTAGTAGCCTATCCAATTTGACTTGGATAAAAAATTGACCCTTCCTCTTATTGGTCTAGGTAAAGGGGTTACCCTTCAAGTCAACATCTAGGAGATCATAGGTGTTAATAAAATCTAGGAGATCTTGCATGCTTTTTGAGAAGTCATTGTTCCCCCTGAGCTTTTCTAATGGGTATAGGGGGGTGTTAAAGTCCCCCATACACATAATACTTTTATCCTTTATATTTCCCACCATTCTTCCAACCCTTCCCCAGGCTTCACTTCTTCCCACCCTAGTGTTTGGGGCATATATGTTCACCAGATTCCACACTATTTTGTCATTACTGAACTCCATAATCATGAAGTTCTTCTCTTTATGGACCTCTTTTCATGCCAAGGCATTGGGGTTCCACATTGTTGTAAGCCCCCCTAAGGCCCCTTTTGCATCTGAATGAAAGAAAGAAGCACCATGCCATAACTTATTAGTGAGCTTTGTAAAATTTTGATCAGTCATCTTAGATTCTTGAATGAGAATATAATCTACCTTTTCAACTAGAATACATTGCATAATAACATACTATTTCTAGGAGTTACTCAACCCCCTAATATTCCAAGGAAGGAATTTTATTTCTTACCTTTCTTGATTGTCTCCAGTGTAATCTATCTTCCACTGGTCACCTCCCTTATTGATTTCTTCATTCGAGTAGTCCTGCTATTAGGATGACCCACAATATTAGTTACCCCCACATCCAGTTTCTTCTTAACCCTAGTTTTCCACTTAGGGGATTCCCACTCACTCATAACACTCATTTGAGGGGAGGAAAGAGTTGAGAGGAACATCCTTCCCTCAACCTCCTTAATAATTCTCATGACTTTGGTTGCAACTTCCTCAGGAGTCACCAACTTCCTTTGTTGGAATGGCCCTTAGGAGTAGGGAGTTCTTGACTAGTGCCTCGAGGATCCCAAAGGCTTCATGCCCAAAATCACTTGACACTTAGTGCTAATATTACCTATAATTTCCTCTTCCATGAGGGCTCCTAGTTAGTAGTATCCCCTCCTAGGACTGGGGATTTTAGGAGGTCATCTATCTCCTTTCTAAATGGGTATTCCTCCATATCAAACCCTCTCGTCACTTCAACACTTGACAACACAATCAATTGGTTAGCTTTCATAACCTTATCTTTCTCTTTTCCTTCCTTTATAGTTTGGCCTTTTGGGATAATCACCTTACTTTTAACTACTATTCCCATAGGAGTAGTCAAATATTCCCCCAATTCAACATGAGACTTGACTATGCCTAGTGATCCCACCTCTTTCTTGTCCTTCTAAGGAGGGGTATTGCAATTCATCATCATGTGGCCACAATGCTCACATTTTTGACAATAGATGTCAACATTCTCTTATTCTATAGATTGGACCCTTTTCCCCCATTTAGTAGACAATGGGACCATGGTCAAGAGTTCCCTGTTAATGGTAACATCTACATAGAATATAGCAAAGACAAGTCTAGATTTATGCAATGTTACCTGATCTATAGCTACAAAATGACCATATGTGTTTCCGATGCATCTTAGGATCTTTTCATCCTAGAACTCCAGTGATAATCCTGGAAAGAAAACCCACACTGAGGCTAGGCTTTGGAGCTCTAGGTTCAAATCAAAGCTAGGGTTCCATTTAGCTAGATCTAGACATTGTTTTCCACAGTACCAGGTCCTAGAAAGGATGGCCGCCAAGTCCTCAATAACTGTGAGACGAAAGTAGAAAAGGCCATTGGGCATGGCCGAGACACAAACACTACTCTTCATAGACCATTTATGTGCCACCAGCTTTTTGATCATCTTAATCATTGGCCAAAAGGAAATAAATCTACTAACAATAGAATGTTTAAGGCATGTAACCAAATTTTCTATGACATTATCCTGGAAGGGGATTTCTCGTTTGGTAGCCTCGTGGGTAATTTTGGGATCCTCAAGTTTTGGATTCCCCTCTGTGTAATTCCCTACCAAGGGATCTAAAAGAACTAACCTAAAATTATACTATGTTTTACAAACAATTTTTTTTAATATAAAGATACAACAATAGATATAATATAATGAAAGAAAAAACATTCACATAAACACATACCATATATTATAATGCATAACGGTCCCATGACATTGAATTACATTTAAATTTAAATAATATCAAGTCCTATAAATAACACATCCACATAAAAGAATAACTACAAGTTCAAATCCATTTAAGTAATATACATTTGTTTCGAATACCACTTGGCAATAATAGAAATGCACAATCATCCACTGTACATGTTACGGGGTATGAAAGGCTAAAAGAATATACATTTATAAAATAGATTACATCATCCCTTTCAGATCCATGAAATAAATTATAATATAATAATTAAAATCATCCATCATATAGACATAACCATCCATCATAATACACAAAGATAGAATGAAAAGAAATTCAGAACAAGGAACTGCAACCACAATATCAACGAAAAGATCTCAATGGTAACCCCCAAGATAGACATAACCATCCATCATAATACACAAAGATAGAGTGAAAAGCAATACCACCCGATCTCGTGGTAACCCCAAAAGGTCCACTCCCACCATGCTGAGGAGATAGTCTCAAGCCCCAAATAGGATAACAATCTCAAAAATCAAAAGTATAATCTAGGTTAAGGGAAAATTTGAAAGTAATCTAACTCAAAGGTTCCAAGATAAAATGACATCTAAACCCAAAGGCAAACAAAGACATGTAGGGAATCTATTATGCAAGTGGGTAAGTGTCATCACATGAGTCAACTCTAGAATTACCCTGGTAGTCTAACTTGACCCTAGGCCCCTAGTGACTCTATGCAACACTAGTATCCTTTCATATTTATGAGGCATACTAACGATGCATGGTCACAACCAAGCATCCTCTCTACTTCCATCATAGTCTATACTATCACTCAAGGCATGGACGAGGAAAGACAAAGACTCTTATTAGGTTCATTTTACTCTCATTTAGTGTAGTGTTTTCACTTATTAAAATAACCTACAATGGATTACCTAGGAATCCACTTTGGGCTCTGGCCTCCATTGCTTGTCACTTCCTCACATTACATATAGATAACCTACCCTAAGCTCATAAAAGTACAAATCAAAGAATCACAGTTTTACCTTAGCCCTATACAAGTGTTTGGAAAGCATCAAAAGACAATACACAATAACACCTTAGTCCTTTACAAGCAACTAGAAAGGATCCAAAAATAACTAATCAAAGACTCAAAGGTTAAGTTAAATAGGTCACACCATTCACCTCAATTTTACACAAGAACATTGGAAAGCAATAATGAAGAATAGATCCAAACTCTTCATAGAGTATACTAGACACATTACCATGGTTGAGTATAAAAGATCGAGATCAAAACACCATCAAAAAATTAGAACTCCCGAGCCTCTAGTAAACATCCTAGGACTGGTCAACACTTTAGTCAACCCAAACCCCAAATCATAAGACAACATACAGTTAACAGTATAGTTTCATAGTTTTGTTTGATTTTGAAGACACATAGTCTAAGATAATAGTAAGGTTTAAGTTTTCATTTCAATGTAATTTTTCAAGGAGATAAGATTTACATACTACCCTTACAACTTAACCCATTTCTCATATTTGAATATATTGCACAATTGCCCTTATCCTATGAGATTACAAGGATTAAAATTAAATATCCTAAAATAATTTAAAGATAATTATTTATTAAATTATTAAAATAATAATTATTGATTATCTAATAAAATAATTACAATTTTATTAAAATCAAAATCATTAATAATAATAAAATAAATAAATTTAAACTTTATTAGATAATATTTATTATTAATTAAAACTTAATAATACTAAAATTAATTAAAGTAATTAATAATTATTAAAAAAGAACTATATTAATAATTTATTAATCATTAATTAATTAATAAATAACAAAATTTATTTAAAAATAATAATTAAATTTAATAAAAATTATAATTAATAAAATAATTTTAAAAAATGCACATGGTAAAGCATTTTAGGCTCGTCGGTTGGCCTTCAATGGCTGCTGCCGTAGTACTTACTGCGAGTAGCCATGGCTCAAATCGCCACCGGGAGGGGAGGTGGGGTATGGGTCCCGCCTCCCTCTCCAATTTTTTTTATTTAACTTTTTTTTGTTTAACATATATTTTTTAAAAAACAAGACCCCTTATATATATATATATATATATATATATATATATATATATATATATATATATATATATATATATATATATATATATATATATATATATATATATATATATATATATATATATATATATATATATATATATAAATAAAAATTGCAAATTTAATCTGATAGGAAAACCTAGATAAACCAATCAAAATTTCATTCTAAATTTTGATTTCATTTCAAAACTATTCCTAATTAAAATAACAACTATTCAATTTTATAGAATGAGGGTTTCCTAATCTTTCAATCCTCATAAACAAATAGAATTCGATATGAATACTAATAAATTCAAAATGAAAGATTGAAAAAATAATCACAAACAAAAATTGGAAAATAGATTCAACAAACATGATGTAGACAAAATTTTTGAAGAACATAATTCATTGTACGAATTAAAACACGAGACTCTACTTGAATCTGATGCTAATACACAAGCACTCAAAAATTGTGAGAGAATTCTCTTTTCTCTCAAAACCTTCTCTCTAAAAATCCCTTCTCCAAAAATCTCGGTCCCTGCAAAATGAACTCTCAATCTCTAATAAGGAGTTCTCTCCTAAATTCGGGTCACCGATTGTGCGATCATGCGAGGGAACTTGTTGATCACAATCTTTTAACTCTTTATTTACTTTTTGAATATTCATGCACACTTTTTGCAATTTAAAATATATTATTTAATTTAATTTCTCTTTCTCTCTTTAATTAATTTTTGAAGCATTTCTTTTTGATAAAATATTTATTAACTTAAGTAATAATAATATTTAGCATTTATTTAAATATGATCTCCTAAATATATTATTATTAAATTAAATAAATATTATTACACTCTAAATTAAAACTATAAATTTCTCCTTAAATTTAATTTTTTTATTTAATTAATTTCTCAATTAATTAAATATAATTAAATATTGAAATTATCTTAATAATTTTATATTAAATTAGATCATTAAATATTCTTTTAATTTGACTTAATTAATAGAAAAATCACTAAAGACCTACAAGATGAAATATGAAAACCTATTATAAAATACCACATACAAGATCAAACTCAACGGTTATAATCACGAATTTATGTCATATGCCGAATTTGGAAGGGTAATCATCTCATATACTTGTCCTAATTTTCTAGGACAATTAGTTTTAAGGTTAGTATTTGGACTCAAGAATTTATGTCCCCTCTCTTACCATTGAGATATTGTGATAGGGTATGCTCATCTTGGCAATTTAGGGAAGTGAATACTCAGTACCTGCAATCTACATAAAATCCATGCATATACAAACCATATATTCTAAACTAAATAAGAAATGACAGGAAGTGGTACATTGTGTAGATCTCGACTAGTAGGTGACTATGACTCCCTTCCTTAACCACATTAGAAATGTCATACATAAAGAAAACATACACGCACACCATACACATGCAAGTATGGGGTAAGCATCCATAGAAAATATGTATAAATAATCCATCTACCTAAAATCATTGAAATCACTATAAATCATCATCATCAAAGTAGTCTCATAATATAATCAACTAAGTATGAAAAAAATATCCAATAATATGGAAAATAATGCTACTAATCATCAAGCATAAACATAAATTGGCCTAAAAGAGTTTGGCAATAATAACTGAAAAGTTAACTAGGGGTAGGCACTACACTCCATCTCCCCAATGAGAACATTTTTCCACCCCCCATTGGGGATGGGAGGAGAAACAGTGGACCCATCCTCCTTATGAGTAGAGTCAACTCTAGAATCTAAAGAAGTTAGCTCAGGAGTGTTGACCTGACCAGACACATAACCTGAAAAATAGGGAAATCTCCTATCTATAGCTCCAATACCATTTGTAGGTTTGGGCACACTAGGACCATGAAAATTCAAAATTCAAACCGTGTTGTGTGCAAGAAATTTGTAGAGGCGTTGCAGAGCCATTTTGAATTCTATGGATTATGTTATTCTATGATTTATTCTATAATTTGAATAGTTGTCTTTATGCGTGATGTACTCTATTCAATGGAGATGAATGCTATTTATATTGGTTTATTATTCTCTTGATTATGATCATTTATGGATTGTTACTATGATTATTGATATCCATTATGGGATGGATGCTTTTTTGAGATATTATATTGAGATGGATAATGAATCCTTGTGTGGATGTGATGTTCTTTTCTATGCTCCATTATTTTACTTCAGTGACTTTTATGATTATGTTTTATGAGAATTTTTTGGAATTATTTGGAATATTTTGAATGGAGGAATAGGGAAGGTTATCTAGGTGTATAAGGGGGAAGTGGCTTGTAATGGAGGCCAGGGTCCTAAGTGGTTGGCAGGGTAACTCATTGTAAGTAAATTAAGTAAGTGATAACACTACACATTAAATGAGGGGTTTTAAAATGAATTAAAAAGATTAAATGTTCCTTGAAAATGCCTTGAGCACTAGTATATGCTAGGATGAGAATGAGAGAAGATGCTTGATTATGATCTTGCATAGTCACTAGGGGCCCAGAGTCCAAAGAGACTACTAGGGTAACCTTAGAGTTGACTGATATGATGAAACTTCTTCATATGCATCTTAGGTTTTCTATTTCTATTTCTATTTATGTTTTTTTTTTGGGTTACCTCTAGGATCATATTTTCATTTGGGTAATACTTCTCGTTGTAGAGATATTTAGGATTCTTGCCTAGGATTTGTATTGTTGATTTTATGGTTTGATTATCTGTGTATGGGTTGTACATTATCTCCCCTACATGGTGGGAGTGGGAGCCTGACTGGGTGACCATGTAGCCAAGAGCTACTGATTTCTTACCATTTGGCCCCCCCTCATATTGTGTAGTGCCTGCCTATGGTTTAATTTTATGTTATATCATTGAATTCTGTTAAGCCAACTTTCATGGTTGTGTGATATGATTTAGTGGTACTTGGTTACTTGATTTGGTTGATGTTATTTTCATACTTAGATTGTATATTTGATGAGCTACTTTATACTCAGTTATTTCATGTGTTCGTGGTTTTTCTTTCGATGATGATGCCTTATATATTTCATATAGTGATTTCAGTTGCACTTTTATAATGATAGTTATATGGATGATTTATATATGGTTTTTATGGTTACTTACCCACACTTGCATGTGTATGGTGTATATGTATATTTTACTTTATAATTGACATATCTGATGTAGTTGAGAGAGGGAGTCGTAGTCACCTACTAGTCAGGATCTGCACGATGTACCACTCTCTACCATTTCTTGTTTATATGTGTGTGTGTGTGTGCGTGCGCGTGCGCATTTGTGTGTACATGTTTGATTTTTATGTAGATTGCAGGTACCAAGAACGTGCACACATGTGTGTACATGTTCAAATTTTATGCAGATTGTAGGTACCAGGCATTGACTTCCCTAAATTGCTAGGATAAACATGTCCTATCACAGTATCTCAATGGAAAAAGAGGGGAGATAGCTCTCAAGTCCAAATCCTAAACTTGAGCCAATTGTCCTAATATATAGGACAAGTATCTGAGTTATTTACCTTTCTAAATTTGTCAAGTGACGTGAATTCAAGATTTTTAACCTTTGAGTTTGGTTCGTACTTTGTTGTTTAGATGAGTTTTCTTATTGAGTTTTTGGGTCTTCTTTAATTTTTGAATATAATTAAATCAACCAAAGATATTATTAAATGATTTAATTAAACAAAAAAATTATAAAGAAAAATCAAAATTTAATTATATTTTATTAATTCAGAAATTGATTAAATAGAAGATATAAATTTAAAAATCTAATAAAAAGACCAAATTTGGCGTAATTATATTCATTTAATTTAATAATAATAAATTTAAAAGTTGCATTTAAAAAATAAACTTAAATATTATTATTAGTTAAATTAATAAATATATTTTCTAAAAGCGCCTTCTTAATTAATATAAATGAAGTGGGAATAATTAAAATTAATTTTATACTAATTAAAGGCAAAAAACATGCATAAGGGAATTAAATAAATTAAATTAACAAAAGAAGAGGCCTTTGCATGTTCATAAACCCAAAACCCTAGGATGACTTAAACTCTTTATTAGGAGAGAGCTCATTTCTCCACACAGGTTTGGAGGAGCAATTTCTGGAAGGATTATAGGAGACATGAATATTTGCAATCATTAAACTTTTGTTAGATTTTAGCATTAGATCAAGGTAGGAATTCTATAGAATTCATCTAGTAAATCTCTTGTTATGCCTTTTTCTTCTTTGTGCCTATTATATCAATTTTGTTAATGGAAAGTGTATTTTAGATCAAAACCCTTGTTCTAGAAATGATCGTTCTTCATTATTGAATCATCTAAGAGAAACAAAATTTAAACCCTTACTAAAAAGCTTGAAATATAGAAAATGGATTCATGGGTAGGATATGAAATTGAGGAAGAATTATTTTCAATAAAATTAATTGGTTACATTTATTCTTTCAATTATATTATATAAAACAAAACAAAAAAATGTAAAAGAAATTACCATGGTAATAAAATAGTGTTGTGGTAATTTATCTTTTTTGGAATTGAGTGTAATTTTTTTATAGAAAAATTATCTATAAAAAAATGTTATTAAGGGAGGTGAGGCCACCACCCCCCTTTCCTCCCTTTTTGGTAGTGATTGTGGGCTATGCACTGTAGGTAGCACATGCAGTTGCTGGCAACACGTGGCTGCCTAGCAACCTCCCTTTATAAGGGGGAAAGACTTTGTTAAGTCTTTTTTTAAAGTGTCTTTTATTATTATTAATTAATAATTTTTTTTCTAAAATAGATTTAAAATAATGTAATTTTTCTTAAAAAAATTAAAATTAACAAATAAAAAATAAAAAAATTAAAAAATTATATATATATATATATAATGTATATTTAATATAGTTAATAGTTAAAGTTTAGTTTAGTTTTTATATATGATTGAATTAAGTTTTAATTATAGTTTAATAATGTAAAATTTGTTTCTTTGAAGTGATATTTAATATTTATTAAATATAATGATTATTTAATTTCAATAGTGAGACTTCTAAAATATTAGTAAATGGGTTTTAGTGGTAAAGTTTAGATGAAGGAATTTTCCTTATAGGTTATCATTAGACTAAAATAAACATGTTGATTATTTGGGAAGACATAGCCAATTAAGATATAAACATGAAACTTTCATTTTGATTAATCCAAACTTGAAACTGTTATGCAACTAGGAAAACTTCAAAAATGAAAACTTGAAACTTTATTGTGAATCAATTTTTATGAAACTATAACAAAAACTAAAATGACTAAATAACTACACGTATTGTAAATGCATGTCAAAATGTCATTTTTTATATTGTGATGGGTTTGGGAGGACCTAGTATTATGACCAGTTAGGTATGTTTACTAGTGGCTTGGGAAGTGACTGATTTATGATGTTGTTATATAATGTTGTTTAGTCATGATTATTTCATTCCCAACCATTGTGATGCATTCATGTGTTTTTGTGATGAGAACTAGTTCTGTTATGTAAGCTCATGTTGTGATTTTTGTGATATAATCTATAAGGGTTGATCAATGATCTATTGTTCTTCCTAGTTGCTCGTATAGGATTGAGTTATTGTGATTTTATAAGACATTATGTTATGAGCTTAGGGTAGGTTATCTTTGTGTAATGTGTTGGGGAATGGCTTGAAATGGAGGCCAGGGCCCTAAAGAGGCTTCTTGGGTAACCCATTTTAAGTTCCATTAATAAGTAATAACATTTTATTAATGGGGTTAAAATGAATTATCAAGAGTTAGTGTATTATCTCGCCCATGCCTCAAGTGCTAGTATGAGCTAGGATGGCAGTAGAGAGGATGCTTGGTTGTGACCTTGCCTTGGTATTATGCCTTGTTTGTAAGAAAGGATATTGATGCCACATAAAGTCACTAGGGGGTCAGAGTGAAGAGAGACTACTAGGGTAATCTTAGAGTTGACTCATGTGATGACACTTACCCACATGCATATTAGGTTTCCTATGTGTCTTTGTTGCCTCTAGGATTAGATGTTACTTGTGTACTTGGTACCTTTGAGATGGTTTTCTATCAGAATTTTTTGACCTAGATTCTTGTTATGACTTTTGAATTGTTATGTTTGGGACTTGAGATTATCTCCTCAACATGGTGGGAGTGGTCCATTTAGGTTCCACAAGATCAAGTGGTAGTGTTTCTTATACCATTGAGATCCAATAGCTAGATGTACCTTGTATAGTTGTTCTATTCTTCTATTCTTGTGATTATGTTCTATGATCATTTTTGGTTTATTGTACTTTGATTATTTGAGATCCTATGAGATGTTGTATCTTATCATGATGTATAATCTTTTAGCATTTTGTACCCTGTGACTTGTACATAGGATGATTATGCATTTTGGTTATGCCATGTCACATCTTATGTACTTGTATATTATTTCATATGATTTGGTACTTATGGTTATTCTCTAACATGGACTTTTTTAATTTATCATATACAATCTTCATAAAACTTATGTGTGTGATTCAATGTCATGGAACTCTTGAGAGATGTAATTGTTATTGTATTGCTTATGTATATATGTGAATTATTGCTTCCACTATGTTATCTCTTGTTTGTTTTAATCTTTAAAAAAATATTTAGTAAACTTAGTGACATAATAGGTTATTTTCTTTTGGATTCCCTAGAGGGGTGTTACATATTGTCACCAATGTTGGATGACCATTATCATTCTTATTATTATCTTGGAGACTTTCTATTCATATGTTGAATCTATGTATTCATGTATTTTGTATGTTGAGATCCTATGGAATGATGTATTATACTTTGATGTATTTTTATTTATTACTACATACCCTATGACATGTGTAGTAGATATGGTTATTTAAATGTACTCCATTGTATCAATTGTACTTATGTATTTTGTTATGAGATTATGTTTATGTTTTCATCATGGCTATGAATATTGTACTTAAGATTAAAACTAATTAATAAAACTTTCTTAACATGACTCAATGTGAAGAAACCCTCGAGGAATGAAAATTGTATTTGTAATTGCTTATTGTGTACTTGATGTGTATGTGTATATTTATTTCACATCATTATCTTATGTTGTATAAACTTGTTAAACAAAAATTTACTAAAATATTGTAACATAGTAGGTTAGTTTCTCTTTGGTTCTCAAGTGGGGTGTTACGGTAAATAAGTATTTATTTATGTCCAAAAATGATGCATATTTCACTTGCAAAAAAAAATACACTTTTAGTAGTTAGATGTATTTTTCTCTTGGGTTCCCTAGTGTGGCATTACAACAATATTGGGCTCTAAGCTCATTCATAATGAATGAATTGTTTGGGATGCAAAATCATTCTTATTGTATCAATAGAGTTTAGTTTCACTTAAGGGTGTTAATAGAACCTTCTTTTTGGCTCTAGTTAGTTTTTCCTTATTTTATATTTTATATCAACCGTGTCATAAAGAAAGAAAGAATAATTTGGTTGTGATAATGAAACAATGATGAAAAAGATCATAGAATACAATTAAACAATACAACAACATACCAAAATTAGGATAATAAATCCAAGATATTTATATACTTTTTAGAAAATAATATTTTGATTACATAATTTACTATAGGATTTTATTAGAGAACCTACAACTATCTTAAAGGAAAATTTTGTGTGTGTGTGTGTCATATATATATTTGAGTCAACATTGTAAATATGCAATCCTATAAATCTTGTCAATTTTTATTGGGCATAATTGTGTTTTTCATCTAAAAACATTAAAACTAATAATAGGGGAAATAATTAAGTGTTGTTTGAGTGAGAAATCATAGTCTCATGTTGCTCTTCTAGAAAACTAAAAGCATTATCCATAGTAATTTATATGCATAGTAAAAACTCTAAAGATATAGAAATAAAACTATTATGATATGTAGGCATAATAACATCAAAAGAATATTAAATATCATAAGTAGCTAAGGTATATTTCCAAATAAAAAACCATACATAATGTATTAATAATGTAAATAGTTCTTACTATAAAAAAAAAAATCATCATTTGTATGCACATATTGAGAGCAAGTCATAAATAAGGTATAATCCAAATGCATCTCATAAACAAATGGAGTGGGTCTTGTTAGAAATATATGTTTGTTTGGAACTTGGATGTACTATTTATGTGTTGTATTGATGACAGTTCTTTTCATTGATGATAACATACGTTTATGTGATCATGATAGATAGAGTCGATTTTGTATATTGTGGGGTGATTGTTGGCACAACAAAGTTGGCATATGATAGGTTAAGCTATGTGAGCTTAGATTTGTGTAAAATAATCAGTATGGATATTATATCTATTTTTGTTAGATCTTATGTTGAGATCTGGATAAGTTACAATATGTTTAGTGAAGATTGGTAGTAGACTAGTGTACATTAACTAATGTTAGATAAATTGGTAACATATTTGTGATATCTTATTGGTGAGGTGAAATTAACACCAAAAAGTTTGGTTAATGGTAGAAGAATTATTTGTGTAGCTATGCTCTTGGTAGCAACGCTTTGGGAGTATTCTAGAACTATTGTTGTTGTGTAACATGCAATATGTTTTAGTAGTAGTTGATTGTGTTGAGGAAACATATTGGTTATCATTGCAAAATGTAATATTTTTTTTGTAATGTGTTCGAACCATAATGTCATAATTGTAATCATGTCAATGAAGGGCACGTATGCCTCAACATGGTCTATATAATTAATTGTACATTGTGTTGGATTTTACAAATGGGAAGATTTACTTCTGAGAGGGGGGGGGGGGGGGGTGTGAATCAGAAGTAACTAAATTTAGCCTTTTAAAACTTTTAGCTGAGATCATTCACATGCATCTACCATATCTAGTTAACATAAAAGTAAAAACATGCATGAAAATAAATAACACAAGATTTTGGTCACCCAGAAACCCTCCAAAATGAGAAGGTAAAACTAGGATGGGGATGACACCTACAAATTATCACTGCAACAATATGTAACTATTTAAGGTTACAAAGTTTGACCACTTCCAATGGTTTTCCCTGTGAAAGGCTTGCCATATTAAAGGCTTTACACTCTGTTAAAAGTAACCTGTCTAAAGGATTTACAAACACTCACTTGGAATGCTACCCTGTTAAAGGATTTAGCACCTTGTTGAAAGGCTTACAACATGGCTATTAAACCGACCTATCATTATAGGATTTTCATTCCTAATACAATGACTAGAAAGTATTAGAATCTAATGACATGATGAATTACAATCTTTGATTGCTGATTCTAGATCATTGTTCTACTCAATCTAATTCTTATCCTTATTGATCTGATATGTTTCTATTTGTATTGCTGATGCTCTATTCTCACAAACTGAATTCTGCAATGCTGCTCTTCCTTCTAAATCCTTATATACTTCTGAACTTTGCTAGCATTCTCCCATATAGCTCTTACACTTGCATGAATTATGGGGTATTATCATCCTTTTAAAGGCTTCGAAGACTTAGGTTTAGGTATGAATCTATGATCAGTATTCATCCTTCTTTTCTCACTTAATTCTTTATACTTTTTCTATTGGTTGCATGCCTTCTCCATTTTTTTTATTGGCTTCATGCTGATTACATAGGGAATGTAAAAGATTCAATCATATCATTTAGATCCTTCAAGATTCATCTTAAGTCAGCTCAAAAATAGTTTACATCTAAGTTTGTGAAGGCACAAACTCATATGTTGATTCTGTGTTACTCAGCTCTTATTGATTGGTGATGCTCGACACATATAGGAATTTTGTCTCGCTTGGCTCCTATACTAACTCTATCTCACATGTCATCTATACTTTTCTTGGCACATATAGTGACTCAACATCACTTATCACTTGGCACTTGATACTTGCTTGGCACATGAGTCTTGCTTCACACCTGTTGAATCTCTGGCTCGACACATACTATAGCTCAAAATCTATATCATACTTGACATCAACTTAAAAATTGGTTAAGTGTGTTGACACTCAATTGTGAAAACCATTTTGCGACCAACAATCTCCACCTTTGACATGAGTGTCAAAAAAACTTAACTAAGCATTATGAATCTGGTTTTTATGAGTATAATACACATCTTTTTTGGCATATGTACAAAACTTCAAAAACTTGTTCAAAATTTTGTAGAAGACTATATACCTCAATAACTTGTAACTCCCCCTAAGCTGATGTGCCATTTTTGTATCCAAAATTTCTTAAGCTGAATTTGTCTGATGCTGATCTTTCTGATACACTTTGCCTTGCCTACTCTATGTCTATTCAATGCCTACTCCCCCTTTCACACATCTCCTTGTAGTTTTTGTATCCTTTTGGCTTTATTATCTCCCCCTTTAGGTATATCTCCTCCTTTGGGTGTCATTTATTATCTCCCAAATTATTATATCTCCCTCATTCTTATTATCTCATTTCTTTATTATATCTCCCCCTTTATCTACATAATGCATTATCTCCCCCTTTCTGACACTTATGTCAAAGGGTCCTAAGAATGAACTAAATATTTAGCCAAAAAAGTTTTATTTACCTCCATTATTATCTTCAAAGAAGCATCCCAATTGTCCAATGCTATTTCCAGTGCTTTGAGCTAGATGGTTGTCTCTGCTACAAGATGTATTAGGCCTTCTAAAGTAGAAAGATTTGGATCTTTCTTCAAATTTTTTTTTTCATAGGCCATCTCTTTATGCAAAACCTCCATGTGTGGGGTTATTAAAGATGGTATCTATATTAATTTGGCCTTAGTATTAGCCTCATCTGCTATAAGTATAGCTAATTCTCTTTGAGTGTGAAATGTTGTGGACAAATGCTTCTCACTTGAGCTAGATCCTTTGGTAGTTGTGTGCTTGATATCTTAAGGTTCCTCTCCAAGCTCAATATTCTATGGCTAGTCTCTCGTGTGAATTATGAAGATTCACATAGTTTGGAGTAAAATGAGAATATGTTCTCAAGTACTATTTTCACTTTCTCAACCTTCTTAGCCAGTTCCACCTATGATAGTGGTATTTCACCAGATATCTTCTCATTCACCTTCATTTGAAACTTCTTCTTAGACCATTCCAATAATTTAATATTGGTATCAAGGTCTTCATTTTGTACCTGGTCCACTATGTTGGATAGTTGCTCCATAATGAGCTTTGTTTCATGAGGTACTAGCAGGCCGAATGCATCAAGAAAGATGTCCTTTATTTCAATTAGTGTTTTCTTTTGCCTATACTCATTTATGAGTATCTCCTGCTTCTTCTTCCTCTCTAGTGTCTCTTGCACTTCATTTATCTAAGGTAAGTTCATTGTCTTGTAGTCATAACTTGGTATGACTATTTATTCATCAAGTGTAGGGTCTCCATAATGAAGTACCCTTGCTATCTTGGTGGAGCTCAAGCTTGGTGCTAATATTTGCAATGGTACTGCATTAGTGCTCGGCTGCTTGGTAGGGGTCCCTATAGTAGGCAAATTAACCAATGCCTGTATTGCCTCTTGCTCTCTCTCTTTAGGAGTTTTCTCCTTTTCCTTGTCTTCTTTAGTTATGCCTTGATCAATTATGGTGATCAGAGGAGATGCACCTTGGCTCTATGCTGTATTGATCAGTGGTATCTTCTTATCTTGTTTTCTCCTTAGTTTGTTCCTCGATAGTTACTGTGACTATAGTGTTAACCTTAGGAGATGCACCTTGGCTCTATGCTGTATTGATCAGTGGTATCTTCTTATCTTGTTTTCTCCTTAGTTTGTTCCTTGATAGTTACTGTGACTATAGTGTTACTGTGGTATCTTCTTATCTTGTTTTCTCCTTAGTTTGTTCCTTGATAGTTACTGTGACTATAGTGTTAACCTTAGCAGATGTGTCTTGTGTTGCTTGCTTTTCTAGTTGATCACTTGTAGTTGTAGGAGGTTTCAAAGGTGGTTCTTGTGTATTCACCTTTTCCTTAGTTATTTGAGCTATAACCTTTTGCAATTCTTCTACACTCACCAAAACTAGATTTGTACACAATTGTGATTGCAAAGTTGTTTAGTGAAGGATCTTTCCAAGATCCTCTGTAGTGAATGGATTGATGTTTTGATTTGATGTATTAGGAACATCCTGCACAATTACAATTTCTACAGATGTAGGTGTAGCATGTTTAGGACTGGGTGGTGGCAATTGGGTGTCTTGCACACTCTGTTCCTGTTGCTACTCTTCAGCTATTGCCTCATCACCTTTCTTTGTTTCCTTCTCCACCATTACCTCTTCCTTCTCTTTCTCTCCCTCTTCTTCCTTTTCATTTTCCTCTTCTTCTTCATCATTTCTTCCCTCAAAGGGATCTTCTTGTCCTTCTTTCACTATAGTTAGCCCATAAATCAATTTCCACATTTGTGTGGACTTCTTCACAACATCCTTAATCTTGTTTTGTAGAATGCTGAAGGCTCTGTATTTAGGTGAAAATTTGCTCCCATTCTTCTTGCTAGTCTTACTTATTTGACCTTTTGTAAGGTTAGGCATTACATGAGCCAATGTTGACTCTCTTATTTCTTTTTCCATATTTAGGCAATAGTGCCATTTATTTTCTACTATTAAACTTAACGTCTTAGGCATTGAATTGTCAAGTTCAAGTGGAGTAGTCTTGAACTTGGCCATCATAGTGTAGATATATTCTTCCACTATGTTATGCTCTTCTCTACTCAACTTATTAAAATCAATGGTCTTTAATCTAGTTAAAGTAGTATTATACCTAATGTTATCACAAACATTTTCAAGGTCAGATTTGGTGGTGTGACTTACCACTCTAAATTGTTCATTGTCAAATGCTATCCTTTCTTCATCTAACTCTAGGGGTACCACATATTTTCTTCTCTTCTTTTCTACTGGTCCTCCTTACTTTGTGGCTTTCTTCTTTTCCTATTCCTTCACCACTTTTGTTGTTGCCCTTGTATCTGCCCTTGTGGTAGGCTTGGTTGGGCTTAGCTTAGACACTTTCTTCTTCCCTTTGGGCTGTGTAGCAAGCTTTTTCTATGCCTTCCTCTTCTTTGGTTCAGCTTTTGGTGCTTCCTACCCGACACTTTCTTCTTCCTTATCATCCTCACCCATTCTTGGGTTAATGCAAGTGGTCCTTGACCTTGTTCATCTTCATCTTCATTAGCTTCTTCATCTTCTTTTGCCTCCTCTGCCTTTGCCATACCTTCTCAAAATTTGGCCTTTAGCTTTTTCACCAATTTGTCCTTCTTTTTCAATGTGGAGGTAGTTTTCAACTCCATATCTACCTTTGACCTCACCACATCATAAGTGCCAAAATGTGGTGCATTCTTATCCACTTCTTCTATGAGCAATGTTTCTATAGTGGTAGATGCCTCATCTATGTTAATTTCATAGCCAAGAGGTCTTAGCCATCTAACCCTTGGTATGGCTACTTTAATATAGGTATAATCAACATCTACAAGGAAACATACATCATTTACATGTTGTTCAACTAATGAAACAAGTATCCTTAGCCTCTATTTCATGGATCTCTTGAAATCCTCAGAATAACATGTCATAAGAGCTTCAAAATTAGCTCCCATTTGTTCAATATACTCATTCACTTGAGCTACAATAGACCTATTGGTTTTCTAGCTAACTTTACCAAAAGATGGAAATTCATTTTGTACATAGAAAAATATACAAATCAAAATTGCACCAAATTTTCACTATGCTCCCTTAGTTCTCCTTATTACTCCTAAGTTTTCATTAATTTTTTGCAATTGCAATTTTGCAAGATCATAAGTATGATCCTTTTTCACTAGTTTGTAGCCAACATCTAGTGCAATGCATGGAACATTGTTAAGTATGCTAGATTGATAAAAATTGTGTGAAATGACTCTAACAATGAAGTCAACAAGAGGATCTTGAATGGTATCTATAGTCATTTCTCTCTTGTTCCATTTGGCTCCTGTATTCTTCTCAATGGCTTCCTTAGAGTCACTTCTGAGGGTCGTTGGTTGATCTAGGGTTGGATACCCTATTACCCTGTAAATGATCCTCTTTGATATTTTGATTGGGCCATCTTCTAACCATAAACTTCCATCATGAATCCTGTTGAGCACAATTCTAATCCATTCAGTCTTGAAGACAGTGGGGAACTTTAGGGCATGAGTTGAACCCTTCTTCTCAATGATTTGATACTCTTCTTTTAATACTCCATTTTTACACAACCTATCATATGCTTCTCTCATCTCCATGACTCAATTAGCTCCAATCTTACAATTGTAACATCTCCTAACATCTTGGACCATAACTACCTTAGGAGGAATAATAGATAGGGCTCCAATTGGGTCATTTTTATATGCAAATTCAAGGATTGGCTATAAATCAAGTTGTTTTACTTTGTTCAACACTAATTGGACCTCAAATGACTCTTTCTCCTATAGTTTCCTGGAACTGGAGGCCATTTCTTCTATCTAGGGTTTTAAACACGAAGAAATTTAAAACTGCATAGCTTGGCACTAGTGTAAACACCTTGAAATCAATGAAACTAAGTTTAATCTCTATTGAAATCAACTCAAATGTTGGATTCTCTACTTTGAAGTCATTCTGCACTCTTTTTCATCTTTGCTCTTTGTTTGCAATTAGGAAAAATGCTTCAAAATGTGATCATATACCTTTATTTCACAACATTTAATGCTTAGTGTATTTACAATTGTCCACTTGACTTCTTAAGAATTTTTGCATTACTTGACTTCCATTAGTTTTCAAACTCTCAGCATCCATTGAATTTTCCTTTACTCAACTTCAACTAGAATTCCCCTTCACTTGGCTTCCACTATCAACTCGACTGCAACTAAACATTCAAATTCTACTAATTTTAGCAATCAACTCTGCATGTACAAGAATTTTATGTTAGAATTCTTTAGAATAACTAAGAGTGGGGGGGGGGGGGGGGTTGGGGGTTGAATTAGTTATCCAAGGTCCAATGATGTCCAATAAATTTTTTTCTACAAATCCATAATGGCACATAACTAAAATTATCATGAATGCAATTAAACATTAAACAATCATGAAAAGTAAACATGCATCACACCATAACACTAAGGATTTGATAACCCAAAAACCCTCCAAGAATAAGAATGTAAAACTGGAGTGGGGATGATACCCACAAAATAAATGCGCAATTGATTTCAACCACTTCTGATGGTCTGCCCTATTAAAGGCATGCCTTGTTAAAGGCTACAACACATTGTTAAATGTGACCCTATTAAAGGATTTAAGAACATTCAACTTAGAATGTCACCCTATTAAAGGATTTACATAGAGCTGTTAGGCTCACCCAAGTCTATGGGATTTACAGTCACCTTCTCAAAAGAATCTTTCATCCCTCTCTAAGGATCTCCTATTCTCCTCCTAAGGATCTCTTATCCTTCTCTTGAGGATCTCTTTATCCTTCTCATAAGGATCTCTTTATCCTTCTCTTGGGGATCTTCTATCATTTTTCTAAGGCTTATCCACCTAGCTATTAAGCTAACCTAGCAATGTAGGATTTCAATATCCAATACAATGGTAAGAAAGTATTAGAGGGGTTTTGACCTGATACAGATTGCAACCCTAACTGTGCAAATTTTAGATCACTCTTTAGTCCCTTTCTTTTCTTGGCTTCTCTCCCTTGTAGTGCTGATAGCTTGTTCACCCTTCAAGATCTGTCTCCTTGAGTTCTTCCACTCCTTATGCCAATGCAATCTTTGGTCACTTAATCAACTCAGAGTCTTGATGCTTTGTTCTTATACCTCTAGGCTTCTTCGCATGATCATACTTATGACCATTTCCCTCTCTTGCATGCACACTTGATCTATGACCTATAACTCCTTATAAAGAAGTTCTGTTCTTCATTTCCCACTCAAATATTGTTCACCAACTTTAGGGTTTCAATGGATTAGGTAGGATACAACGTATCTATCCCATATCTTGTTTCTATCTAGAAACTTCATGATAAATCCATTAGCATTCACCTTGGATTGGTTTGCATGGATTACATAAAATTCTATGACATCTACTCATCATCCATATCATCCAACTAATTCACGAAATTTGATGTAACAACCTTATCGTTGCTGATCTGGTGAATCTTTGACTTTAACAAATAATGCAACAACTTGGCATTATTAGTTTATTGATGCTCAACTCCTTCTATGTTACTCGACTTCTATTATTATTTATTGGTGCTCGACACCTATAGCATTTTTTGCTTTGCTCAGCACTTGAAGACTTACTCGGCATCCATTATCTTTTTCTACTTCTCGGCACCCGAAGGATTCTGTGTTACTCAACATTAGAGTAATTACTTGGCTTACACTGAAGTTGAACTTGCTTGGCTTCAACTAAGAATCTATTTGACTCTAACTAGCTAGCTTGGCTCTCTCTAATGAACTTAGTTAATCCTTACATCTTTGATGTGTCTTAGTGTGTCCATCCTCTATGTCTTAGAGTATGTCATTAATGCACTATTTCATCAATGGCTTAGCTGATCCTTATACTTCATTATATCATCATAACTTCAACCTTTCTCTAGGTACTCTAGTTACATCTTATTGATTGCCACCTTCTTATCAATCAACCAATTGATAGTATTTGGATCACTAAAGCAATTGTCATTCTTGTAGGTAGCAAGTTTGACATCAATGACAAAACAATGATTGAAACATTCTTTACCAATTCCATTTCTCTTCATTCTTGATCTTTTCAATCATTTCCAACAATCTCCCTCTTTGGCATTGATGGCAAACCAAATTGATCAAATGATTAAGTTGATCAACTTAGTTACCACCAAAATTTGAATCCTTTGTTTTGCTTCTCCCTCTAGACTATTGCATCCTTACTTTGCATTCCTGATGCTTCATATATATCTCCCTCTTTGTATAATTTAGTTTCTCATATATCTCCCTCTTTGACATAAATGCCAAAGATTTAGCATCTTCAACATGCTAAATATAAGCTTTGCATTTTCATGTTTTCTCCTTCTATCACCATGCTTGTGACTAATCTAGAGTTTTTGCTCCTATTGTCATCCTCTGCATCACTCTTCTGATATTTCAATGATCTACTCCTATTGATGCAGGGTAGCTTCTTTGTTCCTTTAGACTACTTGAGTTAGGGGCATTACCCCCAACTTACCTCTAAGATATTCATAAGCATCCTTGGGTAATGGTTCGGTGAAGATATCTGCAATTTGTTCCTTTGTGTGAATGTATTCCATCTTCACTTGTTTGTCTTCCACCAATTCTTTGACATAGTGATACTTGATTGCAATATGCTTGGTTTTTGCATGCATTACTAGATTCTTGGATATGTTTATAGCACTTGTATTATCACAATACAATATCACAGGTTTGGTTACCTCTTCTTTCATTCCTTTCAATAGATGTTTAAGCCACACAATGTTTGTGCAATTGACTGCTGCTGCCACATATTCTGCTTCTACAGTGGACTGAGATGTGCATGTTTGTTTCTTACTAGGCCAAGTAACTAGCCTTTTTCCTAAGAATAATGCTCCTCCACTTGTGCTTTTCCTGTCATCAATGTTTCCTCCCCAATCTACATCTGTGTATGCATTGAGCTCAAACTTCTCATTCTTTTTGTAATATAGGCTAAAATCATTAGTTCCTTTGAGATACCTCATTATTATTTTTATTGCCATGAGATGATTTTCTCTAGGATTGGTAGAGAATCTGGCCACTATTCCAACTGCTAGTGCTATGTCTGGTTTGCTATCTACACCATATTGTAGTTTTCCAATCATGGATCTATACATTGTTTGATTGACTTCAGCAGATTCATCATTTTTGGATAGCTTGTGTCCTGTTTCCATTGCCATGCTGACTAGTTTGGAGTCTTCTAGTCCAAACTTCTTGAGTATTTCCTTGATGTACTTTGATTGTGTCATGAATATACCATGTTTTAGTTGATGTACTTGCAATCCTAAAAAGAATTTTATTTCTTCAAACATAGACATTTCAAACTCATGTTTCATTTTGTCAACAAAACTTTTGGAATGCGCTTCCTTTCCTCCAAAAACTATATCATCTACAAATATTTTAGATACAAGAATATCCTTACCTTCTTTTGATTTGATGTACATGTTGTTGTTATCATCAGTTCTTTCAAATCCTATTTGCACCAAATACTTGTGAAGTCTCTCATACCAAGCTCTAGGGGCTTGCTTTAATCCATATAGAGCCTTGTGTAATTTGCATACCTTATTTTTGTTCTTTTCATCAACAAAACCTTTTGGTTGCTCTATGTAGACTTCCTCTTCAAGTATACCATTCAAAAATGTAGACTTAACATCCATTTGAGAGACTTTAAATCCTTTGAAGGCCGCATATGCCAGTAAGGTCCTTACTCCTTCCATTTTGGCAACTAGAGCAAAAGTTTCTCCATAATCTAGTCCTTCTTCTTATGCATATCCATTGAAAGCTAGTCTTGGCTTGTTCCTTGTGATTTCACCATTTTAATCTAACTTGTTTCTAAACACCCATTTGGTTCCAATCACATTTTTTTCAGTTGGTCTTGAGACTAAGGTCCATGTCTTATTTTTCTCAATTTGTTCTATTTCTTCTTTCATAGCATTATACTAGTCATCATCTGTTATGGCTTCACTTGCTGTTTTTGGTTCCATTTTGCTGAGTAGACATGTTTCATTTTTGAGTTTATTCCTTGTCATTGGCCCTGCCTCTTTATTTCCAATAATTTGATCTACAGGATGATGTCTTTTCACATACTTTGCCAATACTAGTTCTTTCCTTGTTTGCATGTTGTTTCTTTCATAATTTGAATCTTCATGTATATTTTCATCAGGCATTTGTTCATTTTCTTCTTGTTGGCTATTCTTAGAATCTGAATGAACAATTTTTTTATTCTGTAGCTCAGCTTCTAAATGTGTTTGCTATTTGACATTCACTATCTGTGACCCGACAGATGCTGGATTTTGTTGCCGATTGTCATTCTGAGTTGCAACTTCACCATTATTAGGTATACCTTCATAATAATATACAAAGATCTTGTATTCTTCTACTTTCTTGGTGTTTTCAACACTTTGAACTTTTGCAAGCTCATAAAATTTCACATTTGTGCTTTCTACTACTTTATTAGTGTTAAAATTCAAGCACTTATAGGCCTTGCTTCTAGTAGAATAACCAAGAAATGTGCCTTCCTCACTTTTTGCATCAAAATTTCCATTTCTAGACTCTTTATATATATAGCATTTACATACAAATATTTTAAAATGTTTTACATTAGGAGAATGCCCATACCATAATTCAAAAGGTGTTGCATTTGTACCTTTCTTGGCTTGAACTCTATTGAGTGTGTAGATTGCAATACTTACAGCTTCTCTCCAGTACTTGAGTGTAAAATTTTTCTCCATCATTAAGGTCCTAGCATAGTCAATAACTGATCTATTCCTTCTCTCTACTATACCATTCTGAGGTGGAGTTTTGGGTGCTGATGTCTGCGTTTTAATTCCTCTTTCATTGCAGAACTCTTCAAATTCTCTTGATGTGAATTCACCTCCTCTATTAGATCTGAGACATTTTAGGCTCTTTCTAGTCTCTTTCTCAACTCTGGCCAAGTACCATTTGAACATTTGGAATGCATCTAATTTTTGTTTCAAGAACATGACTATCATCATTCTTGAATAGTCATCTACAAATAGCATTATGTATCTATCACCTTTGTAGCTTTGTACTTCAATAGGACCACACAAGTCAGTATGAACTAGCTCTAATACTTCATTAGAAGTATAAGTCTTGCTTTTGAAAGTTGACTTGGTCATCTTCCCTAGTTGGCATTGTTTGCACATGGTGTTATTAGGCTTCTCAACTTGGGTAGACCTCTGACTTTCTTCATCTTGCTGATGCTTATCAGATTGTCAAAATTTACATGACATAGCCTCTTATGCCATAACCATACATCATCAGTTTGAACAATGAGATAAGAAGCATCTTCCATGTCAAGGTAAAACAAATTACTCTTAGTATGATCACCTTTTCCTATTAGACTTCCTTGAAAATCATAAATCTTAGCAACTTCTTTTTCAAATTCAACCTTACATCCTATGTTGCCTAACTGTGAGACACTTAACAAGTTATAATTTAGGCCTTCAACATAGTATGCATTATCACATGATATCCTTTCAATAAGCTTGATTCTACCTTTCCCTTTGATCTGACATGGTGCATTGTTACCAAATCTAACACTATTTCCTTCATATTGAGTAAAGGTAATGAACTTATTTTTGTTTCTAGTCATGTGATGAGAGCATCTATTGTCTATGATCCATCTATCATTCTTGTTAGTGTAGGTTACCAGGGCAGTTGCTTCATCTTCATCTGATTCATCTTTCATAGCCACATAGACTACTTCATCATCATTCTTGCTAGAGTCTTCTTCAACAATGTAGCATCTTTTGCCTTTACCTCTATAGTCCTTGTTGTCCTCTTTCTTGTTCTTGAAGTTGCCTTCATCCTTGTAATTTTTCTTTTGTATGCATCTGGCTGCAATGTGACCAACTTCATTATAATTAAAACAAATGATTGGTAGCTTACCTTTGAATTTGCCTCTTCCTTTGTGAAATCTTCTTGCTAGTAATGCCTCCAATTGGTCTACATCATCTTCATCAGTGCTACTGTCACTAGATACATACTTTCCTTTTCCATTCTTTTTCTTTGTTTGCACCTCATCATTGTCTTTTATTGTCATCTTGGCTTTGAATGTAGATTCAAAGTTTTTTGGCTTGTAATTGTCAAAGTTGGATAGCTCAAAGGCAGTGAGTCTTCCAATTATTCCTTCAAATGATACTGCATTTCCTAGTACATGCCTTAGTTCTTGGATGGCTGATACTCTTATAGCATAGATAGGAAGAAAACTTCTCAAGTATTTGCTACATACTGTTTCTTCTGCTAACTGTCCTCCTAGGCTTCTTATGGTATTGACTACTTCCTTCATCCTTGCACCATATTGAGCAACATTCTCTCCTTCTTCCATTTTCATATCATCAAATTTTCCTCTTAAGCTTTCTCTATTGGCTCTCTTGGCATTGTCATCTCCTCCATAGATTCTTGATAATGTATTCCACATCTAATGTGAAGTATCACATCCTTTGATGTCATCATACTCGACATAGCTTAGTGCTGAAGCAATATCTAACATTGCTTGATTGTGCTCCTTCTTCTTGCTCATGTCATCTGTAGTGAGGGGTCCTGCAGGGTCTACACGGTCAACTGTGATTGAGGTCTGTGCATAGTCACCTATTGATCTGAGGTGTAGCTTCATCAAACTTTGCATGCAACAAAGTTGTATTTGTTTAGCTTGGGAACTTCTCTCTTGGACATCTTGATCTTCCTATTGCTAGTACCTTGAAACAAATCAGCAATTTGCTCCGATACCAATTGTTTGAATTCTTTAGAATAAATAAGAGGGGGGGGGGAATCAGTTATCCAAGGTCCAATGATGTCCAATAAAACTTTTTCTACAAATCCTTAATGACACATAACTGAAATTATCATGTATGCAATTAAACGTTAAACAATCATGAAAAGTAAACATGCATCACACCATAACACTAAGGATTTGATAATCCAAAAACCCTCCAAGAACAAGAAGGTAAAATTGGAGTGGGGATGATACCCACAAAATAACTACACAATTGATTTCAACCACTTCTAATGGTCTACCCTATTAAAGGCCTAATCTATTAAAGGCTACATTACATTGTTAAATGTGACCCTGTTAAAAGATTTAAGAACATTCAACTTAGAATGTCACCCTGTTAAAGGATTTACATAGAGATGTTAGGCTCACCCAATTCTATGGGATTTACAGTCACCTTCTCAAAAGAATCTTTCATCCCTCTCTAAGGATCTCCTATCCTCCTCCTAAGCATCTCTTATCCTTCTCCTGGGGATCTCTTTATCCTTCTCTTGGGGATCTTCTATCCTTTTCTTGAGGCTTATCCACCTAGCTGTTAAGCTAACCTAGCAATGTAGGATTTCAATATCCAATACAATGGTAACAAAGTATTAGAGAGTTTTGACCTGATACAGATTTCAAGCCTAACTATGCAGATTTCAAATCGCTCTTTAGTCCCTTTCTTTTCTTGGCTTCTCTCCCTTGCAGTGCTGACATCTTTTTCACCCTTCAAGATCTATCTCCTTGAGTTCTTCCACTCATTATGCCAATGCAATCTCTGGTCACTTAATCAACTTAGAGTCTTGATGCTCTATTCTTACTCCTCTAGGCTTCTTCACATGATCACACTTATGACCATTTCCCTCTCTTGCATGCGCTCTTGATCTGTGACCTGTAACTCCTTATAAAGAAGTTTCGTTCTTCATTTCTTGCTCAAATCCTCCTCTCCAACTTTAAGGTTTCAATGGACTAGGTAGGATACAACGTATCTATCCTATACCTTGTTTCTATCTAGAAACTTCATGATAAATCCATTAGCATTCACCTTGGATTGGTTTGCATGGATTACATAGAATTCTATGACATCTACTCATCATCCATATCATCCAACTAATTCATAAAATTTGATGTAACAATCTTATCACTGCTGATCTAGTGAATCTTTGTCTTTCACAAATAATGTAGTGACTCGGCATTATTATTTTACTGATGCTCAACTCCTTCTGTGTTACTTTGCTTCTATTATTATTTACTGGCACTCAGCACCTATAGCATTTTTTGCTTTGCTCAGGACTTGAAGACTTACTCAGCATCCATTATATTTTTCTACTACTCAGCACCTGAAGGATTCTATTTTACTCAACATCAGAATAATTACTCGACTTACACTCAAGTTGAACTTTCTCGGCTTCAACTGAGAATTTGTTCGGCTCTAACTAGCTAGCTTGGCTCTCTCTAATGAACTTAGTTAATCCTTACATCTTTGATGTGTCTTAGTGTGTCCATCCTCTGTGTCTTAGAGTATGTCATCAATGGCTTAGCTGATCCTTATACTTCATTATATCATCATAACTTCAACCTTTCTCTAGGTACTCTAGTTACATCTTATTGATTGGCACCTCCTTGTCAATCAACTAATTGATAGTATTTGGATCACTAAAGTAATTGTCATTCTTGCAGGTAGCAAGTTTGACATCAATGACAAAACAATGATTGAAATATTCTTTACCAGTTCCATTTCTCTTCATTCCTAATCTTTTCAATCATTTCCAACATTTTACTCAGCATCTGAAGGCAAATTTTCTTACTCAACAGTACAAGTGAAAACTTGAAGTTTTAACTTTGTATCTTTATTCATGCTGATCTATCTTTTTTAGTACTTGCTTGTCTTGGAACTGATGTATGATAAAGCTTTGTATATTAGTCCAACATACCTTCTTTTGATTATTTGGATGAAGTGTGACCACTTGACCTTTTAGGTGAAGTGATCCATTGAATGTGCTACTTCCATCCTTCTTCTTCCAAGTTTTATTCATTTCTCCTCTGATGTGTTCAACCTCTACTTTTCATTTTCCTTTGTTGAACTTTGAGTTGGGTGCCTTTGATCTTGTTGGATAATTTCTACTGATGTGACCAGTCTTCAAACAAGTGAAGCATGTTGTTTGGCTCAACCATCTACTGTAGTTTCCATTGAAATGTGTTCTTATACAATTTTTAGGGATTTGTCCATACTCTTGACAGTAGTGACAACTATGCCTGGTATTGTAGTCCCAATTGTAGTGATGTCCATAATTATTTCCCCTTGCTAGTTGATTAGGTGTCCACATAGGCTTTTATTTTCATTCAAAAGCTCTATGTCCACACTTCTTACAATTGTAGTAGTGACCTTCAAATCTTGGTGTCCTGATAGTCCTTGTCCTGTAGTCATGTGCTTGATGTCCTTGCTTGTTGCACTTGTGATAGTGACCCATATTCTTAGGTTTGTCATGTTGATGGACATTCTTTCTCTTGCACATATTATTGGTATGTCCTTTTTTTACACAAAAATGACAAGTTGGCTTAGTGTTCTTACCTTTGTCACTTCTTTCTTTTGCAGTCTTAGATGACTCACCTTGTTCAGTACTAGTGTATCCTAGTCTTGAAGTATCATTATTGGCTCTTGGTGATTTTAGTAGCTGTTCAAAGTAGTTGATGGCCTTGTTAGGTTTGGTTAAGATTTCTATAGTTTCCTTCTCTCTTTTTAGTTATTTTGTAGTTGTTCATTTTGTATCTTTAGTGTGGAGATCTCAATGTCTTTGACATTTAGTTCATGATGTGCATTCATCATTTGACTTAGGGTGTCTAGTTGTATGTTGGAAATTCTTGCAAGTTCAATTGAATTTTCTTCCAACCTTTTGGCAAGGTTTCTCTTGTCCTCTTCTAGCATAGCCTTATCTTCAATGGCTCATTTCTTCTGTTCAGTCACTTCACAAAGTAGCATGGCTTGAGATTCTTATTCAAGCTTGAGAGTTCTAATTTATTCTACTTAAGCTCTATTCTTCTCCATCAGATATGCTATTGCTACATTAAACTCCTTGGAATCTCCATTTGCAAAACATTTTGAGGTGTCAATCTCCTTGTATTGTGTATCATTCTCAATTATGGCAATCTCTCTTCTTCTCTTTAAGGATTTTCTCAGTTCTTCTCTAGATTCTTCCAAAGTATGTAAAGCGAGTTGTATATCAATCACCTGGTTTGCTATGGCCTTCCCAAGTTTACAAACTTCCATTTTTAGATCTTTTCTCCAAGCTGTAAGGCTCCTCCTTGTCAGAACTTGGCTCTAATACCAATTGTTGGATTTTACAAATGGGATGATTTACTTCTAAGAGGGGGGGGGGGGGGGGGGGGGGGTGGTGAATTAGAAGTAACTAACTTTAGCCTTTTAAATTTTTTAGCTGAAATCATTCACATGCATCTACCATATCTAGTTAACATAAAAGTAAAGGGATGCATGAAAATAGATAACACACGATTTTGGTCACCTAGAAACCCTCCAAAATGAGAAGGTAAGACTAGGGTGGGGATGGCACCCACAAATTATCATTGCAGCAATATGTAACTGTTTAAGGTTACAAAGTTTGACCACTTCCAATGGTCTACCCTGTGAAAGACTTGCCCTATTAAAGGCTTTACACTGTATTAAAAGTGACCTGTCTAAAGGATTTATAAACACTCACTTGGAATGCTACCCTATTAAAGGATTTAGCACCTTGTTGAAAGGCTTACAACATGGCTATTAAACCAACCTATCATCATAGGATTTTCATTCCTAATACAATGAATAGAAAGTATTAGAATCTAATGACTTGATGAATTAGAATCTTTGATTGCTAATTCTAGATCCTTGTTCTGCTCAATTTGATTCAAATTCTTCCTGATGTAATATGTCTCTATTTGTATTGCTAATGCTTTGTTATCACAAATTGAATTCTGCAATGCTGCTCTTCCTTTTAAGTCCTTATATCCTTCTAAACTTTACTAGCATTCTCACATATAGCTCTCAAACTTGCATGAATTATGGGGTATTGTCCTCCTTTTAAAGGCTTCAAAGACTTAGGGTTAGGTATGAATCTACGATCAATATTCATCCTTCTTTTCCTGCTCAATTCTTTACACTTTTTCTATTGGTTGCATGCCTTCTCCATTTTTTTGATTGGTTGCATGTTGATTACATAGGGAATGTAAAAGATTTGATCTTATCATTTAGATCCTTCAAGATTCATCTTAAGTTGGCTCAAAAATGGTTTACATCTGATTTTGTGAAGGCACAAACTCATATGCTGATTCTGTGTTACTCGACTCTTACTGATTGGTGATGCTCAACACATATAGGAATTCTATCTCACTTGGCTCCTATAGTAAATTTTTCTCACTCAACATCTATACTTTGCTCTGCATATATAGTGACTTGACATCACTTATCACTTGGCATTTTATACTTGCTTGGCACCTAAATCTTGCTTGACACCTATTGAATCTCTAGCACAGCACATACTATAGCTCAACATCTATATCATACTCGGCATCAACTTAGAAATTGATTAAGTGTGTTGACACTCAATTGTCAAAACCATTCTAAGACCAACACACTGGGGAAGCTTTAAAAAATTGACCTAATTAATTATCTATGAGGGTAGAAAGGAAAGTTATTTTCCTTGGTTGGAATGTATCATGATTATCATGGGTATTGTGAATGCACAATTTCATGCTAGATGATTAGAGAAAATAAGTTTTTAAGTTGGTATATTGGTTTGAGCTTCAAAGGAACTATTTTGGAAATTGGGTTGGATATTAGCAAGTTTATTGATTTGATTATGTTATTGTAAAGTTTGATATTCATAGTTGTTGAGTCATTTAGATAGTGGGCCTATTTGATTCTTTATCAACCTTTTAAAAAGTTAGAACTTTCTAACAAGGGTTCAAGGTCTCCTAACAAGGATTTTTTCTTTAACAAGGACTATTGTACTGAATGCACTATCATTGGATTCTAATAAGGTCACATCCTTTTACAAGGAAGTTATATATTAGTACACTATCTTCTGGGTACCATCCCCACTGGGGTTTCCCTAGTCAAAAAATTATTGTATTATGGTGTATGGTTTTATATTATTATGAATCTTTCATTTAGTTGTTGGATTTGAGATTTATAAGTTTAATTGTTCCCAACATATTCACCACCCCCCCCACCTTCAATTGTGTGTGGACTTTAATCTTAATAGGTTGTATCTAAGCATCAAATCCTCTTTGAGAAGGAATTGGTATAGCTTGAGGAGATATATGGCGTATAGGAAGGAAATTCCAAAGTTTGATAGACATAACTATAAAATTTGGAAGGATAAGATGCAAACACACCTAATGTACATGGGGATAGACTGCTGGTTTATTACAAAGACACAATTTGAGGTTAGGGAAGATAGATAACTATCTTTGAGGACATATAATGAAAAAAAAGATTTTATTTTGTAATATTCTTGCAAGGGAATCATTGATTAGCACAATGTCAAAGGCTAAATTTATTGACATAAAAGGTCTGGATCTTCCATATGATATTTGGAATATGAACTAGAAAGACTAAATGAATGTAGTAAAGTGAGGTTTTAAAATTGGAAAACTAAGCTAGAGATTGCGAGAATGCAAGAAGATGGAAATATTAGGATATATATGTAGAGGATTACTGAGATTATTTAAGGTATAAGAAGCTTTCAAGGAACTAATTTAGAAGATGAAGCTTATTTTAAAATTTTGAGAGATCCTTGACTCCTTATGAAAAAAAGCTAAATTTTATTGAAGAATTTATTCCTCTTATTGAAAATTTTAAAAGAGAAATTTTAATCAGTAAATTGAAATATTTTTGAAACTAGAGTATATTAAAAGATTCTTTTTCTAAATTTAAGACTTCATTTAGAGCTAGTGCACATAAGGATGAGAAAGTACTAAAAAAAGTGCATGTGCTAGTAGAAGCTATCGAGATTATGCAAGTGATTGGGCATGCATTCAAGAAAAGGAAAAGAAGATTTATGAATTTGTATCATTGGTTTAGAAAAGGGAACCTAAAGGTAAGGGTATTTTCAAAATCAAAACTCCTTTTGTTTATTGGCATTGTAATCAGATTGGCTACTTTTCTTTTAAATATCCTAAAAGAGAACTTAAGGTAAAACCTAGACCTTACAAATCAAATATTCATAAGGAATGTCTATATGCTAGTGATTATAGGATTGAAGTAAAAGAAATCAATTTTCTAGATGGTGATGATAAAGATATAATTGGATTTGTTTCTATTAGGAAGAATGTAATATTAAAGAAGAAAATGCACTTATTTCACATGTTGAGAGAAAAAAATCAAGATGGATTATAGATAGTAGATGTACACATCACATGATAGGTGAAAACATTAAGTTTGTTGAATTTAAGAGTTATGATCGAGGTGTAGGTAGAGTTGCTAATAGTGCACCTTATCCTATTAAGGGAAAATGATCTATTATTCTTGATGGAGAATAACACTGAAGATGTATACTTTGTTGATGGTTTGAAACTTAACTTGTTGAGTGTTGGACAACTTTTTGATAAGGGATATCACTTAAAAATTTATTATAAGATATGTTCAGACAAGGATAAGCATGGAAATGAGATTTTCAAAGGAACAAGAACATGAGTTAATATATTTAAATTAAATTGTACTACGATCAATTTTTTGGTTGCAAAAGATGACGATGGTTGGCTATGAAATAGAAGATTTGGTTAGATAAATTTTGATAATACAATAAATATGAGTTATTATGATGATGTGAGAGATGTACCTAAGATTGTGAAACCTGCTAACATGATCTATGAGGAATATGTACTGGCTAAAGAGAAGAAGAAATTTTTCGTTAGAAATATATTTCCTACTTTTAGAAAAGTTGGAGATTATTCATCCATATTTGTGTGGTCCTACAAAGACAAGAATTTTATATGGTGAGAGGTGTTTGATTCTTTTCATTGATGATTTCACTAGAATGATGCGGGTTGCTTTCTTGAGAGAGAAATATGAAGCTTTTGAAAAGTTAAAGATATTCAAGGAAAAATTTGAGAATGAATCTGGTATGAGTATAAAATGTATGAGGTATGATAGAGGTGGAGATTTTAATTCAAATAAGTTCAATGTACTTTGTGAGAATAATGGTATTCACATGCAAGTAAGGACCTAAGACATTGTATTAGAATGGTATAAAAGAAATGAGAAATATAATAGTGAATGAAACAACTAGAGAAATGTGGATTTAGGGTAAGGTATCACATTTACATTTGAGAGAAGTAGTTAATATTGTAGTATACACTATGAACATAGTTCAAATCAGGTAGGGAATGAGTAAACCTCCTTATGAATTATAGTTTGTTAATATACCTGCTATTACATATTTTAGAATTTTTGAAAGAAAATATTATATCAAAAGATAAGATGAGATAGGGAAATTTGATCCTATAAGTGATGAAAGCATATTCCTTAGATATTCAACTAAGAGTAAGGCATATAGATGTATTAATATGAGACTGAAGAAGACTTTTGAGAGTGAAAATGTTAGAATTGATGAGAGGTTTTAGACTTAGGAAAAAAATATTTAAATATGATTATGATGATTTAAATTAGGTTTGTACAAGTTAAAGAACAATGATAAATCATAATACAAAGAAAGATTTATTATTTGAAATGGATGATGGAATACAAGTACAAATTGAAGAACCTAGAGAAGAACAAAGAATACCCAAATACATTCCAAGAAGTGATCTTGATAATTAGATCATTGGAGATTCTAGCAAAGGAAAAATGACAAAAGGTAAGGTAAGAGATGATTTTTTTTTAATTTCATAGATTCAACTTAAGACTATTGATGAATCATATAATTATGAACTTTGGATAAATGCAATAATAGAAGAACTAGAGAAAATTAAGAAAAACAATACATTGAAATTAGTCCCTTAGCCTAAAGATAAGGATGTTATAGGTAAAAAATGGATTTTAAGAAAAAAAATGAATGAGAAAGGTGAAGTTGTAAGAAATAAAGCAAGGTGGGTATGTAAAGGCTATTCACAATAGGAAGGTAAATATTTTGAAGAAACCTTTGCCCCTATAGCAAGATTATAATCTGTAAGAATATTTTAAAATTATGCATCTAAAAATAATTTCAAATTATAACAGATGGATGTTAAGACAACTTTCTTGAATGGAAAACTTGAGAAATTAGTCTATATTTAACAACCTAATGGATTTCCTTTGACTAAAGAGAAACACATGGCATGTAAACTAAAGAAGGCATTGTATGGATTAAAACAAGCACCTAGACCCGATATGCTAGATTGGATAAATATTTTTGAGTTTAAGATTTGAGAAAGGTAATACAAATACTAAAATGTGATGCAAGAGCACCTTGGGTTCATGTGGTTTTAGATCTTTGTTTTAGTACTTGTGAACCTTTGGCTAGTTGTTTGTGAGGTGGAAGATTGTAGGTCTAGCTTACAAGAACTAGAGGCATGCACAAGGTGACTTGATGTGGACTTGTTGTAGAGGTTTTAAAACTTGAGATTCTTTCCTTGGTGAATATATTATCCATTTGAGGTAGTTGCACTTGAGTCTTGGAAGATGCCTCCTAGAAGCAGGGTGATTGAATAGATGAAGGAAAATCTTTGAGAAGAGATTAGGTCTAAGATTTATGGAGTCACGAATGAAATCATGGATCATATTGTAGGTTTACAAATAAAACCTAGAACATTGAATGGTTATGAGGAGGATAATAAGGATTTTTTAGCTAAAGATAAAAGATTAGATGGTGATGACAGTTTTAAAAGGTTGGAAATACCTATGGCTAGGTAACGTACTATTCATGGATGAAAGTATCTAATTTATTAGGTAGATTGAATCTAGAGGACTTGATTGATTGGATAAGTGAAATTGAAGACTAGTTTGAGCTTGAAGACATTTGATACCCTTTTAGATTGAGATTGTCACAAACTAAGTTGAAAGGACATGTTACATTATAGTAGAAAGAATTGTAGAATAATAGAGAAAAAGAGGGTGAAATGAGAATCACTACATGGAAGTTAATGGTTATCAAACTTAATGCAAATTTCATACTTGTTAAATAAGATCTAAATCCATTCAAGAAGTTATAGAAGTTGAAGTCACAAAGAGCTTTCCAAGGAAAAGGTAGCTAGGTACGTTAATAGTTTTAAGTTTAACATTCAAGATGAGATCAACATGTTGAAGATAGACTCATTGAAGATGTTTATCAATATGCCCAAAGGTATAATAAAAGTTAAAAAGGAAATGTCATGGTAACCCTAGAGGAAGGGATAAATAAGAGAGCAATATGAAGGACAAGAAGCTAGTTGAAGAAGGATACAAATAAGATGGCCTAAGATAAGAATAAGTAGTGATGAATTTAGAGGTACCTATTCCAAATGTGCTTAGAATGGACATGGGGCTTTTGAGTGCAAGAAAGTTCTCTTGTTGCAAGAGGAATCAATAGTCAGGGTTGTTGCACTAGAAGGTGGTGAAACTCTCATGGTTCAAAGGGCATTTTTGAGTAAAGGAAAAGTTGAACCTTGTCAACAGAGGAACTTATTTAGAACCTTATGCAAGTTAGGAGTTAAATGTTACAAGGTAATTATGGATACTACTATTACATATAATGTAGTTTCTAAAGAGATGGTGAAAAAATTAGTTTAAAAAGGTTGAGGCATCACTTTCCTTTTAGGATACATTGATTGCAAGATGGACATAAGTTAGAGGTAAGATAGAAATACCTACTAAATTTCAACATCATGCCTTATGTAGATTAAGTGTTTTGTGATATTATGAACATGAGTGCTTGTCTTATGTTGTTTCAAAGACCTTGGTGATATGCTTTTAAGGTTTTACATGATTGTGCAAGGTTTGTATTTATCATTGAGAAGGATGGACTGAAGTTTTCCTTGATTCCTTTATAGGAAATAGATACAGGTATGAAGAGCTTAAGCATTGGTAGGAAGGTTGAGTTGTAGACTAATAAAATGGTTAGAGATCAAAAGGAACAATAATGCTATGGAAGTAGACATGAGAGTTGGCATGACATCAGGAATCATATGTTTGTTGTAGATGTGAGATAATTTGAAAAGGCAAGGGATTTGCATAAGTTAGAAAATATCAGAGATAAACACAAGAAAGTTCATCCCCAAAAGGATATGTGGATCATGAATCAGTATGGGATTCATGTGATGAATTCCACTAGATGTTCTTGAGTTCCTCATAACATATTATTCTCACCTGGGGTGTTTGGTGCAAGATAATTTTGGGTTCTTAGAATTTTAGTGTCAACATGGAAGATTTAGGAAAGTCTTATTTACTCGATTGCTTGGTTAATATTGAGATATGCAAGGTTAATACTACAAAATCTACATAGCTTAGTTAATACTGACATTTGTGTAAACATCAATGACAATATACAATTGAAGAATTATTTTTGACAAACTTACTCTTTGGAATTAATGGAAACACAACATGTCAAACAAACTTGATAAAAGATAATATCCTTAGTTTCATTTTGATTCTCATCCATACCAACTCCCTCTGAGATTCTGCTTGGATTTGTTTCTACTACTTTCTTGTCAATATTGTGTTGTAATTTTCTCACTCTTAGTTGTGCATTCCATTATCTAGATATCAAGACTCTCCCTCTTTCTCATTGATACCAATCTTTCCACATAATCTTCCATGTTGACACTAAAATCTCCCTCTTTGATATTAATTGATAAAGGATACAAACTTTGAAGTTACAATGCACCTCTATACTAATTCATATGGAATATGCTCTGCATTACCCTACATCAACATTATTGATCTTCAATGGAGCTTGGTTGATGTCTCACTAGCTTTTTCTTTAGTGACCATCAGATAGAGGAATAACCCCTAATTTACCTCTTAGATAAATAGATGTATCTTTAGGTAAAGCTTTAGTAAATATATCTACTTATTGCTCCTTGGTGTTCACATATTCAGATCTTGCCTCTTTGTCTTGAACCAATTCCCTTAAGAAATGATATTTGATTGCAATGTGTTTTGTCTTTGTGTGCATTACAAGATTTTTGGATATATTGATTGCATCTGTGTTATCACTATAGATAACCACTAGTTCCTTGATTTCTTCCTTCATTCTTGACATCAATTGCTTGATCCACATTATGTTAGAATAATGAATTACTATAGCAACATGCTCTGCATCTACTGTGGATTGAGAAATACAATTCTTCTTCTTGCTACTCCAAGACACCAGCCTCTTTCCAAGAAATAATGCTCCTCATCTAGTACTTTTCCTATCATCAATGCTTCCTACCCAATCTACATTAGTAAAGAATCTTAACTCAAGGTTTCCTCCTTTCTTATACCATAACCTATTTTCTTTAGTTCCTTTTAGATATCTCAAAATTCTTTTGACTGCCATAACGTGATTTTCTTTAGGATTAGCATAAAATCTTGTAACTATGCCAACTGCCAAGGTAATATCAAATTCAATTTGAACTACATACTGAAGTTTCCTAATCATTAATCTATAAGTGGTCCAATTAACCTTCTTTAAATCATCATTCTTTGAGAGCTTATGTCCAATGGACATAGATGTCCCAACTAGTTTGGAATCTTCCATTCCAAATACTTTCATTGCTTCCTTGATTTGATGTATATACCATCTTTCATTTGATGAAATTATAGACCCATAAAGAATTTAATACCTCCGAGCATAGACATTTCAAATTCTTTCCTCATTTCTTTAGAAAATGACTTGCATAACATCTCATGTCCACCAAATATGATATCATCCACAAATATTTCTGCAAGTAATATATTATCCTGTGGTCCTTCCTTAATGTACAAATTTCTATTAATATTTGTCTTTTCAAAACCAAAATTTACCAGATATCCATGTAGACTTTCATACCATGCTCTAGGAGCTTGCTTTAATCCATATAAAGCTTTATGAAGTTTACATACCATGTTTCTTTGGCTTGGATCAATGAAACCTTCAAGTTGTTTAATGTAGACTTCTTCTTCTAAGACTCCATTGAAGAAAGCTAATGTGACATCCATATGATATACTTTGAATCCCTTTTGTGTTGCATATGCTAGAAGTATTGTGACTCCTTTGAATCATGCAATAGGGGAAAATGTTTCCCCATAATCAATACCTTCTTCTTGAGCATAACCTTTGCCTACAAGTCTTGCCTTGTTCCTTGTCACTTCTCCTTTTTCGTTCAACTTATTTCTAAATATCCATTTTGTACCAATGATATTTTTGATCCTTGGGTCTAAGTACAAGAGACTAGGTTTTTTTCTTTTCTATTTTCTCAATCTCTTCATTCATTGCTTCTATCCAACTTTCATTTTCTAAAGCATCTTTTATAGATCTAGGCTTAAATTCACTAAGCAAACATGTACCTTTTAATTTTTTTCTTGTCAATATCCCTTTTTTCTCTCCTCCAATTATTTGATCAGGTGCATGATACCTTCTGACATATTTGACAAGTCTTGGATCTTTCTTTCTTGATTCTGAACTTGGTTCAATTGGTTCTCCATGATCTGCATCCTTTTTCTCTAGCTCCACTGGTTGATCTAGATGTAACTTGGGTTCTTCTAGTTGTGACTTAGGTTGCATTGTTTGAGATTGGGTTACGTTATGTAAGACTAAAACTTGGAATGAACTATCTATGACTTAGTTGCCTTTATCTATGACTTATGTTGAACTTCCAAAGAATTGCTAAGTACATTTGATTATTGGTTGGCTTCAACTTTTTGAGGTAAAGTCTCAGGTTCCTCCTCATAATGAAAAAAGTTTCTATAGTCTTCAAGATCTTTACTACTTTTTTCTTCACTTCTTTTTGCAAACTCATCAATCTTCACATGTGCACTTTCAATGACTTTGAGAGTAGTAAGATTCAAACACTTATATGCCTTGCTTTTATTGGAATACCCTAGGAATATCCCTTCATCACTTTTTGCATCAAGCTTTCCTTTCCTTACATCTTTCAAGATATAACATTTTCTTCCAAATACTCTAAGATAACAAGCATTAGGTTTATACCCATACAATAGTTTATAAGGTGTTTTGTTTGTACCTTTCTTCAATTGAACTTACTTTAGTGTATGAACCATTGTGCTGATTTCTTCTCTCCAATATTTTGGTGCAATATCCTTCCCTATCTTTAGTTTTCTTGGAAATTCCATGATGGATCTATTTCTTCTTTCTACTATTCCATTTTTCTCTGGAGTTCTAGGTGTTGATACCTATCTTTTGATTCCTCTTTCATTGTAGAACTCATTGAATTCATTTGAGATGAATTCTCCTCCTCTACATGATCTCAGGCATTTCAAATTCTTCCATGTTTCTTTCTCAACTCTAGCCAAATACCATTTTTACTTTTGAAAAGCATCAAACTTATCTTTTAAATTTTTTACAGTCATCATTCTAGAATAATCATCAACAAATAGAATGAAGTATATATCTCCACAATAGATTTCTAAACCTATTGGCCCACAAAAATCTATATGAACTAGTTCCAAATTTTTTTCAGAATTGTAGGACTTAATTTTGAAACTTCTTTTACTCATTTTACCAATTTGACTTTGTTTGCACATGTGCATCTTAGGTTTCTTTAGATAAGGTATGCCTCTTACTCTTTTTTTCTTGCTTATGATGACTAGGTTATCAAAATCAACATGATTCATTCTTGTATGCCATAGCCAAATTTCTTCTATTTGAGCTAGAAAGCATGTACTTTTAGTGAAATCTATGTAAACCAAATTTCCTTCAAATGTCTGATTGCCAATTCCAACTAGTTTTCCTTTTACATCCAATAGTTTATCTTTGTCATTCATGAATTCAATTTTGTATCCTATATTGTTCAACTGTGCTACACTGAGTATATTATGTCTTAACCCTTCAACCCAATAGACATTCTTACCATTGTTTCCACTAGTTAATGTTATGATTCATTTTCCTTTTACATAACATGGTTCATTGTTTCCAAATCTAACACTTCAACCATCATAGTGTTCTAAATGTTCAAATTTAGTGTTATCACCAGTCATGTGATGAGAACAACTGCTATCTATGGTCCATGTATCATTTTTGCTGACATGAGAGATAAGTGCCATCTTTTCATTTTCCTCATCATTGGATTCATCTTTAATAGTAATGTAAACTACTTCATCTTCATCATTATCACTATTAGAATATTTTGCAATGTAACATGATCTCTTACCTTTTTCTTTGTAGTCTTTGTAGCTTTTGAAGTATTTCTGTGCTTTGAACTTGTTGAACCTTTTCTCATCTTTATCTTCCTTGTTTGGACACCTTGCAACAATGTGACCAACTTCTTCACATGAGAAACAAATCAATAGAATTTTACCTTTGAATTTTCCTTTCCCTTTTGCTACTCTTTTCACTAGAAGAGCTTCAATGACTTCAAGATCTTCATCTGATTCATCTTCTTCTTCAATGTCAATTTGTTTTCTTTTTGAGTTCTCTCCTTTTCTAGCAAGGGTGAGTTTGGCTTTGAATGCAAATTAAAATTTTTTAGATATAGGAGCATAGTTATCAAAGTTATCTAACTCAAAAGCATGTAATTTCCCACAAGAGTATCTAGGATTAGATCATGTGTTGGATTGCATCTCATCTCTTGAATAGCTAAAACTCTAATTTCATAAATAGGAAGAAGTGCTCTTAGTACATTGCTAAATTTTTTTTCAGCATTAATTTTACCTCCTGAAGCTCTAATTTAACTTACACTTTCTTTGATCCACTCACTATATTAGGTGATGTTCTCACCTTCTTTCATTTTTAATTGATCAAACTTACCTCTTAAAATTTTTGCCTCTTCTTTTTGTACATTTTTTCCACCTCCAAAGACTTTCTTAAACATTTCCACATGTCAAATATAGTAGGACAATCTTTGACTTCATCAAATTTAGAATAGTTTAAAGAAGATGCAATATCAATCATCATAATAGTGTAATCCTTTGCGTCTTTTATTTTCTCCAGAATCATAGGTTTGGGTGGTGGCACATATTTGTTCCCCAAGTAGAACACACCAACATCATTGATGCTTGATATATGTAGCTTCATCAACTCCTACCATGTTGAAATTTTTCTTTGTTGAGCTTAGGGATCTCCCTTCTATAAGACATCTTGATCTTTAGCTTAGGTCCTTAAAACCTTTTCCTACAAGCACCAACTAGTTTGATACAAATTGTTGGAAATGTAAGAGAGTAACTGAGATGGGAGGGGTGAATCAATTACCACAAAAAAAAATCCTTTTCCCTTAGATGTCAATACAAACTTCCACTGATCATGCAATACTGAATAGCTCAGTTATCACTATAATATTATTGATGCTAAGATAACAAAGTAATCTTAAGATTTATTAAATTGTTTTATCCTTTAGTAACTTAGTTGTAGAAACACAATGCATAAGAAAATAACATGAACACAAATGACACCAAGATTTAACATGGAAACTCAATTTGAGGAAAAATATCTTGCAAGTAATCATAATAATTTTCACTCTTATGAAGTGAGCCCTATAAGGAGCCAACCCTATTAAAGGCTACAAAACATATTGTTAAGTATGACCCTGTTAGAGGATTTAGATCACCTTATTAGGAGTGGCTTGGTTAGAGGTCTTTAAAGGTCTTCAAACACTTCAATCTTGGAATTTCACCTTGTTATAGGATTTAAAAAATGATTTATAAGTAAACTTTGTTAAGAGATTTCTTTACTGCTACAATGGTTAAAAACCTGCATAAATTTTGATTTGATTTATGAAGAAAATTTCTTTGCAGATTTAGATCTCCATTTTGGCTTGACCTCTTGTTACCATTTATCCTCACAACTTGACCTTTCTTATAAATCATAAGCTAGGAAAAGTCTTCTTGAATACCCTTTCAAAACATTAATAAACATCTAAATAACTGGCCTCAATTGATTAATTAATTATAAAAATCATTTTGTTGTCACTTGGTCAATACTAGAATTGAATGCTTAGTTGACAATATGACTCCTTCAATGCCTAACCACTCAGTCAATACAACAAGTAGGAATCCCTATATTAACGAACTAGAAAGTCTTCTTTACTTGACTATTCAGTTAAATTGAGATATGCAAGGGTAGTACTACAAACTCTACATTGCTTGATTAATACTAAAATTTGTGTAAACATCAATGACAATATACAATTGAAGAATTGTTTCCAACAATTCTCACTTGGGGTGTCTGATGCAAGAGAATTGTGGGCTCTTAGAAATATTGCATCAACCAAAAATATTTGTTTTTACTTTTTTCATATTTTCCAATTTGAGATATTATTGCAATGGTTGTTCATCTTTGAGAGATTTTGGTTACTATCATGAAATTTGGTTAAGAAATTTATGAAGTTCATATCTTTCTAATCATGCCTCATTTTGGTTCAGTTATGTTCATCTATTTGGTTGATTATGATTTCAGTGTGTTCTCTAGTTGACCTGGTTATGTTTCACCTGCTTGGTATGTTAACTGACCATTCTTTTGTTGTGTTCTCTCATTTTTCTAATTGCACTCACCAATTTTATGATAGTGGATTTTGATAGAAGTTTTTTATTGATGAAGTTGATCAGTGTGGATTTGTATGTGGCCGACTTTGGTTTGGAGAAATTCTAGAGATTTCTTTAATTATTTAATTTTCTTGTGATTTAGATTGACTAGTTTAACACATTTTTTAGCCCAGATATGTAACATCTTAAATGTTGACCTTTGGGGGCATTGTGTTTAAATCTAGGTTTTGCATATATTAGTAGTGGGGATCTATTAGGTCTTATGTTAGGGGCATCCTGAGGAATAATATCTTAAAGGTGAAGGATTAAATTAAGATGTGACTTAATTTCTTTGTATTTGGTCACAAGTAGAAAGACCTTATAGCCCAACATGTTGGATGTAAATCTCATGATTCTGATGAATAAATTTCTTTCTATTTGATTCATATCTTTTGTTTTTCATTGTTCTTTCATTATGTGATTCTTGTTGCAAGGTGTGGACCCTTCATCTTTGGTATTACATCAACATGTATTTGAGATCTAACTGGATGATTTGTTCATCATTGAACTATTTTTTGATGATATCATTTTTGGAGGTAATGATGAGGCAAGTAACAAGTTTTCCAATGAGATGAAAGATGAATTTGGAATGTACATTATTGATGAGATTAAATACATTTTGGGATTGCATTAATAATACAGACTAAAGATGAAATTTTTATATCTCAAACTAAGTATCTTAAATAGTTATTGGTAATATTTGATGTGGAAAATTACAACTTGTTGGAACATTTGTGGTAACTAGATGAAAATTGTATAACAAAGATGACTCACCTAATGTTATGCAAACACAATACAAATAGATGATTGGTGGATTACAACATTAGACTCATACAAGACCATATATATCTAATGCACTTGGAATTGTAGAAAGATATCGAGCATATCCTAAAGAGACACACTTTGAAATAATAACAAGATTTTTTTAGATATTTTAAAGGAATATTAGATTTATCTTATGGTATTATAGATCTAATGATTTTACATAATGCATATACTAATGTTGTTTGGGTAGGAAACATAAATGATAGAAAAATAAAAGTGGATAAGAATTCTTTTTTGGAGAAAGGTTAGTAACTTGGTTAAGTAAGAAGCAAGATTATATTTCTCAATCTATAGTAGAGGCAAAATATGTTACAACAACAAGAAATTGTAATCAGATAATGTGAATGAAGAAAATGCTAAAGGATATTTGTATTAAATTTTCTAAACCTGGTACTATGCAATATGATAACACAAGTATACTTAATATCTCTAAGAATGTCATTTTACATTCAAAGACTAGACACATTGCAATTAACTATGATTTTCCAGAGAGAGAATTATGCAAAGAATGAAATTGGATTGGAGTATGCGAGTACAAAAAAAATATAGAAAACATATTCACTGAACCATTGGCTCAAGTCACCTTTGAGTATCTTAGAGGTATACTTGGGGTGATGGTCCCATCTTTTTCAAAGTAATTGATGCAACATTGCATCAGTCCAATATATTTAGATTATTATTCATTCATCTAGATGTGATGCTTAGTACTTATCCTTAGGAGGAGTAGTTATAGTGAGTAAAGAAACATTTCAAGATATTAGGTAGTGATTTTGGCATAACAATGTTTGTTGGCACTTGACCTATTTTTCATTGCATATTAGATTCATCCAATGTAGGTACTTTGATGAATATGTTTGAATCAAAGAGGGAGAAATTTTAAAAAATAATTGTTTGTCATATTGTAACCTTTTCCATTGATGTCAAAGGGGGAGAGATTTAATGAAAAACTAGAAGAACCAAAAGGGGGAGAAGGACAATTGAAAAACCTAAGTGAAAGGGGAAGCAAAACTAGTAAGGAAGGTTGTATTTATTGAGGATATTCAAAAAATTGTAAAGGTTGTATATGTTGAGGATATTCAAAAAATTCTACTAAGTATTCAACATATTACTTTTGGATTGGTCATTTTTCATTATATCATTTATATGTTTCATGCCTTTAGATATCTTGGTTCACCTTCATTATGCCAAAAAGATCAAGAGATCATCAGGAAGCCGCAAATTCTAAGGGATCAAATCAAGAAACCATCAACCATAAGAGATTAATGAAGAATAATAAGATAAAATGAAAGAGCTTATAATAAATTATATGATGGAATTTACTAAATTAGATTGATGCGTTATTTTCCCATATGATCACATTTCTTCTTGCTTCCATTTATTAAAGTCACATCATAGATAATATAATGTTTCTTTTCATTTTGTCTACATTCCTTGGTGGTAATCTCACATGTGGAATCATGAGAATTTTAAATGTTCTCCCCCATGTAAATAATTTCTTAAAACTCTTATATCCATGTTTCATGTGGCAACACAATAAAAGTCTTAGTGAAATGCATAGAGTAAATATATTTCATAAGAGTCTTTGTAGAAAATGATAAATAGGAAGATTCCATTAATATGAACAACATTAGTATCTCCCTTATCTTATCTTTTTCCAATGAAGATAGAGATAATACTCTTGACAATATAACAATAAATATTACTAGGTCCTCTCCTCACTAAGATACTTGAGTGAAGGAGAATAATAGTATAGTTGATTCACTTCTTTAGATCATCTTCCTTTTCATAGATCTTATTCTCTTTATCAAAGTATTGATATGGTGTTTATGTGATGAATTTCTTTCATGGTCTTAAATAAAATAAGGGATGGATATGTTAATAAATTGTATTCTTTTTCTCAACCTAAAGATGATATGACTAATGTTGAAAGGATTCCAATTTTTCCTATAGAAATAAGTCCTCTTACTATTCATCCTCATAGATGATGAAGGGTGCTCCCCTTAATACCATAAACCATAACAGAAAACAAAGAAACAATAGAAAATGTGAGAACAAAATATGGACTTCTTATTTGCACTAGAAATGCAGAATTAAAAAAATTCAAAAGTACAATATGCTAACCCACATGGGTGCCTTCATTACAATAAACTACAAGACAAGTTGTGAACTATCACCTAAAGTTGTCCTAGATAATGTTCAGGCCTTTCTTAAATAGGCAATTTTATGCCACCTGCGAAGGTTCTAGACATTGAAACTTAATACCTAGGACTGACAGACCCTAAAAATACATATAGAGTTGGCCAAATACATATTTGAAAATTATTTTAGAAATTTTGGGTAGCCCAAATTTGGAAGGCCACAACTCTCAAACCGTTGCTTTGATTGGCTATTATAACCACTTTTCAGAAATGCTAGCTTCTGATCTATGGATTTGGAATGGTGCAAGTGCCCTTCCATAAAAAATTTAGACCTTATCCGGGCACTCTAAGGCCTCCAATGGTGAGCCTGAAGATTTTTTTGTAAATTTTTCCACCAAAAATCTCCAATAACTTCTCTGATACTTAAGCTAGAGCAATGTGATTTTTATAGTAGGCTTACAACTCTAAAATGAACCTTCCTATAGAAAATGAAAACATTCCAAGCTCATATGAAAATCTTACTAAAAATAGCAAGTTCCCATAAATAGTAACCACCCTATCTACTAGTCATTATTAAAATAGAAAAGATTGAAAAATAAATTATTTTTGGGTGATGCAAGATTGTTCTTACACCAAAGATGCTCTTGCATCAGACACTTGGGGTAATTTGAGAAGTGACCCCATCACATCTTAGGTGTTCAGAAGAAAACCATGATAGTTAACCTCCTCCTTTGCTAGCCATGATGAATCTTCTATTGGTCTCCCTTTCTATTTGACCAGATATTCCTCATAAGTTCTATTTTTGGTACTTTTTTAACACAACTTTCCAATATCTCCTCAATCTCCTTTATAGCCAAACTAGTTGCTGGAATACTTCACTGCACTTCTATAACTTCATCTCCATCACCTCCTTCATAATAATTTATCAAATCTAAAAAATTAAATACTGGTGAAATATTCAATCAGTAGGCAACTCCACTTCATAGGCATTTACAGAATCATGCCCTTTCACTATCCTACATGGTCCAAACTTCTTCATCTTTAGCTTATGTACCCACTGGAAAATGCTCCTTTCAAAAATGAACCATGACTTCATCTCCAATCTAAAATTCCTTATACATCCTTTTCACATCTTCCTTAGCCTTATACTGTGTCTTCATCTTTATGATGTAGTTCCTTACCTCCTTATAAACATTCTTGAAATGTTTAAAAAATTCTTCTGCTTCAGTACTAGTTATCTCTCCTTTATCCAATTGCCATAATTTAGAATAATTTCAAGGACTACTGCCATATACAATATGGAATGGTGATTTACCAGTACTTCTGTTGAAAAAAATATTATATGCAAATTTTTCCTATGGTAAAATCAGATCACATCCTTTTGGTTTGTCTCCAACCAAGCATCTCAACAAGTTTCCCAAACTATGATTCACAACTTCTATCTATCCATTAGTCTATGGATGATGTGATGAACTAAAATTCAACTCTATCTTCAATTTTTTCCAAAATGTATGCCAAAAATACCCAATAGATTTGGTATCTTGATTGGAAACTATAATCTTTGGTAGACCATGTAGTCTCACCACTTCTCTGAAAAACAAGTTTGCCACATGAACAACATCACTAGTCTTCTTGCAAGGAATAAAATGTGTCATCTTTGAAAACGTATTAACCACCACAAAAATAGAATCATGCCCTTGATGAGTCCTTGGTAATCCATGTTGACATCCTCCCACAACTTCTCTAGTATAGGTAATGGCTGATACAACCCCGTATTCTACTTAACTCCTTTCACCATCTAACATACTTTGCAACTCTATACAAACTTCTTCACATCTTGCTGCAATTGTGGCCATTAATAATCCTCACCAACCAAAGCTATGGTTTTATCTCTTCCAAAATGTCCAACCAATCCTCCACTATGTTTCTTCTTGATGAGATTCTCTCACATTGAACTTCTAGGAATGAACAATTGGCTTCCTTTAAATAGCATACTATTCTAGATCATGAAACCCATCCATTTTGTCTTGTCAAGTGTAACAGGTTATGTACAAGCCTTCCAAACTTCACCAAAATCAAGATCATCTGGATACAAAGTACTGAGTTCCTTGGACCCAACCACCTCAATCTGCATTTCTGTTAGCAAAAAAAGTCTTCTATTAGGAGCATCTATAACTTTGTTAGACTTCCCACTCCTATGTTTCAAAAAAAATGTATAACTCTACAAAAACTCAACCCACTTCAAATTCCTTTGGTTTAATTTTAGTCAAGGGTCCACAAATACTACTAAAACCTCTTATGAACTTTTTGTAAAAACTAGCCAGTCCATAAAAAGATCTTACCTCTATCATACTCCTTAGAGTAGGCCATTCAAGGATAGCCTTCACTTTCTTTGGGTCCATCTTCAGACCTTCTATTGAGACTACAAATCCCAAGTACACCAACTCCTTCTTTACAAAGCTGCACTTCTTTAGGTTTATCAACAACTTTTCTTCCATCAACTTATCAAACACCTTGCAAATATGGATCAAATTTTCCTCCAATGTCTTACTAAAGATCAAAATATCATCTAGGTAAACAATGACAAACTTACCTAAAAACTCCTTCAATACCTCATTCATGAGCCTCATGAAAGTTCTTGGTACATTGGTTAGCCCAAAAGGCATGACTAACCACTCCTATAGTCCTTATTTTGTCTTGAAAGCAATCTTCCACTCTTCACATCTATCTTTGTGAAATGCTTAGTTCCACTCAAAAATTCCATAATATCATCCATCCTTGGAAATGGAAATCTATACTTGATTGTATCTTTTTTTATATTATGAGAATCTATGCACATGCTGCATCCTCCATTATTCTTTGGTGCTAATATGATTGGTACAACACATGGACTCAGACTCTCTCGAATCAATCCCTTTTGCAACAACTCATGAACTTGCTAGTTCAATTCTTCACTTTTTGCTGGTGTCATTTAGTGCACTGCCTTATTTGGAAAAATGGCTCCTGGAACCAAATCCATCTAGTAACTGATCTTCCTTGTTGGTGGCAATCTATTAGGTATATTATTTGATAGAATATCAAAAAAATCTCCCAACATATCTGTAACTTCTATAGGTACCTCCTCTACTTCTTCTTTACTATCTTTGGAAATTATAGCAAAGCACATATGCTCATGCTTCATACTTTTGAGAAACTCTTTTCCATCAACAAAACATAGTCTAGTAGCACTACATACCTTTGCTTCTTTCTCCTTCAATGGATTCAACTTATGTTTCACTCCATCCTTGGTCAAAGTGTAGGTATTTGCTTGCCCATCTTGTACAACATGCCTATCAAATTACCATAGCCTGCCCAAAAAAATATGACATATGTCCATGGCTATGATATCACATAGTACTTAATCTTGGTAGCTTCCAATCTTGAACTCCACTGAGCACTACTCATTGACCATGACCTTGTGGTCATCTTGCACCTAACTAATACGGTATGGACGCAGGTGTTTCTATCTCTTTAGCTTCAACTTGGTGACCATCATTTCTGACACTAGATTGTTAGTATTTCCACCATGAATGATCACATCACAACACTTATCTTCACATCTACACCTTATGTGAAACAAGCTCCTTCTTTGATCAAGTTCATTCTCACCACTAAGTAGGACTCTTCTATTAACTAGGACCTCTCCTCTTTCAACATCTTCATCTACATGTGTAACTCTAGCTTGGCCTTCTATTCTTCAATCTATCCTTCCTTGGCACTAGGTACATTCAAATACTCTATGCCCTTCTTTTCCATAGTGAAAACATTTCCCATTGAAGCCTCTTCTTCTAGATCCTTGTCCTCTGCCTCTTCCTCTCTGATCTCTATTATTTTGATCATGGAAATGATTGGAATTGTTTCCCCTCTTGTTTTGACTTCTACTTCTAGCCTCATCCATGTTCTTTTGATCATTGTTCTGACCTCCATAAGATCGTCTGCTAGATCTTCCAATGTGACCTCTTTCACTATTCTTGTTATCAAACTTCCTGCTTTGTTTCTCCTCAACCCTTAAGGAAAACTAGTATGCCTCTTCAATATTGGTCACTCAAACAAGACTCATCTCATCTTGAATGCTTGGTGATAACCCATTAAGATAATGGGCAACTTTCCCCTTATTATCTTCTGCATGGCCGATTCTACTGAGAACTTGGTAGAACTCTTTAGTATACTCTTGGACAAATTTTCCTTCTTTCTTCTATGGGAATGACTATCACTTTATTTTAGCTACCATCTGATCCCATCTGGTGATTTTTTCCTTTTCTCTTTTATTTTGATCCAACTAGATCTCTTGCCACAAGATCATTACATGACCCTTTAGTTTGGCCTTCACAAACTTGACCTTATACAGATCTTTAATATCTTCATATTCAAAGTACTCTTCCAATTCATTGATCTAGTCGATCAATTCCTCTGGGTTGAGATTTCCTAAAAATGTGGGAACATCAAACTTAGGTCTTTTTCCAATACTAGAAATGGCCCTAAAAAGTTTCACCTCCTCTGGGTTAAGAACTTCCTCTACTGTGTCTGGGTCTGCATTTCCTTCTTCTTCTCTTTCATGTTCACTTTCATCATCTCCTATGACAAGATTCATTCCTCTATAAATTTTTTATTGCATCACTTGCATTTGCCTTTGGAGGGTTCTAAAATCCTTAGGTGTAATAGCTTTGACTCTTCCACCATGCTCACTTTGTGGAGGCATTTTTGCGCTTCCACTACAACCCTAGTGTGAATTGGCTCACAATTGGCAATTTATCTATACAGTCAGCCCAAACCATGGTCCTGGTGTGAACTACCTCATAATTAGTGATCTATCTACATACTCGAGAACTCTATCTCTAATACAACTTGATGAAGGGTACTTCCCTTAATACCATAAACCATAACATAAAACAAAGAAACAACAAAAAATGCGAGAACAAAATATGGACTTCTTATTTTTGTTGCAAATGTGAAATTAGAGAATTCACAAGTACAATATGCTAACCCACATGGGTTCCTTCATTACAATAATTTTCAAGACAAGCTACAAATTATCACCCAGAGCATCCTAGACAATGTTTAGGCCTTTCTTAAATAAGCAATTTTATGCTACCTGAGAAGGTTCTAGACATTGAAACTTAATACCTAGGACTGATAGACCAAAGCAATACATATAGAGTTAGCCAAATACATCTTTGTCAATTATTTTAGAAATTTTAGGTAGCCCAACTTTAGAAGGCCATAACTCTTGAACCGTTGCTCTGATTGGCTATTATAACCACTTTTTAGAAATGCCAGCTTATGATCTATAGGCTTAGAATAGTGCAAGCGACCTTCCATCAAGTTTTCATACCTCATCTGGGCACTTTAAGGCCTCCACTAGTGAGTCTGAAGATATTTATACAAATTTTTCTACCAAAAATCTATAATAACTTTTCTGATACTTAGGCTGGAGCAATGAGATTTTTATGGTAGGCTTACAACTCTAAAATGAACCTTCCTATAGAAAATGAGAACATTTTGTTCTCATATGAAAAACTTAATAAAAATAGCAAGTTCCCATAAATAGTAACCACCCTATCTACTAGTCCTTATTAAAATAGAAAAGACAAAATAAATTATTTTTGGGTTATACAAGACTGCTCTTACACCTAGGATTCTCTTGCATTAATAGAACACATCCATAAACCTCAAGATGAAATTATTTCCACATCTTAACTAAAGTCTTACTACAACATAGGTTATTACGTTACTTTTCAACAAGGGTGTAGTTGACAAGGTCTTGGTATTCATGAACAAGGAATAAAGGTCCCTATATATCCTCCTATACAAGTCACTAGTATAGGATTTAAACCTTAAGCCAACATTCCTCTAAATCCTCTAATTCCTTACCTGCCAGACTTTGGACCTTCTTGATATTATCAAAACAAGGCCTTAGGGAATTATACTCCTCTAGGGGATATTGATCCCATTCCCATTCAAGAGAAGGAATATCCTACTTCCTCTTAACCTATATAGTCCTATGACCGAGGGCCATGTCCAACATAATCTACATTGTTTCTTGACTCTATCATATGCAGACTCAATCTGTTGAGCAATCTACAAAAGGAAAAGTCTATCACTAGGATATCTTGGGAGCTTCTTCAGGTTGATAGTGGCACCAACTACCCTTAGATATGTGAATGTTTTAAACTGGATGTAATATGCCCCAAGTCCTATTATCTATGCTACTACATCATCAAATAATCTTTTTGCATAGTCATCCTCTATGAATCAAATGATAGCAAAAATGAATGCATCATTCATGATTCCATATTCCTTGCTTTGGCCCAAAAGCTTCTTCTTCACCAATTGTGGATAAACAATATATGGCCAAGCATTGGGATCCTACATGCTACCTCTTTTGTATAGCCTTAGGTAATCTATTGCCCTTATAGCTAACAAATTGACCAATTATGAAGTTATATAAAACTTTTTCTTATCTTTTATTACTCCCAATTGCTCACATAGATTTTCACTCAAAGTTGTGGCCCAATAAAATGTTATCCTTTTAATTTTGATAGTCTCAATGAAATTCAATGTGAAGACATTTAGGTGCCTAGCTATCGGTAGACCCATCACCCTACTCATAAGTATGATTAAGTATCTGATATCATCCTTCATATATCCTCTCGTCATATCCACCTTTCCGGTTACCTTCCCTAGAGGAGTCTTCTCAATAAGATAAGAGGATTAGATAATCTTAGTAGCCTCTTTTAGGTTTTCTCTATACTGCCTTTCTACTACCTCATATGTTAGTTTGATGAATTGATCTACCCTTCAAAGATGGAATACATTTTCAATGTTATTGGGTCAGAGGCACAAGAAAACTTCTCCAGTCACACTTTTCATGCCCCTTTCCTTTAGAACAAAGTGTTGCACAAGTGTCATTACAAGCTCCAAGGATTGTACTGACATTGGATGTGAAGCTGCACTTACTAGTCCTAATCAGATTAATGCCAAAATGAAAGCCAACCTCTTAGTGGGTCTGTTACTAATCCTTAAGAACTTTGCCAAATTGAAATCTATGCCTTAATTTTTGCATAATCATCTTGGAATCTTGATTTCAAAGGCACACCTTAGAACTTGAACACAATGGGTTTTGGTGCCATTTTTTTGCCTAATGAAGATGCCATTATATCTGCACATGAAGAGAAAAATGTCCATTAGTCCAAGGTTGGAGAATATGAATTGATAACTTAGTTGATTGATAAAAAACCAAAAAACATATACTCTTGAAAATTAACACAAAAAACTTATTTAAACCCTAAAAAACCTTATTTTAAATTAAACTTATAAAAAAAAATGGTGTGCACCTACACACCTTATGGGGTGCACTAGTGCACACCTCTCCCTTTTTAAATTTTGATTTTTATTCAAATGTATTAGTGCACACTAGCACACTAGATTAGGTGCATAGGTGCACACCCATTCTAGGGTTTAAGTTTGTCCTTTTTATGTTTCTCACATATGTGGGGTGCACTTTAGCACACTAGATTAGGTGCACTAGTGCACATCACCACTTTTATCCTCTAAGTTGATGCTTGGGGTGCAGAGTATGTTTTTTCACATTTGTTTTAAGCTTTTTTAAATTGGGGTGTGCAGTAGTGCATCTAGACTATTGTGCAAGTGTGTACCCAATTCAAGTGGATGAAGAGATCAAAGTAGCAAGCTAAGTTTTAGTGCACCTAGATTGATGCAGAAGTGTAGAGTCTGAGAAGCTAAAGAGTTTGACAAGCTAAGTTTGGAATGAAGATGATGGAAACGTGTGTATGATGGCAATAAACAACCAAATGAGGAGTGAGGGAAGGGGGAGGGGTCTTATAGACCCACCCTCCTTTGGTGGTGCACTAGTACACATCTTCACAGCTACACAAGTGCACATTGGTGCATCACCAAAGGGTGATGTGATTTCCCCTTCTATGGCATTCTAGTGCACTAAGTTAGGTGTGCTAGTGCACCACCATTTAACCCTTTTCTCCTCTGATAATTTGATTTTCATTAGTAGGATTTCTCCACCAGGACTTGGAACATGAAATTAGGGTAAGGTAGGACCTCAAAATGGCTCGAATCCTGGACTAGGAGTCCAAAAGCCCAAAATAAAGTAGGGGTTCTCCATTTCAATTAGGAAATGGAGTGTGTATTGTGGAACCACAACACATATTCACATGAGTTTTCATGTAGACAACACATTAGTTTGTACTCCAATTGAGCACATGTTGTCTACTACATCTCCTTGTGAGAAAAACCTTTGAATTCTTATCCTCTCATTATTTCACATCCTTCCATACATAATAGAGGATAATCTAGTCTTGGTGGACATGTGCATATTTTTTGTGCTTATCTCTTGCATGACTCCAAGTCATCTTGATTGCCTTTATATATAAGCACTTTTATGATCTACTCATCTAAATATCCATTATCATTTGATAATTATTGAAATTCTCATTTGATCATATCATTTGTCTCTCTTGTGATATAAATTGAGTGTATTGATCTTGGTATTTTTACTATTTTCCTTAGGAAAATTCTTACAATATGGTATCAGAGGTTGAGGCAGATTCTTATAGGGAATCATATTAAATTTTCCATATTTTCACATATCACAAAAAAATATCATCATTCATGCCTTGGAGAGGAATAAGAGGTCCAATTAGATCCAATTGACACCAATTTATATGTGAGTCAAAGAGGTGCATGACATATCATGAAGAACAAGGGATTAATTAGTAATGCAACATGAAAGGAAGGAGAGTGACATTGATGAAGAAGTATCCAGATTTCACGCATGGAGATAACTCAACACAAAGTAGGGAATACATTAATGAACCACTGTTCAAGATAAAGAAGAAAAAATATTCATTCTTGTTGAAAAGTGTATGCACCAATCACCACAAAGTGTCTAAAAGGGGAGCAACTTTTTTATTCACACATCGAGCCATTCACACTTCACATTTAAAAGGAGGATTTTAATTGTTGAAGAAAGAAGAGATCAACGAATGGGTCTAAAGGAGGAGGATTTTAACTGCCTAAGCCTCTATAAAAGATCTAAACAATAGAGAGAATACAATTTCTAAACATTGACCAATAGAAGAAACCATTAGTAGAGACTCAAATGAATAGGAAAAGCTTTACCACTAAATATGAAATGTTATATCAAATATAAAAGGGTGAATATGATCCATTTAAGTCCTACATGCCATTAATGTAGTAGATCAATAATCTCTTTTAATGTATTAATTGAGACCTATTAATACAAAGAGATAAGCAACATAGGAAAAGATGGTAAATGGAAGATACCCTTGATACACAAAATAAGAAATATGGAGTATCTCTGAAGAGTATGGATATTAGTGCATGGGATGGCATGGGTTAATAAATAAGTTATATTATTATTGTCCTATTTGCATTTTTCTATCCATACGTGATCGAGAAGAGATGCATGACGTGTATGACAATGTGCATGACATGGTACATACCAACCCATGTTACTTTGACCTACTTTAATTTGAGATTATTCCCAAATCTTGTTTAATGATTAAAGTGTCACTTGAGTGTGGGTGTACTAAGGTGGCACTATATACATATACATCTTACCTCAAAAGATGACACACAAGTACACATGGATTGGAAGGTATCCAATACATGTAACTACCACTATGAAATGAGATAACCTACATGTGATAAGGGAAGTGAGGATTGATATCAGATTTAGAGGGAGTCAGACACTTCTTCAAAGGAGCTTAGAAAATTGATGTTTAGAGGTAATATAACTCATCTGTCTAAAGGAGAAAATAGAGAATATGTTTTACATGATCTTTGAAGATCTTGATCATATCAAATTTAGAGGGAGTTTTCAACCATGAATGCAAAATTTTGGTATCATGTGTGACTGCATGATTAAATAGGCCTACCCCTTGTGTACATCATGAAGAAGTGATGACTTCCAAATGATCAACACTTATATTTGCAAAAGTTATTGAAAGGTGATAATGTTACAATAACACAATTCTCTATTATGAAAAATATCTTACAATGTCTATGTAGATCATGATCGATTATACTTTACATGGTGGATGTTTATGTGGTAAGGATTGTGAGAATGTGTTGCACATACCTTGTAAACATTAATTGAGTACATGGTTAATGTTATGCAAATTGATGTTCTGAAGGGCCATTGCACAAAGTACTTTGTGAATATCATGAGACTTGTATTGAGATTATGGGTGTTGCATGATTTGCATAATAATATTTATATTATTATTATATTTAATTATTTAATATTGCACCTAGGAGCACCTAGATGGATGCACATGATGTAGAGATTCACATGGAATATTTTGATGAGTTGTATTATAATATTGTGATAATATTTGATGTAATTATTTAATATTGGAGAAATAATTAAATGTCCAATATTAAATGTGGGGTCAATGGGTTAGGTAGCACATGGTTTATGTAATACCACTTGGTTGTTTTGTGGAACTTTCTACTATATAAGCAACCACAAGGGTAGAAAAATGGAAAAAAGGAAAGAGTTGAGTAAGATAAGGCTTGGTAGATTAGCTAAGGGAGCATTTGTGAAGGTTGGAAGCATGGCATGGGATGTGTAGATTCATGCTTGTTGACATGGATTGCTTGGTTGTGGCTATGTCTTTGAAGGCTTCCATGGTTGTATTGCAATGATCTTTTTACTAAATAATACATGGGGATGAATGCTTTTGGAGTCTAGGTTTCTTCCCCAATGAGGGTTTCTAGGGTATATCTTGTGTCACATTTTTGTGGGCATAGTTTTTATTTTCTTGCATGTAGATTTTAATTGCATATTTATCTCAGATCTATTATGGGTTAAGTGGAAATGACAATATTTTTCCTTTAAAGTTTCCTTACAACTTGATGTTGTGGGAGGCCATTACTTTCTTGCATCTAGAAATTCTAGAAGGCCATTATCAGAGTATTTGCTGAATATAATTGATATTCTAGAAGATTAATACTCATAATATTAGATATGATATCAAACCTTATTGAGTAATTGGCGAATATCATGTATTCAGGGAGACCAATACTTATGATATTAGTTGTGGTATCAAACATTTTTTGAATATTTGGTGAATATCATTGATATTATAGTGAGACCAATACTCATGATATCAGATGTGATATTAAAACTTTTTGAGTACTTGGTGAATATTGAATGTGAATATTCTGAGAAATCAATACTCATGATATCAAAATGGTGGATATCTTTTGATTAAAAAAATCCTTAAAATTTTCCATTTTTAATATTACCAATGGTGTAATATCTATTTTGTGTTTATCCTCCCTAGATAAGAGGGAGAGTTAATGTTTTGTAGCTTCTGTCAGATAAAACTAATGGAAGATATATATATAGTGTTTATCCTCCCTAGATAAGAGGGAGAGTTAATGTTTTGTAGCTTCTATCAGATAAAACTAATGGAATATATATATATATATATATATATATTGTTATGATATTCTTAATCATAATAAACACATGTTATTGATAACTAATGAGAGTTGAAGAGACATGCCTCTTAAATATCATATACATATGCATTGAGAATGTAATTTAGAAAACATGGAAAATAAAAAATATAGTGTTAGTATTGTTGGCTATTTTTGCCCCCATTCATCAAATCACATATAATCGATACGAGCAAACTTCAATGGATTTTATATTTTACAAAGGGTTAACACTCTAAGATTATAGGGTTAAAATTCTATGTTATGCACATTTTTCTATTTCATAGAGTCACTTTTCTGCCCTTTGCAAAATAGCGAAACCTTTTTATACTAATTAATTTTTGCTATTTCACAATGCTCCCTTTTTTCCTCTTGCAAAATAACATCAACTGTTGGATTTAAATTGTATCTTCATCAATGATGGTTTTTCAAACACTCTTTGGGGTTCTTTTTCTACATCTAGGTTGTCCATTTCAAATAGAAGGATCTTCATCAATTGTCATCACCCTTTCTAAAAAATATGATCTTTTCCATTTGGGTCAACTCTACTAGTTTATGTAGGTGGGTTAACACTACATGTTATTCCATCCCACATTTTTTAATAGTGGCTTACTTTGATTGCTTGCATCTACCACACTCTTAGAAGGCCAGTTCTATATTGTTGGACAACTTATGGGGCCTTTTTCTATCATGATAATGTTTCTCCATGCCACTTTATTGCTTGTAAGGATCCAATTCTTCATATTTGACCTTTTACAACCATTTGCATCTCTTTTTGGTTTTCTTGTCATTTCATGGGAAAGTCTATGATCTAATTTACTTCTATTTTTTTATATTATTTCTATTCTTTGCAACTCTTAACTCTATGGTGGTTGAAGTTTGAACTTCATGTAAAAATATAAGTTATACCTAATCTATAAAGGCAAGTTTATAAATATTTTTAAGGTTTCTTATCTATTTGCATTTTACAACAACAATATGCTTTGTAAATGTATTCCTTTGCCTTCCATTAATGAAAATTTCTTGTTTTCTTACCTATTCTTTCCATTCTTCTATTTAGTGCATGCTTTTGTGCCTTATAGTAAATGTGTCCATTCTATTTTCCAAATTTATGTGTTATGTTTAATTTGTTGAATTTTTTTATATAAGTGAAAACCCATTTCCTTTCAACATTTAATTGGTTAAAACATGCATGAAAGTTCTTAAAAGGTATAATAGAGTTAATATTAGTATATTTTGAGTATTTAATTGATGTGTAGTGCATTTATAAGTAGAGTTAGTAACCTAAATTTCAATCTAGTGCATCACCCCCTTTCATTTTACCATTTTTACTTTCATCATTCATTCTCCCTTTTCATTCCATGCTTAGTTTAGATGCATCTTGATTGTAAGGAAGCCGACCTTCTTGAGAGATTCAACATTAGAGGGCATGTCCCACACTTGGAGGTTATTGTCATGTTATAGAAGTTCACCCAAAGATAACAGATCAAATAGGGGTCCAAACTTATGTGTCAACAATTTTTGGCATGCCTAGTGGGATAGACAATTTCAGCTACATACGTATATTGGAAGCCAATCCAACCTTCTTTCATTGAGAAATTAGTTTTCATTCTTAATTCTATCAAGCTTTGGAGGCATTTCATCAAAAACCATGGTGAATATAGTGTTAGAAATAGATAACACTGAGAGGGAAGGGGGTGAATCAACATTCAACAAACTTTTGCCCACAACTAGATATTATTAATGACTTTACAACATGCATATAAAGTAAACCAATCATGCTAAAATATAAATAAAATCATATACAAAGAGAACTTATAACACCATTAGTTGTTAACTAGGGAAACCTTGGCCAAGGGAAAACCCTGGTGGGGATGACACCCACAAAATGAACCACTAAACAACAGAATTCTATTAAGGATATTGACCCTATTAGGAGTCTATGAATTACATATAGTATCTCAGTCCTTGTTAGAGGACTAGGACCCATTAAAAGCCTCAAACATATTAGGAGTTGGTCTGACAACTACAACTGTATGCAAGAAGGGCCCATTTCCCTAACATGAAATTATACAATATAGTGCCTTTATACAAAAGAGATTGATAAAAAAATCTCTTTACTGCCGACTACTATACTTTTCATAGCCTAATCTAACATTAGAATTCAAATTATAGATCTCTCATGGAATTCTTATGTCATATACATAGTTTGTATGCACATCATAAACTTCACATTCTCAGATATCACATATATTGCACATCTTACATACTTCACATAGAATAATTGTTTACTTTACTAATCCTTTCACAAAACTCTTCTATAGTTAGCTTGATGCAATCACATGTTATTCTAACTTAGGGAAAACATTTAAGATGTTAGTCCTACATAAAAAAGCAATTATTTCATACTCAAATAATTCCTTAACACTTTATTCCTTTGTTCTCCTATACTCTATTCTGCTGAGCATACTACCTTTACTAGTATTTGGCCTATAAATTTGTTTGTACTGATATGTGTACTTAGGTACAACATTGTGACACTTTGATATACCTTCCCTTAACTTCACATGTGCCAAATATCTCTATAGTCTTTGCTATACCAAAAGCTATCTCTACGTTGCTAGTAAAACTATCTAGCACTTAGACAATTTTCTATCTTTGATTGTAGAATCTTCTGTAGTATATTCTACCATCTTATGCTAAGATATATGTTTACATAAATGATAATAGTGCTGGTATGTAAAGATCATCTTTTTTCTTTTGTGATTTTCAAGTTTTCTATGAATTTTCAACTTTTATGAAGTTATAACCATGGAACCATTTCATAGAAATGACTAATATTCCCCCCATATCATAAAAATGTTATTCCTCAGCCCTCATAATACCATTTTCAATATCAACCTCAAGCTAGTTATATCCAATCTACTCAAAATTATCATCACACTCCTACTCTTTCTCCACTAAACCCAACATCTCGAAATGATGAAATAAAAACCATTAAAGCTATGATGGCTAAGATGGGTGAGAATTTGTTGGGCTTTCAAATGCAAATAATTAAACATAGTAGGTAGATGGATTTAAGGCTTTAAGAAAAAAATGAGCATTTACTGGCTCAGGATAGGTAGATTGATGAGATTGAGAGGTGGCAAAAATTAAATTGACATAGGAAGATATGGCATACCAGGCCTATCTCCAACAAGAAGAAGAAGAGAGGGAGAAACATAGATATTTTGAGAAGTTTGCAAGGAAAGTTGCTACAATAAAAGAAGAGGAAATGAAGCTCCAATTAGCTCATTTTTACAACAAGAAAGTGAAGCTAACCCATTCTCCAAGACTTGTCATTCTAAGATTCAAGAACCCCCTCCATTATAGAAGCATGCTCCTATAATTTATTCACTCCTTGTAAAAAATGATGGCCCTATGAGACTTCCATACCAATTACCATTTCAATCTTTGAGGGTGGATCAATTGGATGGACTCTTGATGGTCCTAATATGTCATTTTGGGGGAGTGATGAAAATCTCAAAAACTATCATGGGAGGAGTTGCAACCTATCAAGGAGGACAAAGAGGTAGTGGTTAAGAAAAAGAAAAAGGTTATAGTCCTCTTATGTGAATGGCTTCCCTCTTTTATTGAGGAAGATGAAGAAAATAAGGTTGTTCCTTCTCTTGTGGAATAAATAATGGATTTTAAGCTTGCACAAAAAGATGGGGATCTGTTGCTAGAGAAAGAAGAAAATAATATGTTGTAGTAGACTATCCCCCATGATAGGGAGGATAAGAAAGAGGATCCTAAGGACAACTCTATTCTTACAGAGGAACATGCTGATATGAATGAGGTTTTCCCTCAACCTATGCTTAAAAATGATAATGTCCTAGTGTTGGAGAGCTTCATTTTTTTTAGCATTAGGAAGGTTTTCCATACAACAATATGTCTTTAATTCTTCTTGAAATTTTTAGTTGCCCACATGCATAAAAGAAAAGATCAACTTGTGAGGCAGGGTAGCTACTTAAACAAGACAATCAATGGATTTTTCTGATTTTTGTATTTTAAATATTTGTACATAGTAGAGTATGTGTTTTTAGCTTTCCAAGAAGTGTACATGCACAATTGTTCTCTTCTCCTAGAGCTTCTCATATCTTTTTTCCTTTTTTTTGGTTGTGGATTTTTGTGAAGTTATAGGTGGGATAAGTGTTGTTCTCTACTAGCAACTCTATGTCCAATATATTTCTCAAGGCTATTGGTTCATGCTTAACAGATAAGCATCCCATTGAGTCACCAAAAATGTTGGCTATTTTCCCCCCCATTCAACCCATTACATATAATTAATCTAAGAAAACTTCAATGAGTTGTATAATTTACAAAGGATTAACACACTACAATTGTAGGATTAAAATTTTATGTTATCCACATTTTTGTATTTTTCAGAGTCACTTTTCAATACTTTACAAAATAGTGAAACCTTCCTACATTAAGCACTTTTTTCTATTCACAATGCTCCACTTCTCTCTCTTGTGAAATAGTGTCAACTGTTGGATTTAAAACTTGTCTTCATCAATGGTGGTGTTTTAATCACTTATTGGGGGTTCTTTTGCTGCATTTGGGCCATCCATTTTAAATAGAAGGATCTTTGTCAATAGTCATCACATTTTCTAAGACAATTTGAACTTTTTTACTCCGGTTAACTCTATTGGTGTACATAGGTGGGTTAATACTACGTATTATCCCATGCCATTTTTTTTTAACAATGACCTAATTTGATTTCTTACATCCACCACACTCTTAGGAATCTAGTTATTATTGAGCTATCATTTTGCACAATGCTTAACGACATGAATTCTTTTGAACTCCTCTCTTGAAATGTTAATTTGAGATTCAACTCAAAGGTTCCAGGTGATCTTGTAACTTATTGGAATCTACTCAATTAAATATAAATGTGAATGTTCATGAGGAGGCCTTTTCTAGTTTTGATAACTTTGGATAAGATGTGAAATCTGTTTGCCACTTCAAAAGAATATAACACATAAAAAGGAAACTATGTTTTTGTATTTTCTATTTTTATGATGGATGCAATCTAATAATGCAACTATACGAATTCCTAGTTTATTCAAGGGGTTAGTAAAGAAAATAAAAAATATAGGGGTGATGAGAGAATTAAGAAAATAACATGGAAAAAAAATCCTAACAGACATAGGCCATAGAAACAATGCATCTGTGAGTTAAGCCTTTGAAGAAATCGGTGGGTAACCAATGAAAATAGGAGTAGTGCTTCCTTAATTCCACTGATGCAATTGTCAATGGGAATTCAATAACTATAAGATGTTTCACTTTTCATCAAATTTCAAGGCCATGGAAAGTGTACTCATGCAAGACAAAAAGCTATGGAGGAACAATTTTATGATCTCTTCTCAAACTAGATATGTTAGCAAAATTGGTAAAACTGTAGCAAACACCAGAATTAAAAGATTGCACAACCAAAAATAATGCAATAAACTTTTGGTTCAATCACAATTCAATGAACATACATTCACAAAAATATGACACACTTAGACAAGAATCACTACACTCCAAATGTGAGCACCAAAAGCATATATTATTGCAAAATAATGACAACCCTCAATACACATTTCAATCCTATATTTATAAGAAATCAACTCCTGAATTTGTGTTGAGATTGAGAGATATCTTCATGCAATTGTATGTTTCTAATTTAATAAAACAAACTAGTTATATACAAATTTCCTATCTAATTGGTGCTTAGTAGGACTCCATCCATTTTTATTTCATTAATTGGATGCATGAGCCTTTACATCTCATAAAACAAAGAAATCATGAGAGAATAAGAAGAAGAGATCCATGAGTTGATGTAGAAGTCTCTGGAAGTGTCAAAAATAGAGTTTTATCCTTCACTGGGCATTTGTTGAAGTTAAACTATTGTCAGAATGCATTTTTGGTGCATGGAAAGATCAAAATTTGGAACTAGTAGTTAACTATTGGCACACCTTTAGAAAAGTGCACCTTGAAAGAAGCACATCTAGTACAACTATGCACCTCTTACCTCTTCAAAATTCTTCCAACACATTTTTGCAAAAAGTGCACTAGCGCACTTGGCATAGCTGGCGCAGCTACGCAACAACACACCTCAAGGGTCCAAAAATGCAAAATTTCACTAAGTGTCAATAATGAAATTCTGGCTTTTGGGTTTTGTCCCCCTTCATACTAGAGCCATGTCTGGGTGTTTGCCCTTGAATTTCTCTATTATCTTAGTGACCTGTGCCACATATGATAAATCTAAGGCATTATATTTATCTTTGAATTTTTGCATGTAATTATCTACCTCTATACAAGTTTCAACAAAATCCCTGAGTTTAGTATCTAGCTCTAACAAAGCTTCTACCATCCTAAACACTTGCCAAATATCTTCATTACTAGAAAATTCATAAAAAATCTTCTTGAATCTCTAAATGGCCACCTCTACCAGTATCAATTTCTCTTGTGCATTGTCTTCAAAAATGTCCAGGCATGCATCACTATAGTGTTTCTCATCTTCCAAAATTTTCTCTTAGGCTTGGTCCTTGAGCCGATGGATCTTTGCATGTAATGATTCTATTACTTTATTACTATCTACTATCTTTTTAATCCAATCATCTAATTTATCCAACTCCTCAATAGTAAATACATCCATTAATATTCGATATCTTTGGCCTTTGATCTGGTGTAATGCCTATAAATCTTTTCCCAGGTATGCACCTCATCCATAAGACCAAAATCTTGGTTCAAAATTGCTAGAATTTTATCTACATTCTCCTACATGACATGTAGTAGCTTAAGATTCCCTTGGATGATGAGTATGCCTTTTTCTTCACAACTTTCATGCCATTGCTGATAGGCACTCAAAAATGGGTCTAATTGCACCGCTCCCCTATCTCTCCTTTGAATTTCTACATTTAGAGTCTCCTCAAGGTTAGGAGGATCTAGAGGGCCAAAAAATTCACTCAAATATCCTTTTAGGATTTCATTCTATCACCAAAGTGTTATCAACTTAGGCCCATCCTATTCTAGGCTCCTAAAAACTTCCTTCATCCCTATGGTGACCATCAGCTTTTTTGTTTCCAAGGTTGGCCTCCCAAGAAAAACTTCCTAGATCTAATAATCCCTAGGAGTTAGTTCTTCAACATTTCACTTTGAAGGAGGGATAGCCACATGAGCAAAAAGGTCATGATTCTGATCACTCGTAATGAAGGCTAATGGTTGTGCATCCTTAGGAGGTGAATTGATAGGTTTCCTTAATATTTCTATTAGTTCCATTCTATCCTCCTCTTCGGTAGTGAACTATGGCTTCTTGTTTCTAATTACTTCTTTTTGAACCCACCTTGGGACATGCTACACTAGGTATTTTTATTTTTAGGATGGAGTTTTTTCTACTATGCTCTTGCCTCTATTGCTCCTCTCCAGGGTATTTTCCCTTTGCGAAGGCTCCTCTTCTGCAGTCCCTATATCTATGGAGCCCATAGTTCTCACCTCTATGTCTTGAGAAGTTTGCTGAGGTTTCTCACCTATTTGTCCCTCTTCTAACACTTCATTGGTCTATACTTGTTTTGGCTATCCTTTAGGTTCTATCCGGGCTTGTTCAATTTTCGCTCTTAGAGGAGGAGGAGTAATTGATCCCTTGTCAACATAAAATGTAACCTATAATTGGGGTGTGGGGACCATTTTGAGTCCTTATGACTTGGGGGGCATCTGAGTCCAATCCTCCTCTTTAGGTTGATTGGTTGGCGTATCTCAGATCTTATCCCCAACTAACTCAGCACCTATGAGCATAAAGTCAAAATTTGACATCTTAAAGACATCAATGCCCTCTACATACTACTCATCAATCTATTGCTACATCTCATCCTCTAATTTAGTAGTTTTTAGAGATTCATCTGGGATTGATGGAGGCATACCGATAGAACTTCTTCTCTATTCTTGTTGTATGGCTCTAACTAGCTTGGTTCTCTAACTCAATGGAAAATTATCTTCTTCATCCTCCTCATCCTCCTCTTCTTCCTCTTCTAGAATAGGTTTAGGGATAGATGGGAAAGGGATCACCTTCTTGATAACCTTTTTTCTCCTTTTTACTAGAGTCTTAATCTTTCTTCTTTTTGGTGTTGAAGGAGATGCCTATTATTTTTGATGAGGAGGGGAGACCTCTTGAATCTCAACCTTTGTCTCAGTCTAGCTCAATGTAGCTGATGGCACTTAAGGATCAACCTAGACTTGTGGAGTTCTAGTATCTTTTGGCCCTCGTATATTTTCTTCTCCTTGCCGTGGAGGTGTCAAGATTTCACCTTCTTTAGGTTCAACTATTTGGGGAGAACTTCTTTTCCTCTTTCCTCTTCCTTTTCCCTTTTGAGCTCAATAATATCTAAATAGTTTGTCAAGTTGGTGCATTATTTCTGGCCTTACTAGCAACTAAGTTACAAAAGTAGGGACAGTGACTTTCTTCCCTCTACCTTTGGCTGGACAGGTTTGTGCATGAAAGATAACCATCTCAGAAATTGGATCAAGCTTAAATGGTTTCTTGATCCAATCCTACATCATTTTTATGATATGCCTCACCCTATGGTTGATATCATAATTCTCTTCTGTGAGGCCTCACCCTGGCCCGTTATAGCCTAGATGTTTTGTGTATATTTTGATATTTGAGACTTTGATATTTTGATAGATTTAGATAGATAGTGGATTTGCCTTATCTATGGATTTGATACTATTGTAGTGTTGTACATTGTATGTGTTTAAAGAACCTGTTATTGTATAGGAAGTATTTGGACATATTTGGGAGCAGTTCTAAGATATAATATTACTAGATTTTGATGTGAGGCAAAATGTTAATTTTCAATTTATGGATGAATATTAGTTTGATTATGATGCTTATGATAGGAAAGGATAGTTAATCTGAATTATGTTAATATAGATATTATTGTTATCTACATTTACATTACGTATGCTTATTTGATTCCTTGGATTGCTGATGCTCGAGTTTGATGTGCAGGAAGTGGAACCATGGAAACTTTATGGGGAAACAAGGCATAGACACATGTTTAATGACTCTACCAAGGTGAAGCTTTGTAAGATTCGTAAACCTCATTATGATGTGCTTGTTTTGTGAATGTGTGATGTATGTGTGTGGTAAGGTCTTCATGCATAGATTTGAATGTGTTATAGGTAACATTTTAGTGCATTTTGCATGTGTCACTTGACACTTGTACTGGTTATGGGAAATGACATGTTCGTTAATGGATCATGTGGCCACCTTGCTCCATGTTATATGCCTCCATTGGGAAACTTGATTATTGCCTTAGTTAGAAGGGGACAAGGTTATCACCATAGGAAAAGAAATTTAAAATTTGAATTGCCTAGCTTTAGGAAGGTCATAAAGTAACTCTAAGGCCAATTGTGATTAAAACTAACCTTACCCATGTTAGTACTATAGGTTAGGGAGTTATTAATGACCTCTATGGTGTCTAGTGGACCTAGGAGACCCCATGAAAATGACATTCTCCATTGAATCCGAAAATAAAAGGATTATAAATAGAGGAATGTCTAAATTGGAACTCACTTGGAAACTCTCTACTTTTAGAGACTAACAAGGTTGAAGAAAGAGAAGGGAGCTCTATTGCAAGTATTCATTGCCTTTCTTGGAGGAAGGTTGGTAACATGATCCATGAAGTCTCTTCATTTTTGCATGTAGGTTAGAATGGTGTTTTCATTGCATGATGGGATTGTGGTGTCTTGTGGTGTATTTGTGAATATATCTTGTTGTATGTTGCATGTGGGTAGTGTTGTGGGAGTCATTCTTGAATTTGTTTTTTCATGTTATATGTCTTGTGAATTTGGGTATGAGTCATCACTCACCCTTGGGAGCAAAGAGATGCCTGGGGTGAAGGGGTTAGTTGGGCTCACACATGGAGTTGAGGAGTTCTCCCTTGTGTGGATATGGTTGAATATGTTTTTATGGCATGCAAATTATCTTGCTCACTTGCATCTTGGGAGGTATAAGGTGGTATGAAGAAGGGAAGATGCTGATTTCCCTGAAAGGGCATTTTGATATTGAAAAGATGCGCAAATTGTGAATAAAGGCTAAGCAATCCTCCTCATGATGAGAGCCCACCTTCACCCATTTCTTGATTCATTTGTTGAATCTTTGTGCATAACCTTGGATGGGATGTGATGTAATGTCTTGTGTTAAATCTAGTTTTATTGTGGTGTATTTGCATGGCATGGGAATGTGAAGAATGAAACTATTTATGTTTTGTTTCCTTGAGCTTGGTGGGTGGTCTCCTTGAGGCCTAGGTTGGGAGGTGAGCCTCCATGGTTCCCTAGTTGTTTCTTTGTGCAGGTATTCTTTTGGAGAGTATTGAAAGCTTGATGTCATGAAGTCTTTTTCCTGCATAGAGGGAGATTTATCATTATTGTGTTGATATGGAGGGATAAAATCCATTAGTTATGTGAAGAAATTTATAATGCAAAGTGTAATGTTACTTCCATTTTAGGTGTCCATAGAACATGAAGTTGCTACATTTATGTAATGCATGGTTCTTCTATTATGTTTAGATTGATATAGTGCATGGTTAATATTGTGTGAAAATTAATTTAGAACAGATTATGAAGGGAGGTTATGTTGTATTGATGTCATCTTATTTATATGTAAAAGTGAGCATGTGTTGAAGGGAAGAATTTGTATCATGTACATCATGGAGATATTGAGTATTTTCTCAACACTTTAATTTTCTTAGATTTGCATGAGGATAACATTAGTTATAGATGTTCATTTTGAAAATAGAATTAAATGTGAGAATGGATTGTGGACAGTATAGTTGTTGTTAAGAATGAATAGAACATTATCATCCTGATCTTCTAATTTTCCCAATTGCCATAAGATTAGTTTAGTTACAATGTTATTCAATTATGCGCTCAATAAATTAAAGTAGATAGTTAAATGAATATGAAGATGATTGGACTATGTAATATGGTTATCATTAAAATGTATAGCATTTGAGGTTCATAGAAATTGTTAACCCATAATTCATAAAAGATTTAAGTAGATTTTGGATTAAATTGCAATAGTGGTTCATGTTGAACTTGATGAACAATAAAATGTTAAGTTAATGTTATTAAGAATCTAGAAAGCAATTCTAAAAGATTGCATAGAATGATCTAAACCAACAAGTAAGCTTCAAAAATACATATAGAAGAGGCCTGTAGAAGCACACTTTACATTCTAGAATTTGTATGGAAAACAAAAAAAAATAGTCAATCTATTACAGTCTATTAAAATACTAGCCTGATTAAAATATTAATATCTTGTTGGCAAGTAGGAACAAGTCCTCTCATAGTCCTCCTATTAAAATAAATGTCAGAACTTGTCATATTCATGCCATTCCCTATAATAACTTTATAGATAGATAATCATTTAAAAAAAAGGAAGGAAATCCTCATCTTGTCTAACTTACTTAATGCAATAAATGGAAATGTATATCTATAGGCCCTATTTTATATTTGCATACCCAAGCTAAGGATAAAAGCTAGTACGATCACATTCTAAGCAAGGAAGGTATTGTTTTAAAAAAAGATATAATCAAACAATCCCATCACCTACCTAGCCAATTCATAAGTAATAAAAAAAAAATCCTATCAACTTGTAATCAAACAAAATTACTTAGACTAGCCTATATGTGAAGGTGATACCTTGTATGGGATTCACAATTATGTGATAAGCACTAAATCTGACATGTGTCAGATTAACCTCCTTCCTTCTCAGTGCTTGGAAACTTCTTGTTTAAAAGTTGCATTTATTACATCTTCTCTTATCATGCTGTACGCTTACCAAGGATCCCTTTTTGTCTACATCATTAATATAGGAGGAGAAATTGATTTGCCTTTGAGAAAGGAGGGGGAAGATAAAAGTCTAATCAGCTGAATCAAGTTGACTTGATGGGGGTACGTGCACTTACTAGAGATAGATGAACTCATAAACTTCCAAAAACATTAGATAAGAAGAACAAATTGTAGGCCTAGGGAATAGCACAGATTTTGGTCTTGGAAATTCTAAAATAGAGAACAAAGGAAGTCTTAAATAAAGTTTAGTGAGTACATTTGGATTAAATAGCAAAATGTAAGTAAATAATTAATAAATGAGCCTAGATAGGTAGTCTCCTAGGAAATAGTAATGGTCTAGATTTTTATATGAGAATTGAATTGTAATATAGGAAAGACATAACTAGATTTTAGTTGTTTGTTTTAATAAAGCATGGACTAATGTAAATAGAATTTAAATTTATTAGGATGTGTTTGATTTTTTTAGTGTCATTAAACAATGTAAGTAATAACAAAAAAAAGCATATATTTATTTAGATTGGAATTATGGGAGAATCAACTAATCAATATAGTAGGAGTGGAATCATAGTAAATAAAATAATATTAAGATTAATATCAATGCAAATGACAATAAGGATGGTGGTAATAAATAAATTAAAAAAAAAAAATGTGTGTGTTGTGGCATGACCTTTGTGTTTTATAATATCCTTGCAAAGTTATGGCATGACATCTTCTCTATCAATCTTAGCATTCATAATGAGCCTTTCACCAATCTTATCCCTATTGAACAAAGGATCAAGCAATTCTGCAGAGTCTCTATGTAATATCTTCAATGGAATTTTTACTTTTAAGGCCTTCCCTACTAGGTATAAAGTCATCCTACAATAATCCCTTTTTCAGATATCATAGTCACTTTTTTGTGTTCATCCAACGATCCTCAATAGCTTCTTCATGCTGAAATGTCTTAATAGCCAAATATTCTACTCTCTCAATATTATCAAAATATGGCTTAGGAGAATTGCATTCTTTTAAGGGATATTGATCCCATTCACACTCAAAAGATGGAATATCTTGGCTTCGATCCACTTGAAAGGGTCCTATAGTCATAGGCCATTTTCGACATATCTTATGTTATTTTTGAACTTTGTCAAATGTAGACAAGAGTTGTCAGTGGATCTCTAGGAGGATAAGTCTATCACTAGGATATCTAGGGAGCTTCTTGGGGTTAAAAGTGGTACTTGCCACCCTCAAATATATGAATCTATAGAACTGGATGTAGTAGGCTCTGACTAGTGAAATATGTGTGGCTACCTCTTCTGATATTCTCTTTGCATAATCTCCTTATACGAATCCAATTATAGAAAATATGAAGGCATCATTAACAATTGTATATTACTTGCTATACTCTGAGAGTCTCTTCTTTACCGATTGAGGGTACACAATATATGGCCATGCATTTGGATCCTACATGTTTCCCTTCCTATAAAGCCTTGGATAATTTATCACTCTTGCAGCCAACAAGTATAATAGGTATGAAGTCATGTAAAATTTCCTTTGATTCTTCACCACCACCAAATATTCACACAAATTCTAACTAAGAGTGGAAGCCCATTCCAATGGCATCTCTACTTCCTTAATTGTCTCAATAAAGTGCATCATAAAGATGTTCAAATGCCTAGATGTTGGTAGACCCATAACTCTACTTAGAAGTATGATTGAGTGTCCAATGTCATCAATCGTGTATCCTCTATTCATATCCACTTTGCTAGTTTTCTTTCCCAAAGGAGTCTTCTCAATAAGGTATGAAGATTGAATAATTTCAGAGGCTCCTCAATATGTTCTTGATACCACCTTTCTGCTTGCTCATAGGTGAGCTTGATGAACTAATCTACCCATGGGAGATGAAATAATTTCTCAATATTGTTTGGTCATAGATCAAGCACAATTTCTCTTATTATGCTCTTCACAACCCTCTCCTCAGGGACACAGTATTTTGCAAGTGTCATAATGATTTCCCAAGATTGTAATGACACTGGGTGTGAAGTCAAATTGACAAGTCCTAATCTAATGAGTGCATAAATAATTTGTGACCTTCTAGTGGGTTTGTTGCATATCTTCAAAAATTCCCCCAAGTTTGTATGTCCCAAATTTGTATCTTTGATCTCTGAGTTATCATCTTGAAACTTTGAATTTGTTGGAACGCCTTGGAACTTAAAGACCACAGGTTTTGGTGCTATTTTATTGCCTAAGGAAGATAAAGAAGATGCCCTTGTATCTGCACAAAAATTACATCCATTAGTTTGGATTTGGGGAAAAATGAATTAATGACATCTTATTAATGACACAATTAAAACCCAAAAAATTAGATTGCTTGAAAACACCTCAGAACCTTATTTATCTCTAACTTACAAAGAAATGAGCGCACCAGGCACACCTGGTTAGGTGTGCCTAATGCACTATTATTTTGTGTGCATTTAATGTGTTGCACATTAGTGCACCTCATGGGGTGCACTAATGCATAACCCATGTTTGACTTAGGTGCATAAATATTTAAAGTGTTAAGGTGTGCATCAGCACACCTAGTTAGGTGCACTAATGCGCACCTGATTAAGATGGTTTTTGTTTTCTTTCAAAAGTTTTAAGGGTTTAATATGCTTTAAAAAACAAACAAGGGTGTGCATTAGCGAACCTGGGTAGGTGTGCTGATGCACACCCTTGCTTGGTGTTATTTAATCATTTTTTTTTTTTTTGCTTTTGTAAGGGTGAAGGGAGATGAAGGTGCACCAAGTTTGGTGTGGTGGTGCACTCGAAGGGTGCAAAGATAGCATTGATGAGTGTAAAGGAAGCAAAATAAAAGGTTATAATGAAGATAGGGGAAGGGGTTTGTACATCCCTCCCTCCCTCGATCCTTTAGATGCTATAGAGGTCTACAGTTGCATAACTATGTAATTGTAGAGGTGTGACAAATAAAAAAACCTCCTCCCATTTAGGTGCATCAATTCACCTATTTAGGTGCTTTGGTGCAACTTATTTTTCTTGCAAAAATGAATTTATTTGTTAAAGAATGTAATTTCCAAACCTTCGGTCTTCATAGTTGGAATTCAAACACAAACTAGGGAACTAGGAAAACCTAAAAAAAACTTGGACCCCAGACTAGGGCCCTAAAAAGCCAAAAAATAAAAGTAGGGGGTCTCCATTTCTGATTGAAATGGGGTGTGCATTATGGAACCACAACAATTATTTATTGTTGGAGAACTTTTGGGGCCTTGTTTCATGACACTAATGTATCTTGATGCTCTTTATTGCTTGTAAGGATTTGATCTTCAGATTTGATCTTTTATAGTTGGGTGTATCTTTTTAAATTTTTCCTATCACTTCATGGGAAAGTTGCATTAAATGATTAGATTTCCTTTTATTATTATTAATATTCTCTACAACTCTTAACTCCCAGGTGGTTAGAGTTTGAACTTCATGTAAAAATCTAAGTTATGCCAGATCTATAAAGTCAAGTTTGTAAATATTTTTAAGGGCTCTTCTTAGTTTTCATTTTGCAACAATAGTATGCTTTGTAAATTTATTCCTTTGCCTTCCATTAATGAAATTTATTATTTTCTTACCTATCCTTTCCATTCTTCTATCTAGTGCATGCTTTTTTTTCTTGTAGTGAATGTTTCCATTCTATTTTTCAAATTTATGTGTTGTGTTTAATTTGTTGTATAAGTGGAAACCTATTTCCTTTTATCATTTTATTGGTTCAAACCTACATGTAAGTTCTTCAAACATAGAATAGAGTTAAGATTAGTATATTTTGAGTATTTCATTGATGTGTAGTGTATTCATAGGTAGAGGTAGTAACCAAAATTTCAATCCAGTGCATCACCCCCTTTCATTTTAACATTTTAACATTTTACTTTCATGTATCCTTCTCCCTTTTCCTTCCAAGCTTAGTTTAGATGCATCCCAATTGTAAGAAAACCAACATTCTTTGGAGATTCAACCTCAAAGTGCAAGTACCAAACTTGGAGGTTATTTCCATGTTAGACAAGGTTTCTCATGGATAACATGTCAGACATGGGTGCAGACTTTTATGTCAACAAGTATAATTACAACATTCTTCTAAAATGAACATTGTCTCTATTTTAGGAGTTGGTACATATATTTCCATTCTTTCAATTCTACCAGCATATATGCATCATTAAACTTCTTGAACATCTATTGGAAAAGCTTTGTGTGAATCTCAATAAGCACCAACAACCAATCTGAAATTGATTGTTTGAAAATCCACTGGATGAGATACCATAGTAGGAGGGCCAAGTATTTCTTCCTCATCATCGCATGACATGTATTATTCTATGGGTGCTCAATTTCAATCTAGCCACACATTATGTACACAACCAATATTCAAGTGTGTGGGATAGGAATTATTGTTTGCTCTAGCTATAAGACAAGTTCAAAATATCCACTTAGATTTTATACAGTCCTCTATTGTTGGTGTATATATATTTCATGTTGATGACACCTCTGGATAATTTATGCAATGTTTCTTCTTTAGTAGATAATTTCTTTGGAAAGTGTCATACAAGATTATCTCTTGATTTACCATATGTAGTCCCATGGACAATGAGATAAAATCTATGATCATGTGCAATGTAATGACATTCTTTCATTTGATTTCTTAATATTGATTCAGTTCATTCAGACCCCTCAAAAACTAAATAATCCCAACTATATTTACACTAAGATAGATTCAAGGTTAACAAAAATTTCTAGCTCTACACTCTTGATATAAAACTCCAATAGATATACACACAAGATATACCATTGATTTGAATAGGAGAATTTGACCCATGCTTTTAGGTGATACTAGAAAGGTTTTCATTGCCAAGTCTCTAGTGATTGTTTGTATTCTATGTGTAGGTGGTAATCCAAAATTTCTTTGTAGAGTCAATATAGGTGTGACTGGGTACAATACACATCTTATTTAAATCACAAGAAATAAATGTTAATAGTGAATATCTCATTGGTGAATTTCAGCTGTAACAAAAGAACCACTCAAGCCACTAAATAGAAATGTAGAGCTTGGGCATCATGTCTTTAACATTGGAAGAAATTCATGCTAAATCCATTTAGAGGGATTCTATACATATTTAATAAGTTTTATTATAGAGGTGTACAATATAAAAAATCTATCATTTAGAGGCAATGATCCAATATTTTATAATTGAAAGTGCTTACACTTGGTTGAGATCAGAACCCTGCAATATTGAGATATTATATTGCTGGCTTGGTGCCATACTTAGATCTAGTAGAGATGTACATAGCCAATAAACATAAATGGAGAAAATCTGAGATGTTTGGAGTTATATATCCTTGGACTTGGTTTTACATTTCACATCATAAAGAAGCCTTATCAATCATTGAGAAGATACAACATGATGACTAAGCTTGGAAATCATTTGGAATGAATAGTATAGACCTAAGATATATTTTGTTAGCATATAGGGATGATTTATAAGGTTAAATACTACTATAATAGTTTCTCATTACAGATCTATGCATTAGCACTTGAAGAATCTACATTCTGGATCATGCATTGTTACTGTTGAGCATGTTCTTTTGTTTGAATTATTTATTGAATAATATAGATGGTTATTAATCTTAAACTCTATCACCAGTAGCCTTTGATTTTTTTACCCTCTCACAATTGGCCAAGTCCACTAAAGGAAAGCTGCTCTAGAAGATAAGTCTATTCATTGTACATACACAATCAAGGCATTATCAAAGTGGCTACTGCACTCATTAAGTGAAGTAGCACCTACTTCCCTATTCCTCTGATGAATTTTCATAAAATCTAGATTATCTATTGTTGATTAAACTTAAGACACACTAGCATATGAAAAATTGAGTCCACTTTGCTGAGATATGCTTTAGACCCTAAATGAAAATGTGTATAAATGGAGACTAAAATTAGGGCTCTATCATGCTCTTCAATATTATGGTGTGTTGTTGGATTGGATTTGATTGATATAAGAAAAATCCAATGAAAATTAGAATATCACACTCTCTATTGAAAATGAAGGTTATAATAAATAATTGGTTAGAAGATTTATTTAGTATTTAAGGAAGCAACTTCCTTGGATTCATTAGACACAACTTAAGAGAATGGTGGACATAAAAGTATGATTTGGGTCCAGTGAGGCTAAATGCCGAGGTTTTACACTTGCAAATGGAAGGCTATCTTGTATTTCTATTAAATTGCAACTTTATTGATGCTATACAAATTAACTAATAGGAATGCATACTGTAAGATGACAATAAACAAATGAGGAAACCATTCAATCTAGAGGAAACATAAATTAATGATTCTAAAACATTGAATAACTTGCATGCTATATGAATTAGAGGGTTCACAATTAACAACTTATTCTTGAAGATTGGAAGATATAAATTTGATTTATTTAGATTTTCAAATAGAGGTACCATACTCAATTAAAGATCATGAAGTTGGTTATGGTTGAAGTTAAATGACTAAATTAAAATAAATATTTTGATTTGATATATATTTTTTTGTGTTAACAAATCTTGCATGGAACCCTATCTGTGTTATACAATTTTGCATGACATCAATGTATAAAGAAAATCAAAATGGAATTCATAAGAGAATGAAGAGAAAGAATAAATATAACAAAAAACTCTATTTACCCACTAAACAATCTCCTAAGGAATTGAAAAAGACCTTATTGTGTGACATATAATGAAGGAGAATACAAAAGGAATAATATGGAAGTCAAACTTTCAAGATGTTATGTGCCCCACAAGAGGAAATTGAGAATTTGTGCATTATTGAGGATATTTTTTTTATTAGGCCAGGTATAGATTGGTTTCATTGTACAACTTTTTCAAAAAATGCTCATTGTATGACCTCTTCACCCTTGAATTGGTCTAACCATACAATTGACACAATAGACTCTTCATCATACAACTATTGTAGAAAATTCCATATTTCCTTGTATGATCCCTAGTAGTAGCTTATATTGTGTGGAATTTTTAGTAATTTCTCTATGGTTCATTATTCACATACATGTTTTAGGACCTTCTAGCTTTTATCTACCCTTGTTGAATTTTCTAATTTACTATTCTTGTACATTCTAGAAAGTTACACCATTTTTTAATCATGTATGGATTGTTCTTCATCACCTCATTGTCAACAAAAATCTTTTCTTATTTAGCTTGCTTAAATAATAACTAAATATTTTATCATAGCAATCTAGTTGTTTATAATATTTTTTTTCCTCATATGCTACATTTGGTAAAGATAGAGACAAATTCTTATGGGTTGGTGTGTTGGGAGGAGATTTTCATGATCTAGATAATTTTGAAGTGCTTGTAATATATCATTGTATAGTGATTAGCTTTCCACTTTTTTTTGGATTCATGTACAACTATATTTGGTGACATGCATGTTTAGTCCTATGGCATGGTGTCTTGATGCTCATGACATAGCTCAATTTTTTTCCCTTTCTACTTCCACCCAAAACATCTACTTTAGACTTTCATTTAGTTGTATTGATAAGTCAACATTCTAAAGGTGTTTATCCATATGTTGTGGTGGAATGTTCAAGTTATATTAAGGTTGTTCTAGGTATATGAGAAATCATCAACTGAAAGGTTATTCCTCTACAATGTCATCACTATTTTAGATTTACAAAACCTATGGTATTGTTTTCTATTTGTAATTTGGGAATTTGACTTTCCCATTTAGGGGTAGGGAGGGGATGATATAGTAAATAAATTTTTAGTATTTTGTTAATATGTTATCTAGCTATGTATCATTTAGTTTTTGTATTGTGGGTAGCTATTAAGATTTAGTTAATATAGTTGTTAATAGTTTTTCACAGATGTGTTTTACTTGGCAATAGTTGTGGGTATTGAAAATAGACTTAGCACAATGAAGTTTTTTTTTTGATCCTTAATTAATCATATCCTATCTACTTTTTCTAAGAACAATTATGAGTAAAGACCATCCTTTGGTACTCTATCTGCTATGTGTTGTTATTTGTATTCATTTAGCACGTACTAGTGTTATGAAATAAATGAGTAAACATATAGGTTTCCTTAAAAATAATGTATGATTTTGAGTGAAAATGTTAAGAGGTCATGGTTAATTCATATTTGAATATATTTTGAAAAAGAAATTAGACATCCAATTAGAGTGCTTTGGGGAAGTAGAGTTCGTATATTTGAGAAAATAGGAGTAGGGGAGCTTTGGGTGAAATTTTGAAACAATAGTCAACTTTAGTGGTAAAACATTGTACAAGGACATTGAATATGACTTCTAACAACTTTCCTCTTTTTAAGGGACAACTCCAAAAAGATGAAAATAGATGTTCTTGCTTCCATCCTAAAGATCCTTAAAATAATATTAAAATATGAAGTCTCAAGGATGATTTTAGCTAGTCTTTATTTTGAAGGGGATGCATACAAAACCTACACAAATTTGTTTCACATTAGAAAGGCTTTATGATAAAGCCTTGTATATGGTATGGAATGTTTTGTATAATTTGATGTATGTATGATGATTAGCACAAAATCATTGATTTTATAGCTTATTAAAGTTGAAATCATGTGTTTTGTGTCACTAAATTCTAAAACAAAAGTCAGTGAAAATCTCTTTCAAATACAACAAGACAATTGATAAATCATTCATGAAACCATTGAATTATTAAAACCCTTAAACATATCATGAATGGAAAAATTGAATTCTAGTTGTCACAATTGGAAATGGGAGGGAGAAGATTAAACAACTTGCGCTTGAGTACATATACCCCTTGAAATATAAGTTATTTGTTATAGTTTAGATCCTAGTTTAGATTTGTAGTTCTAAATTTTTTTGAGTTGGGTTTGTCCATAAAAAATTAAATGAACCACAATTATATATTTTATAAATAATAGATATTAATAATATGATTCTAAAATTACCTAGTTATAGCAAGGAACATTGATTTTGTTAAGATTTGACTAAGGCAGAAGGGAGCAGTAGGTAATACATGGTGGAAAACATACTTCATTGAAGAGGGTTGTGAACCCTACTTGGATACTATTAGTGAGGATTAAGAAAATAACACAAAAAAACTACATGAGGATACACATGTGGAAAATAAGACAAGAGAGCCAAGAGCTAGGTCAAGGAAGAGCACTTCACCGAAAGAGAACACCAACTTGGTGAAAAAGGAGAAAGGAACTTTTGCAACCTTAGGAAAATGATTTCCTCTGCATGGTGACTATTATTTTGTGTCCAAAGGTTTCTCAAGAAAAAGAAAGAGCATGAGAGGTAATCCTGGATGGGCTTTGGAATTTTAATGAAGTAGAAAGGTCATAGATAGAATGCCTAGACTTGTAGTTGGTATTAGGCATGGATTTTGATGTATTACCATGTTAATTATTGAAATAATAGTTTGGTAGTTGGACAATATTTTGTTAAAAGTGAAATGTCCCATAGTTGGTGTTTGGAGCATTTTGAATAAACAAAGCCCTTATTTTCTATCTTTATGTTTTAGATTGGAGTAGAAATAGTTAAATATTTTGAACAATAGGTTATGGTATTTTGGAAATGACTTGGTACAATGAATAATGTCATATCTATGTGATGTATTTCCATTTTTAGTGATATAATCTTGACATAAGCCTATTATCTATAAAAAAATGATTTGAAGATTTTATAATTATTAAATATAATAATTAGCTAAATATAATATTATATCATTAATGAGGGCACAACCCAAGACAAAATGAACACAACAAGAAAGGAGACCTTTATTATTAGAAATGATATGTCAGTAAATTCATCAAAGAAAAATAAGACTCAACTATATGCCCTATGGGCTTACAACATAATCAAATTCTAGAGAAAAGCCCTTCTCACAATACCTTCTCCCAAACTCCACAAAAATTGCCTTTATAATGCAAGAAATGACCTTAAGTAACCCAAATTAGGTTTAGGGTTAGGAATACATTTTATGATATTCCATTTGGCATCCACCGCCAAAGAAGGAGGTTCTAGAAGACACGTCAGAAGTCAATACAAAATTAGAAGAATCTAGAAATGGTAGTTCGACTTTCAAGAGACATAACTTTTGACCTGAGCCTCCAATTGACGAACCATTTACATTCTTGGAAATCTCTTTGAGTGATCTATATTCTTGTGGAAATTTTTTCCTATCCCCCATTTTTCAGGCCCATGCAAGGCCATTAGTGCCTCAAATCTAACTTTGAAGTATTCTTAGGAGGTCTCTAGGAAAACTTAAAATTGTAATAACTTTCAAACCATAAAGCCTTTTGACCAAATTCTTTTTCTCAAGTACTTGAAATTACAAGTAAAATAATCCCTCCAACTTACACCCTCTAAATCATCATAATTATGTTTGAATTATAAAATAACATATTTTCTACACTAACACATATCCTGAAATACTCAAACACTAACCTAGAAAATTAATAGTGGAACTATGAGAGTTGGAATATCTATTTGGCCCAAATGGGTATCCATAAATACAAACACATTAAAAAAAACTAACACTAAGAATATTTTTGTGTGATATAGGATTGCCCTTACACCACTAGATGCTCCTACATCAATCATAGTTCTAGGAAGTTTCTTGATGAGGGATGTGGAAATGAGACCAAAAGACTAAATTTGAGGATGATGGTGGAGTGGTGTTGATATACATATAGTAGTTGAAAGTAGAAAAATTATCTATAAAAAGATGTATAAGAATTACAAATGAAACTTTGAAAAATTAGTACAATACTAAAACTTACATCTTGCTAAACTTTTAAGTTATCATTAATGATTAAAAATTGACAATTGAACGAAGAAAATGATTATCTCAAAATTTATATCATATTTAAAATTTAATATTAGTTATAATGAGTACAATGATGTTAAAATAAAAAAATAGAGTGAAGTTGAAACCTCTAATCATTTTCTCATTAGTATAAGTATTGGAAGTGGACTCCTCATGGTCAAGATCTGCCAAATCCCAGTCAATCTTGCTTGTGCAATTTTTACACCTTGATCAATTTGTATTGGCTCTTGTGGCTCTAAATCTTGTGTTTTTGGACTCTCTTTGTACAAAAGTGTTTGTGCATTATGTATAACCAGAAGTGTCTTTGATTTCCTAGAGATAAGTATGTTTCTTTTAAGTGAGTGGCTAAAGCTATAGGTAGGATAGTTCCTCTCAATAATAGAAGAAATAAAAACTTGAGATGGTAATCAAACAACTGGAGTGCAAGTCAAATAAATTGGTCCATGGAAATTCTACCACAACATCGGGTCCTCCTATCCTATAGTTTCCATATCCATTTTTAAGAAGATTTTTTTGTGCTTAGTATAAACTTTGTGAACCTCTGTACTATCATCTGTCCCTAAGATCCTAAATAGCCTTTCCTTCACCTCTATATCATGTATGGGTGTAACTCTACAAGGCCTTCTCTTGTACTACTTAGGGTTCAATGCATAGGTAGCCATGTGCAAGGGAGTGTTGATATTTTTCCATTATTGATAAATAATTATCTGAATGTGTTCATTATATAATGCTAATTTGGGGTCTTCTAGCATGTCAACCCTCATTTGGTGAAGCATAGTATCAATGCACTCATGCACCTCCCCAAGGATGGGTGCATTTGCATCACCATATTTAATGGCTTAGAAAATTAGACTAATGATGATGATATATTTTATATCACCCCAAAAAAACCACTCTTCACTACATTCTTGACCCTCATCCATTTCTTTTGATCCCATTTTGTTGTCATAACCTTTATTCACAATGCTTATTTCAATTCAAGCATTCCAGCCAAGAGAATGAAATATGATGCAATCTAACATCAACGAATTTAAAGAATTCCTTCTTAAAGGTCTTGATAGTGTATGCGAAATTATATAATTTAATAAGTTTTAATTAAAGATTGAAACTTATTAGTATTACAACTATCAACATCAAAAATATCATTGATATTACAACACATTTAATATACATATAAGATAGAGCCATGTGACTCCCTACTCATTGTTTATGATCATTCATGGAAATAAAATCTCAACAATTGTCTATCATCGCTGGTGGAACATTTATAACAAAAAAAATAGTGTCAATTGATATCACCTAACTATATGATCAAGGCATGAAGTAATAAGTTGCTACCAAACATATCAAATGCATATATTGGAGGGATTGATCATCTATATATGACATATTGTCGACCAAAAACTCTAACCATTCATATCTATTCAAGGGAGTATGATTAGATCAAATGCCACAAAGACTCAACATAATAGGGAGTTACTAATTAGCCCATGATTTCAGTAACTATATCGAATTAACAATAATTCATTAGTCAATTAGCTATTGAACATCACACAACTAATTAGAAGACTAGTTATCAAATAACAAAGGTAGCTATCTATGGATCATGAAGAGGGCAACTAGAATAGCATTTAGACTAAAAGTGAAAATAAATTAGGATAATAATTGAATGAATGACATGAAGAGATACACTTTGTATAAAAAACTGATTTATTATACTTGAAGAGGTATGATTTGGAAGAGATACATCTCTTCAATCATCAAGAGATGAAACCATTTAATAATTGTAAAATATAATATAGAGTTCAAAAATCACTCCATAGAAATCATTGGATCATTTCTTATATTATTATCAATGGTGTCCTCTAGTCAAAGAAGTAAAAAGAAATTGGGATAATAAACTAATCAATGACATGAACAGATGCACTTTATATAACAAACTGATTTGTTATATTTGAGGAGGTATGATTTGGAAGAGATACATCTCTTCAATTATCAATTGATACAACTATTTGATAATTCCAAAATATAATATGGAGTTTGAATTCCCCTCCATAGGCATCATTGGAATATTTCTTATCCTTAGAAAATTCCTTTGTTTAGAGAACATTGCCTTATAATATACTTTGTGCTAGAATATAATGATGTATAGAGAGTTGGTATCTCTCTAGTCCATGCATTCATTTTTACATCAAACATAGTTGACATTAGTAGAAAAAAAATCTCTTTTGCAGATATTATTGCTACATTAGACATGGCCAATATTATCATTGCAAGCATATTATTAAAAATGTAACATCCCAAATTTTGCCTATTTTTAAAACTACTTAAATAACTATTGCACCTTTCATGTGAAGTCAATTGACATTTAAAATTGGTTATGAATCACGTGAAATAGTAATATGGTTAATAATTAGGTTTTAATGTGAAGATGACATATTAGTTATTAATTAAGATATTTTTATATTGCTATTTTGAAATATTGGGAAGTTGGTTTTTTTTCATGAGAAGTGAAATGGTAGTTAGCCGTTATGATTTAGGATTAAAAAATTTTCAAGATAATTTGAATATTTTGAAGAATATGATATTAGTGTGGAGGATTTTCTTCTTGTAGGAGCATGTCAAAGTGGGGAAGCATTGTCAAGAAAGAAATTGGGCAAGGGAAACCACTTCTTCTAGGAGTTGACAAGTATGGAACCTAACCACCAAGGCTAAGGGAAAAAATGGCTAGGTGATCAAGTGTATATTAAGGACTATGATGAGATATCTCGTCAGTAGTTGTGCACTAATAAGAAAACTAAGCATTTAATTAAGAATGTAATACCTTTTGTTTATGTGATGGTCTCAAAACTTCATGTGATGTTTTCATGCCTTAATACACTAACATCATATCATTTACCTATACTTGCATATATATGCATGAATTAGACATATGTATGCATCCACATTATATACAAGATATATGTTAAATACATTAATATACCACATATACATACACATGTGTGTACACACATACATAAGTACATATAAGTGGAAAATGATACTAGAGTACTAAGTGTTAAGCATGAATTAATAATGCTTGGCAATAGTTTATTTTCTCTTTGAGCGACCACATTTCTAGTCTCATCAAATTTTTATTTATTTTGGATAGCCACTATCAATATTAATATTATTACATGTGTTTATTCCACCTTTGTATCTTGCTCATAACTAAGCTAAGAAGGATGCATTTCACATGATGACTCTTCATTGCATATAGCTTCTCTTATTTTCAAATTGAGACATATCATTCCCTCATTTGCAATCCCTATTTTTCTCTTGACATTTCTTTGCGTAGTTGATTCACCACTTCAACATTACATAGTTATTCTTTTCTATTTAAAGCCTCTTGGGAGAGACATTCAAGCATTAACCATAGCTATTCATTTGTTCCAATACAACTAATATTAGGTCATGTTCTTATCTCTACATATGTATATATTATACTTTGTAAATGAAGCAATGATCTTCTATGAACAACATGATTGAGTTGAAATGCAATATGTATATTTTCTTGAAAGTATTATAGGAATATAAGCCATAAAGAAGAAGTGTATATTTTTTTGAAAGTATTATAGGAATATAAGCCATAAAGAAGAAGGCTTATACATGAGCATTATGCTAGATGCTTCTTGCGATGAGATTCTATGTCTTGGAGAATTAGATTTGTAAAGATCATACATCTACACCATTTTGTTTTAGTAGGTTGAATGGATGATTACCAAGTAAATTTAATGGAATTATCATTATGTTATCAATGACATACTGGGAGGATATTGCAACACCCCACTAGGGAACCCAAAATAAATTAACCTAAAGGTTCACTAAGTTTGCCAAACATTTTTTATTTGAAAAGATTAAACAACAAGAGATAATATAGTGGAAGCAATAACTCACATACATAAAACCATCATAAACATATTAATTCTCTTAAGGGTTCTTTGACATTGAATCACATGTATAAGTTTTATTAATATTAGATATGATACATAAAAAATTTCACATCATAGAATAATCACAAGTATGAATCCAATGAAATAATTTATAATTACATAAATAAGATGCCACTTGGAATAACTAGAATGCCTAATCCTCCACTATATAAGTCATAGGGTATGAAAAGCTCAAATAATATACATCATGAATAAAATACACCATCTCATAAGATATCTAATAATCAAATACAATACAAAATAGTATAACCATCCATCAGAAAACACAAGATTAGAATGAAAGGAATCACTGCACAAGGACATCCAACAACGACATCCAGTTGTCAGATCTCAATAGTATAAGAAAAAGAACTACCACTTGACCTCGTGGAACTTAAATCACCCACTCCCACCATGCTGAGGAGATAATCTCAAGTTCCAAATGGATATCAATCCCAAAATTAATAACCAATATCTAGGTTAAGGAAAACATAAAAGCAATCTATCTCAAAGGCACCAAGACACAAATGACATCTAAACCCAGAGGCAAAAAAGAAACATAGGAAATATACTATGTAAGTGGGCAAGTGTCATCACACAAACCAAATTTAAGGTTACTCTAGAAGCCTCTCTAGACTCCACCCCCTAGTGTCTCTATGGGACATCAATATCCTTTCATATAGTCAAGGCATACTAATGAAGCAAGGTCACAATCAAGAATCCTCTCTACTCCTATCCTAGCTCGTACTAGCACTCAAGGCATGGGCGAGGAAAATCACCAACTCTTGTTAATTATTTTAAAACCCATTTAATGAAGTTTTATCACTTATTAAAACAACTTACAATGGATTACCTAGGTAGCCTCTTTAAGGTCTTGGCCTCCATTGTAAGCCACTTCCCAACATACACATAGATTACCTACCCTAACCTCACAAAAACTACAACACATAAAATCAAAATTCTCACCTCAGTCCTTTATGAGCAACTGGAAAGAACATAAAAATATATCACAATATTCACCTTAGTCCTATGGAAGAAATTGGAAAGCACCTATAGATAAATCACAATAACTGCCTCAGTCCTAAATAGGCAACTAGAAAGCACCCAAAAGATAACCGATTGAAAACTCAAAGGTTACAACAAGAAAGTCATGATAATTACCCCAGTTATATACAAGCAACTGGAAAGAATCAAAATATAATTGATTGGAATTCAAAGGTTACACCAAGAAATCAGACCATTCACCTCAATTCTATACAAGCAACTGGAAAACACTAAAAACCATCTGATTAAAAATTATCATAGAAATACATGAATACATCACTATGGTCAGGTATAAAAGATTGTGACCCAATAATTACCATAATCTCATCACAGAACAAAAACCCCCAAACTTCTAGTAAACATCTTGATTGGTCAATGTACTAAGTCAAAAATTGAAACCAACACCACAAATGTAGCTATCATAATTCATTATGTTTGAAAATATGAAGTTCAATTTTCACTATTGGGTTTTGAGTTTTCATTTTTCAAAAGTAATCATAGACGATAAAGGTTTCATATGTTGGATTGATCGATTTCATGTCTCAAGTTCATACCCAAAATTAGCTATATTTTTCAAATAGATACATATTAAATTTTAGTCAAATGATAACCTTTAAGGGACAAATATCTTCATTAAAAAATATACCCCTAAAAGTCCATTTACTAATATTTTTGAAGTTCCCCTCTATAGATAATAATCATTTAATTAAATCAATAATAAATTTAAAATAAAAAATTAAATTTACCTTGTTTGAATTAAAAACTAAAATCAATTTCCAAATATTCTAATTAAGTAAACTAAGTATGTTGAAAAAATAATAAATTATTAAATTATTATAGACAAGAGCCTACAATGCATTGGTAAATTACTAGTCTCTCATCGGAGAGGCCTTGGGTTCAAATCTACTCATGATTAACACATAATAGTAATTAATATTAATAATAATAAATAACTTAGGCTTTGGTTGTTTACCTATCAAAAAAATAAAAAAATAATTAAATTATTATACTAATAATTATCAAATCATTAATAAAATAATATTAATATTATTTATTAATAATAAAAATTATCAATTTAATAATATAATATAAATTATTAATTAATAATAATTTATTAAATATTAATCATATTAATTAATTTATATATATATAATATATATTAAAATAAACATATAATAAAAAATGTTTTTCCATGGTTACGACTACTATATGTAGCGTGAGCTACTATGACAACAAACTCAGGAGAGAAAGAGAGGTGGGTGGTGGTGGTCCACCTCCCTATAATATATATATATATATATATATATAAAATTGGTTTTAACAAAATAAATATATAAAATTCCCTTTCCAAAACTATTTACCATCATATATTCATATATTCATATATATATATATATACTATTGCACAAAACTCACAAGATCCTACCTTGATTTGATACTAACTGATTGAATTCTTAGAGCTCGCAAGAAATCCTCATTCTTTCGAAAAACCTTTTTCTAAAAAATTGGCTCTTCCAAACCTATCTGTGGAGAAATTAGCTCTAATCTCTTAATAAAGAGCTTTATTATTTTATTTTAATTTCACATGCAAATTTTTTATATTTTAATTAAAAAAAACTTTATTAAATTTATACTTTCTCTCTTTTATAAAATCATAAGACATCTTTAATAAAACATTTATTAGTTTAACTAATAAAAATATTTAGAGTTTATTATAAAAAAGGAACTCCTAAATAAATTATTATTAAATTAAATAAATATAATTTATGCCAAAATTAGAACTCTAATTAAATCTTTTAAACTTAATTATTTTATTAAATTAATTTCTCAATTAATTAAATATTGATTTTTCTTTATAAAAATTTCATTAAATTAAATCATTTGATAATCTTTTATTTGATTTAATTAGAATTGAAAATCACCATAGACTCACAAATCTAAATAAGAAAATCCATAATAAAGGACAGAGTACTAAATCAAACTCAAGGGTTAAAATCATGAATGCACATCACTTAACAAATTTGGAAGGGTAAATAACTAATATACTTGTCTTACTTTCTAGGACAATTAGCTCAGGGTTAGGATTTGGACTCAAGAATTATCTCCCCTCTTTTAGCATTGATATATTGCAATAGGACACATTCATCCTGGCAATTTAGGGAAGTTGATTCCCGATACTTGCAATCTACATAAAATTTGTACATGTACATATATATAATCTAGACTAAATAGGTAATGATGAGGAGTGGTGCATCATGTAGATCCCAACTAGTAGGTGACTATGATTCTCTCCCTCAACCACATCAGAAATCTCAAACATAAGATAAAAAATACATGTACACCATACACAAGCAAGTATGATGTAAGTATCCATAGAAATTGCATATAAATCATCCATCTAACTATCATCATAAAATAATTGAAATCATTGTATGCGAGCATCATCATTGAAGAATAATCATGTACACTTGAAATAATCGAGTACCAAGTAGCCCATCACATAAATCAATTGAGTATGATATAACATCCAAAACAAATATGGAAATCAAGTACCTCCAATCATCAAACATAACCATAAATTGGCCTAAAAGAATTCAACAATCCAACATGAAAAGTAAACTAGGGGTAGGCATTACATATATGTTGATTGTAATATGTATATATGATTAAACATTTCTAGACTTATTTTTGTTTGTGCCAATACCAAAAAGGAAGAAGAGTTGGTCATACATATTAAGATATGATTTCATATCTCTCTTTAAATAAGCCGAGGCTAGATAGGTAGATTATTGGTTGTGATTATCATTACTCTTGCACCCACCTGATGAATCATCTAGGAAGACCAACATGGTCAAGATGAAGGGTGTGAGCAAAGGATACTTCTATATGATAAAATAAGAAATCATCAGTGACTCAAACAAGAAAGTAATATGAATAAAAGAACATGTATCAGCTCATGATAGTCCTTAATGTAGTCTTGTTGTTAAGTTAGGGAGTGGGTGATAGGGTACACAATGCCCTCACAAATCCTTTGCCAAGGTAGGTTAGTGGCATGCTTTCTCCTATGATCACTAGAGGTCAGAGTGCTAGTAGTTAGAAGATAGGTTGATGGAAGTTGTCCACAACTTCATTAATTGACTAGTAGACACACTAACACTAGGATGCATGGTGGTTAGATAGTGGTGCTCCAAGCCCAAATTCCAAGGTAGGGAGGACCTTTCTCAGTAGAGATTGTGTGGGGATGCTTAAGTGTCTATTCTTGGGAGGTTAATCCCAATGACAATTCTTCTCCTCTCCTTTGATAGCTAAGGCTTGTACAACTTAAAGTCAACATCTCTTGCAATCATCTATAAATCGGGTTCTTTATTTCATTTTAATTCTAGTTAAGCATTTTAGTTAGATGAAATGGATATTTCCATGTGAATAGACTAAAGCAGTTAGATTAGTTATCATTTACTTGCTATGTCATTAAAATAAACATAGATAACTGCATAGTTAGTTATAACTCCCTTTCATGTTATATTGCATTGAATGTTATTGTAATATTTTTAGATGATTATTTATTATGAAATTTTAGCATGTTATTTATGGTATCTGAGCTTTGGGTTCAACATTGAACCTTGGGCTCATTGTTAATTCTAGCTAGAAAATTGATAATGGAAATATTAAATGGAAAAAAGATGTATATTTGGAATACACCTCAAAAGAAATGACACCACCCAGTATTATTTTTCTTGATTAAAAATATGCCCAAGTATGAATACTCTCTATTCTATAACCAATGGTGAGAGATTAGCCCAAGTTCTACTTTGGATTAGGAGAGAAAGAGTTAGATGAACTCCAGCCAAGAAAGAAATCTATAGAACCAAACTCCTTGAGACATGAAATACCAAGAAATATGATCCACTCATGATCTATTGTAAACCTTGTAAAAGGAAGGATATACTCAAAAATGAAAATACATAGAATGCCCAGGAATAGGGTATCCAAATTTTCTTTTTCTATGTGAACTATTTTGATGTGTCCTTAGAAGAGGAGATTTTTTAAAATAAGATTTAGTTGTAGTTGCAACAAGGAAAAAATATTCTATAATAAAATAATGGTAATTTGGCATTATTTGAATAAATAAAATAATTTTTTTTTCTTATGTATATGTATAAAAACATAATGTTGATTAAAAGAAACCAATTATATTTTTAGGCAAACAAAAATCATGGAAAATAACAAAAATGACATAGATAATAAGAGGTCCAATATGAACAATCCATAGAATTCTATGTTGTAGAATTTTTTTCCCCATAATTCTACTCCACTATACCACACAGACATATTGGTCCAAGTTTTATGGGAAACTCAAACTAGGATGGAAATCATGGAGGAATTAATGAATACCCTAGTAGTCCAATTTGGGTAAGGTCAAGGGGACATCCACTCCTCTCCCTCTCCTAGGATTGAGTGGGATGCATCTTCTCATAGTGAACATGAAAAAAACCACTAGAGTTAAGTCTAAGAAATAGTAGCAAGAGATAGTCAATGATTTATCCATTGATATTAAAAAGATAAACCTCCCTAGATTTTCTAGATCTAAATCTAGTGAAGCCATAGAGGCCTAGTTAAATGAGATAGAACACTACTTTGAGATTATAAGTTTTTCTAAGACCTCTAAAGGAGTTTGGGGAATTTTTCACCTTTCAGGGGAGGCAACCAAACAATTGGGAAATAACAAAATATAACCGAACCTTAATACTGTTGACGTTTCCTAAGATAGGTTTGTCACCATTTTAAAGAATAGATGGCTCCCCAAACCTTTTACAACTAGAAGTTACTAGACTTCCAAAATCTGAACTAGGGAGATATGACAATGCACAAACTAGGAGAAGTTTACCCACCTCCTAAAATATGTACCTCCATATCAGTAGGGTAGGAACTTGAAGGTTAGGAATTTTATCATGGGGTTAAATAATAGGATTGGGGGAGAAGCTAATGCTCTCACCCCATGAACTATGAAGGAAGAAATTGAAAGAGCCATCTATCAAGAACACAAGGTCAAAAGGGAAGATTCTGTCCATAAAAAAAGAGAAAGGAAAATTGGACTACCAACAGTTTGAACTACAAGTCGCATAAGAAGAACTTCAAAAATTTTAAGCCCAAAAAAATGAATATAAGGGAATAGTAAAAAAGAATTTAAATGAAACTTTAGTAGTGGAAATGGTAATAAGGGAGGTGAGAGGAAAGGAAAACCTAAAGGATTTTTCACTTGTGGAGAAGACCATTACACCAACTAATGTCCTAATAAGGGCATCCCTGACCAGTAACCATGACCTCCTTTACCTCCTTATCAAGCTATTTTCAAAATATTCATGTGACTGTAGATAACTAGTAGACTGAATAATAGTTGGGTCCTATAGAGGGCCCTGGTAAGATTAATGAAAACCCTATCTCTATTTTTATTGATACTAAAGATACTCAATGTTTCATCTCCCCCAAATTATCAAGTAGATTTCCCAAGAGATCAAGATTTATGGTTTGATCTTAGACTATTGAATATACAAACCAATCAAAATCCTAGGTAGATCAATGTCTTCTTGAGGCATAAGTATATTTTCCATAATTCTCCATAGAGGTTAATTTGTATGTAGCACCTCTAGGGTCCTACGATATCATCATGGGAATAAATTGGCTAAACAATAACATAGAAAAGGTAGATTGCCTTGCAAAAATAATAGTGTCTAGATGACCAAGGAAACCCTATAAGCATCACAGGTTTCCATAATAGGTCAAGATAATCACACTACTATTCCACTAACAAGGGTACTATATCCATTTTGAGAACCATATATTCCATTATGAAAATACATTTGAATTGTCAACCCAGGGACATAGGACTTGAAATGGGTCAGCATAGTATGTGCACCACGTTCCTTTAAGAGTCTTAACACCTATGCTATAGGAAAGTAAAATGCATGAAAGGAATCTATAATTTTGATAAAAAATAGTAAACATACTTAGATTATCAACAGAGAACTATAGAAACTATGAAAAAGGGAATTCTAAACTAGTTAACAGTTCAAATATCCACTATGACAATTTTTTGCAAATGTTGCAAGAACTTTCACTATAAATATCTTAAATAGAAAATTGGAAGAAATTAATCTACTCTACCTAAATCTATCCCACCTCCCAAGTGGGCCCCCTTGGTTGGCTTCAACTAACTAAGAACACAATAGGTAATCCAAAATCACTCTCTCATTATAATTCTTCTTTTGTTACATGGCTAAACAATTCATATAGAATAGAGAAAACAACTTTAGAATATCTAAATCCCCTTACTAAATCTAACTTTCCATATATATAGAGGATTGGAACTTATTACAAAACATAACATAAAAACTTTTGACCAAACATCATCAGTAGAAAATGGGTGGGATGTCAACCATGACTTTTAGAATATTGATTGAGTAATAGAATAATGGTCCATAGATAATGTAATAAGTTGGGCTTTTTGAAATAACTCCTTTCACAGTTGCGACTTATCACCCAAAATTGACTTGCACTTCTCATGCTATGACCAGTCTTCATTACTCCTTTAACATGGTGCATGCCACTCTTTGCACCACTTCTACATTCCTTGAAGATTAGAAATATTCAAACATATACAACAACATTTATACTCTCATTCAAATATTAAAACATAGCTTCAAATATTTATATGAAATACTGCACTTTATATATAATATAAAGTAAGGTACGTCATATCCACTATCCATAGGTTTAATAGGTTCTAGCTGCATTTAGCATAAGTTCACAAGCCATTTGAAACAAGTATTTTGAAAATGTTTTTCACATGGCTCAAAGAATAAGTTCAGACTATATAAAAACTATATCAAATTTGAGACATTAATATGCCTCATCATTTGCCCCCCACTATGCAAATAATTGTCCTCAAGCATTGTACTTCTTCGCCATTGCTCTAAAATCTCCCACTATTATCTTCCCCTATTTCCCACTTCTGAAGGTGTAGAAGTACCCTCTAGATCATCTCCAATGCTCACCCAAGTGTTCTTCAACTAATGGATCTAACCTGGTAGCATTTCTTTCATACAGGGGCCAAAGAAGGGTAGGAGGTTGGAAGGTTAGTGGCATCCATAACTCTTTCCTAATTTGCCTTCCCAATTGCATGTATTTAGGAACTCTATTCATTGCTACCTCAAAATTAATAGGGTTGTGTGGTTTAACCTTCTTGAAAGATTCTGGTAGTCGACTCCACCTATTTTTAAGCCCTACAATTGATCTCTATTGTGTAAAATTAGGAAGTGTCTAATACTCTTTATAAACTTTTTCCCTCTCTTCAAACACTTTCTCTTTGATTTCTGGTTTTGGCTTTCCACAAGTTAATTTGAACCAATCTCTCAGGAGGTCATAAGGCTTATGGGATTTAGCTTGGAGTGGTAGTGGCTTAGATTTTTTGAGGTCTCTATAAGTATCTAGTTGTCTATCATAATTGGTTTCATTGTGTATCCATGAAATTAGAGCTCTTAAGTGAACATCCCCTATGTAAAGCAAGGGATTCCATTGTGTTTCTTGTGGAATTATGAAATTATGTAAATAGAGCTCACATAACAAGTACTTTTGGCATGAGGGAAAAATTTGACACACATTATAAAAATCTCAAGCATTCTTAAATTCACAATCAATATTTCTCATTGTCATCATCAAGTGGAATAACATAAACTATTCTTTCAAACACATAGCATACACCGTTGGGGGTGGTCCATAGGCTATAGCTTGATTATCTAGCTTTAAAGCCTTATTCATTTGTTGGTTTTTCTTTTCTAGTTGCTCCTTTAATGATTCAATTCCTTGTCTCTATCAAATGTTGCATTTTGCATCTGGTCTCTATCTTGCTTCCATAAGGCTTTTTGAAAAATAAAATGAATGTATAGACCAAAAAATATTGATTGAATTGTTGATGACAAAAATTCTTGAATTTTAGATTTCATCTTTTGTTCTTTGGCAACTTTTTGGAAATAATGGGTGTACTAGGAAGATTTATAAGGTATAAGGGAGACATTGGAATATTTATAGATTGAAGATGCAATAGGTTGCTCATTGCTGGGTGCTTTTTCTGTAACAATAGTAGGATTTGATTTGTACATTTCTGGATTCTCTTATGGTGTCTCCTTGACAAACTCAATTCCATGTGTTTCTATGTTTTCGGGATCTAATTGCATAGGAGAATCATCTAGGACATTTTCAATTACTAACTCTATTTGAGATTTTGAAATTGGGGAATTTTATTTTTCAATAGAAGTTGGAGATACTTGACCTCGCATACAAGGGCTTCTATGTACAAGAACTTCTTCAGCTTCAACCACTTTGCAAGTCCATTTTGGTTTAGGTGTGACTGGAGTAGATGTTGCAGGACTAGTTACTATAGGAACAAACCTCTTTCCTTTTGTTACCTTAACAAAGGGATTTTGCACTTCCTTTTCAAGGTTAGGGCTAACCTTACTGTTGCCTTTACCCCGAGAAGATCTTGGCATATCATCCTCTAAATTAAGCTTATTAGACTTATTAGGAGAGGGTTATTTTTCCTTCTCAGCGAGATTTTGAATTAGCTCACTGATTTCTTCCTTATTTTCTAAGTTTTGAGGAACAGGATTGACTTGCAGCTATAAGGTCTTGGATTCAATAAATTTTGCCCATGAAATAGGGGAAGAATCCCTTTGAGATCTTTCAACTAGAAGTTTGATGAGGGCATGATGGGAAAAAAAAATTGGCTTTCCTTTTTGGGTTTTCTCAGTGTTGATACATAATATATTATAAAGAAAGTTGGGAATATTAACTTGCATGTTATGCCTTATGCAACTAAGCAATTTAAAATGATGAGCATGTAAGCTCAAAAACCTACCTTCATAGGTTAAATATCTGATAATGTGGGTTGCTAGCTCTAGATATGGAGGTGGAAGATAAAGTCTCTTATATCCTTATTTTGTAATGTCCAGTTGAGGGTCACCTTGTTGAGTGAACTGCGTCCTTGAACATCTAGCATCATGCTCATTTGGATAATTTTCCCCAATTGCTAGTAACCCTGTGACCTCTACTATCATTTCCTCAGTAGCAACCACTCTTAATCCCCAAACTGAGGCTTCTCCTTCATCAAATGTTGTCATGAACTCCATTGCCACTTCTTCATTGAATTCTATTAATTGTAAGAAATAATCGAGCCATCCACAAGCATGGAATCGCCGAACTGCTTCAATATTTGAGAGTAAAATATTATGACAACTGGCTCATATCTCTTTAACTATTCAAAATGTCTAGCTTCCACTCTTGCTACTATGAAATTTTTTTTGCCCCTCTTACCTCTACAAATTTTCTTTTTCTCTGAGATTCAAAACTAATTTTAAAAAAGCTATAAAAATGTCATATGTTGTTACCACTTCTCATAATCAAGACCCCTTTATTTTTGGCATGTAGAAAAATGATACATTAATGATGGAGTACATTGAGGATTTAACTAAAAATGTTCACATAATAGCTCTTAGTCCTTTCAATCATGCTAATTATAGGAGATCTTTTCCCAAAAATCACAATAAAAGGTACAACAGATACAAAAAGATTTTAAAAATTAATGAAATGAAAACTATCAGACTGCCACCAAAGTACATTCTTTAATGTAGACATGACTAGGATAACATGGAGGTGACATTTGGAAATTAATACACTTTCTAGGCCCCCACTAAAATTTTGCAAGTGTCCTCACTTTAAAAGTTTTAGCATGGGAAAGAGAAATTGGCTTAAGTCTTATATGATATATATAATGTAGTATTAGATATAAATATCAAAACTTATATTTTAAAAACAATAAAGAGGAAAATAATTTTTTGTACATGCAAATTTGAAATTGTACATCCACATGCAAGTTGATGAGGTGGCAAAGGTTGATGATCACAGAAAGTGCTAACAGTTTTGTTTATTGAAAGCAAGAAAAATGTGGGTGGATGGTAGATAAAGAAATGAGATGGGTTGATATGAAGAAAGAGAAAAGTGAATGCAAGAATGGGGCCTCATATTTAAATGAGGTTTTATTATGAAGGTTCCTAAAATTCTATGATTGTATGGCTGTAGGAAGAAGATTTTCATCTTCTGCTATAGGAACTATGTTCAGAAGAGCTTGTGCTTTGGTTGGTTGGAATTGTTGCATGAACTGTTCTTTAGTCTATGGCTTATGATAGAGACACAACCTATGGCCATTTACAAGTAACTTAAACTAAATAGGATCAATGACTATTAGTTGCACTGCACCATTGTCAAATACATGCTAAATTTCATAAGGCCCTAACCATTGAGTCTAGAATTTTCCTAGGTTCTCTTTGAAACAAGAATCATAGAGGAGGGCCCAATCTCCTACTCGCAATCTTTTATTCCTGATATGTGAATCATGCTACTACTTTCACCGCTATTGAATAATTTTTGTTCTTTCTAAATCTTTTTTTCATATTTCATCCAATGAATTCAAGTGGAGGTGTCTCTCTTGTTGTGCTACAAGAAGATTGATGTTCAGCTCTAAAGTAGTGCACAGTGTCTTGTGTTGAAATTCAATGGGCAACATTGCTAATTTACCATAGACAAGCTCAAAAGGAGTGAATCTAGTTGTTGTCTTCCATGTGGCCCGGTATGCCCAAACAAATTTAGTTAATTTGCTTGTCCAATCGTTCTTATGTATGTGTACTGTTTTTGTTAGAATGGCTTCAAGTTCTATATTGGTAACCTCTACTTCTCCATTTGCAGGTGATAAAGACTAGATTTAAGGTGCCTTATGCTATACTCCTTCATAACCTCAGTGATCAAATTTGATGTAAATTGAGCTCCTTGATCTATGAGAATTTCTCTAGGTACTCCATAACAGGTGAATATTTCTTCATACAGGAACTTAGATACTTTCTCATCTCTGGCATTTTTCATTGCTCTAACTTCCACCAATTTAGTTACATAATCTGTACATACTAAGATGTAGGATTTTCCACTTGATGGTGGGCCAATTGGACCTATAAAATCCATGCCTCACTCAAAAGGTGTGACCAAAACCTATGGAGTGAGTGGCATCTCATTAGTTTTGGTTGGTTAGCCCATTCTTTGGCATTTGTCACAATTAGCTGTATATTTCATTGCATCCTTATGTAGGGTTGGCCAATAATATCATGTTGTAAGTATTTTTAGTGCTGTTCTTTTCCCTACAAAATAGTGTCCACATTGTTCACCATGACAAGCATGCAATATATCATAAATCTCATCTTCCCTAACACACCTCCTTATGACTTGATCTGGTCCTACATAGAAGAGATTGTTATATATCCAAGAATATTGAAAACTTTTCTCTACCGGATTTCTTTTTTCTTTATAAGAGAAGTGTGGGGGTAGTCTATTTGCAACAAGATAATTTGCAATGTCTACATACCATGGTGTATGGGTTGCTATATGGAACAAGTGCTCATCTAGAAAGGTGTCTTCAATTAGAGTTGGATCTTCATTAGCAATGGTCAATCTAAATAGATAATTTTCAACTATGTTGGATTTTCCTAGCTTATCAATAATAGTAATATCAAATTCTTGTAACAACAAGAGCCATCTTGCCAATCTACCAGTGATAGATGGTTTTTTCATTAAATACCTTATAGCTGAGTGATTAGTATGGAAAAAAATATGATATCCAATCACATAATGTCTAAATTTGTTCAATGCATAGATTGCAACTAAAAGTTCTTTCTCTATTATTGTGTAATTTAGCTCAAGTCCATGAAGGCTTTTACTAATATAGTAGATGGCATTCTCAAGATTAGCAAGCTTTTGTCCTAATACAACTCCTACAACATAGTTTGATTTGTCAGTATGAATATGAAATGGAATTGACCAATCTGGTCCTTGTAAAACTATTGTCAAGGTGAGAAGTTTCTTAAGCTGCATGAAGGCTTCATTACATTCAAGTGTCCAAATAAATTCAGCTTTCCTTAGTCAACAATGTGTACAAAGGACTAGCTATTTTTCTGAAATCTTTTATGAAACACCTATAATATCCAACATGCCCTAAAAAAGATCTTACATCTTTTAGTCTTGTAAATATGGGCAGTGTTAGAATTACCTCTATCTTAACTAGATCCACTTGTATTCCTATAGCTTATATGAAATAACTAGGTACCACTCCTTCCTACATGAACATGAAACATTTTTCAATATTAAGTGCCAAATTATGTTCCTTACAATAGATAAGAACCTTTTCAAGATTCATCACGGCTTCTTCAAAGGTGACTCCAAATGTTGTGAAATCATCCACATATATTTCCATACAATCATGTGATATATTAGCAAAAATCTTGATGACAACTCATTGGAAGGTTGTAGGAGCATTACACAGGCCAAATGGAAAAAAAAAAAATGCAAAAGTACCCCATGGGCATGTAAATGTGATTTTTTCTTGGTCTTCAGGAGCATTACTTATTTTATTATAACTAATGTACCCATCTAGAAAAGAGAAATACTTCTTTCTAGCTAGAGTGTCTAGAACTTGATCTATGAATGGTAAAGGAAAGTGATCCTTTTTTGTTGCTTTATTCAATTCTCTGTAATCTACAAAAATCCACCATTTCCCCCCCCCCCCCTTTTAGGCACTATGACCAGGGGTGACACCCATCTGCTATCAAATATAGGATAAATAAAACCAACATCAAGCAATTTTTGCAATTTAGTTTTAACTATTTCTGTAAGGGTTGGATTAATCCTTCTTTGGGGTTGATAGAGTGGTAGACACCCTTCATTGATGTATATTCTATGAGTACATAATGTAGAACTCAACTCTTTCATATCCCCATAGTCCCATGCAAAAGCCTTTTCATGTTTCTGAAGTAGCTCTGTTAACTATTTCATTTGTGTGGAAGATAATTTGGGATTGACATGATGAATATGACCTTTTGATAGCTCAATAGTAGTGGTAGACTCAATTATAGCAGCTTTAGAGATTGGACAAGTATCTAATTCACATGGTAAGAGTTGATGAATAATGTTTGGTTCTTTGAGTAGAATACAATTCTCATTACATTCCTCATATGTGATTAACTCTAACATAGAACTATCAAATACATCTTTTTCTATCACACAAGTGTTATTAAGAATACTCTGAATTACATAATCCTCTTCCTACAGCTTTAGGAAAGATTGTCTATGTAACATCATAAGTTTTGCTATAGATTTTAACTCTTCTTCTTCATCCCCTAAATTTGGCCAGATAGATGTGCTTAAATCTGGTTGTGGTTGTGATAGAGGATATAAAAAAAATTTATTTGTTGCTTGATCATTAGATATGGTCATATTCCCTGACCTACAACTTATATTTACATCAGTTGTAGCTAACCATGGTCATCCTAGAATGATAAAGTAACTAGATAAATTGACTTTGGGAGACAGAATCATGAAATCTACAGGTTACTCTAGAGAGTCTAGGGTTACAACTATGTTTTCTATCATCCCATCATGAGTGATAGTAGAACTATTTGAAAGTTGTAGAATTGTTGGAATAGCCCTTAATCCTTCTATTTTACACTTCTTCATAATATCCTTGGTCATGACATTTACATCAACACCAAGATCAATTAAAGCATTTTTAATAGACTAATCATTTATAATCACATTCACAACTAGATTACCTAGATTAGAATATTTAGGAATGATCAATTTTCCTAACATAATGTCAGCCAATTGTCCTTCAACATGGACTATAGTTAGATCCCTTTTCTTCCTCCTAGGCTTCTTCAAGCATGATTCTCTAATGGCTTTTCCATAGATAGGAACATCTTTAATAGCTTGGAATAGAAGTATTTGGACATGCATGTTCTTTAACTAATCAACAATATCAAAAGATTGTTCCTCTATTTGTACATGTTTACTTTGTACAAACTTGTTCAACTGTTGGCTAGGGTTGATCTAAAATAGTGACATTAGTTGGGTCAACCTCTTTAGAAACTAGGGGTTTTGATGCTATAGGAGTATCTCATATTTCAGTTATAAGAGGTGGTTTAGGCACTGGTATGGTTGTACCAGATCTCAAATGTATATTTGCAACATTTAGAGCATAAGAAGGATATTGCTGAGCATCAACAGAGTACATGGGTTGTTGTGACTGCTGATTATTTGGATTTGGCTGAGGTTGTGTAGGAAACTAGGTCTGCTTTTGAGGTCTAGGACTTGTAGATGGTGGTATTAGTGTAGGTTCTTGGACTAGATGTGGTAATTGTGGATTACCATTATTTTGGTTAGGCCACTATTGAGATCCTCTCCATTGATTTGTAGACTGCCAATTCCTTTGGGGTTGCCATTGGTTCTGCTAGTTCTTCCATTGATTATTCTATTTGTTTGGCAAGGAAGGTTGGGAATTCTAAGGCCATTGAGGCTGTTGTGGACTATTTTTCAAAGCATTATTCCAATTAGGTTGACTATATTGTGGAGAACCTTCAGTATTATAGTTTTGCCATTGATTACCATATAGATTTGAATTTTACAAATGGTCTTAAGGCATACCTTGACATTGGGCCCATGGTCAGCATTGAGAAACAAAGAATACTTGCTCATCATCTCCATCTATCTTGATGTACTCAGTTGGAAGATGTTTCTTTCCCATGCTAACAACCAATTTGCTTTGGCAATCTTTCTTCTACTTTTGGCAATGTGGGCAGTACTTAGCTAATTGTACCTCAGCTTCTACATGTTTCTTCTTTGTAGTCATTGTGTCGAGATGTGTAGCAACATCATTTATAATGTCCTGTTTGAAATCTAATAGCAAATTAGATATCTTGAGCTTTGAAATACCCTAACTGATTCCTTTAATAGCTATAGTCTGATGTCCTTTTCCTTTCTTCATGGTTTATCTTGAGTAATTAAGACAAATTTTCTTGAGCTCATCCCAAGAAGATTGATACACATCTCCTCTAGCCATCAAGTCTAATGCTTCTAGAAAACCATCATTCACACCTCTCAAAAAGAAAAGCTTTTGTCAATCCTTGGACAACACATGCTGAGGGTTCTTTTGTAGTGTATACAAGAAATGTGAAAGATAGTCTTCCAATTTTTCTTCCTCATAGTCTTCCAATTTTTCTTCCTCCTTTTGTGATATTCTAAAAATATTTCTCCTCTTGAATCATTTTCTTTGCAATACTCTTTGTATTTGTCCATAAATAGAGTTTTCATTTCATCCCAAGTACCTGCTACATTGGCTCCTAAACCTATGGACCATCATAAAGCTAAATCTTTTAGTGTTGCTGAAAATAATTTCAGCTTATGAGCATCACTGTTGTAGTCAAAGCTATGATATAGTACGTCAAACTCAAATAAGAAAATATCAGGATCTTTAGTTGCGAGGCCATAAAAATTTGGAAGAGCATTTGGAGGTATATTTTTGAGATTAACATTGGTTACAAGGCTTGGGAGAGGAAATGGAAAAGTGGGTTGTGCCATTACTGGAGGTATTTGATTATGAGGTTGCTATTGAAAAGGGATATTGGGCACTGGATTGTTAACAACTAGTGGATTTAGAGTAGTACTATCAAGAAATCTGATGGGGACACGACCCAAGCATAGAATGGACACAACAGGAAAGGGAAAATTTTATTAACTATAAAAATATGCTAGTACACTTAGTAAAGAGAAACAAACTCTAAAATAGGCCCTATGGGCTTACAATAGCATAAAACTAGAGATAATTTCTTCTTCCAGTACCTTCTCTCAAAATCCACTCCAAACTGCCTTTTACAATGCCAAAAATGTTCTTAAATAGACCCTGGAGGGTTAAGGATTAGGAATACATTCTAGAAAGTGCTAGTTGGCATCGAATGACCAAATAGAAGGCTCTAGAAGTCACATTAGAAGTCGACACCAAATTAGAAGAATCCAAAAATGGTAACCGAACTTTCAGGATGCATAACTTTTGAACTGTAACTTCGATTGACGAACCATTTACATTTTCAAAAAGCTCTCAAAGCACTCAATAGCCCTATGGACCAGCTTTGCTCATCCCCCATTTTTTGGCCCTATTCAAGGTCATTTAATGCCCCTAACCTGACTTTGAAGCATTCTTAGGAGGTCTCCAAAAGATGAAAAATTGTGATAACTTTCAAACCGTGGGACCTTTTGACCTGATTCTTTTTTTGGAATGCTCTAAATTAAAATTAAATTCATTTGGCCAATTTACACCCTCTAAATCACCAAAATTATAGCTCAATTACATACTCTTATTTTTTTGGCATTTACACCTATCCCAAGGTATTCAAATACTCTATCCTAGAACACTAATAGTGGAACTGTGAGAGGTTGAACCTTTATTTGACCCAAATGGGTATCTAGAAATGAAAACACATGAAACAGAAACTAAGTGTAAGTACATTTTTTTGGGTGACACAAGATTGCCCTTATACCTCTAGATGCTCCTACATCAGACACCCAGGGTAGATTAAAAAGTGACCCTGTCACTTTATGAATGGTAGAGGAAATCCCAAATGGGAAACCTCAACTGTTGAAATCTAAGTTAAGTCCTCTATCGGCTATCCTTTCCACTTGACCAAATACTCTTCATACTGCCTATTTCTGGTACTCCTACCCACACGATGATCTAGAATGTCTTGTATCTCCTCCTTCTTAGAAGCAAGAATTGGACATGGCTCTAACATCGGCTCCTCATCTGTACCATCATCATGATACTCTGTTAAGTCTACAATGTTGAAAATAGGAGAAATGTGAATACCATCTGGCAACTCCACCTCATATACATTTCCTGAGTCATGTTTCTTTAAAATTTTGCAAGGGCCAAATTTCTTCATTTTCAACTTGTTGTAAGTACTGGCTGGAAATATTTCCTTTCATAAGTGTACCATGATTAGATCCCCTACTTGGAACTACTTATGTCTTCTCCTTTGATCAACCCTAGCTTTATACTCTTGAATCATCTTGGTAATGTGTACCTAGACCTCCTCATGCAGACACTTGATATGTTCAACAAATTCTTCAGCTTCAGTACTTGTCCTCTCTCCTTGCTCTATCTTCCTCAATTTTGGTGCAGTCCTTGGGCTACTTCCATATACAATGTGGAATGGTGGTTTTCCAGTACTCCTATTTATAGAGTTATTGTAAGAAAAATTTGCTTGTGGTAGAATCAAATCCCACCCCTTGGGCTTATCCCCAACTAAACATCTCAGCAAATTGCCCAGACTTCTGTTTACCACTTCTGTTTGGCCATTTGTCTGCGGGTGATGTGTGGAACTGAATTTCAAGTCTATTCTCAACTTCTTCCACAATGTTCTCGAGAAATACCCCACAAATTTAGTATCTTTGTTAGAAACTATACTCCTTGGGAGACCATGTAGTCTTACCACCTCTCTAAAAAACAAGTCTGCAATATGAACAACATCATGAGTTTTGTGGCATGGAATGAAATGTGCCATTTTGGAGAACCTATCAACCACCACAAATAATGAGTCATTAACCCTTTGTGTCCTCAGAAATCCAAGAACAAAATCCATACTTATTTCCTCCCATGGCTTTGATGGAATAGGAAATGGTTGATATAGTCTAGTATTGTGACTAAATCCCTTGGCAACTTGACAAACCTGGCAATTCTGTACAAAATTCTTCACATCCTGTAACATTTGAGGCCAAAAATAATGTTCTTTGAGAATGGCAATGGTCTTATCTCGACCAAAATGTCCTGCCATCCCTCCACTATGTTTTGTAGGATTTGAGCAAATAAGCCAATCAAATCCACAAAGCCTTCGAATTCCTGCATGCAAAAACCTGTCACAGAAGAAAAAGACGAGAAGAGGCAAGGGTTTGCTAAAAAATGGAGATAGAAGAAAAGTTGCTCTCAAATGAAAAATTCATAAGAGATAATGAAGAAAGTACAATGCTCATCCTTATAAAGGTGAGATAGAAACCCTAAACTAAAAAGCTAGGTTGCACATTATTAATTAATAATTAATTAATAATGCACCTACAAGATAGCTTAAGCAAAATAGAGTAATAGGCAACTTAATTAATTAAATCAAAGTGATTTAATTAATAAGTGCAAACAAATAATTACTCTAACATGTTTCTCCTTAATCAGATTTTCCCTCATGGAACTCCTTGGAATGCATAATTGACTTCCCTTGAACAACATACCATCCTGAATTAGATAGTCTAGCCACTTGGTTCTATCTACAACAATAGGCTCTTTACAAGCTTTCCACGCTTCAGCAAAATTAGGATCCTCAGGGTATAGATTCTTGAGTTCATCAAACCCAACTACTTCAACCTACATTACTGTAAGAAACAACTGTCTCCTACTTAGTACATCTGCAACCCTATTAGATTTTCCACTTCTATGCTTCAACACAAATGTATAGCTCTGCAAGAACTCTACCCACTTTATATGCCTCTGATTCAATTTACCTTGGATATTTAGGTACTATAATGCCTAATGATTAGTATACAAAACAAATTCCTTTGGCCATAAATAATGCCTCCATTTCTTTAAGGCCTAAAATATTGCATAGAACCCTTGATCATAAACAAAATACTTCTTTTTCACATCATTAAATTTTTCACTAAAATATGCAATAGGCTTACCTTCTTGGCTTAATACAGCCCCAATAGCACTGCCACTAGCATCACAATCCATCTGGAACACCTTTCTAAAATTTGGAAGTGCCAACACAGGTTTTTCTATCACCTTCTTCTTTAGTAATTCAAAACTTCTCGCACCTGCCGCAGTCCATTTGAACTCTTTTCTATCCCCTCTTATTGTGTTAGTCAGGGGTGCACATATGCCACTGAAATTCCTAATGAACTTCCTATAAAAACTAACCAGACCATGAAATGATCTTACCTCAGTAGTAGACCTTGGAGTAGGCCATTCCAAGATGGCTTTTACCTTCTCCGGATCCATTTTGAGACCTTTAGGTGATATAACAAACCCCAAGTGGACTAACTCCCTTTTCGCAAAGATACACTTCTTCAGATTAATTAATAGTTTCTCTTCCCTTAACCTTTCAAGGACACTATGGATATGCAATAAATGTTCTTCCAAAGTCTTGCTGAAAATTAAAATATCATCCAAATAGACAATAAAAAATTTTCCCAAGAACTTTTTAAGTACCTCATTTATAAGCAGCATGAAGGTGCTTGGGGCGTTCGTCAATCCAAAGGGCATGACTAACCACTCATAAAGAACCTCCTTGGTCTTCAAGGCTGTTTTCCACTCATCTCCTTCTTGTATCCATATTTGATGATAGCTACTCTTGAGATCTATCTTTGTGAAGTACTGAGCTCCACTCAAGCAGTCCATAAGATCATCCATTCTTGGCAAAGGAAACTGATACTTGATGGTTATCCTATTTATAGCTCGAGAGTCTGTACACATCCTCCACTCTCCATCCTTCTTTGGTGCCAATACTGTAGGTACTACACATGGACTCAGGCTCTCTCAAATTAAGCCCTTCCTCAATAGCTCTTGAACCTGTCTATTTAGCTCCTTAGTTTCAGTAGGAGTCATCCTGTGAGTAGCCTTGTTAGGAAAACTAGCTCTTGGGGTCAAATCTATCTGGTGACTGATTTGCCTTACCGGTGGCAATCCTTTTGGAACATTATCAGAGATGATATCTCCAAACTCACCTAGTAAATCTAAAACTTCAAGTGGTATTTCACTACTACCTTCTTTATCTTTCCTAGGGATCAAAGTATAGCACATGCACTGATGTTTCATGCCATCTAAAAACTTCCTTCCATCAACAAGACAAATCCTAGCACTTCTACATACCTTTTTGCCTTCCTTTCTCATGGGCTTTAGTTTGTGGTGAACTCCATCCTTGACCATCCTGTACTACATGCCTATCAAACTACCATGGTCTACCCAACAATAGATGGCAAACATCCATTGGAATAACATCATAGAGAACTTCATCATGGTGACTCCCAATTTTGAACTTCACTAAACACTGTTCACTTACCATGACCTTATGATCATCTTTCACCCAAGCAATCTAATAGGGTTGGGGGTGTTTCTCCCTCTTGAGCTTTAGCTTAGAGAACATCTCCTCTGATACCAAGTTATCAGTGGTACCACCATCAATGATCACATCACAACATTTATCCTCACACTTGCACTTGGTATGGAATAAACTCCTCCTTTTTCCTAGTTCAATCTCACCACTTAGTAGGACACTTTCATTTACTAAAGTCTCTCCTCTTTTTGCATCCTCTAAATGTGATGATTGTGCATCCTCATCCACATGAGCAACCCTAGCTTGACCCTCAACACTCCTATCTGTCCTTCCTTGTCATTGAGGGCATTCAAAGGCATGATGACCTTCTTCATTGCAATGGAAATAGGTACTATAGAAGCCTCCTCTTCCTTGTCCATGTCCTCTACCTCTTCCTCTCTGATTTCCAAAGTCTTGATCACAGGAGCGGTTGAAACTCTCATTTCTCTGGTTCCTGCTAGTACCCACATCTTCATTTTTCTTTTGGGTTTCATTTCGGCCTCCAGATGAACTACCACTACCCCTTCCTCCTTGACCACACCCTCTTTGTCTCCCTTCAAACCTTTTATTTAGCTTCTCTTCAACTCGTATGGAAAACTGGTATGCCTCTTCAATGCTGGTCATTCTTACCAAACTTAATTCCTCCTAGATGCTAGGTCACAACCCACTGATATAATGAAAAACCTTCTCCTTATTTGCTTCTACATGCCTTGCTCTAATAAGAAGTTGATAAAACTCCTCTATATATTCTTGGACTGATTTTCTTGCTTGCTTTAACCCATGCATCTTCTTAAACAAATCAAGCTCATAATCAACAAGAATGAACTGCTTCTTTAGTTTGTCCACCATGTGATCCCACCTTGTGATCTTCTCATTTCCTCTTCTATTTATTTCCAATTGAACCTCTTGCCACTAGATTTTGGCATGTCCTTTTAGTCTGGCCTTTGCAAACTTAACCCTATTTGGGTCCCTGATATCCTCATACTCAAAGTATTCTTCCAGTTCATCCAATCGATCAACTCATCTAGTTTCAGATTTCCTGAAAATACACCCATATCAATTGTAGGTCTTTTCCCAAACTTAGTAATGGCCCTAAAAAGCCTTTCCTCTGCCTAATTTAGAACTTCCCCATCAAATTCCTCTTTTGGTCCAATTTCTTATTCTTCATTGTCGTCCTCACTTTCATCGCCTGCAACAACATTTGTTCCTCTATGGAGCTCCTCCTACAATGCTTGAACCTGCCTTTGGAGGGCTCTAACCTCCTTAGGATTAATAGCTTTGGCCCTTCCACCATGCTCTCTTCATGGAGGAATCTTTTTAACTCAAACCCACAACTACACAGTCCTAGTGCAAACTACCTCACAGTCAGTGCTCTGTCTACACACTTAGGAAAACTTGCTCTGATACCACTTGACGGGGACACGACCCAAGCATAGAATGGAAACAATAGGAAAGGGAAAATTTCATTAATTGTAAAAATGTTCCAGTAAACTTAGTATAGAGAAACATACTCCATCCAGTACCTTCTCTCAAACTCCACTCTGAACTACCTTTTACAATGCCAGAAATGTTCTTAAATAGACCCCAGAGGGTTAAGGATTAGGAATACATTCTATAAAGTGCTAGTTTGGAATCCACCAACCAAATAGAAGGCTCTATAAGTCGCATTAGAAGTCGGCACAAAATTAGAAGAATCTAGAAATGGTAACCGAACTTCTGGGAGGCATAACTTTTGAACCGTAGCTCTGATTGACGAACCGTTTACATTTTTGAAAAGATCTCGAAGTGCTCTATAGCCCAATGGAACATATTTTCTCATCCCCTCATTTTTCAGCCCTATTTGAGGTCATTTAATTCCCCTAACCTAACCTTGAAGCATTCTTAAGAGGTCTCCAAAAACTAAAAAATTGTGATAACTTTCAAACCGTGGGGCCTTTTGACCTGATTCTTTTTTTGGAATGCTCTAAATTAAAATTACATTCATCTAACCAATTTAAACCCTCTAAATCACCAAAATTATGGCTCAATTACATACTCCTATTTTTTGGCATTTACACGTATCCCAAGGTATTCAAATACTTTATCCTAGAACACTGATAGTGGAATTGTGAGAGGTGGGACCTTTATTTGACCCAAATGGGTATCTAGAAATGAAAACACATGAAACAAAAACTAAGTCTAAGTACATTTTTTTGGGTGACACAGGATTGCCCTTATACCTCTGGATGTTGCTACATCAAAAACTAGCCAAAATTTTAGCAAAAGGTTGACCATTTGTATCCAAAGGTTTTTCCCTTGAGGATGATTTTGTAGGAAAAATAGGTCTTGAATCTAAAAAAGGCAACTCAACTTCTTCTTCACTTTCTTTTTCAGATTAATAAGCTCCCATGGAAGAAATCTCCCATATTCATCTCGTGGTCTTTCTCTTTGAAGCATGCAATTGAATTGGTGACTTGTCAATCAAGCACTCAATCTTATAGTTTCTAACTAACACACTAATCTAGAAATAGAGGACTCACAAAGGTTCCTAGTTTGACACCATCCCCAACAATGATGCCAAAAATGTAGGTTTCCATAATAGATCAAGATAATCACACTACTATTCTGCTAACAAGGGTACTATATCCATTTCAAGAACCATCTATTCTATTGTGAAAAGACATTTGAACTGTCAACCTAGGGATGTAGGACTTGAAATGGGTCAGAATAGTATGTGCACCAAGTTCCTTTTAGAGTCTTAAAACCTATCCTGCAAGAAAGTAAAATACATGAAAGAAATCTATACTACTAATATAGAATAGTAAACATAGATTATCAACAGAGAACCGTAGAAACTACGGAAAAGGGAATTCTAAACTAGTTAAGAATTTAAATATCCACTATGAAATTTTTTTGCAAGTGTTGTAGGAACTTTGATAGTAACTATCTTAAACAAGAAATTGCAGGAAATGAATCTTGTCTACCTAAATCTATTCCACCTCCCAAGTGGTAACTAAGAATACAATAGATAATCAAAGATCACTCTCTCATTAGAATTCTTCTTTTGTTACATGACTAAGAAATTCATAAAGAATAGAGAAAATAACTTCAGAATCTCAAAATCCTCTCACTAACTCAAACTTTCCATATTATAGAGGATTGGAACTTATTACAAAACATAACATAAAAAGTCGTGAGCAAACATCATCAGTAGAAAAAGGGCGAGATGTCAACCATGACTTGTAGAACATTGATTAAGTAACAGAATAATGGTTCGTAGATAATGTAACAAGTCAAGCTTTCTAAAATAACTCCTTTTGTAGATGTGGCTTATCATCCAGAATTGGCCTACACTTCTCATGCTATGACCGCTCTTCATTACTCCTTTAACATGGTGCTAAACACTCTTTGTGCCACTTCTACATTCCTTGAAGATTAGAAACATTCAAACACATACAACAACATTTCTACTCTCATTCAAATATTAAAACATAGCTTGAAATATTTATATGAAATACTGTACTTTATGTATAAAATAAATCAAGGTATGTCATATCCACTATCCATAGGTTTAATAGGTTCTAGCTGCATTCAACATAAGTTCAGAAGACATTTAAAACAACTATTTTGGAAATGCTTTTTACATGGCTCAAAGAGTAAGTTTAGACTATATAAAAACTATTTCAAATTTGAGACATTAATATGCCTCATCAAGCATCCAAGGGATTAAGCACAAAGTGAAACCCTGACATATCTCAACTATTGAACTCAATAAATGTATAAGTGAGGGGTGTGAAAATTTTGTAGTAAAGGTTGAAGACCTAAGAGAACCCCTAGAAACCCCTTATTAGGATGATTATATCTATGAAGATGGAGAGATTAAGGAGAGCATGAAGAATTATTTTGAAGAGAATTATCCATTTCTTAGATATTTCTATGATTTATTTCTATAGGATTCCTGGCCAACCCCCTTCTAGGGTTTTTGATTTCATAATAGATATAGTACCTAGGGGAAAAACCCATGTCAAGAGCACCATATCATATGACCACCACAAAATGAATGGAGTTACATGTTCAATTAAAAGAATTTTAAGATAAGAAATTGATTCAACAAAGTGTATCACCTTGGGGGGCCCTAGTTTTATTTGTGAAGAAGAAGGATGGAGCCATGAGATTGTGCATTGACTATAGCATGCTTGAAAATCACTATTGAGAATAGGTATCTACTTCCTCAAGTAGATTATTTATTTGATCAGATGAGAGGGGCAACAACATTTTCAAAAAATGACCTAAGATTGGGTTACCATCAACTTTGAATTAAGGAAGAAGATATCATAAGATAACCTTCATAACATACTATGCGCACTATGAGTTCACAGTTCTACCCTTTGGGTTAACTAATTTCCTTGCTACTTTTATGAACCTCACGGATACTATATTCTAGACTATTTAGACAAGTTCAAGTTAGTATTTATTGATGATATCCTCATCTACTCCTGGAATGAAGAAGAGAATTAGAAACACCTTGAAGTGCTACTACAAAGATTGTGTGAACAAAAGTTTAACATAAAACTATCCAAGTGTTCCTTTTATTAGAAAGAAGCCTAGTATCTAGGACACATTATATCAGCCAAGGGGATAGTAGTGGACCATACCAAAATTAGGGAAATCAAGGAATGGTTGGTGCTTGGGAACATGTCAAGAGTTAGAAGCTTCAAGGGTTTGGCAGGTTTTAATAGGAAAATTGTCAAGATCTTCTCTAGGATAGAACATCCCATCACCACTCTAAAAAGAAGGGGAGGAAATTTATATGTTCTAAAAAGTGTTAAGAATTATTTGAATATTTAAAATATAAGTTGTTCTTTGTACCAATACTTAGGGTACTAGATCCTAAGGGCCATTTTGTGGTTATAAAAACTACACCGGGGGAAAGATTAGGGGTGTCTTGATACAAGAAAACCAAGTCATCACTTATGAATCCAAGAAACTAAAAAACTATGAATAGAATTATGTACCATATAACTTCAAACTAGCTACTATTGTCAATGCTTTGTAGATGTGGAGACATAATATAATAAGTTGAACTTAGGTTAGATCATCATGGGTTAAAATATCTATTCACCCAACCCAACCTCAATACTCATTAGAAAAGATGGGTGAGATTCTTAGCAAATTATGATTTTCAGATTAGTTATATCAAGGGTAAAGAAAATAAGGCCAACGATGTTTTGAGTAGGAAAAGACATATTTCAGCAATGGTAGCAATAAACATGAGGCTAAGGGAGCATGTGTTGTAGTGCCTACCAAGAGATAAATTTTACAATGAGGTCTAGAAAGCACTCATTAGGGATCCTAAAGATCCCTAGTATGAAGGATACCAAATAGAAGGTGATGGAATCTTGAGATATAAGAATAGGATGTATATACCAAAGGACCCAGAGATCTAAAGGATGATTTTTGGTGAAAGATATGTCACCTCTTATTTAGGACACTTGGGAGTGACCAATATGCTAGTTGATATAAAGCCATTATAATTTTGGAAAGGAATGAAGCAATAAACAAAAATTTGTATGAAAGGATGCCTTGAACATCAAAGTGTTAAGGTAGAGCACCAATACCTGGTAGGATTATTGTAACAAATCAAAGTTCCCAAATGGAAATGGAAAATAATCACAATGGGTTTTATCCAAGGGCTACCCATGACACAAAATAGGCATACTACCATTCTAGAAGTGATGGACCAACTAACCAAGGTAGTACATTTCATCCTTAGAAATTTAACAGATGGACCACCCAATATAGATCACAAGTTTGTGAGGCAAATAATTCAACTTCCTGGAGTCCTAGAAAAGATCATACCTGATAGAGATTCAAGGATGACATCCATATTTTGGCAAACACTATTTTCCACTTTGGGTACAAAGCTAAACATTATTTTGACCTACTATCCAAAGATAGATGGTTAGATAGAAAAGGTAAACCGAGTGTTAGAGGAATATTTAAGATTATATTATATGGGTTGATAGTATTAGTGGGAGATGTATCTTCCCTTGGTCAAATTTTCTTACAATAACTCATACCAAATGTCTATTAAGATGACACCATTTGAGATGGGATTAAATGTAGAACCCCTATAAGTTGTAATATACTTGAGGACTAGATCATTGTTGGGCCCAAAATACTTCTAGAGATGGAGGAATAGGTAGTTTAGATCTGTCAGAGGCTAAAAGAGGAAAATGATTGACAAAAAAGATATGACGATACAAAGAGGATACCTAGTGAATTATTAGTAGGAGAAAAGGTCCTCTCGAAAGTCAAACCCCAAAAAAGTACTATCAAATTTGGTAAGAATTCCAAATAATCCCAAAGGTATGTGGAACCCTTTGAGGTGTTGGAAGTCATAAATCTTGAGGCTTACATAATTTCTCTACCCTTAGCTCTCACTCAAATACATAATATGTTTCGTGTTTCATATCTTAAGAAATATGTAACTAGCCATGAATATATTATTTTTTGGAATCTCTTATAGTTACAAGAGCTAGGAGTGGTAGAAATATTGTCACTTAGAATACTCGAGGTGCATAAGCTTTACTTGAGAATTTGAGAGATTACCCAATGCAAGGTTTAATAGGACTAGTACACCAAGAAAAATGTAACTTAGCAAGATTATGATGAAATATTCTAGAAATTTCCACATTTATTTCCAAAAACTTAAATTATGAATAGTTTTTTTTCCAAATTGAGACAATGATAATTATGATGTAAATGGGGTAATTTTGGTTATTCTCTTTGTAAAATTCATCAAGGATGATGAATCACAAGGGGAAGGATATGTTACATCCCAAATTTACCCTAGTTTATATGTAACTCCTCACCTAGAGATCATTGAAACAAGGATAAATAAGAGCTAAGATATTTTTTTTTAACAAGTATGGATCTACATGACAATCAACATACAAGGATCACAAATATTGTGACAGAAGACTTAACCAAAAATCCTAACTACCAATGAATCTCCAAATGCCCACTACCAACTAACATGCTCAAACTAAGACATGAAAACCAAAGACGACCAAAAAAATAAATCTCTAATCTATTGAAGCCTAGAAATACAAGCAATCCTAAAGGGTACTTGAAACACCAAATTGTATTCTCCAAAAAATAGTGGAGATACCCCCTATTTTTTATGAGAAAACACATCTAGTGGTCTCACATGAGAAAGTACACTTTCACGTGAGAAAGTATGCCATACCACACAAGGAACTACCCTATCATGCAAGGAAACACTTGGCTAAGCCTGAAATTCCCTCCACACTGATGTCAAGGAAATACAAGAACTCATGTGAGAGAGTCCAATCTTGTGTGAGAAACCTCCATACTACATGTGAAAGAATGCTTTCTTGTGTGAGAGAACATATTATCGCATGAGGAAACATAATATAAAGGAAGGAAAAGAAAAGGATGAAAAGGTAGGAAAACAATTCCTCCACACTAGGGAGTACTAGATCCATGAATCAAGGCTTGGACACTTGAACACCATAATAGCAAGATGAAATAAGAATAACACCAAGTAAACCATAATAGTGAAGGAAACATACTAAAATTAATATCACAATGTACAAAAATAGCTACACTCTTGCGCGGTTCCTCCCAACCATAATAACATCATGAGAGCTTGAAGGTCCTAGTCATCACCCACGCGTGAAATCCCAAACTGCCAACCAAATAGCTAGAGTTCTCTTATAAGGGCATCACTACTAAAATATAATAACATCATAAGGAAAAGGAAATCTAACATGCTAAACCAATAAGCAATAGATACTCTAGCTAAGTAAATCACATCATCTAAACATATGCTAAACACCATAATATAGGAATGTGTAAAATAAACTAACATCATCTAAACATGATATCCAAGAATTTGAATGCAACATAAATGAAAAGGAATCATACTTTGAAATCCTAAATATACCAAATAAAACATCAAGTACTGATTGCACTGGAATAAAAGACTATCTCTGCACACTAGTCCCTAGTAGTGGTATAGGTAGCTATGCCTCCCAACCATGTGAAACCCATAGATTCACTCCCACCATATTGGTGGAGATAATGATCCAACCACAAACAAACATAAAAAAATGTACATGACTAACACTCATGCCAAATAGTAAAGAGGGTACAACCAAGATCATGAGATAATGCAAGTACAAGAGGTCCTGGTTAGACACTTAATGAGTCAACTATGGAGGGGCTCTAGTGGAGTGTAAGTCACTCGGCATTGGAAATCCCAAGCTATAATCATCATCACACCCTACCTTTAGAAACACAATATAGATGTAGACACCCAAAACTTGGCCAAGACCTAAACTACACAATTTCGATCAATCAATGCAAATTAAGGAGGAAATAAGAAGAAACACAATAGACTTTCAAATCAAAAATCACATCAAGTCATTAATTATCTATCAAATCGACAAGACCTAAATCGACTTTAAAAGAGGAGAAAAATAATTCATATTCATAAAATGAAATTCAAAAAGGGAGGAAGAAAAAGAAAAAGTGTTGAAAATAAATAAGATATTTATTAAATCAATAAAATCATTTATCCTCACAAAAGAGAAAATCTCCCTTTTTCATTTAAAAGAATTAAGTTAGTTGGACTCTTCATCATGGTCTCTTATGAGATATTTCTAGTTTCACTTTCATCCACCAGTCAAAGGTGAAAATCCTAATTCTTTCCCAAACCCTTTCCAAAATTATATAAATAGGAAAGAAATCCAAGAGCCAAACGACCCAAGTTTTAGGCATCTACACTATAGGCACACTTTGAGTTATCATTTTAGCATTATCATTCTTGAAAATTCATAGCATTTTAGCATTGTTTTTATGTTATTTAGCATCATTTATTACATGTTTAGCTCATTATATGTCCATTGTCATAGTATTCTAAGAGTTATTATCCTTATATAATCTACATTATAGTCATAGATCTTGCATACATTCTTGTAGATCTACATTCTAAGCATACTCCCATTCTAGAACTATTACTGAGATGCTGGTTAGAGAGCTTTCTTAGTAGTTGTAGCTAGGGAAAAATGAGATGTTCGTAAAATTTATATTTTAATAATGATTTCTTGGGTTTATTCTAGTTCATTGTCATTCTATTGGCATTTTGCATTAAAGTTTCAAGAATATGTGAGTATAACATGTACAAAATGGTGCCCACCATGGGGCTTGAGCTCAAAGCCTCTCTATTTTCAAATCTTTCAGTCTAATCTTTCATTTTTAGTATAGATCTGTGTTTCTTGCTATTTCCTTGTGTAAATTTGATCAATTATAGGTTCTATAGTGTTCTGGAGGCTTTGTATTAGCAAGAGTAAAGTTAAAAAGTCTTCCCCAAAGACACAAGGGCTAGATCTAAATCTTATGATACTTCTAAGCTTTGTTTTAATGCTTTCAATATATATTTTGTTGCTTTTGAACTCTATTTTAACACATTTAATCTTTTTGAAGCACTTTTAAATAAATATGTACTGCATCTAAAGAGTTTTGTAACACATCTGATCATTTTTGAGGAAAATATAAAGTATTTTACAACACACTTGCTTTTATTATAGCACATTTGCTAAATAACACATGCAAAGCTTTCTGCAATGCATATGAGTATTCCTGTAACACATTTGGTAAAAAATATAGTTTCCTAAATTTAACTTCTAGATTTGAATATCATTTTCTTAGAGGTCCCTTCTAAGTTAATGAAAGCTCTCAGATTACAGATAGCACATGACAGGTATGATGACCCTCATAAATGTGCCTAGCCTTCGCTAGTTTTGAATCAGGTAAGTGGTCCTTAGCTCTTGCTAATTTGAAGTACAACATTTCTAAGTTCCAAACATAGCTTAATAGAAGCATTTGATCTCATTGATCTAAAATAGAAGTAGGCCTATGCTCTCAACTCCTTTGAGTTGATCAGAATGCTGAACCTTCTATAAAGATCAGTCATAATTAAATGAGGAAAGAATCCACACATAGCTTAACTAGGAGTCCCTTTTTCTTTAGTAGTATAAGGGATGGTGGTTACAACTTTGTGTCTATTGTATTTAGGAAGTCAAGACAGTAGGGATATGTTCTCACTCTTCTCGAGTGATCAAACTCCCAAACCTATTTGTGATTTCCATTTCCTACTTTCCACTAGGTAGGATTATCTAGCCATAGAAAGGCTACCTCTCGAGTTGCCTTAGTAGGGTTGGTGAGAGGGATTGCCTCCTAATCTTGCATTCTCAATTTAATGCAAGCCACCTATGTTTAGAATATAGCCTTCCTCTATTAGTCCCATAAGGGATTGCACCAAACCTCCTTAGTGTTGGTGAGAAGCTCTCTATCACAAGAGAGGTAAATTTGAACATAGTTGGTTAAACACTAAAAGCCGCTAGTCACCAACTTTAGATAACCTTGTTAGGAAGCTCTTTCATTTTGTTTTCTAGGTGTGTGTGGTTTTATGTTTTACTTTGGTTTCTACTACTATTTTTCTTGGATGTGTCTTAAAACTTAATAAGAAACACTAGTGCAGATCACTATCCTTCCAAAAAGATGCAACTTATAATTGGCATTGAGAAACCAAGTTGAAAATATGAACATTGCTGAACAACCCTGAAGTAGCACATATACTACATAAAACAATGCTTTTGAATATTCATGTGACTCACTTGATCTCTACTATAACACATATTCCTATAGAACAATGCATTTGATAATTTAAACAATGCATTTTCCAATCCAAACAATGCATCTAAATCATTAAACAATGCATATGACAATTAGAATAATGCATCTAAGCATTTGAAAAGTGCATATGATTAGTTAAATAGTGCATTTGATCAATCCTATGATGCATCTAAGAAAAGAAATAAAACAGAGGCCACCTAGATGCATGCTAATTATGAACAAATGACAAATTTGGATACCCTTTTCATTGTTGGTATTTTACAAGTCTGAGAGATTCTATAATTGATCAAAAAAATCTTTTTGAAACAAGAAAAGCTACAAATGTCATTATCAACCCAACAATTATTATTTATTTATTTCACACATCAAGCTAGAAACATTTAGAGACACACATCCATCCCCTACCTGATTTCATGAAAGTGAACTCATCTCATCAATATTGTCAAACACCTTGTCCAACCTAGCTTGTTACTCTAGACAAATTGTATTCAACAAAAACCCTCACATTTTAAAAATGCATAAGAACTAAAGGAATCCAACTCACATTTCATGCCACCACATTAAACTAAAATGATCACCTATATGAGTGATTACTAGAACAGCTAGTAGAACCATCAAATGCACAAAACCTCTAAATCTCCTTCAATCTACCTCACCAACAGATTTCTCACCAAATGTAGTTACTCATGAATCACCTATATGAGTGATTACTAGAAAAACTGAAATGATCACCTATATGAGTGATTACTAGAATACCTAGTAGAACCATCAAATTCACAAAACCTCTAAATCTCCTTCAATCTACCTCACCAACAGATTGCTCACCAAACATAGTTACTCATGAATCACCCTTGTTCAACCAAAATTTGGACTCCTTAGCCACAATGGGTTCATCTACCACATGGGATGACAAGAATATTGAAACTAAAATCAAAGATTTTCAACAAAATCCTAAACATTTTGACATCATGGACAAGATACTTGAGAAATACAAGGAGTGTTGTATACTAACATTAGCACAACAAGGTGCAAGATTTTCATCCAATTTTGATTTGACCAACTTGAGATGAGATAAAGAAGAGTCAACCCTAGATGTTGTCACACAAAAACTACAAGACCTACAAATGGAAATGGAAAGGATGAAGCAAGGAAAATGAAACCTACAGAATTCAACCTCAAAAATATGTGTCCTCTCCCCTTTGATAAGAACATTACCTTTGTGCCTTTCCCAAAAAATGTACAAATACCAAAATATTATAAATATTTTGGTACATCAGATCCACAAGATCACCTAAATGAATTCTCTACCCTGAGTATGGAATTTGTCAATGACACGATGAACCTAATGTGTCTATTTCCTAGGAGCCTTGGACAAGCCATGGAGTGGTTCTCCAAGCTACCCTCCAATATCAAGACCTTTGATCAATTGTCTTTCATGTTCATCTCCCAATATTCCTACAATATTGAAAGAGAAGTTACAATGATCAACTTATGCAATACAAAAAAACTTCTCAACGAGTCATTCAAGACCTTCCTAAAATGGTGGAGACATACTAGATGAAGAGAAGATTGGCATCTTCATTAATAGTCTCTCCAAACTGATGAACTACTAGCTCCAACTCCAAGGGCCTAAAGATTTTAAAACTACTTTAGAGAATGCCGCTAAGGTAGAAGAGACCCTACTAAATAATGAAATTATTAAACGATCAAAAGATGGTAAGGGCTTTTCAAACAGCTCCACATAGACTCATAATTCCCCTAATCAGGCCACCAATAAACAAAAGTCATGGTGGAGAAACAATAACAAGAACACCATTAATGAGGAGATGTTTGAAGCTAAACATGTTAAACCTCAAACCAATCTAAGTCAGTCATATCTAATTGTCAACAACACCAACTCAAACAAACCTCATCAAGATAATGCCCATCCATTCTATTGATGTAACACAACAACTCCCTCAACATCCAATCAACAAGTCACTTACAATCAAGCTCTTCCTCCCTGCAGATATCAATCTTCTAATATACCCAAGGAGTATACTCCTATTAGGGTTTCTTGCAAGAGAGCTTTGCAAACCCTCTTGGTTGATGAACTCATTGTACATTTTAAGAACAAACCTTATGAACCCCAAGTCAAGCCAAAGTGATGGAATGAAAAGCACTTTTTTGCATACTATCAAAATTGGGGCACCTAAAAAACAATTGTTTTTCCCTTAAGGGGGCAATACAAAAATTAATCAATGATGGAACCATCGAAGTAAATAATATTACCAATAATGAAGACCATATGACCTTCAAGAACCCTTTCATGAGCCATGAAAAGGGGGAATCCTCCAAAGCTAATAATACTAAGGTTAATTACAAGCATCATTATAAAAACACCATCAACACAATCTCTAGTTTTGATGATGTCGTGAGTGTTATCATAGTTAAGGACAAAAATAAGAAATAGTCATTGAATTCTATCACCCAAGGCTAGGTCTCTAAAGTTGTTCTACCAGGACTTGTGACAAATCCTGATCATGCAACAATAAGTTCCTCATTGCCCAATTACAACCTAGTCAACAAATTACTTAAGACTCTAGCCCATATCACCATTTTTGAACTATTACAGATCTCCCCAAAGCATAAAGAAATACTCACCAAAGCCTTAGTGTCAAATGACCTAGATGTGAGTAGATTTTAGAACATGGTCAACAATCTAGTTGCCCCTCACTATGTATCTTTTTCAGTCCAAGATGACATGTCTGTCATCTAAGCCTGAAGCTCTCCTTTGCATATTGTTGTCTTTATCCATAGAAACAAAGTTAAGGGAGCATTGGTTGATGGTGGGGCAGGTCTCAATATTTTCACACTCAATTTAGTAAAAGCCCTAGGGTATACAGAGGATGTTGTTGACCCAAGAAATAAAATCACCATCAAAGCCTATGAGGATGAGGAGAGATCCTCCAAAGGAATGCTTATTTTGCTAATTAGAGTAGGACTAGTTGTAAAAGCAACTATTTGTTAGGTCTTAGACCTACAATTAACTTATAACATCCTATTAGGAAGATTGTGGATTCATGACATGTAGGTTGTTCCCTCCACTTACCACTAGTGTCTTAAATTTCCTTACATGGGTCAAGAGGTGACCATACTCATAGACCAACATTTTTCCCAATATTGTAATTCCCTTGTCCCTCATAATAGGGAAGAAACTAGCACACCGATAGATGACATTAACCAGTCCACATCTATAGACACTTCATGCTCTACCAGCCAAAATGAAAATCACTCATCAACATCAACTAAGGGTAAAGAGAAAGTTGGTTGTTTGAGCCCTTCCCTTTCATCACCATCATCATCCAAAGACCCTAAATAGTCACACTATGAAGAAATGGATAGATTGATGAAAGAATTTGACAAAAAGTGTAAATTGCAATGCAAAGGAGTGGGTGAGTACTCAGTCTCCTTATTTGATCCCCCACTTTCTCCAAAATCTCATGGGAAACTATCATCCACCACTGATGCAGGAGCATCCAGAGGTATAAGGGCAATCCTGTGTCACCCAAAAAAAAAAGTACTTAGACTTAGTTTTTGTTTCATGTCTTTACATTTTTGGATACCCATTTGGGTCAAATAAAGGTTCCAACTCTCACAGTTCCACTATCAGTGTGTTTGAAAATCCCAAAAAAATAGGAGCATGCAATTTGGACATCATTTTGGTGACCTAGAAGGTGTGAATTGGCCAGATGAATGTAATTGTGATTTAGAGCATTCCAAAAAAAGAATTGGGTCAAAAGGCCCCACGGTTTGAAAGTTATTGCAGTTTTTTTGGGTTTTGGAGACCTCCTAAGAATGCTTCAAAGTTAGGTTTGGGGCATTAAATGACCTCAAAAAGGGTCAAAAAATGGGGGACAAGTGAAGCTTGTGCATAGGGCTATAGAGCGCTTTGAGAGATTTTCGAAAATGTAAACGGTTCGTCAATCGGAGCTACGGTTCAAAAGTTATGCCTCCCGAAAGTTCGGTTACCATTTCTGGATTCTTCTAGATTTGCACCGACTTCTAATGCAGCTTCTGGAACCTTCTATTTTGTCGGTGGATGCGTACTAGCACTTTCTAGAATGTACTCCTAGTCCTTAACCCTCTGGGGTCTATTTAAGGAGATTTCTGGCATTGTAAAAGGCAGTTCGGAGTGGAGTTTGAGAGGAGGTGCTAAAAGGAGAAATATTCTCCAAATTTATGCTATTGTAAGCCCTTAGGGCATGTCCTGAAGTTTATTTTCTTTGTACTATTTGTACTAGCTTATTTTCTCAGTTAATATAATTTCCCTTTTCTGTTGTGTCCATTCTATTCTTGGGTTGTGTCCCCATCAAGTTGTATCAGAGCGGGTTTTCCTGAGTGTGTAGACAGAGCACCGACTGTGAGGTAGTTTGCACCAGGACTGTGTGGTTGTGGGTTCAATTTAGAAGATGCCTCCATGAAGAGAGCATGGCGGAAGGGCCAGAGCTATTGATCCTGAGGAGGTTAGAGCCCTCCAGAGGTAGGTACAAGCATTGCAAGAGGAGCTTCGTAGAGGAGAAAATGTTGTCGTAGGTGACAATAGTGAGGATGAAAATGAAGAGGAAGTAATGGGACCAAAAGAGGAAGTTGACGGGGAAGTTCTGAATCCTGTAGAGGAAAGGCTTTTTAGGGCCATTACTAAGTTTGGGAAAAGACCTACAATTGAAGTGGGTATATTTTCAGGAAATCTGAAACCAGATGAGTTGATCGATTGGATCAATGAACTGGAAGAATACTTTGAGTATGAGGATATAAGGGACCCAGATAGGGTTAAGTTTGTAAAGGCCAAATTGAAAGGCCATGCCAAAATTTGGTGGCAAGAGGTTCAACTGGAAAGACTTAGAAGAGGAAAGGAGAAGATCACAAGATGGGATCGCATGGTGGACAAATTGAAGAAGCAGTTCATTCCTGTGGACTATGAGCTTGATCTGTTTAAGAAGATGCATGGGTTAAAGCAAGTAGGAAGATCAGTCCAAGAATATACAGAGGAGTTTTACCAACTCTTGATTAGAGTAGGGCATGCAGAAGCAAATAAGGAGAAGGTTGCTCATTATATTAGTGGGTTGTGACCTAGCATCCAGGAGGAATTAAGTCTGATAAGAATGACCAACGTTGAAGAGGCATACCAATTTGCCCTACGAGTTGAAGAAAAGCTGAATAAAAGGTTTGAAGGAAGACAAAGAGGGTGCGATCAAGGAGGAAGGGGAAGTAATAGATCATTTGGAGGCTGCAATGAAACCCAAAAGAAAAATGAAGATGTGGGTACTAGCAGAAACCAGAGGAATGAGGGTTTCAACCGCTCCCATGATCAAGACTTTGGAAATCAAAGAGGAAGAGGTAGAGGACATGGACAAGGAAGAGGAGGCTTCTGTGGTACCTATTTCCATTGCAATGAAGAGGGTCATCATGCCTTTGAATGCCCTCAATGACAAGGAAGGATAGATAGGAGAGCTGAGGGCCAAGCTAGGGTTGCTCATGTGGATGAGGATGCACAATCATCACATTCAGAGGATGCAGAAAGAGGAGAGACCTTGGTAAATGAAAGAGTCCTACTAAGTGGTAAGAATGAACCGGGACAACGAAGGATTTTGTTTCGTACCAGATGCAAGTGTGAGGATAAATGTTGTGACGTGATCATTGATGGTGGTAGCACTGATAACCTCGTATCAGAAGAGATGGTCTCTAAGCTAAAGCTCAAGAGGGAGAAACATCCCTAACCCTATCGGATTTCTTGGGTAAAAGATGATCATAAGGTCCTGGTAAGTGAACAATGTTTAGTAAAATTCAAAATTGGGAGTTTCCATGATGAAGTTCTCTATGATGTTATTTTGATGGATGTTTGCCATCTATTGTTGGGTAGACCATGGCAGTTTGATAGACATACAATACATGATGGACATGCAAAATCATACTCTCTAACAAAGGATGGAGTTCGCCACAAATTGAAGCCCATGAAAAAGGAAGGTGAAAAGGTATATAGCAGTGCTAGGATTTGTCTTGTTGATGGAAGGAAGTTTTTAGATGGCATGAAACATCAGCATATGGGCTATGCTTTGATTCCTAGGAAAGATAAAGAAGGTAGTAGTGAAATACCATTTGAAGTTTCGGATTTACTAGGGGAATTTGGAGATATTATCTTTGATAATGTTTCGGATGGATTGCCACCAGTAAGGAAAATCAATCATCAGATAGATCTGATTCCAGGAGCTAGGTTGCCTAACGAGGCTGCTCACAGGATGACTCCTACTGAAACAGAGGAGCTAAATAGATAGGTTCAAAAGTTGTTGAGGAAGGGCTTGATTTGAGAGAGCCTAAGTCCATGTGCAGTACCTACAGTACTTGCACCAAAGAAGGATGGAGAGTGGAGGATGTGTATAGATTCTCGAGCTATAAATAGGATAACCATCAAGTACCGATTTCCTTTACCAAGGATGGATGATCTTATGGACTGCTTGAGTGGAGCTCAGTACTTCACAAAGATAGATCTGAAGAGTGGCTATCATCAGATACAAATTCAAGAAGTAGATGAGTGGAAAATAGCCTTCAAGACCAAGGAGGGTCTTTATGAGTGGTTAGTCATGCCCTTTGGATTGACGAACGCCCCAAGCACCTTCATGCAGCTCATGAATGAGGTAATTAAGAAGTTCTTGGAAAAATTTGTTATTGTCTATTTGGATGATATTTTAATTTTCACCAAGACTTTGGAAGAACATTTACTGCATATTCGTAGTGTCCTTGAAAGGCTAAGGGAAGAGAAAGTGTTAATTAATCTAAAGAAGTGTGTCTTTGCAAAAAGGGAGTTAGTCTATTTGGGATTTGTTATATCACCTGAAGGTCTCAAAATGGATCCAGAGAAGGTAAAAGCCATCTTGGAATGGCCTACTCCAAGGTCTTCTACTAAGGTAAGATCATTTCATGGTCTGGTTAGTTTTTATAGAAATTTTATTAAGAATTTCAGTGGCATATGTGCACCCCTAATTGATACAATAAGAGGGGATAGAAAAGAGTTCAAATGGACTGCAGCAGCTGCGAGAAGTTTTGAATTGCTAAAGAAGAAGGTGACTGAACAGCCTGTGTTGGCACTTCCAGATTTTAGAAAAGTATTCCAGGTGGATTGTGATGCTAGTGGTAGCGCTATTGGGGCTGTATTAAGCCAAGAAGGTAAGCCTATTGCATATTTTAGTGAAAAATTGAATGATGCAAAAAAGAAGTATTCTGTTTATGATCAAGAGTTCTATGCAATAGTTCAGGCCTTAAAGAAATGGAGGCATTATTTATTGCCAAAGGAATTTGTTTTGTATACTAATCATCAGGCATTACAGTACCTAAATAGCCAAGGTAAATTAAATCAGAGGCATATGAAGTGGGTAGAATTCTTGCAGAGTTATACATTTGTGTTGAAGCATAGAAGTGGAAAATCTAACAGGGTTGCAGATGCACTAAGTAGGAGACAATTGTTGCTTACAACAATGCAGGTTGAAGTAGTTACGTTTGATGAACTCAAGAATTTGTACCTCGAGGATCCTAATTTTGCTGAAACATGGAAAGCTTGTAAAGAACCTGTTGCTGTAGATAGAACCAAGTGGTTAGACTATTTGATTCAGGATGGCATGTTGTTCAAAGGTAGTCAATTGTGCATTCCAAGGAGTTCCATGAGGGAAAATTTGATTAAGGAGAAACACAGTGGAGGGATGGCAGGACATTTTTGTCAGGATAAGACCATTGCCATTCTTAGAGAACATTATTTTTGGCCTCAAATTACACAGGATGTGAAGAAGTTTGTACAGAGTTGCCAGGTTTGTCAAGTTGCCAAGGGGTTTAGTCAAAATACTGGCCTATATCAGCCATTGCCTGTTCCATCAAGGCCATGGGAGGACATAAGTATGGATTTTGTTCTTGGATTTCCAAGGACACAAAGGGGTAATGACTCAGTATTCGTGGTGGTTGATAGGTTCTCCAAAATGGCACATTTCATTCCATGCCACAAAACTCATGATGCTGTCCATATTGCAGACTTATTTTTCAAAGAGGTGGTAAGACTACATGGTCTTCCAAGGAGTATAGTTTCTGACAGAGATACTAAATTTGTGGGGTATTTCTGGAGGACATTGTGGAAGAAGTTGAGAACAGACTTGAAATTTAGTTCCACGCATTACCCACAGACTGATGGCCAAACAGAACTGTTAAATAGAAGTCTGGACAATTTGCTGAGATGTTTAGTTGGAGATAAGCCCAAGGGATGGGATTTGATTCTATCACAGGCAAAGTTTTCTTATAATAACTCTGTAAATAGGAGTACTAGAAAATCACCATTTCAAATTATATATGGGAATAGCCCAAGGACTGCACCAGAATTGAGGAAGATAGAACAAGGGGAGAGGACAAGTGCTAAAGCTGAGGAATTTGCTGAACACATCAAGCGTCTACATGAGGAGGTTCAAGCACACATTATCAAGAGTATAAAGCTAGGGCTGATCAAAGGAGAAGACATAAGGAATTCCAAGTAGGGGATCTAGTCATGGTGCACTTCCGAAAAGAAAGATTTCCAGTTGGTACTTACAACAAGCTGAAAATGAAGAAATTTGGCCCCTGCAAAGTTTTGAAGAAACATGACTCAGGAAATGCATATGAGGTGGAGCTGCCAGATGGTATTCACATTTCTCCCATTTTCAACATTGCAGATTTAATAGAGTATCATGATGATGGTGCAGATGAGGAGCTGGTTTTAGAGCCATGTCCAATTCCTGCTTCTAAGAAGGAGGAGATAGAAGACATTCTAGATCATCGTGTGGGTAGGAGTACCAGAAACAGGTAGTATGAAGTTTATTTGGTCAAATGGAAAGGACGGCCGATCGAGGACTCAACTTGGATTTCAACAGCTGAGGTTTCCCATTTGGGATTTTGTCTACCATCCATAAAGTGACAGGGTCACTTTTCAATCTACCCTGGGTGTTTAATGCAGGAGCATCCAGAGGTATAAGGGCAATCCTGTGTCACCCAAAAAAAAATGTACTTAGACTTAGTTTCTGTTTCATGTCTTTACATTTTTGGATACCCATTTGGGTCAAATAAAGGTTACAACTCTCACAGTTCCACTATCAGTGTGTTTGAAAATCTCAAAAAAATAGGAGCATGCAATTTGGCCATCATTTTGGTGACCTAGAAGGTGTGAATTGGCCAGATGAATGTAATTGTGATTTAGAGCATTCTAGAAAAAAAATCAGGTCAAAAGGCCCCACGGTTTGAAAGTTATTGCAGTTTTTTGAGTTTTAGAGACCTCCTAAGAATGCTTCAAAGTCAGGTTTGGGTCATTAAATGACCTTGAAAAGGGTCAAAAAATGGGCAACAAGAAAAGCTTGTGCATAGGGCTATAGAGCGCTTCAAGAGCTTTCCAAAAATGTAAACGGTTCATCAATCGGAGCTACGGTTCAAAAGTTATGCCTCCCGAAAGTTCAGCTACCATTTCTGGATTCTTCTAGATTTGCACCGACTTCTAACGCAGCTTTTGGAACCTTCTATTTTGTCGGTGGATGCCTACTACCAGTTTCTAGAATGTACTCCTAGTCCTTAACCCTCCAAGGTCTATTTAAGGAGATTTATGGCATTGTAAAAGGTAGTTCAGAGTGGAGTTTGAGAGGAGGTGCTAAAAGGAGAAATATTCTCTAGATTTATGCTATTGTAAGCCCTTAGGGCATGTCCTGAAGTTTATTTTCTCTGTACTATTTGTACTAGCTTATTTTCTTAGTTAATATAATTTCCCTTTTCTGTTGTGTCCATTCTGTTCTTGCGTTGTGTCCCCATCAACCACTAAGCCTTATCACACACATTTTATTAAAGAAAGTGGAGGACCTCCAAGTTTAGTAGAAGAAATTAGTCAAAGAAATGTTGACATCTCCCTCCATCTACATGGAAAAGGTTTTGATCTCATGAAAAAAAATGGGATATATGGGAGATGGTCCCTTAGGGAAAGAGATAGGCATCGTCAAACCTCTAATAGCACAGTTCAAGTCCAACAGGTCCAAAGTAGGGGTGGGGTACAGTGAACAAGACAAGACACAAACCTCTTTTGAGGCTCATCCTAAGCATAGTGATTCCTCCTTTTCTACCTTGGTGTGGGTACCTAAACAAAGAGATGGTAATAGCCAAAAAAAACTAACATCATAAATGTAAATCTATCCCTCTTAGGTTCACATCCCATTGAAGAACCACCCATAAATACCTCTAATAATGAAGATAATGATGATTCTACTAAATGGGAATTTGAATCATTATCCGAGAAGTCTCTTTATGAAAAAGAATGTGATGTTGTTCACATACCCACATCTGACAATTTGGCTACACAAGGAACAACCTATTATCTGGGGTCCACTTCACCAAGTGTCAGGGTACAAAAAAGAAGCTTAGAAGATGATGAACATGTTGAAGGGTTTTGGTTTCAAACATTATTTCCTAACTTCTTTCCAATACAAGTCGAAGATGACTACTATGAGCCTCTCACAAGCTCTAGTTTTCTTGATACTCTAAAAGAAGCTCATGTCATAGATCTAACAGATGTAGCATATGAATCATCTAAAGAAATCATGTCTTTAAACCCCACTTAACCCTTTCCATATTATGAATCACTCTCCCTAGTCCATCCCAAACTCATTAACTAGGATATAGCTGAGCCTCACCACATTCCTCATTTTGAGACTGACCCTAACATTTTCATCTACCTTAACATAGTTGAACCATCTCATCAATGAAGAACTAAAAAGATGCATATAGTTGGATCTGATATCAATCACCTTAGCCACACCAGAAAAGGTCAAGCATTTCATAGCCTTAATGATCACTATAAAATTGTAGCTGATCTTGAAAAAAAATAGATACAAATAGAAGTGATGCATCCCAAGGTGAAAACCCAACTATGGCACCCATGGATGGGGTGATTGATACCTTACTTGAACACTCCAAGGAGAGATATTCTATCTTGATTGAACCAATAGAACTAGTAAACATTGATACAGAGCAAGAACCAAGGTTCATTTATTTGGCACAATCCTTCAGCATAGAGGAAAGAAAGGCATTCATTAACTTCTTTGAATAAAGACATATAAACTTTGTATGGTCTTATGCAAACATGCTTGGATTAGATCCAATGTTAATCCTCCATCATCTCAACATTTCTCCAAAGGTCAAGCTAGTTAAAAAAAAGCTTAGAAAGATGCATCCCCATATAGCTCTTCTAGTTAAAGTAGAGTTAGAAAAGTTGATCAATACCAATTTCATCCAACCGTTAGTGTATGCATCATGGATATCCAACACTATCCCCATATCAAAGAAGAATGGAAGCATATACATTTGAATTGATTTTTGCGATTTAAACAAAGAATGTCCCAAAGATGATTTCCCTCTTCCCAAAATTGGCACCATTGTAGACTTGACAATAGGCTATTCCATTTTTTCACTCATGGATAGGTTTTCAAGGTATAATTAGATTAGGATAGCACCAGAAGATCAAGAGAAAACAACCTTTACTTGTGCATGGGGTACATTTTGTTGGAATGTGATGCCCTTTGGGCTAAAGAATGCTTGGGCCACCTCACAATGGGCCATGACCACTATCTTTCATGATATGATGCATATCTTTATGGAAGATTATGTGGATGACATCCTCACCAAATCCCATAGCTAAGAAGAACATCTCCCAATACTGGCCAAGATATTCACCTACTTAGAAGCATTCAAAGTTAGGCTCAATCCCAAGAAATGCACTTTTGGTATAAAATCAGGTAAGCTTCTAGGATACATTATCTCAGTCAAAGGGATAGAAGTTGACCCTAAAAAGGTACAAGCCATAATCAGTATGCAAACTCCAAAGAACCTAAGTTAATTATTCTCTCTTCAAGGTAGGCTTCAATCAATTCATCGGTTCATCTCTCAGTTGGAAAAAAAGTATGTACCTTTCACCCACTTACTACACAAAGATATAATTTTTAGTGGGATGATCAGTGTCAGAAGGACTTTGAATTACTCAAAACCTACTTGATGAATCCACCCATGTTGGTACCTCCAATATCACACAAACCTTTGTTATTGTACATTTCTCTAATGGATAAATCAATCAGAGCCCTCCTAGCACAAGAAAATGACCAAGGAAAAGAATAGGCAATCTATTACATCAATCATACCTTGGTCAAATATGAGCTCAATTACTCTATTATTGAAAAGGCTTGTCTAGCTATAATTTTTTCTTCCCAAAAGCTATGTCAATATTCTAACACACAAGGTCAAGCTCATATCCAAAATTGATCCCCTCAAATATCTTCTCAACAAAACAATATTAATAGGTAGAGTGGCCAAATGGGTGATGATCCTAAGTGAGTTTGACATTGAGTATGTTGATAGAAAGGCCATAAAAGGATAGGCCATTGCTAATCAATTGGCAGATGTGCCTATAGAGAGTTCAAATCCTATCCTAGATAATTTCCTACATATGCAAAATCTTCAAATAGAGTCAGTAACATGGAAATTCTACTTTGATGGTTCCTACACACACCATGGATTAGGCACCGGTATTTTGTTCATCACACCACTAGGTGTTACCATCCCTAAATCCTAAAAACTAATTTTTCCTTACATCAACAACATGGTAAAATATGAAGCTTTAGTCTTGGGTCTCAAACTAGCTTTAGAGTGGAAACTAACAACACTAGAGGTTTATGGAGACTCCCAGTTGATCATCAATCAAGTCACTGACACTTATTGCCTTATGGTTGACACTCTCAAGGCATGTTTTGTTCATATTACTTTTGAACAAATTCCTAGAGAAAATAATAGTGCAGTAGATGCTATGGCCACCTTAGCCTCCTCACTCCAGCTACTGAAGCAACATGAGTGGTATGAGTTCTTAGTAGAAGAGGTGGTTCAACATGCATTTATTACCCTTGATTTACTTATCATTTACCACTTAGACACTTATGATTTTCTTTGGTATAACCCCATCATCACTTATCTTTGCAATAACACCATTCCATCTGACCTCTCACGTAATCAAAATGAAATTTCATTCGAAAAACCTCACACTACACTTTGATGGCTGATACACTATATAGGAATGGTCTTGAGGGTACTTCATTTAGACGTCTTAAAAAGGAAAAGTCTAGAATCACTCTGTAGGAAGTCCATGTAGGGATTTGTGGGTCACACTCTAGTGGATTTACACTAGCAAAGAAGATTCTTAAGATGGGTTATTTTTGGCCAATCATGGAAAAGGATTCTATTGACTATGTCAAAACTTGAAAAAAATGCCAAATCCATGGTAACCTTGTTCATGCACTAGCCCAAGTGCTCAACCCTTTGGCCACACCATGGCCTTTTTATCAGTGGGCCTTTGATTTGATTGGAGCCATCCATCCACCTTCCTCTGACAGACATAAATGGATTGTCACTACCACATAATACTTCACCAAGTGGGTTGAAGCGATGCCACTTGCCGACTCTACAAGAAAATAGATCTCTTCCTTCATTCTAAACCATATCATTTATTGGTTTGGCATACCCCATGCAATTCTCATGAACAATGACTTGTACTTTAAAAATCAAATAATTGATGAATTATTCAAAAAATTTCACATTATACACTACTTCTCATCAATTTATTATCCACAAGGCAATGGCCAAGCAGAGGCCACCAACAAAACCATTATCAACATCCTCAAAAGAACTATCAACGATATTGGTAGAGATTGGCATTTACAGCTGAATCTTGCCCTCTAGGCCTACAAGATGAGTGTTAGGACACCTATAGGTACAACACCCTTCTCCTTGGTTTATGATTATGAAGCTATTCTTCCTTTAGAGGTTGAGATCCCCTCCTTGAGAGTTAGTCTTTGAGATGTCCTGTCAGATGAGAATTACAAAGTGGCCCATCTAGAGTAGCTAGAGTTGTTAGAAGAAAATCAGTATGCAACACATGAACACCTTAAAGTTCATCAAAATAGGTTATCGAGACATTACAACAAAAAGGTCAAGCCCTGTGTCTTTCAGATTGGTGACCTAGCCCTCTGAGAAAACCCTAAGAACCAAGTGGCTAGGGAAAAGAAAGGAAAGTGGGCAGCCAATTGGATTGGTCCTTACATTATCATAGAGTCCTTTGGGATTGGTACTTATAGTTTTTTAGATTGTGATGGCATAGACCTAGTAGAACCCATCAATAGCATCCATCTCAAGATATTTTATGTCTAGAGCCTTGAGAAACATATCAAAAATACGAAAAAAATAAAAAACTAGATAATTTCAAAAAAGAAAACATTTTGGTACAATACCACCTTTGGTTTGAAAAGAAGATAGAGACTACACCTTTGGACTTCCTTGAACAACACAAGTCCTTCAATGTTGAAAAAGAGTCAAGACAACACTCAAGCTGTGTCCTTTATGACAAAATTTGTGTTGTTTGAGGCTCATCTAGCATATCAAGTTAATTTCACACATACCCAATTGAGAAACACTTGTGGGTTATAGTTCCATGGTTCTTTGGCATCAAATGTATATCACAATAGTAGAGATAGTTAGTATGACAACAATAAAGGGAAGAACAACAAATTGGAAGAAACAAGGAGTTAGATTATGTATTGAGATACCATAAACATGTATTGTAGAAAAATTAATGCATATCTTAGCTATCCACCGTGATTGACAATCCCTAATGTTTATTTTAGCCCTTAGTCGACCCATTTGATGTCCCCAAACACCTTTCATTGCCTCCCATATCCCAAATATAGCCATCCATGCCCACTTTTTGCCTCTTTGCCCACTCTTGGTCTCCTTGCCTCTTTAGGTGCCTCACATGGTCCTAGTTACCCCCATATTCCAACAATTCTCACTCACATCTTCATTCCACTCCCAAAAAAAATCCAAAAATCATCAAAAACTATCAAAAAAATTCAAAAATTGTCAAAAAGTACCAAAAAAATCCAAAAATTGTCAAAAATTACCAAAAAATTCCAAAAATTGTCAAAAATATCAAAAATCACCAAAAAAATTCAAAATTTGTCAAAAATTATGAAAAAAAATTCAAAAATTACCAAAAAATTCAAAAGTTGTCCAAAATTACCAAAAAAATTCAAAAATTGTCAAAAATTATCAAAATCATTCCAAAGTTGTCAAAAATGGCCAATAACCATCAAAACGGGGTAATAATTGCCAAACATAGCCGCAAAATCTCAAAAAAATTAACACCCCAAAATTCTTGTCAAACGTAGCTCACTTCAGCTCAAATAGGCCTTATGACATGTCATAAAATATTTAAATATGAAGTGCCTCAATGGTATTAAGAAGTAGTGTAGTTGTGTCTTGAAACATCTCATTAGGCTTTGGAAAATTTGGCACAATGCGAATAACGCAAGAGGCATCGATAGAGTCCCCTCTTCCTTCCTCTTGTCAAGAACAACAATTCTTGATGGATCGTTAGTCTTATTTATGTTGCAGTGGCCATGATTGGTCTAGCCCCCTTCAACAAATATATCAATACTATCTTGAAAGCCCAAATATCCATTAGACTCTTTCGTCCTCACCTAACTAGGGGCACAATTTAAGTAAGCATAAGCATGAGAACTTGCTACCCCCCTCAATGCCTTTTTTAGGCCCAAACACCTTTTTGAGGCCCCTTAATTGCCTTTTTAAGGCCAAATGCCTTTTTTAGGCCTCTCAAGCACCTTTTTTTAGGCCCAAATGCTTTTTCTTAGGCTCCTCAAGTGCCTTTTTAGGCCCAAACACCATTTTTTAGGCTCCTCAAGCACTTTGTTAGGCCCAAACACCTTTTTCAGGCCCTCTCAAGCACCTTTTTAGGCTCAAACGCCTTTTTCTAGGCCCCTCAAGTGCCTTTTTAGGCACAACCACCTTTTCCAAGCCCCCTCAAATGTATTTTATGCCCAAACACCATTGTCAAGGCCTTGTTTCACCTTTTTCGAGGCCCGGGTGTGCTTTTGGGCACCTAAACACCTTTTCATAGGCCTTGAGAGTGTTTGTTTTGACACACACCTAGAGAAACATTCCAATGTTAGCCTTGTAATAATCTGAAAAGACTATTAATATACATGGAATTATGCCTTACACATCACAACTCTCCAAAAGTTATGCAAATTTGACTCATCTTTCATTACGAGCCCACATGGACATTTAGTTTCCTGCATACAAGTAAAGGTTTTCCTTTCTCTATAGATCATATTGTTCCTACTTCTAAAGAGAATAAAACCTTTCCAACATTTGTCAAAAATCACAAAAACATTCAAATATCTGCCAAAAATCCCAAAAACATTCACATATTCTTCAAAATGCTAAAAACATCCAAATATATTCCAAAAACACCAAAAACAAATATCACAATACATTACAATCAAAATCTGTTGTCCCTTGATTGCCACAATAACAAGCACAAACTTTTATTCTACTAGGATGACAATGACAACATTACATTTAAATAGTGTCTAGCGGATTATTTATTCTGGCCTCCCTAGGGGAGGTGGCAAGACAGGGCGTCCAACCAATGTTGTTTCTTCTAACCAAGCTCTAGAAGAGGAAGCCCTTGGCATCAGTCCTCTATGCACTCACACAATATCCATGGGAATTTGAAACCTCCCACTGTGTAATTTCACATTTAACAATTGTGTGAATTCCCTATTCATGAATTATGTCTCTCGTTGGTTCTCATTTGGGAATGCTTGATGATAACATCTCATATAATAAGTGGCTTCCTGATGTACCTTTTCCATCCAATGCATTTCCATGAACACATTCTCCACCAACTTGTTTACTCCCAGTGAAGTGATCTCTCATTGGGCCAAATCTTGCTCCTGCTACATTTGATTAGTCGCCATTAACCAACACTCCATGTCTACTTTTTCCTCGCCCAAATCCTGCTACAACTGCCTCACCTTCCCCTCACTTAATACTAACCACTCTTGCAGCTTGAATGATAAGGAGTTTTATTTTTCAATCACCTCCCTAAATAACTCATACTATGATTGCAACAACACCAACTCATTCTCAGTACTCTCTAAACCCACTTGCACCATCTTTAGAGATTCCTACAACCTTTGAGCCCATGACCACTCTGCCCACATTCTCGCATCATTTTCCTCCACCCTCAATTGCTCCACACATAGTTCCACTTCTAGTGATTACACGTACACTCGGTCTACATCCACCACCACCTAGAGTTGTGTCACCTCCATTTGTGCTCTTCCTTCTCATGCCTTCTCCATCAATCCCAACAAAAACACAACTTCATGTTCTACATTCTTTGCTTAGACTTTTTCTACAACCAACATTCTTTGTAATTCTTTCATTCACTTGATGCTTGATCTCCACCCCCTACTTCTAGCTATGGCTCCTCCACATTTACACCCCTCACTTTACCTTCCATTGACCCTTGTCTCAGAATCTTGATGCTAAGCAACCAATGTGATCCACTCATCACCTCACCCACACTAATGTTTGCCGCACCTCTTGGAGCTTCTCCCATAGACTTTCCATGAGATTTTATCTCCCCTACCTCCTCCTCTTCTCCTGACATACTCTTCATCATCTTAGGTGGACTATTCTCTACCTACATAATAAATTCATCATCTTCTAATACCACCTACAATGTCTATTGTGCTACAGTCCCTAACAACATCATTAACACTAACAAGGGCATTTCTTCTACCCTAATCCCCACATCTTTCAGTTGTGTTGACCCTCATCCCACATGACTTGATTCACCTTGCTCTGGAACTAACACTTGAAGTTTGAGTAGATACACTAGCCCCTTAGAGGTTCACCAAACATGCTTTGTGCTTTGCCCTTGCCTAATCCACCTTCCCTGGCTAGCATCACCCTCCTATTGCAACTGATCTAGTGATCTCGACATACTTTCACTCACATGATTCCTAAAAATTCTCAACAAATCCAATAGTCACATTCTACTCTTCACCTCACCTTGTTCCATCCCCATTATATCTGCTTACTTATAGAAATCACTCACTTGAGAATTGTTCTTTACTAGTCTTACCATGTATCTATTCTCTGCATCCCACCTCACTAGTACTAGGTACACTTGACCCTTAGCTCTGATGCTTAGACACCCTAATTTCTACCAATGTACATTGGTAGATAGAATCTACTGCTAAATCATTTCTAACACATCTCATGCTTTTTAATCCAACCTATACAATAGTTGCTCCTAGGTAGAACTGAACAAACTCGACACTATTACACACAACTAGTAGCATGCCTAGTCCTTAAATAATGTTTTTCTTCATTTTTATGTACTTCTTATGCCTCGATGATGTGCTTGACTAGAGGGACCACGATGAAGTCATGATATTTTATTGGTTTCTCATCTGATATGTGACTATTTGAGTGCCTATTTTTATTCTTGTTTTCCAAAAATTGTCCTATTTTTCGTGTACATTGTACATGTTTGCTAGTACTCCTTGGTGTGACATAGTATTTATATTACCATAGCTAAGCTAGTGGTGATTATACTTAGTCACTTTTATTAAATGCTCTATAATGATAGTTAATTTTCATCTCTTTACAAAAAAGTGACAGTTAATTGCATTCATTTAGTTTTCACTTTCATCTATGTCCCTTGATAAAACATGGTTGGCACATGAATCAGGATTACACAAGAAAGCCTTCACAACATCATTCAAATTTAGGACTAGTTATCTAATAACAAACAACAAAATCAAAATCAAGGCACACTTTTGCAACTCAACTATTATGGACTTCATTTCCTCACAACATCACCACCATGCATCACCCTTCATTGTCTTATATTTTCATTCCACTTACTGCATTATGTGGCTTTTGAATCTCAAACAATTCCAGTCACTATTTTCTTGTATCAATTTTCATTCCTCATTACACCCCATCATCTACTGCATTACATGGCTTTTGAATCTCAAACAATTTCATTTCATCACATCCCATTTTATTTCCTTTTCATTTATCATAATTCACTACATCACATATCATTCCCTCCCATTTCATTTCCTTATACATCACAGCTCGTTTCATTTTATTACATTTCACTTTCCCTATTTTCCTACATTTATGACTTGCATTCCATCTTTCTTCATCACATTACCTTTAATTCATGCATTTCATCTATTCATTTCATGGCTTTTGAATCTCAAAGGTTAACTTCCCATCCCATATATTTTGAATCCTAAACAATTTCATTTCCTTCCATTTTTCACTTTCATTCCTATTACATGTCGTCACATTGCATTTTATCACATTTTCATTTATATTTTCATGTTGTTACATCCCATTTTCACATTTTTATTTTATTTCATTTTATCATATATCATTCCATGATACTTTGTCACACTTATGTTCATTTACATTTTTATTTTATTTACACATTCATCATACCACATATCATTTTTCCTATCATCAGATCATATTAATTCCTTTATCATTTTCTCCTCATTCCATCACACTTCCGATTCACATTTCATTTCATTCCATTACATTACATCTTATAACAGTGCAAAATTTCATTATTACCTCACATGTCATTTCATTACATATCACCCTCTATTAAATTTCTTTCCATTTCATTCTATCCCATTTCATCATGCCACATATCCTAGTGATCACATTACACAATAATTCTTCCCTATCACATTTTCATTCCATTTCACCACATTTCTGATTCATTGACAAATTTCATTTCATTTCATTACATCTTATCACGTTATAAATTTCATTTCATTACATCTTATCACATTACAAATTTCATTTCATTACATTTCCATCATACCTTGCATTTCATTTCATTCTTTCCATGCCATTTTATCTATTTGCATTATATTACATTATCACAGAATTCATTCCATTATGTTTCATTTATCACAATCCAATTTTCATGGTTCATTTCCTTACATCACATTACATTAAAATTCATTTTACTACACCACATCACATCTCATATCATTACACCCATTGCCATTTCATTATATTTCATTTTTCTCATTGCATTACATCAAATTCCATTTTATTTTATTACATTCACACCATCACATCACATTTCATCCATTATATCATTATTGCCATTTCATTTATTTTCATTAATTATCCATATGCCATGCTACATTAATCATTCACATATGTGTATATATAAATATCTACTCCTATCATATCCATCAAATCAAATCATCACATGCATCCATGATTTGATGATATAACAAATACACATGTCTTAACATCAACCAACTTAGATATCTTATAAAGAAAAAGATCGAACAATACACCAAGAGGATAAAACCAACATAGATATAAGATAGACTACATCAAAAAGAATATCCAAATGATGAAATAATATGAACATCAATAGATCACAATGTCTATCCACATGAACATCCAAAGATCACCAAGTACATCAACATTAATATCAACTGAACATCACATGGATAATCATACATAATGATGAGTAATGCTATTACACATAATGCACACTCATCCCTACCTAGATGGCTGACCTAAAGGTCCTTGCTTGCCAGGGGCACTTGTATCCTCTCATGGTGCCTACTCTATCACAACTATCATCGGTGCAACCTATCCAGCTATGTTTGACTGACTAGTTAATGCCTCATTTTTCCTTGGTGGTGGTGGTGGTACTAGTTGCCTTGGTGTCATCATGGCTATAAATGCCTGTAAAGTACTTGTCAAATCACCCCCCTGAGCCTCCATGACACTCATCTGAGCCTCTAAATTAGTAGATCCCCTTGGCCTCTTTGATGGTGGTTGTGTACTTGGTGGCACTTACTACAGCCCCTGTGGTTGTACATTCTATAGATCTTTGATAGGACACTGTACCCTTGGCCTTTATTTCCAAAAAAACTAAACATCCTCATGCAACCTAGCCCTCATCTACTCTACCCTATCATACTCAACACCTCTGTCCCACTGCCCAAATCCCACACCACTAACCATGCCACCATGACCTTAGATCCCTCCAACCCTTCTTGCACCTATTGGTCTCTGCACTAGACCTTGTGCCACACCCCTTTGTAGTAGTACCATGACTACTCTACCTTCTCCCCCATTCTCTAGCCACAATTATCACCCTAACTCTAGCTCACCATCTCCCTCTATCTCTCCCTAGACCACCCTCATCATCCTCATCCTCTCCCCCACTTGATGGCTCATCAATGTTAGGAATTAGCTTTGTCAGATTTGTATATTTCGAAAAGAGATGCTCTTGAAACCATCAAGAATAGTCCCCCTCCATCCCTACATCTACCACTCCATCCCAAAATTCCCATGGTTGTGGTGTGTCTATCATCTACAAAAAGGCCTCTAGGAAAGCCTCATAATCTAAAGTTGACTTCCACACTACTCTCTTTGACTGCACCCAAGCATAATGTGTTGACCCTTTTGGCATGCCCTGTTACTAACGAAACTATCTCACCACCAACTTGAAACAAAACCTCTCTATTACTGCAAGTACCTGACCAAGAAAATACCTTAGATGAAATAAATATACCATCTCATCATCATCCTCAGCTCATGGCTCTGTAAACCTGTAAGGTCTCTACACAAACTCATTAATGTCATGCAATATACACGACCAATACTTTGTCTTGCCCAAATGGGGCTGCATGATCACACCAAAATAAGTATACATGTAAGGCATACCCTATGGCCACTATCACACACACACACCAGATGAGTAATGGGTAAATGCTCCCATGTCCATAGCTATATCAAAATCACACCTACTGATAGTGACGAGGCTCCAGAATATACAACTTGATGTAAGTCATGATATAAGTGAGCCAAAATGCAACTACCCTATGCAAATCTCTATGGCTAATCAATCATGTATCCTATATCAATCAACCCCATCCAACTAGACATCCTTACCCTCATTAGTCTGGCAACAAAAATCCTCCTATCAATCTAGCCAAAACTGTTGGTAATGTCTCGTACTGCAACATCTGAAACCATGATACATTATCAGAAGTACCATCAGTGGTTTGATCATAGTACATGAAATCCCCTATTGTCAAGATCTAAAATATCTGATATACATCCTCGAGAGTCACTATCATCTCCCCCATTAGTAAATGAAAGGTGTTGTGGTCCAAGTGCCACCACTTGTCCATAGCTATCAATAGCCCCCTGTTCACTCAAAACTAGGGCATCTATAGAAAATAAGTAAATGCACATCTATCAATCACTTGCTGCTCCTTTACTAATAATCTACCTACTACCTCTAGGGGCCATGGGTATAACCCTTGTACCATGAGCTTTCACCCACATACCTATTTTTGATCAAACAAACAAACAACAATGTCAGCCTTCATCACAAGTAATCATCATACATCAGTCTACTATCTATATCTAGCTACTGAACTAGTAGTTCTATCTTGGACCTATTACTCATCCTTCTCTATCCTAAGTTGGAATTGTATGTTTTCCCTACTCTGTATCCTGAGCTGGGGCATCATTCTTTACCTACCTATCATTAGATCAATCCTAGAACATCACTTCATGACTACTTAACTACTATTGTTTACTCATTATGATGGATACCTGACTGACAGACCTATAATCTAGCCTCTTGCATTATCTTCTACTCAATTCAAGCTTTATAATCAATTTTTGCCCTTCAAATTTCAATTGCACTATTTCCTAGGACACACATGCAATAAGATCATTTAAATGTGTTAAAATAGACCTATACACTATTCTAACATTCAAAGAATTATTTCATACCTCAAATGCACTATAACATGGCTAAGTACTATTAAAATGATCATATGCACTATTTAGCATTGCAAAAGTGCTATTAAAAATTGAAGTGGTAAAACACTATACATATGCGCTATAAAAACAATCATCTATGTTAAAGTGTGCAAATGCACTACTAAAGAAACTATATGTGCTACATGTTTACTATATGCACTAATTTTCCAAAAACCTAGGTTTTTGTATGCACTATTTCATCCTACGTATGCACTAAAAGATTACTTATATGTGCTAAAAGAAATTAAAAGTGCTAAAAGTAAAGCTAAATGTACTAAAATACCTAAAAAGCTAATTTCCCACAAAAAATTGTGGGAAATCAACCAAAATCTAGGTACGAATGCAAAAAATCTTAAAATGGAGGATCTCAATGACTTATTGGGGCACCATAGTCCATTGGACACTCATACCTACAACCCCTCTTGAATCTATGCTCTCATAAAGGGACCACCATCCTAGCTAGCTCAGAGCTTCAAAATGTCAAATGTCAAATGAGAGAGTGAAAATAACAAGGGTAAGAGGACATTTGAACTATTTAACCCTCCTTAGGGGAATTTATATCACTTTTCAGCCTATTTACCCAACATTGGAATCTTTTTCCCACCTTCATAAATTGAGTATTGCACTAAATCAACTTGACCATCTTTATCTATCAATTTTCCAACATTTCTAAAATAAAATTGAAACCTCCTTAATTCTTGCACTTTCATTTTTTTCCAATTTCATTTATGAGGGGGCAGTATATCCTTATCAAACCCAGGCATCCAAACTAGGGCATCAAAATTTTTTGAGAAAAAGAAAAAGGGTTCTGCCCTAGCCAAAATTTCATACATTAAATTAACCAAAACTAGGATATCCAAGTAAAAAAAATCACAACATCAATCAACATAATCAATGACAATCAATACATAAAATCATTAAAGATTAGACATCAAGCCATCAACAACCAGACACCATGACAACTACAAAATGTCAAGACATCATTCAATCATCAGAATTTGGCATAAAATGAGAAAATCAAGACAGTATTTGAACTAATATGCTTTGCATATTAGCTCAAAGAGGGGCATATCTAGACACCTAAAAATTAGCAGAGACCTGGATTTTACAATTTTGATCAATTAATGCAAATTAAGGAGGAAATCAGATTAAACACAATAGACTTTCAAATCAAAAATCACATCAGGTTATTAATTATCTATCGAATCGACAAGACCTAGATCAACTTTAAAAGAGGAGAAAAACAATTCAAATTCATAAAATGAAATTCAAAAAGGGAGGAAGAAAAAGACAAAGTGTTGAAAATAAATAATACATTTATTAAATCAATAAAGTCATTTATTCTCACAAAAGAGAAAATCTCCCTTTTTCATTTAAAAGAATTAGAAATATCCCCATTTATCCTCAAAACTAAGTCTGTTGGACTCTTCCTCCTAGTCTCTTATGAGATATTTTCACTTTCACTTTCATCCACTAGTCAAAGGTGAAAATCTTGATTCTTACCCCAACCCCTTCCAAAATTCTATAAATAGGAGAGAAATCCAAGAGCCAAATGACCCAAGTTTTAGGCATCTACACTATAGGCACACTCTGAGTTATCATTTTAGCATTATCATTCTTGCAAATTCATAGCATTTTAGCATTGTTTTTATGTTATTTAGCATCATTTATTACATGTTTAGCTCATTGTATGTCCATTTTCATGGCATTGTAAGAGTTGTTATCCTCATATAATCTGCATCATAGTCATAGATCTTGCATGCATTCTTGTAGATCTGCATTCTAAGCATACTCTTATTTTAGAACTGTCATTGAGATGTTGGTCTAAGAGCTGTCTTAGCGGTTATAGTTAGGGAAACATGAGATGTGCATAAAATTTACATTTTGATAATGATTTCTTTGGTTTAGTCTAGTTCATTGTCATTCTATTGACATTCTGCATTAAAGCTTCATGAATACACAATTATACCATGTACAATAGACATTCACTTATCTAAATTAAGTTTTATTACCCATTTATTAATTTATTTATCACTTGTTAGAACTTCCTCACATCACCTTGTTGGAAAACAACTAGGGTAATGAGAGAAGTCACTCCACATGCCTACCCTACATACCCATGCTCATATCACAATGAGTGCCCAGAGGTAATGCAAGTTACCAACCCAACCCCAATGAACATAACTATCCTAAAATACAATTGAGAGTCCAGGCCTTGCAAGTCACCCAAAAAATGTATGTGCATGTGCTTGTGTGTGGTGCACCACCATCACAAAGATCATAAAACAAGGGTTGCATGAGAACACAAGCAATAAACTACTCAACCAAAATCAAGCTTAGGACAATAGATGCAACACACATCCCAATGCAATATAAAATTGTAATAGTGGTCTAACTAGCATCCTATGGATAATCCAAGTCTATGATCAATATCATGGCAAGAAAACCTAAGAAAAAAGGGTGGCACACAAATCAAGGTAAAAACTTCAAAAATCAAAAAGTTTAAAATTAAAACAAATTTGGTCTTAGGGCACAAAAGCCATGAAAATCCAATAAAATTTAGGTTTGGATATTGTATATGAAAAAGACCAACATAATAGTGTGAAGCCCAAAATCTTAAAAATTAGGAAAACATTCATACTCATCCAATCGGGCAGAATTAACGTCATAAATTAAGGGAAATACTAGTTCTTAGCCTCCTAACATACAACTACTAGAAATGAAAGTAGAAACAAAGCTGAAACATAAAAATGGGAGAGTCCTACTTGACAGCCAAAAAGACTAAAACAAGAATTAGCTAGATAAAATAAATATCCTATGAAAGCTACCAAAAGTTATGGAAAACCAAGGTCTCCCCAAACTAGATCCAACGAGACCAATCTCGTGAAGATCCCATGGTCGTAGCTCTCAAAACAAACAAAAATACAATCATCTAGAAGAGGAATTTGGAAAAAGATCTTAAATTTCTAGTTTTCAAAGGTGATAAGTGAGGAATTGATTTCCTCTTCGGATACTTATTCACTTTTCAAGTGAACAATTGTGAGGAATTAATTTCCTCTTTGGATACTTATTCACTTTTCAAGTGAACAATTGATCAGGGTAAATAACCCAGTAACCTAGTTAAACCCCCAATCAACCAAAATGGAAATAGGATATTCCAAGTAGTTAGAATTCACCTATGGAAAATCTATTAGAAATCAAAACCAATTAAAATAAATCTTGAAAAACCCTTAAAACAAAGTCACTAAAAACCTTACAAACTTTCACAACAATTAGGAACCTCTAGATGCACATACATGTTCATAGGTCTAGTCACATAATGTAAATGAGTCCAGATTTAATAAACATTAGAAATTTTAGTTTAAACACTGCTAGGGATATAAATACTGGACACTAAAACACATGATCAAGTGCAATTACATATAATAACATAGTTGAAGCAATAAATACATTAAATACCCTAATTTAACCACTTATTTAATTATACTAAAATAATTCATTTACATCACTCATGTTCACATAAACAATAACAAAGAAAGAATGAAGTAAATAACCATAGCATTAAATTCAACACATAACAAATCAAAGATATGTCCAAATATTGGATAACCAAATATAATCATAAACATACTATCATCTCAAAATGGCATTGTCATGCAAATATGATCAATTAAACAACATAGTAATCTGACATCTATGATACTAGAAATCAAAGTATAAAATATAACCCTTAGGTCATCTCAAATATAAAAATAACATGAGTAACAAGTATATCTCATAGTATGCTAGTTTGGAAAATGTATAGTAAACTCCATAGCACCTGGTCTCAAATTATGTAGCTGAAATACCTTGACAATAACAAGCCTTCATGAATATTCTCAATTGTGGACCCTCCAAAGGGATCAATAAATTTTGGACTTCATGGTGGTGTCAAGAGATATTGTCTTCAAGTATGTCACATGGGAAGTTAATAGTGGGGATAAGATTAAGTTTTGGAGAGATTCCTAGAATGGATAGCCTCCTTTAATTTCTTTATAGAACACACATGATGTTATTTCTATGTCAAAAAATTTCTAGGGTACACAACATAGTCACTTTATTTCTACAGTTTGTCTTCACTTAGGGAAAGTCTACTAGAAGGATCTAGATCAATTCCCATTGTGCCCACAAAATAGGGATATTCTTTATGGTATACTAAAAAATAAACAAGTCTATTTATCAAATAGGGAAGACAATCTCATTTGGGTTGTAGCAAAAGATGTAAACTATTCAATTAAAGAAGGGTATAAGCTCCTTCAACAAATAAACTACCATCATGTGCATACTCTTTTTGTTGGAACCATGCTATTTTACCATAAGTGGGATGCTTTTCATGGCTTGTAATCAAACACAGGATTTTAAAAAGTAATAGATTGGAGAGGTTGTACATTGTTCATGCCTTTAATTGTGTGTTATGTGGTGAATTTATTGAAATTGTTGACCACTTATTTGTAAGCTGCCATTCTGCACAAAAATGGTGGATGTTTGTTCTTATAAAGTTAAATTATAGTACTCTTCTTTAGAATAAGCTTTGGGATATCTTTCAAGATTGGTTAGTCCTCTTTCCAAACTCCCTATTCTCTAGCATATAGAAATACACCCCAACATTAGTGATTTGGGCCATTTGGTGGGGAAAAAAAGAAGAATCTTCTAAAAAAAAATTCTTCAAATTGAAAAATGTTTTAGAGGGGGTTGAAAGGTCAATTAGTGAAGTGACTAATACAAGCATCAGTATAGGTAGAACCATTTGAGTTATTACCCCATAGGACAATAGGATACTCCAAGATTGGAAAACACTAGTCATACCAAGAGGGTGGGGATTCAATAGTAAATCTCTAACTACAATTGATCAATCCATTGTTCATTAGATTCCACACATTGAAGGATAGTTAAAGCTCAACTTTGATGGAGCTTCTAGATGAAATCTAGGAAAATTGAGGCTTGGTGCATGTATTAGAGATTGCAAAGGTATAGTTTTGGCTCTTATCACTAATTCACTTCTGAATGGTACAAATAATATGACAGAGGCTCATGCCCTATTTACAAGGTTAATTCTGGCCAAAAAGGGTGGTTTTCTTTGATTGCACATAGAAGGAGATTCTCAGGTAATAATCAATGCTTGCATTAATAGGCATACCTTTTTGTAGAAACTTAAATAAATTCTCCTTCATATATAGAAATTACTAGATTATTTTTATGACATATGTTTGTCACACACACTTTGAGAAGGCAACAAAGTGGCATATCTTCTTTTGAATATTGGGTGCAAAGGTATAATGATTTTAACATGTCATCTAGATTAGTTCATCACACATAATGAATCAATTTATAATTTGGTTACATGCAAATTGGTGGGCAACTATTAGTAAGCTAAGGTATTTAGGTTTATGAGGTCATTATTGGTTGTGAAATTGGTATCATACCATAGTACATATTTTTATTTGAAGCCATCAATCTCTTTACCTAATATGCACTTGCATGATTTTGAAATTTATGTTGGGATGATGGTGATGTTTTTATGATTTAGATTTCCTATTGTGATGGATGAAGTAAACACTGCACATGGCTTCACATGTGTCAAACTTAATTTCAGAATTCTCATGGTTAACTTGTTTTGGGTAGCAATAAACTCATTCAGTTATCCGCATCTTCCCACAATCTAAAAGTACATATTTGTTCCTTAAATATATTTGTCTTAGTTGATGAATATTTCCTTGTATTGAGATGTCATCTCCTACAAATGTGTGCACTAAGTGTGATTTTTCCTATAAGTTCCATTAGGAAATTACTCCAAAAAACTATAAGATATGGATTTAGCTTCACCTAGATGAAAATATTTTACCATCACTTGTGGATGATGCTACCCTCAAGGTGATATACATAGTCAATTCACCTTCAATTCATCATGCAATCAAGCATATTATTGGAGAAGAACTTATCTCTCTAATTGTTAAGAATTTTATATATCCTTCAAATTTGGTGTCTATCTTTTTGTCAAATTCCATGGATCTTTTGCAATCAGTCTATCTTCTAGAGGCATATTTGTTCCTTAAATATATTTGTCTTAGTTGATGAATATTTCCTTGTATTGAGATGTCATCTCCTACAAATGTGTGCACTAAGTGTGATTCTTCCTATAAGTTCCATTAGGAAATTACTCCGAAAAACTATAAGATATGGATTTAGCTTCACCTAGATGAAAATATTTTACCATCACTTGTGGATGATGCTACCCTCAAGGTGATATACATAGTCAATTCACCTTCAATTCATCATGCAATCAAGCATATTATTGGAGAAGAACTTATCTCTCTAATTGTTAAGAATTTTATATATCCTTCAAATTTGGTGTCTATCTTTTTGTCAAATTCCATGGATCTTTTGCAATCAGTCTATCTTCCAGAGGTCCTTTCTCAGAAAGTTGTCAAACGCTAATATTGGGAGGACAAGAAGATCAAGATTATAATGCAACAATATGACCTTTGGGTTGGTAATGCCTTAGTGGGGGGTCTGTTCACAAGGTCTCAACTTCTTAAGAAGCATGAGTACATGGTTATGTTCGATGCACTTCACAGGTCTTTTCAGAATCAAAGCTCTTGGGCTATGAAATCTACTATACAAATTTCTACTCATACCCTTGGTTATCAGCTTGAAGAAAAAATTCAGAAAATAGGGCATGTCTTTTTGGATTCTCTAGCCCTTTTGAATTTTTTTTACCTTGCTCGACACCCGCACAACCCTTTGGAGTGGTCACCTTTGGCCTTGTGTGACAATGTGCATGCTTGACAAGACATTGGGTTGTAGAATGCATATTTTCCTTTCAACACTATAATTGCCTCTACTTTGGGTGAGTTTTTTGTTTAGGATGCACATGCTCATGGGGACCATCTAGGTGGTGTGGTGTTTAGTGTTATTATTATGGAGTCTAATTAGTCTCCAAGTGGGAAATTATTGTGATATGTGTAGACAATTAAAAATCCTTTAGAAACTAAAGTAATTTTATTTTCTAAAAAAGTCCCTAATGACATCATCATTTATTAATTAATTAATTTATTTTTATGCCATTAAATCCCTTTATCTTAATTAAAAATATTTAATTAAGGAACCCCTCCCAAAAATGTTTAAATCTTATTTAAACATTATTTTCTTATTTATTAATTATTTAATTAATAAATTGACCAAAATCCCAAAATAAATAATTTATTTATATTTTTTGCCCAAAACTTGGCCAATTTCTTTAAGACCACTAACCTCTTCCAAAATCTTCTAATCCTTCTTTAATTTTGATTAAAGGCTAATCCCATCATTTCCTACCCCTAATCCCAACTCAAAATATTTAATTAAGATTAAATATTAATCCTCATGTTTATTAAAAATATTTTAATAAATATCTCCTCAACCCAAACCCTTGAAATAAATAAAACTTTATTTATTTCCTAAAAATCTTATTTATCCTCATCCTAGGAAGTTCTAGACTCTTCTAGAAAGTCTTCATCCTCATCCAAAGCCTAGACTCTTCTAGAAGATGTCAATCTTTATCTTTAATCCTAATCCTAATCCCCTCCTAACCTTGTCACATTTCTTAAACATGGGTTAAGACTTGCTAACCCAAGCCAAAGCCAACAAATATCTCCTCCTTCACCCACCCTCATTAAATACCATCCACTTGCCCATCTCTAACAAGGCTAATCTAATCTTAACCCAAGCCTAATCCAAGCCTTAATCATTTTCACATTCCTAAGTAAAGCTTAAGACTTTCTTAATCCAACTCAAATCAAAATATCTCAACTCTCTCACAAATATCCCAACCATAAAACTTTATGAAGCCCACAAAGCCATAAATGACTCTTACAAGTCGATTTACTACTCTTACAAGCCATTATGAGGGTCTTTATGAGCTTTCAGCCTCCTTTGTTGACCCCTCAACCCCTCTTGCTCTAACCAATGACCTTGTGACATGTGTCACTTCCTGATTGGCTATAAAGAAGCACAATTGATGTGCTCTCCTCTCGTTCAATCTAAACCTTCCATAAGCTTTCTCCCATCCTTGCATCCTAGCCCTTGATCCCTTAATCCCTTTGCCTATTTAAGGAATCCTCTCCCAAGCCATTTTAACACAATCTAGAAAGTAAATCCATAATGTCATTTTGAGAAGCCATTTTTACATCAAATCCATTCACCAAAATCTATCAAAAATTCTTCATTGAAGCCAATTTGAGCATTTGAGCATACATACATAATCAAGCCATCTTAGCTATTAGACACACCTCTACATCTAGTGATCATCCTCATTGAGAGAGCATATCCATGGCTCATATTCTCATTTGAGGAGTTCACTATGTCTCTCATGAAGTTATGTTAAATTAGTATGCAAATGCTTTTTGATTGTTTTAATTTGGTGTTTCTAACATACTAAAGTAGCATATATATTTTGGCACGCCCGGTGGGACCCCACATGGGTCATCTTCATTAGCTTTTTAAGTCAAGTTTTGTATGTCATTTGCTAATTTTGGCTAATTTTGCTTATTTTTGTGATTGTTAGGATTGTATAAATTGGTTTTGCAAGTCCACACGAGCATGAAGAAGACAAAGGAACTCATAGTCTATCTCACAGTGTTTGCAGATTTTTTCAAGCTTATAGGTGGATGGAGCACTTGGAATTCTTCTTCCTCTTCTTGTCTATATTTTATTCTATTCTGTCTACTTCTTCTGCTTCTTCTTGAGGGATCTTGGCCTTTTTTTTTAAGGAAACAAAATCATACACACTTTTTTTTTAAGTGCTTAAAATGAACCCCCAAATTATACTTAAATCCATTAAAAACTAAAAATTTGCAAAAAAAAAATAAAAATCTTTTAACAAGTGAAACTAAACCAATCCAATCATTTGCATCCTTGCAACATCAAGGTTTTAGATGCATTCATGAAAAGTTAGGAACACTTCATTTTTGGGAATTTAAAAAGAACTTCAAGTTTCCATTTCAAAAGGTTCAAAATCAACACTAAGTGCACACTAAAATCTAAATCAAACTCAAAACATCAATCAAGGATAAAATGAACCTCATTTGCAAATATTTTAAAGTTCTTTTAAAAATCTCATGAAAACTAAGAGTCCTAAATGGTTGCCAAAATTGTCCTAAAAAGCTTAGTTATTTGTTCCAAACAAATGTCTTGTTGCAAAATCTTGAATGTTTCTTAGGTTTTTCATGCATCAAAACAATCTAGGAATATCATTTTTGAGCTTAAAACATGCAAACTAGAACACAAAATCTTGAATGAAAACCAAAATCCAAAGAGTCATTTTCACTTTTGAGTCCAAAACAATCTTGAATGAACTAAAGTTAAAAAAAAGCACTTCAAAGTTCTTAAAACAACACACAAAATCTCAATCTTGAATGCTCAAAGGAAAAAACTTGAATGTTTAATCACTTGTCTTTGAATGCATGTTGCTAAAATCACTCTTGAGTGCCATGGATTAAAATCAAGTTTTAAATTTTTTTTTATGAATGCATGATTAAAACAACAAATCCAATCTTGAATGCAAAAGGTCAATTAATCATTACAATATCTCACACTTTATCTTTTGGGGCATAAAAAGAATCTACATTTTAGAAATTTTCTATGTTATAAAAACAAATAAAGACACTTTGAGTGAATTTGTTGTTGGACCCACCCTCTTTAATAACCCATCATTCTAACCATTGGTTGCAATATCAACGCCATATATGGGGATGGGTCTACCTAAGAAGGTGTTAAGTGCTCCACAAAAATCAAACTCCACTCACTTGAGTTTTTATTGGTTTTTCTAAGATAGAAATTTTTTTGAATGCACATTAGTCTTGCTAACACTTCATTTGAGCATAAAAATTGAACAAATCTTGACGTGGAGGGCCTCTGGGTGTGTGCTTGAAATTGAGCTTTACACACATCTTTGTTTTGAGCTTAAAACAAACTCACACTCAATCTTAAATGCCTTAAAGAAAATCAATCAATACTTGACGTGGAGGGCCTCCAGGCACGCGAGTTTACTTTTTGTTGACCCTAAATCTTCTTGGTGTATTCATTCTTCAATCACTTCTCTTTTGTTGGCACATTTCAAATTGGAATTGAACCTTTGCATCTTAAATCACGTGTGTTTTCAAAAGGTCTAGATCAAAAAACTTAAGCGTCAGTTGGAAAAGAAATTTGTCTTTTAGCCCAAGATTGTCCAAGTCTTCTCTCCCCTTGTCGTCTTTCGAGGTCATCTTGGGTGCATAAGATTAGGATCCAAAATCTTGTTTAAGTTTTAGGAGGCCTACTCGGGGATTTCATCACCCCTTGGGATGACCTCAACTCTAGCATTCTGACGGAGCATAAAGATCAGGAGGTGAATCCAAAGACACCTCTCTTGGGATAAAAATTTTGTCACTTGGGCTAAGCCTCAAGGAACTTTATACCCTTGAGAAGTGAAACAGGAGAAGTGGGTTACCGCTCCTCTAGGCTGTGTGACATCTTTTTGGTTTCATCTATGGATTTGGGCCTCACGTATCTTGCTTATATCGAGGACTCCCTAGCTTAACCAAATTTCATCCTTGTAGAAAGCTTCCTAGGATGTTGGTGTGTTTGACGTGCTTGCTCCAAACTTTTGTCTACTTGTTTGTTCATAGCTTTTCAATGAATGTTTTCCAACTTTGGTCAAAATTCCAAAAAAGTAGAAATCTCCCAGCTCAAGGCATACTTAGCATAGTCACTTCCTCATCAGAAAATCATCCAAGCTCCCCCACCACAACCGAATCTATCTAGTTCTTTTCTTTAGAACAATCCAAAATCCAAAGTCCATCCAAATCATCCCCCCAGCTAGCTAGCAACCCAATCCAAAATCACCCAAGCCTTTAAAGAATTGTTGTTACTCTGCTAGAGTTTGCTATCCAATCAATCTCTCCAAATCCCTCAATCTCCCCAAGGTTATCCCTTTGACAGAGCTTTGTCTAGGGTAATCTAGCCTTGTCAGTTGTCATCCCTCATCACCTTAAGCTAAAGCTTAAGATCCACAAGTGGTCAATCTCGTGTCATGCCCATAGGATCATTTGTCTATCCTCAAGTTGGCACCAAAAGCCACCAATCCTGCACATAGAAAAGAAAAACTCTCACTTTTTGACAGCATACCCTTGAAGCCTTCCATCCACAAGAAAGCCAAAAATCTCTAGCCAATCCTCCTTAGGTCTATCATGCAGCTTTGACTCTCCCTAGGAAATCTTTCATCAACCAATCCAAAATCTACGCTTAATCCAAATCTAACCATGAGCTTCCGTGTTCATCCATATGTAAGACCCCATCCCCATCCAACTCATCATCAAAAAATGAAATCCCAACCCTATCATGATGAGTTTGGTCACATTGTCCTTTCTCCTGCTACATCCTATTCCAATGATGATGAAAATCTTGTTGACTATGATGAGTATCTTGAGAGCCCTAGATGCCTTCCACCAACCATCCCCAAAAATCTGAGCATTCCTCCAAACTATCTAGTCATGCCATCTCATATCCCAACTTCTTCTCCATCACCCAATCAACCAAGCTTCCAATCTTCCACCCCATCACACTAGCTATTCCTGTCAATCCACCACCTCCACCTCTGACACACAAGTCTCCCAAGAATCTCCTAGAGGAAATAAAAGAAAAGCCACCTCCAACAGTCAATAAGCCATGTCATCTAATCCAACCATGTGAAGTAGTCAATGATGAAGCTTCCCCATCTATAATATCACCTCCATCTCTCATAGCCATCATCCCCATACCATCCATCAAATTGCTTAAAATCTTTCCACTTCCTGTAAGCATCAAAATCCCACCACCTATCAAATCCCTCCAAATCCTATTCACATCAGCTCCAAGCATTTCCCAAATCTCTCGTAATGACCCTTATGCATCCATCTTCTACTCACCCATCTCCACTACCAAATCTCCCATCTATCCATCCGTTACCTTTGAAGAATCCATCCCTTCACCTCCTATCGCACCATCCACTCCAATCCAATCCTATTAAGATCCTGCCCAAAAGCATGTTGACATCCCCCAAAGCATAAACAAAGATATCATCATACCATGTCTTCCATCCATAGTGTAGTCACCATCCCCTCCATCTCCAAAACCTCAAGCCATACCTCCTCTACTGTAGGATATCATTTCATCCCATTAGCTAGATCAAGATCCTATCCTACCATCTCCTCCGCTCCATGCTTCCATCTTACCACCTATCCAAGCTATTCCACCATCTATAATCTACCCTCTTGGTTCACTTACATTCATCCATGGTAGCCCCCTCTCAGTAGAAGAATTAAGAACAATATCTCCCCATTGCAGTACATCTAATAAAGCACTTCTACCATTTTCTACAAGCAAAAAGTTTCCTCAGCTCATTCAAATGCTCAATCGATGGCATTATCAAGTTCAAGGTTTAGGACCACAAGAGCAAGGAATTAGAAAGCCTATTATTGTACAAAAGAATCTAGGATTTCATGGTCTTGGATATGTATCCAAAGGCTCACCATCTAAAAGTTTTGGTACATGCCATCCCCAAATCAAGCCTATCTCCAGGCCCACCATGCTAGCCTCCCATAACTCCTTCAAGAAATCTTATGTCATCCCCCCTCCACCATCTTTGCAACTCAAAAAAACCTACCATATCTCCCCTTCATTCGCTAAATCCATTTTGGGTTTCCATGTCCCAAAATCTACCATCCTCCATCCTCCTATCAGCCATCATAAAAATCTTATTCCCTCCATTCCTACGCAAGATCAACAAAGGCACATATCAGGGCACATCATCCATCATCATCCTTCTAAACACTCTTCCATATCCTCTCCATATCACAAAGCCTCTCCTATCCATCTTCCCAAAGCTTACTATAGTAATGTGAATGCCAACTTCAAAATGCATAAAGCTAAAAATCCACATCCTAGGCAATCATATGTCTATTCTAAAAGACATACTCCAAAAATGCAAAATCCAATCAAAGAATGCAAAGAAATGCAAAATCCTATGAAAAGAGAATCCAAAACCATGTGGATCCCAAAGAAAAAATTTGAAACCCAATGCATAATGGCATCCACCATTGCTAATCCCCCATCTAGTGATTTGTGTCCCCCATCTCCTAACTCCATCTTGGGTGCCTATATCCCCAAGCGTACTTCCACAAATCCTCCATCAAGCCCACATCTACCATCTATCCCCCATGTGTTCTTTTCACACCCCTCCCAACATGTGCCAATGTTGATCCTGCAAGCATCCCCATCTCATGCTCCTTTCCAGCCTTTTCATCCCTCCATCTCCTACCATCAATCCCATCTAATCTGATCTATTGCATAAATCACACATCCAGTGGACCAACAACTAGCAACAAAATTGAACATTCCAGTAGCCAGTGAAAAATCCCAAAAAAGCCAAAAAATAGCTGAAGAAAGCCAAAATCATTCCAGCTAAGTCCAAGTCAAAAAGTCAAAAAAGAAAAGAAAAATAAAGCATCCACTGGTGAAAACTTGGCAATTCAACTACCTTGGATAAGTACCATGATGAAAACTTGGCAAACCAACGTCATGTGTAATCTAGCCATCCCCAGCTTAGCCTATCATCCTCATGCTTTTGGTCACATCTTGCCATCCAGCTCCATCGTCCAATTTATCCACCTATCTTTCATCCTCCAACTTTTATCTATCACTATCCACTTATCTTTTGCAACCTCACCCCATCATCCCAGCTATCATCCATCTCCCTAGCACCTTTAGCTTTTCCATCCTAGCTTTAATCCTATCACATCCATCATAAGACCTCCTTTCACATGTCATCTTCTGATTGGGGGCACTGTATTCCTTGGAGATCTTGTCTTGTCCATCCTCCCTTGTCATTGGTATCTCGCTCTAGGCTATCCTCATGCAGATCCAATGTCATCCTCTCATTAGCCATTCACTCTAGCTCCATCTATCAGCTCAGCTACCACCAACCTTAGCATTGTCCCCATCCTTGGTCGCACATCTATCATCATCATTGGATGCATCCTGCCAAATCCATATCTTCTACTATGACCTCATTCTTAGCTTTTGCATCTTGCACCAACTTGAGCCATCCTGCTATCTTATCATCTGAAGCTCCTATATAGCTTGTAAATAATCTTGTATCCAATGCTTGTGTCATACCTTGTATCATAGCTTGTATATCCAATCTTGTCCAAAAAAACTTGTACATTTGTACCATATCTTGGTCCATTAGCTTTTACATCCTCTTTAGCTTAGTACCATTGTATCTATCCAACTTTCATGTCAGTTCATCCTTGATTAGCATCTTGCACACATTGCACAAATCTTGGTTAGCTATTCCAATGCATCTTTTAGCTAGATCTCTTGTCATCAAAGTGTTATCCTTCTCAGTTCAGCTTGCCCAGTGCATCACTAATTTAAATCCACTAGCTTAGGTGCTCTCTAATAGATCCTTGTAGGATATAGCTTTCCTCATGTCTGATCTTGGTCTGTTAGTACCTTGTCCTACCCATCTAATTGGCAAACGGTTCTCTTTTGGATTTTCACTTTCTTTTGATTTGGAATCTTCCCTTTTGGGTCTTGAAGTATCTTTTCCAAGAAATCTTTTTGTTCCCTCCTCAAGGTTTCCATGATCTTCCATATCATGGTATGCTGCGAATGGGGCACTTTGAGCATATGGTTTTGATCAAGTCTTTCATTTGTTTCTTTTTTGCTTGTGGGTTACTCAGTGTCGATTCCACATTGTTTCCTCCAAGTTTCATGTGTGATGCTGGGGCAATCATAATGTGTTTGTTTTGAGTCAATCCATCAGTCCTCTAGATGGTTGGTGACACGGCCTTCATGTTCTTGGTAACCTTGGAAATTAACCAACAGTCCTATAGCAAATCTAGTGCTCAACTACATGGTGGTACTTCTCTTTGAAGTATCCCCCTGCTCAAAAAGCTTTAATAGATTCCCTTCATCTCCATTATCCCCCATCCATATCCAGCATCTGTCTCTCCTAACCCAGCTTATGCATCAGTATCTCTTTGAATCAATCTTCACTTTTACCTTTAGGGATCCACAATCCTAGTCTTAGGGATCCACCAATCCAATCAATCCACCAAGCCTCATCTTTCGAGATCCACAATCCTAGTCCCAGGGATCTCCAAAACCCATCTTCTACCAATCTGACTCTTTGCAATCCTATTGCATCAGCTTTATAATCCCCTCATCCATCTCCCTATCCTGGATTCCTTTTTATAGTGCTCCTCTCCTTCATCCTCCACCTTCCCTAAAGTCTTAAGTTTGCTTCCTCTTATGCATCTAATTTTCTCCTTTATCATTCTCCCATAGTGAGAGTTTGAGCTAATTTAGCCCCTTCTCTTTGCCAATCTGAGTCTCCTTGCTCATCTTGAATTCTTGTATTTTTTAAGAAACCGTTGAGCCTCATTTTCTCTCCCCATCGCCTTCTTGAGGGGGCATCATGTAGTCCATTCTCTCTCTTCTACCTGAGACTGGGGCAACTGTGTTGCTCCATAAAGTCATCTCCATGTCATTTATATCTGAACTTCTTTGAAATAATGTTGTTTCAACACTATGTCAAAGAGGGGCAAAATGTAGACACCTAAAAATCCTTTAGAAAATAAAGTATTTTTATTTTCTAAAAAAGTCCCTGATGACATCATCATTTATTAATTAATTATTTAATTAATTAATTTATTTATTTTTATGCCATTAAATCCCTTTATCTTAATTAAAAATATTTAATTAAGGAACCCCTCCCAAAAAATTTTAAATCTTATTTAAACATTATGTCCTTATTTATTAATTATTTAATTAATAAATTGACCAAAAATCCCAAAATAAATAATTTATTTATTTTTTGCCCAAAACTTGGCCAATTTCTTTAAGACCAATAACCTCTTCCAAAATCTTCTAATCCTTCTTTAATTTTGATTAAAGGTTAATCCCATCATTTCCTACCCCTAATCCTAACTCAAAATATTTAATTAAGATTAAATATTAATCCTCATGTTTATTAAAAATATTTTAATAAATATCTCCTCAACCCAAACCCTTGAAATAAATAAAACTTTATTTAATTCCTAAAAACCTTATTTATCCTCATCCTAGGAAGTTCTAGACTCTTCTAAAAAGTCTTCATCCTCATCCAAAGCCTAGACTCTTCTAGAAGATGTCAATCCTTATCTTTAATCCTAATCCTAATCCCCTCCTAACCTTGTCACATTCCCTAAACATGGGTTAAGACTTGCTAACCCAAGCCAAAGCCAACAAATATCTCCTCCTTCACCCACCCTCATTAAATGCCATCCACTTGCCCATCTCTAACAAGGCTAATCTAATCTTAACCCAAGCCTAATCCAGGCCTTAATAATTTTCACATTCCTAAGTCAAGCTTAAGACTTTTTTAATCCAACTCAAGTCAAAATATCTCAATTCTCTCACAAATATCCCAACCATAAAACTTTATGAAGCCCACAAAGCCATAAATGACTCTTACAAGTCCATTTATATCTCTTACAAGCCATTATGAGGGTCTTTATGAGATTTGAGCCTCCTTTGTTGACTCCTCAACCCCTCTTGTTCTAACCAATGACCTTGTGACATGTGTCACTCCCTAATTGGCTATACAGAAGCACAATCCATGTGCTCTCCTCTCATTCAATCTAAACCTTCCATAAGCTTTCTCCCATCCTTGCATCCTAGCCCTTGATCCCTCAAGCCCTTTGCCTATTTAATGAATCCTCTCCCAAGCCATTTTAACACAATCTATAAAGTAAAGCCATAATGCCATTTTGAGAAGCCATTTTTACATCAAATTCATTCACCAAAATCTATCAAAAATTCTCGATTGAAGCCCATTTGAGCATTTGAGCATACATACATAATCAAGCCATCTTAGCTATTAGACACACCTCTACATCAAGTGATCATCCTCATTGAGAGAGCCTATCCATGGCTCATATTCTCATTTGAGGACTTCACTTTATCTCTCATGAAGTTACGTTAAATTAGTATGCAAATTCTTTTTGATTGTTTTAATTTAGTGTTTCTAACATACTAAAGTAGCATATACAATATGAAGCCTAATCAGACTTAGAGGTTTATTTGGTGCAATTTCCCTCCCGATTATTTCTACTAGGGTTTAGGGGTAGTGCCCCCAATATAGAGTCAAAGGGTAGCACCCCTGCGAGGTCTTGGGGTAGCCCCTCAGGTGCTCTCCCTATCATAGTATAGGGTGGGGTTGAGGGCAAATGCCCTTGTAGGGGTTTTCGAGGGCAACACCCCTTATATTGTAAAAGGTGTTAGGTACTATTTTTCTATTATTCTAGCCCTAATTTTGTAAGTGGCAAAAACTTGTATAAAAAGGCTTAAGATTAGGGATTTCATGATGAATGGTGATATTGTAGCTTCTTGCAGTAGTATTAAGCTATATGGGGTTATATATTGTAATCATGTTGTAGTCACTGGATAATAATAATATTGGACTTGATGTCGGTTGACGTAGCCCAGTGATTGGGTGAACCACGTTAAATCTTGGTGTCTTGTGTTCTCTTTTATGCTATCTACTATTTTTTGGTATTGGTTATATTTGCATGTAACTGCTATTTTTGTCTGAGGTTAATCCTAACAAGTGGTATTCAAGCTAGACAATTGTTGATTTTTTTTAGCCAAACCATCATCATTTTTTTTAATGATCCTCTGCAAGAAGGTCTCATAGTTGAGTGGGAGTGATGGCAGATGAGGGTAAGCTAAGGGTTGACAATTTTAATGGGAAAAACTTAAAGTTATGGAAAATGCAAATGGAGGACTATCTTTATCAGAAGGATTTATGAAAGATGTTGGAAGGAAAAACCAAGAATCAGGGATCTATGACAAATGATGAATGGGATCTTTTGGACATAAAGGCTCTTGGAAGCATTCGATTATGCCTAACACCATTAGTGTCATTTAATATTATAAAGTGAAGATAATAGAAGAGTTGATACAAACCCTAGTGAAACTATATGAAAAGCCCTCTACTCCAAACAAGGTATTTATCAGGAAGCATTTATTTAATATAAAAATGATAGAGGGTGGATCTATTGTAGATCATTTAAATGAGTTTAATACTATTACTAGTTAATTATCTTTTGTGGGTATCAATTTTGATGAAGAAATTAGGGCTCTCTTGATTTTGTGTTCTTTTCCTAAAAGATACAATGACTTGATAATGGCTATGAGAAATTCAATTTCTAGATCTAGTACCCTAAAATTGATGATGTGATCGGTGTAATTTTGAGTGAGGAAACTCATAGGAAAAACTCAGGTGGATCTACATGAGGAAGTTCTTTGAATGCACAAAGCAAAGGAAAAATCACCGAGAGAGGAAATAATTTTATAAATCATGGGAAATCAAGAGGAAAGTCAAAGGGAAAGAGGTCTTAGTCCAGAGGATCAAGAGATTGTTGCTACTATGGGAAATTAGAGCATTAGAAGAAAGATTGTTGGACTCAAAAAAATAATGAAGGAGATAAACTAGAAGGGAACAAGGAGGCAAATGTGGTAAGTAACAAATCCAAAGAGAATTCTTTGCTTCTATATTTAGAATTTGATGATGATTCATGGGTTTTAGATTTTGGTGATTCTTTTCATGCTACACCTTAAAGAGGTTATTTCATTGATTATGTCCAAGGGGATTTTAAGCTTGTTTATTTGGGGGATAATGAACCTTGTTAGATTGTTGGAAAGAGAAAAGTTAAGATTAAGTTGCAAAATAGGAATCACTGGCTACTATATGAGGTAAGATATGTTCCAAGGCTAAGTAGGAATTTAATTTTTAGAGGGCAACTTGGTGATGAGGGTTGTGTTAGCATGAATGTTGATGCTATGAGAAAACATCGTAGAATAGTGTTATTACTGCATTTGTCATTGATGACAACATAGTCAAAATGACAGCACAGTAAATTGAGATTTATATATTAAGGACATCACATTGAATATTTTCCCATGTGTAGTTAATAGGATATACTATAGCATGCATTTGACATGTGGTCAAGTGCAGAAAACCTAAATCAACATCGTATGAAAGATATTAATGATTTACAGAGATCTGTAGGTAAATAGAGCATTGGGAAAATAGTCTCTATTGTATGATCAATATAACACATTATGTTTGGAATAAAGGGTTGCACAGTTAACTAGAGGGAGTGCACTGACAATTGATGACATCAGTAAGTGTGCAAGTATGGAAGTCACAGTGTGAAAGTTTGGAAACAACTATGAGCTGATAGTATTAATTAAATGTGTATTTCATTTAATTAAATATAGAGCTAACTCAAAGGAATGTGAAGTGTATGAAGCTGACTATAAAGATTAATAATTAAGTATGGTATAAAGGAAAGGTGTTTTCAAAGTTCTAGAGATTGTAATTATGACCGAGAAGCAGAGAAGACTTGCAAATTATAAAGTAAAAGACAAGAGTAATCTACTAATGTGTGTAAGTGCCCTTAAGGGTTATTAATGAGTTCTAGATTTGTTTGCATGATCTAAAGATGGAGTTTGACATACTAGATAGAGGAAGAGAAAAGAGATTGTTCCACATCTATTATTCTAAAAAGAATAGTACCAAGATCAATTGGATAGTGGGTTCATTGATCTGATTCTGAAGCTATTTGGATAGTGTGTTCAATTGCCTTCTACAACTCCTAACAGTGTTGGAATCTCCAAATAGGGATACAAGGTCTCCTAAAGAGGATTTTTTGTACTAAGCATTACAATAGACTCCTAATAGGGTCTATCCTCTAACAAGGAATATTCAAATCAGTACATTATTCTATGGGTCTTTATGATTGTTTACTTTGGTTGATAAAGTAAGAATTGTTTAAGTTTGATACATAATTGATTCACTCCACCCTCTCAATTATATTGGTGAACTATTACTTTCAACAATTGGTATCAGAGCCTCAGGTCCTTGAAAGAAAGTTTAACAACTTTGGGAGATCCATGAAAAATATTTTCAAAAAGGAAGGTCCTAGATTTTATGGCATAAAATACAATAGTTGGAAAGATAGAATGAAGACTCATCTCTTGTGCATGGGTCTAGGATATTGTCTTGTGACCAAGACATCCAAAAAAATTGCACAAGAAGACAATCTTGAAACATTCACCAAAGAATAGAGAGAAGTATTAATGTGCAACATAAGGTCAAGAGAAGAAATACTATTAGCATTACCTAAAAGTGAGTATAGTCAAGTAAAACTACTTAAAACATCTCATGAAATTTAGAAAACTTTAGAAGCTAATTATGAAGGTGATACACATGCAAAAAGAGTTAGATTGAAAAATTTGTATTGCACATTTCAAGATGCTGGAGTGATGGAAGATGAATCTATGAGAAGCTATGTTGGAAGAATATCTGAGATTTCCACAGGAATCACATCTCTTGATGGAAAGAAATTTGATGATGAAGTGATATGAAAGATCTTGAAAAGTTTGACACCACCTTTCAAGTAAGTAGCATAAATGATTCAACTTATGATACCTTGCACTACTAATTTCACCAAAGAGGCATTGCTTGGTAGATTGAAAGCTATAGAATTTGATTTGAAATAGTTTGGTGAATTGGAAAAAGTTAAGACAACATTTAGTGCATTAAACATCAAACCTGGTTTAGCAAGGAGCCCAAAAAAATAGGGAGACATTGCTAGCAGCAACAAATCCATTGAAGAAAAGATCCAAGAATGAGTGGCTCTTCTTGTGGAAAGAAAAAAAGATGGTATGCATATCTTTAAATGTTGGATTTGTAATGAACATGGTCATTATGCATCTAAGTGTCCTAAAAGAGAAAGGAAGTTTAAGGGTAGATTCAAATCTAGAAGATCTAGAAATTTTTTATACGCTAATGAAGAAGAAGATGAAGAAGAATTTGATCAAAGAAAAAGTGAAGATGAATTAGGATTTGTAGCTATAAAAGAGGATGATCTTGATAGAGAAATCATAGAAGAAAGTGCATTGATTTCACAAGTTGAAAAGAAAGATTGGATCATTGATAGTGGTTGTTCACATCACATGACTATTGATATGAGCAAGTTTGTCAAATTCAGAAGCTATGATGGAGGAATTGTTAGAGTAGGGAATAATGCAACTTGTCATATTACAAGAATTGGATTTATAACACTTGATGGTAAAACATATACTAATGATGTTTATTTTGTTGATGAACTTAAGCATAAATTGTTGAGTGTTTGAAAGCTTATGGACAAAGGCTATCAACTGCAATTTGGTAATGATACATGCATTATCAAGAACAAGGAAGGATAACTACTTGGTACTAGCACAAAAACTAGAGATAATGTATTTCAGTTAAACTTCACTAAAATAAAATTTTTAGTAGCAAGGATTGACAACAGTTGGTTATGGCATAGAAGATGTTGTCACATTAACTTTGATAACATTATGAAGGCCAATAATACACTTGCTGTGAGAGATTTACTCAAAATCTCTAAGCCCATTGACACTATTTGTAAGGAATGCATTTTGGCTAAGTAGAAAAGAGTCTCATTTTCTAGCAAGCAATTTTGTACTACACAAAATTTGGAATTGGTACATACAAATATGAGTGGTCCTACAAGAATAAGAGGATTCTATGGAGAAAGGTTCTTCATGCTTTTTGTTAATGATTTCACTAGAATGATGTGGGTAGCTCTTCTTAATGAAAAATTAGAAGCATTTGAGAAATTTAGGATATTTAAGAACAAGGTTGAAAATGAATTTGGAGTTAAGATCAAAAGCTTAAGATTAGATAGAGGAGGATAATTCACCTCTAGAGAATTCAATATCTATTGTGAAGAACATGGTATAAGGAGACAACTATCCTCACCCCATAAACCTAAGTAGAATGGGATTGTTGAAAGAAGAAACAAATCAATTGTTGAAGCAACAAGAGCTATGTTATTTGAGAATGATGTACCAAAGACCTTTTGGAGAGAAGTAGTCATTACAATAGTATACACACTGAACAAAGTGTAGATTAGGAAAGGTATGAACAAAACTCCCTATGAATTATAGTTTGGTCACTCACCATTAGTCAGGTACTTTAGGATATTTGGTAGAAAATGTTACATTAGAAGAGGTGATGATATTGGTAAATTTGATCTAAGGAGTGATGAAGGTATGTTTCTTGGTTATTCATTTAAAAGTAAAGCTTATAGACATTTCAATTATAGAAAAAAACTATAGCAGAGTGCACAAATGTTAAAGTTGATGAAAAGTTTGGTACCAAGGAAAAGATGATGGACTATAAATCTAATGGAAATGATTACTTTGGAAAGGTTGACAAAAGTAATGAGTTATTTCTCAAGACTAACAATGACTTGTAGAATAATGTGCAAATTGAAGATATGAGAGAAGAATAGAGCACAATACATGAGATAAGAATTGAAGCAACAAATCCTACTCCAAAGAGAAACATGATAAGAAATCATCCTATTGATCAAATAATAGGAAGTAAAGAAAAAGGGGTAATGACAAGGAGCAAAATTAATGAAGAACTATGTCTAATGTCTCAAGTAGAACCAAGAAACACAGATGAAGCAATCAAAGATAATTATTGGAAAGACACAATGAAGGAAGAACTCAAGAAGATAATTAAAAATAACAAATGGGAATTGCATTCTAGATCCAAGGACAAAAATGTGATTGGCGCTAAATGGGTATTCAGAAATAAAATGAATGAACAAGGAGAAATGATAAGAAATAAGGCAAGACTTGTGTGCAAAGGCTACTCTCAACAAGAAGGAATTGGTTATGAAGAAACATATGCACTTGTAGTAAGAATGAAAATAGTTAGAATGTTCCTAGCAGATGCAACAAACAAGAATTTTATGGTATATTAGATGGGTGTTAAGTCAGCATTCTTAAATGGAGAACTTGAAGAAGAAGTTTACATTGAGCAACTAGAGGGTTTTCCTTTAACAAAAGAAAAGGATATTGTTTGTAGACTAAAGAAAGCATTATATGGATTAAAACAAGCACCAAGAACTTGGTATGCAAGGTTGGACAAATACTTAGCAAAGCTTGGATTTTCTAAAGGAACAACATATGGTAACTTGTACTTAAAGAAAATAGAAGATGGGTTGCTGATAATTATTGTATTTGTTGATGACATCATTTTTGGTGGAAATGATGAAGCCAGTAACAAATTCTCAAAAGACATGAAGAATGAGTTTGAAATGAGCATGATAGGTGAAATGAAATTTTTCTTGGGATTGCAGATTGTTTAGAACAAACAAGGTACCTTTATTTCTCAAAACAAGTATTTAAAGGATTCACTAGAAAGATTTGGTTTAGAAAGTTGTGAACCTATTGGAACTCCTATGGTAATTGGTCATAAATTATCTAGCAAAGATGAGATGCCTACTGTTGAAAAAAATAAGTATAGATCTATGATTGGAGGATTATAGTATTTGACTCATAGAAGACTAGATATAGCCAATGAAGTTGGAATTGTGGCAAGATTTCAAGTTGATCCTAAGGAACATCACCATGCAACAGTGAATATTTAGATATCTAAAAGGAACATCAGATTATAGTATTTGGTATGATAGAAATAGTGACTTTACTCTCTGTACCTATATACATATTGATTGGGCAAGAGACAAGGATGATAGTAAAAGCACTAGTGGAGGAGAATTTTTCCTTGGTGAAAGATTAGTTTCTTGGCTCAGCAACAAGCAGTATTGTACCTCACAAATTAGTGTAGAGGTAGAGTATGTTGCAGCAACAAATAACTATAATCAAATCATATGGATGAAGTAGATGATGAAGGATATTGGAATCACATTCATAGAACCTATTATCATTTATTGTGATAACACAAGTATAGTCAACATGTCTAAGAATCTGATTTTGCATTCTAAGACTAAGCACATTGCTATAAAATATCATTTTCTGAAAGAAAAAGTTGTAGAGAAAGAAATCAGATTGGAATACATTAGGACTAAGGAAAAAATTGTAGAAATTTTCACAAAGGCCTTACCAAAGGAAACATTTGAATACCTGAGAGGTATGCTTGGGGTTATGCCCCTACCTAGCACATAATAGAAGATGCAGAAGTGCATCAGTCTAGGGTACACATCACCATTGTTAGATTGGATTGAATGTTGATGCTTCCTCAATGGGGGAGTATCTGTGATGAACTAAGTCAGTCAATGACTCTTGGTAATAGGTAATCAATATACAACATTATCTTTAGATACTTGTTTTATTCAATCATATGCAAAGATTATAAAGCAATAGACCAACTTGTGATCGTGTTAACAGGTTGTTATGTGTTCAATTTTTGTACTACCTTTGACATTGATGTCAATGGGGGAGAGAGTGATATGAAAAAAATTTCATTAGAAAGGGAAAGAGAGTGATATGTAAGACACTAAAGAGAACTTGCACTATCAAGGAGTAGTGTTGAAGAATTTGATTGATTGGTACTCTTGGAACTAGATGTTTTTCATCTATGTTGCCATCATTACCAAAGGGGGAGATTGTTAGCATGTTTGTTGATGCTATGAGAAAACATTGTAGAATAGTGCTATGATTGTGTTTTTCATTGATGAAAACATAGTAAAATTGACGAAGTAGAAAATTGAGATTTATATATTGAGGAGACCACATTGTGTATCTACCCATGCACAATTAACAACATATACTATAGAATGTATTTAACATCATGTGGTCAAGTGTGTAGAACCTGAATCAAAATCATATAGAAGATATTAATGATTTACAGAGATCCATAGGGAAACAAAGCATTGAGAAAATAGTCTCTATTGTATGATCAATATAACACATTGTGTTTGAAATAAAGGGTTGTGTAGTTAACTAGAGGGAGTACACTAACAACTGATGATGTTAGTAAGTGTGCAGGTACAGAAGTTGCACGTGTGAAAGTTTACAAATAACTATGAGTTGACAACATTAATTAAATGTGTATTTCATTTAATTAAATATGGAACCAACTCAAATGAATGTTAAGTGTATGAAGCCAACTCTAAAGATTTATAATTGAGTATGGTATAAAGGAAAGGTGTTTTCCAATTTCTAGAGATTGTAATTGTGATCAAGAAGCAGAGAAGACTTGTGAATTATGAAGTAGAAGAACAGAGTAATTTGCTAATGTGTGTAGGTGACCTTAAGGGTTACTAATGAGTTCCAAATCATGATCTGAAGGTGAAGGAGTCCAATGTACTGGATAGAGGAAGAGAAAAGAGATTGTTTCACATTTATTATTCTAAAAGGAATAGTACCAAGATCAATTGGATAGTGAATTTTTTGATCTGATCCTAAAGCTATTTGGATAGTGGGTTCAACTGCCCTCTACAACTCCTAATAGGGTTGAAATCTTCTATCAGGGATTCAAAGTCTCCTAACAAGGACTCTTTGTACTAAGCATTGTAACAAACTCCTAACAAGGTCTATTCTCTAATAAGGAATATTCAAATTAGTACATTATTCTGTGGGCATCATTCCCACTGGGGTTTTCCCTCTAATCAAGGGTTTCCCTAGTCAACATATCTGGTGTATGTGTGTATGCACATTTCTTTATGATTATTGTTTAATTTGGTTGATAAAGTAAGAATTGTTTAAGTTTGATACATAACTGGTTCCCCCCTCCCCCCCTCTCAATTATATTGGTGAACTATTACTTATAGGTTGTGTAGTTACTTTTAATGATAAAAATTGGAAGGTTTCAAAAGGTTCCCTTGTAGTAGAAAAAGGTGTGAAAGAAAACACCTTATATCTTTGTATAGGTCATGATGTTCCTTCTACTTTGATTGTTTCAAAGAAAAATGAATTTTTAGGAATAGTTGCTACAGTTGAGCAGGGAGAAAAAATAGCTGCTGTAGATTCTGATATAATGTTGTGCCACAAAAGACTTGGGCACATGAGTGAGAAAGGTATAAAGTACTTCATTCAAAGAAAGTTTTACCAGGTCTAAAATGTGTTAATATGGATTTCTATGAAAGTTGTGTGTATGGAAAACAAAAGAGAGTGAGTTTTGTGAAGATTGGGAAGGAAAATAAAAAGTGGGAAATTAGAGCTTGTGCATACAAATGTATGAGGACTAGCTCAGGTATCTTCCCTTGGTGGCTCTCATTATTACATTACATTTATTGATGATGAAATTACAAAAGTATGAGTTTATTTCCTTAGACAGAAATATGATGTATTTCAAACTTTTAAGAAATGGAAATTCTTGGTTGAAAATGAGACTGTAAATAAATTAAAAAGGTATCATATCTAATAATGGTGGAAAGTATTATAGTCATGAATTTGAATATTATTTCTCCACTAATGGTACTCATAGATAGAAAGCTATTCCAAGGACTCCACAAGAAAATAGAGTGGCATAATGCATGAATAGGACTATAATAGAGCATGCAAGAAGCATGAGGCTGCATGCAAGGTTGTCCTTAAACATGTAGGTAGAGGTTGTTAATACTAGTGCATGATTAATTAATAGATATCCCTCTACTCATTTAGGTTGTGGTATTCTAGAGGAAGCGTGAATTGGTAAGAAGGTGAGTTATTCTTTTCTCAGAACATTTGGTTGTGAAGCATTTGCTCATATAGATTCTGAAAATAGAACCAAGCTGGAAGCTAAGTATAAGAAATATGTATTTTTTGGATATGACATTAATGAATTTGGTTATAGGCTTTGGGATTTTGAAAATTGTAAAATTGTAAGAAGTATGGAACAATGAGAAAGTGTTGTACAATGATCTATTTCTGCAACATGAGAAGAAAAAAAATGATTATGTAGTGTTGGATGATACTCCAAAAGCTGATGTTCCAGTAATTCCTCATGATGTACAACAACCACAACAATAAATACCACACACCCCCATGAATGTTAGATGGTCAACAAGGATGAGTAAACCTCCAAAAAGATTTTTTCCTTCCTTGTATTCTATTTTTCTTACTGATGCTGGTGAACTTGAATGTTATGATGAAGCTGTGTAGGTGGATACAAAGATTTAGTGGGAGTCTACAATGAAAGAAGAAATGCACTCTTTGCTAAAAAATAAGGCATGGGATTTATGCAAGTTGCCTGTAGGTAAAAAGGATTTACAAAATAAGTGGGTTTACAGGTTGAAAGAAGAGGATGGAGGTAAGAAAAGATTTAAAGCCAGATTAGTTGTAAAAGGATTTGCACAAAAAAAAGGCATTGATTTTGATTAGATATTCTCTCCTATTGTTAAAATGACTCTATTTGTACTATTTTAAGTACTGTGGCTACTAAAGATTTGCATTTAGAGTAGCTTGATGTTAAAAAAACCTTCCTTCATGTTGATTTGGATGAAGAGATATATATGGCTCAACCATAGGGATTTGATGTCAAAGGTAAGGAGAACTTAGTGTGCAAATTGAAGAAAAGTTTATATGGCTTGAAGCAAGCATGTTGGTAATGGTATCTAAAATTTGACAGTTTTATACATGAGCATGGATATAGTAGGTGTCACTCAGATCATTGTATTTATTTTAAGAGGTTGGATGATGACATCTACATTATTTTATGTTTAAATGTTGATGATATGCTTGTAGCTGGGTCTAACGTGGATCATATTAAGGGGCTAAAATACTAGTTAGCACATGCATTTTCTATGAAGGATTTTGAGGTAGAAAAATAAATCCTTGGTATGAAGATTTTCAAAGATAGGAAGAACAAGAAATTGACATTATCTCAAGCTGATTATATTGAGAAGGTGTTGCAACATTTGTCTATGGAGAATGCTAAAGTTATCAGCACACCTTTACCTAGTCATTTGAAGTTGACTAAGGAGATGTATCCCAAGACACAAGAAGAGGAGGACAAGATGTCTACAGTATCTTATGATTTAGTTATGGGAAGCTCAATGTATGCTATGGTATGTACTAGGCTAGATATTGCACATGAAGTGGGAGTTGTTAGCAAGTATATGAGTCATCCAGGGCTTGAGCATTTGAATGAAGTTAATGGATTCTTAGATATTTGTGAGGAGCATCTAGTAAGTGTTACACTTTTGGGGCTCTACTACTAATTTATAGGGCTATGTTGACTTAGATTTGGTAGGTGATATTGATACTAGGTGGAGTACTATAGGTTATGTATTTACTGTTAGTGGGGTAGCTATGAGTTGGGTTTCTAGGTTACAGAAGGTTAATGCTTTATTCACTTAGAGGCAGAGTATGTTGCTGCTACAGAGGCAACTAATGAGATGATATGGCTTTAGTTCTTCTTGGAAGAATTGGGACACTATTAAAAGGATAATTCTTTGTTTACAGATAGTCAAAGTGTCATTCATCTTGCAAAGAATTTAGTTCTACATTCAAAGACAAAAAACATACAATTGTGGTACTATTTTATTTGGTCAGTTTTGGATGATGGACAATTAAAGTTGGAAAAGATACCTAAAAATGATAATCCAACATATATGTTTACAAAGCTTGTTACAAGGGAGAAGTTGAATTCCTCTTCAGCTTCAATTGGTCTTATAAGCTAAACCGAATAAAAGAATAACAAAGTACAAGGTGGTTTGATATATTCTAGTGGGAGCTATAGGTTTAGTAGATCTATGATTAATCTCCAAGTGGGAGGCTATTGTTGTGGAGTCTGATCAATCTCACACCAAGAGATTTTTGTGATATGGAGCCTAATTAGACTCAAAAGTTTATTTAGCATGATTTCCCTCCAAATTATTTCTATGGGGGTTTTAGGGAAACACCCCAAGATGAGGTTAAGGGGCAACACCCCTAGTGTACTCCTTGTTGCAATACAAGGTGGGGTTGAGGGGCAATGCCCCTACGAGGTTTTTCAGGGGTAGCACCCCTAAAGCCAAAAATGCCCTTATATTGTAAAAGCCATCGGCTACTATTTTTCTATTATTCTAGCCCTAATTTTGTAAGTGGCAAAAACTTGTATAAAAAGGGTTAGAGTTAGGGATTTCATGATGAATGGTGGTATTGTAGCTTTTTGTGGTGGTATTGACCTATAAGGGTTACAAATTGTAATCATTGGATAATAATAATATTGGACTTTCTACTGGTGGATGTAGCCCAAGGATTTGGTGAGCCATGTTAAATCTTGGTGCCTTGTGTTCTCTTTTATGTAATCTAATATTTTATGTTATTAGTTATATTTTCATGTAATTGTTATTTCTATCTAAGGTTAATCCTAACATTCAAGATGGATTACTACTCACCAACAGGGGACATCCTCGATAGTGGATGTAGAGATGATCCCTAGTCAATGGGTGGACATGGTTGTGCTATTGAATCTACATTTGCAGAGATGGAGGAAGGATAGTTTATGGATATGAGAAACTAAATTTTTTCGAAGTTGGACATTATGATATTAATGCTTGGTCCATATTGTAACTATGTTTCTTCTGTATCCTCATGGATGTTACTTTATGTAAAGTTTGATGATCCAAAATTTTGTATTTAGTGATGGTTCTGGGTTTTCTTGCTGGTTCTTTCCCAGTTGAACGTTTGAATCATGATTTAAAAAAAATTATAATTAATATATTCAGTGGCTTGTCCACTTTTTTCAAAAAAACAAAAAAAGTACATCTCAAACCAAAATGGATCAAAGTATAAGATACAAACATGGGAGGCACTGCATTATAAACTACTCATATAGTCTTTTTTACCTTTCAAGTGAAGTCAGTTGAGAATTAAAATTGGTTATGAATCATGTAAAATAGTAAGATGGTTAATCATTAGGATTTCATGTGAATATGACATGTTAGTTATCAGCTAAGATATTGCTATATTACTATTTTGAAATATTGGGAAGTTGGTTAATTTTTTTCATGAGAAGTGAAATGGTAGTTGGCCGTTTGATTAAAAGCTTGTTAAAATAATTTGAATATTTTGAAGAATATGATATTAATGTGGATAGTTTTCTTCTTGTACGAGTACCTTGAAAGTGGGAAGAATTTTAAAGAAAGGAGTTGGGCAAGGGACACAATTTTTTCTTGCAGTCAATAGGTATGGAGCCTAACCACTAAGGCTAAGGGAAAAACCAAGTAGGCAATCAAGAGTATGTTAAGGACTACAATGTGCTACCCAGTCAATAATTGGCACTAACAAGAAAACGCTAAAAATTTAATTACAAATGTAACATCTTTCATTTATGTGATGGTCACAATATTCATGTGATATTGCCATATCTTAGTATGTTAGCATCATATCATTTACCTATAATTATATATACATATTATATATACACACATATATGTCTAATTGATACATGTATGTATGATGTATGTGTGAATTAGACATATGTATGTGTCCACATTACATATGATGTATATGTTAAATACATTATTAATATACCATTTATACATTTACATATGTGTGTACATATGTACACAAGTATAGATAAGTGGTAGATGACACTAGTCTACTAAGTGTTATGCATGAATTAATAATTCTTAGAAATAGTTTATTTTCTTTTTGAATATCCACATTTCTATATGACTCTTATTGACCTTTTATTTATTTTGGATGGCCAATATAAATATTAATATTATTACATGAGTTGATGGCCAAAGAATATTGTAACTTATGCCACCTTTGCATTTTTCTTGTAACTAGGCTGGGAAGATTGTGTTTCACATGATGGCTCTTGATTGCATATATATTCTCTTCTTTGCAAATTAAGACATATTATTCACTCATTTATGATCCCTATTCCTCTCTCAAAATTACTTCATTCAATTAATTCACCAGATAGGTGTTGCATTGTTCAAGTTCTATATCATTACACAATTAATCTTGTCTATTCTAAGCCTCTTGGGAAAGACACCTACCCATCAACTAGAGCTATTCATTTGTACCAATCTAGACAATATTAGGCCATGTTGTTATCTCTGCATTTGTATTAATTATACTTTGTAAGTAGACCACAATGACTGAATGAAGCATTAAATATTTTTCCTATTCTATTTTACTGATTGTAAATGAAGCAATGATCTTCTATGAACAACATGATTGAGTTGAAATGCAATATGTATTTTTTTCTAAAAGTATTAAGGAAATATAAGCACATAGAGAATACTTATGCAGGAGCATTATTCTATATGCTTCCTATGATGAGGATTCTGCGTACTAGAGAATTATATTTGTAAAGAGCACACATCTACACCATCATGTTTTAGTAGGCAAAATGGCTAATTACTGAGTAAATCTAATGAAACTATCATTGTGTTATCAATATTGCCAGATTGGGTGGATATGCTGGCTATTATATGTATATTTGATTAAACATTTCTAGATTTATTTTCTTCTGTGCCAATACCTAAGACGTGATGGGGTAACTTCTCAAATTACCCTATTGTCTAATGCAGGAGCATCCTAGGTGTAAGAATAGTCTTGCATCACCCAAAAACATTTCCTTTTTGTTTCTTGAATAAGGGTTGTCTCAATGCAAAGTTATCTGTAAAGGATTTCTACTTAGTAAGTCAATCATACAAGCTCAAAATGTCCTAATTTTAGAGGTAGATATTGGTCTTGGATATAAAGCCTTCTAGTTGAGGCCCAATGCCATATTATGAGTATTCATGGAGTTATTGTAGATTTTTGGTGTACATTTTAGGTATAAAAAATTTAGGCCTAGTGTTGAATGCTTTAGAGGCTCTAGATGGGCTTTGAAATAGGGTCGAATAGAGCTTATGTGAGTTGAGACCTATAGATCAGAAGCCGAGGATTCCAAAATGGGATTATAATAGCTAAACAGAGTGATGGTTCAAAAGTTATGGTCTTTCAAAGTTGGACCAACTAAAACTTCCAAAATAAATGTCAAAGGTGTATATATTATGTATCTATACATAATCTTTGGGTTGGTTAGTCTCAAGGGTTAGGGTTTGATGTTAAGAAACTTCTTGGATGGTGTAAAAATGCCTATTTAAGGAGTGCCCATACATTTTCTAGGATAACTCTAGGTGATAGTTTGTAGCTTTGTGTTGAAAATTATTGTAAGGAAGGCACCCATGCGGGTTTGGATACTGTATTTCAAAATTATATATTTTTGTATTTGCTAAAATAATAAGAAGCCCACATTTTGTTCTCCCAAATTGTTGTTATTTCTTTGTTTCTGTTATGTGTTTGTGGTATTAAGGTGAACACACTTCATCAATTTTTTTTTTAATAATTTTTTTGTAATTAAACCATTTTATTTGTTACTACAAAGAACTCCCCTTGCATCATGAGAAAAGGACTAGGCCTACACAACAAAGATCACAAGTAGAGACAAAAAGAAGTGTTGAGTGGGGAAATGAATTTGATGACATAAATGTTCCTTTTTGAGACTTTAGTCATTCAAAAAAAATATCAAAGAAGAAAAATAAATGATTTTTTTTATGCAACTTAATTGATAATGACTTATTTTTATGTCTGAATGAATTTAAGTATGTGCTAATGAATGTTCATGAATTATATAACACATTAATAAACAATGATGATTGTTATGTGTAAATGAATGTTAATAACTCTTATGTTTTAATGAATTTTATCATGTTATAATTAATGAATGTTATGTTTTATTAATGGATGAAAGAATGAATGAATGAAAAAAGATGTTAAATTTTCATCTTCAACCACAATTCACTTTTCAAGATTTAATTTTCTGCACATGTTGTATATAGACATTACTTCTAATTTCTTCTCTAGCCACAATTTTTCATGAAGATAAGATATATAATGGATACCTTATTTGACATAAATACAAACTATATACCCACAAAATAAACATAGTAGATGTTTGACAAAATTCCTTAAAGAGTTGTAGTCTCAGGTGTATATGACTGTAATCCATGGATGTGATGGTATTACTAGAGAATTTCAAATTTATTGAGCTAGTGCAATAGACAAAAGTAAATCACAATTACATAATCTCTACTACCTTAGGGGTTTTATGGAAAGTTGAGAACATCCATCAAAGGAAAATATGATGGTTAGTGTGCATCAAAAAATGTGGAATCATACAATATGCATTGATAGAATATATTTGCTATGCATATTAGTGTTGAATCATATTGCCTATTAGTGTCAAAATGTACATAACACCCAAGTTGTTATGTTTTATAAGAAATAAATGAGGAAATGGAAGACTATTATAGTTGTGCCTGAGCTCTATTAGAACCCAAGTAACTCTCTTCATGTTGAGTAGAGAATAATATAGTGTACCCTAAGCATAGAGTTTGCCAAGTTATATAAAAGATGTTGAGTGAATGTTTACTGATTATTAAAAAGAAAGAATAGTTTATTTACTTAGTGTAGCATGAAAAACATAAAAGTTTTAATTGGCATAGATTCAAATGCTACTTGATTATACTAAGAAAGGAAAACAAGTTACATAAATCAAGGTAAAGATTTGCAAAGATTTTATTGAAGAATGTGTAATGATTATTGATGATTCCAAGGTAGCTTAAACCAATGAAAATATAGTTTAAAAGGAAGAAAACATAAGATGGTTTCAAAATCATTAATCATAATCAAAGATCAACTCAATAAGGTTTTGAAACCCTTATTAGGTCAAGCTAAAAAATAGAAAAAAAACATACTATAAAAGAAACAACTAATAAATTTTTAAAGGTTTTTGCAGTTGTTGATGGTTCAAATTTTAGTGAAGAAGAAGGAAGGAATCAAGGTCACAAATAGAGGTTAGAAAGGATAGAGACAAAGTTGTTTCTTAAATCCTTGGAAAAGGTGGACTTAAACATCTTGTATGAAAATCTCTTAACTAAGTACACACTTGATGAGTATTGTTAAATCCTTGTAAAAGATAGATCCTTATAGATCTTATTGTATACTCCTGATTAAATCACCAGAAGTGAAAAATGTTGTAGCTCTAACAAATTAACGTCTTACTATGGTAGTGATAGATTTTTGGGTGCGATCCCCACCACACTTTTCCCTTTGATCAAGGGTTTCTTTGATACCAAAATTGATTATGTTATGTGTTATGTTTTCACAAGTTTATGTGTTGAAGTTGATTTAATTGATTTACTCTTAGTTGTGTGAAAACTATTATATATTGAATATTAACCCAATAATAGTAAGTGCAAATAAAAGATTTTTTGGAAAAAAAGGAAAATTTTTAGAGGATTAGTTTCAACCCCCTCGCTCCATCTCATCATCCTATCTATCTTGGATTTGCAACAATTAGTGTAGAATTTGTATTCTCTTCTTAAAGGTTTTATTGCCTGAGAATAAAGATCCAAGTCATTGAGAATTATAGTTTGGATAGGACTATTGAAAATCATATATTAGAACTATGGATGGCCATGAGTGAAATTAGAAAATTGAAGAACAAATTGAAGCAATCCTTGAGTAGGAGAAAGGAAATTTCTTAGTAAACAAATGAGATAACCTACCAAGAGAAAATTATAGAACTATCATATGGAAACATGCCAGATGAATTGGATGCTGCTATTGTTGATCTACTAGAGAAAAACCATAGTCTTACCAAGCAAGTCAAATCATTAAAAAGAGAGAAAGAAGTGTAGTCTACAAGAATGTGTGAAGTAATGGAACAAAAAGGAAAATCTAAATATGACAAGCAAATGATGGAAAAAGATAAGAGACAAATAGTTGTAAGATTGGATGCAAAACATGAAGAGATCTCAATGTTAACATAAAATCATTTTGATATAATAGACCAACTACTTTGTACTAACCATGAAATTGGTAGGAGGATGGAAGAGATTTTTGAGCTAAGGACCAAGAATGAATGATGAAAGGTTGAACTAAAGTTTGAGAGAGATCTGATGGAAAAAATGAATAGATCACAAGAAAGTATCAAATTGCTAGATGAACAACTTTAAAGTATATAGGAGACTAAGAGAAACATCTTGTTAGAAATATAAATGGACTAATTGGGGGGGGGGAGGGGGTGGGGGGGGGTTTGAATCAGCTACCACAAAAACAAATCTACAGATCCCTTAGATGTCTTGAATAACTAGTTACTATTGATACTTGGTAGCCACATAGCAAAATGTTGTAACTCGGTAGATTAACTTGTTTAACCATTCACAATTATTAACATGCATGCAAAAGTAAATAACATGAAAACAAGAGACACCATATTTAATGTGGAAACCCAATATGGGAAAAACCACCAAGTAACTAGCTACCAATTTTCACTCTTTTGAAGTGAGCCTTGTTAGGAGCCAACCTTGTTAAAGATTACAAAACACATTGTTAGGTGTGACCCTATTAGAGGATTTATTCACCTTGTTAGGAGTGGCCTTGCTAGAGGTCTTTAGAAACATTCAACTGAACTATCACCTTGTTAGAGGATTTGCAAAATGGCTGTTAAACCAACTTTGTTAAGAGATTTTGGAATCACTGCTACAATGGTTAGAAAGTAATAATGAAATGACTTGAATAAGATGAAATTGAATTTTCTAATTATAGATCTCTATTCTGCACCATTAGATCCTCCTTGATCAAATATAGCTTTGCTACTCCTTAATGATCTTTGATTCACTCTCATAATAATCAATTCACCTTCACATTCATATCACATCAAATTCATCAAACTTAGAATTCACAACTTGACCTCTCATATATACCATTGAGATTGTCAAGTTGGCTCAATTACAAGTTATAATCACCTATAATCATTATCATAGTTGGCTAGGATTAATACTTAAAAAAATTAAGCATTAAATCATAAATTAACAAATTCCTTTACTGGTCAAGTTTGCTCTGTAAACATTGCTTTAGAAAAAATTTCCCAAGTTAACCATCTCAACTCGGTTAACACTACAAATTCTATGAAATGCTTTGGCTGTCGAGTGAACTTGGTAAGAACTGAATTTCCTTCATTGACCATGAGAGCTCAATAAGAACTATTTTCTGCCACATTTTCCTTTGATGACTGAGTAAGCTCGGTAGACACTGAATTTCCTTTGCTAACCTTGAAAGCTTGATAACAACTGTCTGCACAAGGTAAAGTTTGAGAACACTTGATAGATACTGAATTTCCTTTGCTAACCTTGAAAGCCCGGTAACAATTGTTTGCATAAGGTAAAGTCTGAGAATGCTTGGTAGACACTGAATTTCCTTTGCTAACCTTGAAAGCTTGGTAACAACTATCTACACAAGGTAAAGTCTAAGAACACTCGGTAGACACTCTAAATCTTTTTACAAACCAACTGAGCTCAGTAAGAGCTAACAGATGACTTGTATGGCATTTGTGTAATATCAAAGACAACACACAATTGGATAATTATATCCAACAATCTCCCTCTTTGGCATTGATGGATGGAAACAAAACATGTCATAGCATAATGAAATTTGAGAACAAGGCTTTCTCTAGTATAAGGTTTTCTCCCTCTAGAATTTTACACCTCAATATTTAGTTATATGTAGGAAAACTCTCCCTCTTTCATAGTAATCTCTCCCTCTTGCATAAACTCTCTTTCTTAAAATTTTTAGAAAGGTATGATAGTAAACTCCCCCTCTTTGACAAAACATTCCAAAGACAACACAACTCAAATGAATTTCAATGTACCTTAAATACTGATTCATATGCAATGTCTTCATTACTTTTCTACATCAATTGATAGATCTTCAATTCTATTCCTATTGATGCATCACTAAAATTGTATTTTAGTGAGCTTCAAATAATGGAATGACCCCTATCTTACCTCTTAGATACAAGAATGCATCCTTAGGTAAAGGCTTTGTGAATATGTCAGCAATTTGTTCCTTTGTATGGACATATTCCAATCGGATCTCCTTAGCCTGCACCAATTCTCTAACAAAGTGATACTTTATAGCAATATGCTTGGTTTTGGAATAAATCATTGGATTCTTTGAAGTGTTAATTGCATTTGTATTATCACAAAACATGACAACTAGTCTTTTAATCTCTACCTTCATGCCTTCCAATAATTTTTTAAACCAAACAATGTTTGAACAATTCACTACTGCTGCAACATATTCTGCCTCTATTGTGGATTGGGATGTACAATTTTGCTTTTTATTTGTCTAAGAAACCAACTTCTTTCCAAGAAAGATAGCTCCTCCACTTGTACTCTTTCTGTCATCAATGTTTCCTACCCAATCTGCATTAGTAATACTTTTAAATCCAGATTTGCTCCAAGTTTGTACCATAATCCATAATCTTCAATTCCTTTCAAATATCTCATGATTCTTTTGATTGCTATCATGTGATTTTCTTTTAGTTTTTCTGAAAATCTTGCTACAATACCAACTGTAAGGGCAATATCTGGTCTTGTATGCACTACATACTACAACTTTCCAATCATAGATCTATACAATGTCTGATCCACTTCCTTTGATACATCATTCTTGGTAAGTTTCAATCCAGTACACATAGGAGTCCCAACTGGTTTGCAGTCTTCCATACCAAACTTTTTCAGTATCTCCTTGATTTATTTTGATTAAGTGATGTAGATACCATTCTTATTCTGCTAAATTTGAAGACCAATAAAGAATTTGATCTCACCAAACATTGACATTTCAAATTCCTTGTTCATTTTCTTTGAGAATTCTTTACATTGATCATCATTTCCTATAAAAAAAGTATCATCCACAAATATTTTTGCCAAAACAATCTTATTATCTAGTCCTTCCTTGATATACAAGCTACTATTATCATTAGTTCTTTGAAAACCAATGTGAATAAGATAGTTATCCAAAAACTCATACCATGGTCTAGGGGCTTGTTTTAGACCATACAATGCTTTATGTAATTTTTAGACCATGTCCTTCTTGTCTAGATGAACAAAACCTTTAGGCTATTAAATGTACACCTCTCCATCCAGTATACCATTGAGAAATGCTGACTTGACATACATTTGATAAACTTTGAATCCTTTGTATGTAGCATATGCAAGTAAGGTTCTGAAACCTTCAATCTTGCAATAGGAGCAAACATTTCTCCATGGTCTATTCCTTCTTCTTGAGAGTATCCTTTGCTTACTAGTCTAGCTTTGTTTCTTGACACCTTACCATCTTCATTTAACTTGTTTCTAAATACCCAGTTAGTTCCAATCACATGTTTTTCTTTAGGTCTAGGTACAAGAGTCCATGTTTTATTTTTCTCTATCTTCTCTATCTCTTCATTCATAGCCTCAATCCAAATTTAATTTTCTAATGCATCTTTGACACTTCTAGGTTCAAAATCAGCAAGTAAACAAGTACCTTTCAACTTATTTCTTGTCATAGTTGCTTCAGATTTATCTCTAATGATCTAATCTAGTGCATGATGCCTCCTGACATACTTAGCTGATATAGGTTCCTTTCCTTTTGAATACTTTGCATTTTCATCCTTTTGTACTTTAACTTCAGGTTCTAACTATTCTATCTGCTGCTCGGGTCCTTCAGACTCGGTAGCATCAGAATGTGACTTGGGTTCCTGTAGCTCAGTTTGAACTTCTTGCAACTTGGTTACTGAAGACTCAAGAGTTGAAGATTCCTGATTGATAGGTGTATCTGACACTATATCAGGTTCAATGAAAAAAAATCTCTTGTAGTCTTCTGGTTCCCTTTTGCTTTCTTCTTCAGTTCTTTCTGCAAACTCATCAACTTTCACATGTGCACTTTCTATGACTTTGTAAGTAGAAAAATTCAAACATGTATATGCTTTACTCTTGTAAGTATATCCCAAAAATATTCTTTCATCAACCTTCACATCAAACTTACCTTCTCTAGATTCTTTCAAAATGTAACATTTGCTTCCAAATACTTTTAGGTAACTTACATTGGGTTTTTAGCCATACCATAACTCATAGGGGGTTTTGAGTGAGTCCTTCTTTAGCTATACTTGGTTCAAGGTATGAACTATACTGCTGATAACTTCCTTCCAGTATTTGATAGCAATGCTCTTTTCAATCATTAAGGTTCTTGCACAGTCCATGATAGATTTGTTCCTTCTTTGAGCTATTCCATTTTTCTCAGGAATTCCAGGGGCTGATACTTGTCTTTTGATTCCCCTTTCAATGCAAAAGTTATTGAGCTCATGTGAAATGAATTCACCACCTCTGTTTGACTTTTAGTATTTCAATCTTTTGCCTTTTTTCCTTCTCTACTATAGCCAAATACCATTTGAACTTCTCAAATGCTTTTGATTTCTCACTTAGGTACATGATAGTCATAATTCTTGAGTAATCATCAACAAAAAGAATGAAATTTTTTTCACCAGTATAGCTTTCAATTCCAATAGGTCCACACAAATTAGTATGCACAATTTCTAAAATTTCTTTAGACCAATAGTTCTTACTTTTAAAGCTAGTCTTTCCCATCTTACCAATTTGACAATTCTTGCATAGACCAACCTTAGGTTTCTTTATGTTAGGAATGCCTCTTACTTTCTTGAATTTATTTATTTTCACCAAGTTATCAAAGTTCAGATAACACAACCTCCTATGCCATAACCAACTTTCTTCAACTTGAGAAATAAAGCATAAACATTCACCAAGTTCAATATAAAACAAGTTACCTTTTATTTGAGTGCTTGATCTAATTAGTTTTCCTTTGTTATCCAGTAGTCTTGATTTTCCATGCATGAATTACATGTTGAATCCATTATTGAGTAGCTATGCCACACTCAATAGATTGTGTTTAAGTCCTTCTACCCAATATGCATTATCACATACAAGCTCTTTGGTTAGTGAGATTCTTCCTTTTCCTTTTATGCAACAAGGTTCATTATTACAAACCTTACACTACCACCATTATAGTCTTCAAAATGTTCAAACTTAGTTTTATCACTAGTCATGTGATGAGAACAACCACTATCTATAATCCATGTATCATTTTTTCTCATATGAGAAATAAGTGCCATTTCCTCATCATTATCAGACTCATCCTTCATAGCAATGTAAAAAAAATCATCTTCTTCTTCATCATCAGAATTATTAGAATCCTTAGCCATGAAACATGTTTTCTTACCTTTATCCTTGAATGATTTGAAGTCTTTCTTGCCATTGCACTTGTGACCTTTCAATTCATCCTTGTTCTACTTATTTGGGCACCTAGTAGTAATATGTCCAATTTTTTCACAAGAAAAATAGATTAGAGGAATCTTACCTTTGTATTTCCCTTTGTCTCTTGAATATTTCCTTTCTAGCAAAGCTTCAACCACCTCAAGATCACTATTTGAACTCTATTCTAATTCTTCTTCACTATCTGACTGAGAATCCTTTATCTTCTTGCCTTTTTCCTTGAGTGAAAGCTTGGCTTCAAATGTTGATTCAATGTTCTTGGCAGTTGGAACATAATTATCAAAGTTATCTAGCTCGAATGTAGTGAATCTTCCAACTATGACCTCTAAATTTATCTTATGATTTGCTTCACATCTTCTTTCTTGAATTGCAGAAACTCTGATTGCATAAATGGGAAGTAGTGTTCTAAGAACTTTACTTATAATTGTTTCCTCCTTGATATCTCCTCCAGAAGCTTTGATTGCACTAACTCTTGCTTTAACTCTTTCAACATATTTTCCATTTTTTTCATCTTCTCCCATCCTCATTTGATGAAATTGACCTCCCAAACTTTTTTCTTTGGTTCTTCTCACATTATCATCACCTCCATAGATATCTTTTAGTTTGTTCCACATTTCAAAACTAGTTTTGCAATCCTTGATATCATCAAATTCTTCATAACTTGGGGTAGATGCAATATCTATCACCATGTTGTTGTGAGTCTTCTTTTCAACAATGTCATTGACAAATAATGTGCCAGTAGACTTTACATATTTTGCATCAAGGTACTTCATCCCTGTATCACCAATAGAAGGTAGATGAAGTCTCATCAGTGCCTCCCATTCTGAGAAGTTGTCCTTATTAAGTCTTGGAATTTCCCTCTTGTAAGACATCCTAATCTTTAGCTTAGATCCTTGAAATCTTTTCCTGCAAGCACCAAAAGCTCTGATACCAATTGTTGGAAATATAAATGGAGTAATTGAGATAGGCGGGGTGAATTAGTGACCACAAAAACAAATCCACAAATCCCTTAGATATCTTAAATAACTAGTTACTACTAATACTTGGTAGCCACATAGAAAAATGTTGTAACTCGGTAGATTAACTTGTTTAACCATTCATAATTATTAACATGCATGTAAAAGTAAATAACATGAACACAAGAAACACCAGATTTAACATGGAAACCCAATATGGGAAAAACCACCAAGTAACTAGCTACCAATATTCACTCTTCTAAAGTGACCCCTGTTAGGAGCCAACCCTATTAAAGATTACATAACACACTATTAGGTGTGACCCTATTAGAGGATTTATTCACCTTGTTAGGAGTGGCCTTGCTAGAGGTATTTAAAATAATTCAACTGAACTGTCACCTTGTTAGAGGATTTTGAAAATGGCTATCAAACCAACTCTGTTAAGATATTTTGGAATCACTACTACAATGGTTAGAAAGTAACAATGAAATGACCTAAATAAGATGTAACTGAATTTTCTAATTACGTATCTTTATTTGCACCTTTAGATCCTTCTTGATCAAATATAGCTTTGCTACTCCTTAATGATCTCTAATTCACTCTCACAATAATTAGTCCACTTTCACATTCATATCACATCAAATTCATCACACTTAAAATTTGGAACTTGACCTCTCATATATACCATTCAGATTATCAAGTTAGCTCAATTACAAGTTACAATCACCTATAATCATTACCATAGTTAGCTGGAATTAATACTTAAAACAATTAAGCATTAAATCATAAATTAACAAATTCCTTTATTGGTCAACTCTGCTCGATAAACACTACTTGAAAAACAATTTCCTGAGTTAACCATCTCAACTCAATTAACACTGCAAATTCTATGAAATCCTTTGGCTATCAAGTGAACTCGGTAAGAACTGAATTTCCTTCGCTGACCATGAGAGCTTAGTAAGAACTATTTTCTGCCATATTTTCCTTTGATGACTGAGTAAGCTTGGTAGACATTGAATTTCCTTTGCTAACCTTGAAAGCTCAGTAACAACTATTTGCACAAGGTAAAGTCTGAGAATGCTCAGTAGACACTGAATTTCTTTTTCTAACCTTGAAAGCTTGGTAACAACTATCTGCACAAGGTAAATTTTGAGAATGCTTGGTAGAAATTGAATTTTCTTTGCTAACCTTGAAAGTCTCGATAAAAATTGTCTGCACAAGGTAAAGTCTAAGAACACTTGGTAGACATTGTAAATCTTCTTGCAAACCAACTGAGCTCGGTAAGAGCTAACATATGACTTGTATGAAATTTGTGTAACATCAAAGACAACACACAATTGGATAATTGTATCCAACACATCTATCTTTGACTATATTGATTACTCAACTACCAAAAAAGGTGAATCATCAAAGAAAGTTGAGAAAATGAATAAGAACACCAATTCAAAACTAAAGAAATCAACATGTTATCATTGTGCAATGCCTAGGCACATAGAAAATGTATGCAAGAGAAAGAATGGTAAGAGAAAAACTATTATGAATTTTAATGGTTATTGTTATCATTATAATAAGGATGGACACCAAGAATCTAAGTTTAGCCTAACACCTAAGTGACATGCATTTAATTGTTACTACTATACTTGCAACAAGTTTGGACATAAGTCACAAGATTGTAGATCATAGATGAATTCTAATTAGCAACTAAGGAAGAAGGGTAATACTATCAATTGAGATTACAATACATGGTATTCATGTACTACATGTGGAAAGTATGGTAATATTTTTCAAATTGTATGAGATTATATTTTGAAGGAAGATTTGGTAATTGGGGAAGTACTGGCATTGTATGTTATAATTGTCACAAGGTCAACCATGTAGGCAAGAATAATAGAAATTGAGTCTTAGCAAAAAATGATGAAAATCCTAAAGGTAAATAAAAAAATGGGTGTAGAGGAAATGCATGAACAAATGAACAAGAAATGGGTAGGGAAGACATAAGAAAATAAGACATCAAGCACGAAAAATGAGGACACCTCATCCAACGGATTAGGTGAGACCTCCACCTCTAACTAAAACACATAAGGAGGTTAGGAACTATATATTCATTGGAAAACCCAACATCATTTCCTAGAATAAGATGGAAGGAAGTTCATATCTACATTACATTTGGTGATCTAGGATAATCTTTGAAGTGTCAAATTACTAAAATTAGTTGAGCTTAAGTGAACTAGTCATTAACCATGTGTCAGTAGTAATGAGAGAGTTTATAGTACCAAAGATGAGATGTCACATTACCTAAGTATAAATCAAGACTACTATGCCACTCGAGAAATTTTTGAAATGTGTCTTGACCAAGTAACTAAAGGTAATCGAGTTCATTTATTACACTAAATAGTGGAGTACAATGTATGTAATATGACCTAAATAATCAAAAAAGGTTATTTTATTGTATATAATTGATTTTTCAATTTTCATTATTTACCCTACATTCAAAGAGATTAGAGCGAGTTTGAGTGTTTGGAGAAAATATCCAATTGCAGAAGAATTTGAGGTGATTTTTCTTTAATGAATTTAAAGAGCTATTTGAGTTAAGAGCAACCGAGTGGACATATTGAGTACTTGTCAAAACCCTACTACACAAAAATAGGTTTTGGCTCCAAGAATGTAAGAAGGAAAATTCAGTCAAGTTGATCTTGTTGGAATTTACAAGTGGGAAGTATACTTTTTGGGGGGGGGTGTGGTGGGGGTGCGGTGGGGGGGGGGGGGTGTGTGTGAATTAGAAGTAAAAAGCTTTAACCAATTAAACTTTTTAACTTAAATCAATTCATGCATGTGACATAATCAAATAACATGAAAGTAAAAGCATGCATGAAAATAGTACACAACAGATTTGATCACCCAGAAACCATCCAAAATGAGAAGGTAAAACTAGGGTGGAGATGACACCCACAACTTATCACTGCAACAAAAATGTAACTTGTCAAGTTTAGAATGTTTGACCATGAGCCATGGTCTACTGTGTGAGGGGCTTGCTCTACTAAAGGATCTTACAACCTATTAAAAGTGTACGTATCTAAAGGATTTACAAAAAATTCACTTGGGATGTCACCCTGTTAAAGGATTTATACAGTGGCCATTAAACCAACCTATATCCATAGGATTTCATTCTAATAATACAATTGTTATAAAGTATAGTAGAATGTTTGACTTGGACACTTGCAATTTTCTATTTTTGATTTCAAATTGCTATTCAATCCAATCTGATCCTTGTTGATTTGATATAAAGTTGTTTGTAGTATTGATTTTTTGTTATTCTAACTGATCTTGTAATCTGCTAAGTCACCTTGTATGTCCTCTTGACACTTCACCCCTTGTTACTTTTATTCTTCGCTCACTCACACTCTATTCACTCTCTTGAATTATGGGGCTTAGACCTCCTTAAAAAGGTTTTCATGACTTAGGGTTAGGTATAAATCTATGACTAAGATTCATCCTTTTTGCCTCTTCAACATTCCATTTTTTCTAATTGGTTTCATGTTGATTACATAGGGAATCAAATAGATTTGATTTTATCTCTAATCTTCAAGATCTATCCATTAGCTTGCATGCAAAATGGATTACATCTTAGTCTATGAAGGCACAAACTCATATGTTGATTTTGTGTTACTTGACACTTGATAAAATTATTGCTCGACACATACTAAAATTCTGTCTTGCTTGACACTTGAATATGCTTGGCATCTGTTATTCACTCGGCACACATACTTTCTTAGTACCATCTATTTGCTCAACACCTAAATGACTCGACACCTATTGCAACTTGACACTTGCATATATTATACTTGGCTTATGTTGCTAGCTTGGCATGAACTTAGGAAATGGCTTAAGTGTGTTGACACTCAATTGTCAAGACCAGTCTAAGATCAACAATCTCCCCCTTTGACATGAGTGTCAAAAAATACTTAACTATACATGATGTATCTAACTCCCTTAAGTATAATATAACTTTATTTTATCATATATACAAAATTTCAAAATTTGTTCAATTTTTTTATGAAAGACTATATACCTCAAAATTCATAACTCCCCCTAAGTTGATGTGCCTTTACTATATCAAAAATTTCTCATAGTGGATTTGTTGCATGCTGATTCATTTTGATATTATTTATCTGATACTCTTTATCTGATATGCTCTGTTTCTGTTCTTTTGCTGTGCACTCCCCCTTTTTTGTCTACTCTTTTCTCTATTTTGTATTGACTCCCCCTTTCACATGTATCCCTTGTAGATTAAGTCTCCTTCTGGCTTTACAATTTCTCCCCCTTTTTGACACTTATGTCAAAGGGCTATACTCTAATTGAGTATTTTTCCAAGAAGTTTTTATTTACTTCCATTACAATTCTCAGAGCAACATCCTAGTTTTGTATTGCAACTTCTAGAGATTTGATTTGGATAGCTATCTTTGCTGCAAGGTGAACTATACCATATAATGTAGAAAGATTTGGATCTTTCTTTATCACATTTTCTACGCAGGCTAGTTATTTTTGTAAAATCTCCATGTGAGGGGTTAGAGCAGATTGAATCTGAACTAATTTGGCTCTTTTATTAGCCTCATTTGCTGCTAGTACAACTAGTTTTTTCTGTGTGTGAAGTGTTGTATGAAAATGCTTCTCACTTTGAGCTAGATCTTTTGGTAGTTGCATGATAGATATCTTCAAGTTCCTTTCTAAGCTCATATTATTCTCTAGCTAGTTTCCTATGTGAAAATGGAAGGATCACACAATTTTGAGTACAATGAGAAGATATTCTCAAGTACTTCCTTCACTTTATCTATTTGCTTAGCCAGTTCTACCTATGAAAGTGCTATCTCACTAGATATTCTTTCATTCACCTTTGCTTGAAACTTCTTTTATGACCATTCCATCAATTTTGCATTGGTATCATGGTCCTAGCTTTTCACCTAGTCCACTATTTCTGAAAGTTGCTCCATAATGGGCTTTGTTTCATCAGGTGATTGTAGGCTAAAGGAAACTAAGAAGATTTCCTTGATCTCATGTAGTGCCTACTTCTATTTATACTCATTTCTGAGTATCTCTTGCTTCTTCTTCCTCTCTATGCCTCTTGCATTAGGTTAATTTGTTCAAGAGTAATATTTTCATAGTCATATTTGGGAATGACTATTTCTTCATCTAATGTTGGGTCTCCATAATGAAGTACCCTTGATACTCTTGTGAAGCTCAAGCCTGGTGTAGTGATTTGTGATGGCATGGCATCAATGCTCGGCTTTTGAAGCATTGTAGGAGTTCTAATGGTTGGAAAATTTGCTAAAGTTTGAATTGCCTTCTACTCTTTTTCTTTTGGACTTTCTTTGTCCTCTTTTGATTTATCTTTGTCAATCACAATTATTTAGGGTGCACCTTATTCTTGTGTTATAGAGACAGAAGTGTCTATCTATCCTATTTGATCTTTTGTAGGCTCTTTCTCTTCTGTATTCTGAGTCTTATGCTCAATCATTAAGACTTTAACTGTGGAATCAACCTTAGTAGATGTGTCTATACTATTTTTCTCTATAGGTTGTCCACTTGTAGCTATAGGTATGCTAGAAGGTGTTTCTTTTGGATTCACCTTATCCCCTATCAAGTCAGCTACAACTTTTTGCAACTCTTCCACATAGACCAAAATTGGGTTGTCACACAACTTGGCTTGTAGAGTTGATTGGTCAAGGATCTTCTTGAGATCCTCTATAGTCAATGGGTTTATGTTCTAACCAGAGTTGTCAGGAACATCCTTTATAGTTATTGTGTCTATAGATGTAGATGTGTCATGTGGAGGGCTTAAGGGTGGCAATTGTTTTCCTAGCACACTTTGTTCTGTTTGCTGCTCTTTAGTAGCTCCCACTTTATCTATTCTTTGCTATGTCTCCTCCACTATCTTGTCTCTTTTTTCTTTCTCTATTTCTTCCAATATTTCATTCTCCTCCTCTTCCTCATCATTATTTCCTTCAAGAGGATATGTTTCTCTTGGTTTAATTGTTATGAGCCCATATATTAACTTCCACATTTGAGTGGACTTCTTAACAACATCTTCAATCTTGTTTCGAAGTATGCTAAAGGCTCTATATTTGGGCACAAATTTGCTCCCATGCTTCTTGCTAGCCTTAGTTATTTGAACTTTTTTTAGGTCTAGCATAACTTGAGCTAATGTAGACTCTATTATTTCTTTCTCCATGTTTAGGCAATAATACCATTTATTTTCAATAATAGAATACAAATCTTTTGGTATTGAATTGTCAAGTTCAAGTGGGCTGGTCTTGAACTTGGCCATCATGGTATATACTAATTTTTCAACCATGTTCTACTCATTTCTACTTAACTTACTAAATTCAATATTCTTCAAGCCATTTAAGTTAGCATTATCTTTAACATTGTCACAAATGTTTTCTAAATCAGATTTGAATACATGATTTACCACTCTAAATTGGCTTGTGTCTTCTAACTCTATTTTCTCTTCATTTGAGTCAAGTTGAGAAACATATTTTCTTCTTAGTCTTTTCTTTACTGGACCTTATTGCTCAGTTGCTTTCTTCTTTTCTTTGGCTTGCTCCTTGGCCTTTTGAGCAGTAGCCCTTGTGCTTGTTCTTGTAGTGGGCTTTGCAGGGCTTGGCTGAGCAACCTTTTGTTTCTTTGACTTTATTGTTGGCTTTGTGCTTGCCTTTCTTTTCTTAGGCTCTGGTTTGTTAGGTGCTTCCTCAACTTGTTCCTCCTCAACACCTTCTTACTCTTCATCTTCTCCCATGCCTTGTGTCAAGGCAAGTAGCCCTTGGCCCTATTCTCCTTCTTCTTCTTCTTCATCTTCTTCTTCATCATCTTCTTCTCCTTATGTTGTTCCTTTCCAAATTTTTCCTTAAGTTTCTTGACCAATTTGTCTTTCTTCTTTATTGTGGATGTAGTTTTTAGTTGCATTTCCACTTTTGACAGTTTTACAACATCATAAGTGCCAAAGGGTTTTGCACTTTTGTCAATTTCTTCTATAAGCAATAGTGTGATTGCTACTGAGGCCTCATCTATGTTTATCTCATATCCAAGTGGCCTTAGCCATCTAATTCTTGTTATCGTTGCTTGGATGTAAGTGTAATCAATATCAACTAAAAAGAAAATGTCATTGATGTGTTGCTCTATAAGGAAAACTGGTATTCTAAGCCTCTGCTTCATAGACTTTTTGAATTCTTCAAAATAGCTTTTCATGATGGTTTCAAAGTTTGTTCCCATCAGCTCTAGATACTCATTGATGTGTACTACTATAGACATATTGGTCTTCCAACTTATACTTACCAAAAGAAGGAAATTCATTCTGAACATAAAAGAATGTACATATCAAAATTGACCCAAACTTACATTGAGCACTTTTTGATCTTCTTATGGCTCCCAAATTCTCCATTATCTATTGTAGTTGTAGCTCTGCTAGATCATATGTATGATCTTTCTTAACAATTTTATAACCTACATCTACTACAATGCAAGATACACTGTTCAATCTACTTGATTGATAGAATTTGTGTGAGATGACTCTTATAGAAAACTTTATAAGTGGGTCTTTGATTGTTTCTATTGTCATACCCCTCTTATTCCATTGTGCAATAGTATTTTTCTCAATGACCTCCTTAGAGTCACTTCTCAAAGTTTTTTTCTGATCTAGGGTTGGGTACCCTGTGACTCTATGGATAATTCTTTTTGTTATTTTGATAGGACCACCTTCCAACCACAAGAAACCATTGTGAATTCTACTTAATACTAACCTAATCACTTTTTCTTGAAGACTATAGGGAAATCTAGGACATGAGTAAGTCCCTTCCTTTCAAAAATATTGAATTCCTCCTTCAATATGCCATTATCACACAGTTTATTATAGGCTTCACAAGTCTCTATATCACCTATACTTCCAACTTTGCAATTGTAACACTTTCTGACATCTTGGACCATAACAACTTTTGGCAGGATGATGGATAACACACCAACAGGGTCGTTCTTATATGCCACATTTGGGATTGGCTTGAAATCTGGTTGTTTAACATCTTTGCTAACTAATTGGACTTCAAAGGACTCCTTTTCTTTAGGGTTTTTCGAGCTAGAAGCCATTTTCACAAACTAAGGTTGAACAATTTCAAAATAGTGTAGCTCGACACTTGAGTAAATACCTTGAATTGATGATATCACTCTAAATTACTATTAGAATCTACTTGAATGCTTCATCTTTCCTTGAAATTTCTTCTTCACTTTGTTCGCTCTTCGCTCTATGTTCATTGTGATGATAAATGATTGAAAAATTCACCTTATACCCTTCAACACACAACATTAAATGCTTAGTGCATATATAGCTAGACACTCGACTTGTATACAATTTCCTTCTTTACTCGACATCAATAAAAATTCCTCTTCACTCAGAATCTATAGGGATTACCCTTACTCAAAATCAGCTAATGTAATTTTGCTTGACAACAATTACTCACTCAGCTCCAACTAGTCTTGGTTGATAGCTAGGCACACACTATGATTTTACTCCGCAGTTGAAGGTAACTTGTCATAGTCGGTAGTAGGATGAAAACTTAAAGTTTTAACCTCACATTTTTATTCATGCTGATTTATCCTTTTTAGTACTAACACATTCTAGGAACTAATGTATGATAAATCATTTAAATATCAGTCCCACATACCTTCTTTTTTTTAGTTTGATGAAGTATGACCACTTGACCCTTTGGGTGAAGTGATCCCTCCATTTGATGAGTTGCTTCCATCTTTTCTCTTCCATGTCTTATTCATCTCTCCTTTGATGTGTTCAACATCTACTTTCCCTTTTTCTTTGTTGAGTTCAGAATTGGGAGCCTTTGACCTAGTTGGGCAATACTTGCTAATGTGACCAGTCTTTAGGCAGCTGAAACAAGTGGTTTGATTCAACCATCTATTGTAGTTACCACTGAATTTTATTCTTATGTAGTTCTCAAGAATGTGTCCATACTCTTGACAATAGTGATAGCTCTTCCTAGTGTTGTAGTCCTAATTGTAGTGGTGTTCATGACTTTTTGTCTTTGCTGGAGTGACCCATGTTCTTAGGTTTTTCATGCTGATTGGCATTCTTGCTATTGCAACAATATGTTCTTTCTTACCACAAAAATGACAAGTGGGTTTTGAATTCTTACCTTTGTCACTTCTTTGTTCAGTAGTCTTGGATGACTCTCCTTCTTCAATGCTAGTACACCCTAGTCTTGATGTGTCATTCCTAGATCTTGGAGATTTTAGTAGTTGCTCAAAGTACTTGATGGCTTCATTGGGCTTGTTGAAGCTCTCTACAATTTTTCTTTCTCTCAAATCATTTTGTAATTGTTCATTCTACAATTTTAGGGTGGAGATTCCAATGTCTTTGAAATTCAACTCATGATGTGCATTCATCATTTGGCTTAGGGTATCTAACTGCATGTTGGAAACTCTGGCAGGCTCAATTGACTTCTCCTCTAGTCTGTTGACTAAGTTCCTCTTGTCATCTTCTATCATGACCTTATCCTCAATGGCTCTTTTCTTCTATTCAGTTATTTCACATAACATCATTGCTTTTGATTCTTGCTCAATCTTGAGAGTTCTAATGTCTTTTGCTTGAGCTCCATTTTTCCCCATTAGGTCTACAATTGCTGCATCAAATCCATTTGAGTCTCCATTTGCAAATACCTTTTTAGTGTCAATCTCCTTGTATTGAGTATCATTTTTAGCTATGGCTATGTCTTTTCTTCTCTTTGGGATTTCCTTAGTTCTTCCCTAGCTTCTTCTAAAGAATGTAGAATTAGATGTATTTCAATCTCCTAGTTCTCTATAATCTTCCCAAGCTTGTAGACCTTCATGTACAGATCTTTTATCCAAGCTATAAACCTTCTCCTAATGAGAACTTAGCTCTAATACCAATTGTTGGAATTTACAAGTGGGAAGTATACTTCTAAGAGGGGGTTGGGGGGGGGGGGATGCGGTGGGGGGGTGTGAATAAGAAGTAACAAGCTTTAAGCAATAAATTTTTTTAACTTAAATCAATTCATGCATGTAACTTAATCAAATAACATGAAAGTAAAAGCATGCATGAAAATAGTTGACACCAGATATGATCACTCAAAAACCGTCCAAAATTAGAAGGTAAAACTGGGGTGGGGATGACATACACAACTTATCACTTTATGAATAATGTAACTTTTCAAGGTTACAATGTTTGACCATGAGCCATAGTCCACCCTATGAGGGGCCTCCCCTATTAAAGGCTCTTACACCATATTAAAAGTGTACCTATCTACATGATTTACAAAACATTCACTTGGAATGTCACCTTGTTAAAGGATTTATACAATGGCTGTTAAACCAACCTATCTGCATAGGATTTCATTATGCTAATACAATTGTTAGAAACTATAGTAGAATGTTTGCCCTGATCACTTGCAATCTTCTATTTCTAATTTTAGATTACTATTCAATCCAATCTGATCCTTTCTGATTTGATATAAAGCTATTTGTAGTACTGATACTCTATTCTTCTAACTGATCTTGCAATCTGCTAAGTCACCTTGTATGTCCTCTTAACACTTCACCCCTTGTTCCTTCTATTCTTTGCCCACTCACACTCTATTCACTCTCTTGAATTATGGTGCTTTGACCTCCTTAAAAAGGTTTTCATGACTTAGGGTTAGGTATGAATCTACGACTGAGATTCACCCTTTTTGCCTCTTTAACATTCCATTTTTTCTAATTGGTTGCATGTTGATTACATAGGGAATCAAATAGATTTGATTTTATCTCTAATCTTCGAGATCTATCCATTAGCTAGCATGCAAAACAATTTGCATCTTAGTCTATGAAGGCACAAACTCATATGTTTATTCTGTGTTACTAGACACTTGATCAAACTATTGCTCGACACATACTAAAATTCTATCTAGCTTGGCACCTAAATATGCTCGGCATCTATTATTCACTCGGCACACATACTTACTTGGCATTGTCTATATTCTTGGCATTTGAATGACTCAACAGTTACTATCTTTCTAACTCAACACCTATTGCAACTCAACACTTGCATATATTATACTCGCCATATGTTGCTAGCTCGACGTGAACTTAGCAAATGGCTTAAGTGTGGTGACACTTAATTGTCAAGACCATTGTAAGATCAACAGATCTAAAATGAAGCATACAAAGAACTAAAGTACAAGTTATATTCAAATATCACCATACAAACTGACAAGTTGAGTACCCTATCTTCCATATCACCTAGGATTTTACTCGTAAATGATGTACGATCATTTTATCATTGCAAACTTAGAGAAGTGGGAGACTTCAAAGTGAAGTTTATAATCAAATGTGTGTGGATGGAAAATTGAAAGAAGAATTTAAACATTTGGAGTTGACGTGACTCATTTATACCCTTCATTTTTTGCAAAATTACAAAACAAGTTGGATTAGGGTTGTGTTGAGTTGAGTCCATGACATGAATATATGGTTGGATTTACCAATTGAGATAACCAAAGATGTAATCCATATGGTTATTGGATACCCTATTATTGACAAAGTGAAAACTATTAGAATGATTCCAAATGGATAAATAGGAGAAAATAAAAACATATAATGGGACAATAGAGGGATGAGAATTGATATAATAATAGATCTTGAGATAAAATTTGGTGTTGTTTGGAATTATTTACAATAATTGAGAGGGAGATGAATCAATTACCCAAGGTCCAAATGTACAAATAAAAATTTTGAGTGCTTAACGAATTCATATCCATAAAACCATAACATGCATGCATCCATTAAATCATACAATACCTTAACTTAGTAGGTTATTATCCTAGGTCAAAACAACTTTGCAGAAATATAAACATGAAATATCATAAACACATTCACACAATTTGACACAAATATTTTATGTAGGAACCAAATCTAGGAAAAAATACTAGTAATGTGCTACCCAATTTCACTCTTCTGAAGTGATGCCCTGTGAAAGGCCAACCCTACTAAAGTTTATAACAGACACTGTTAAATGTGCCTTGGTTAAAGGATTTCAATAACCCAATTAGGACTGAGCCTTGTTCAAGAAATTTAGAACATTCCATTAAAATGTCACTTGGGAAAAGGATTTACAAATATCTCAGGTCAACCTTAATCCAAAGGATTTATCCACATTGGTACAATTGTTAGAAAGTAACAACAAGACTTGATCTGATAAAAACTTACAACTCACTTGCAGATTATATATCTCTAGTTCAGTCCTCTATTTTTCTTGGCATTCATACTCTTCATCTTTGAAAGCTTATTCATCCTTCAAGAATTCATCCTCTTAAGCCTTCTTGCTTTGTATGCAAACTGCAGTTTCTTATGTTCAACCACTAGATGAAGAAACATCCTAGAATTCTTGTCTTCCTTAGGTTATCACACATGATAATTTTATCTTCTTGCTTTTTATCTCTATAAATAGATAATTTAGATATTTTTCTTCTTAACCACAATCATCCATTATAGGATTAGGTAAGACTCAATGAATCTACTCACTTTTCCATTTGAGTCCCTCTAGAAACTTCTTCTACAATATTCCTTGAATTTACCTCAAAATGGTTTTCCTTGAATCCTGTGCAACCAACTCGCCAATATTATCTTCCACACACTTCACATAATTTAAGAAATCAAATTAGTCTACTTAGATTTGTTAAATCTTTGATTTAACACTTTTTGCTATCACTTGACATCTATATTGTACTACACTCGACCAACACTACTTCACTCAACACATAATAAAGTTTACTGATGCTTGACATCAACTAAACCTTACTTAGCTTCCACTATTTTTCTTCTTTTCTCAACACCTATTGATTTTCACTTGGCTTCTACTATTTTTTGCTCGGCTTGCATTGTTTTCTTGGACAAGCTTAGCAAACACATTTCGTTACTGGATCTTCTTCCAGTCTTTTCTTGAGTAACCTGTCATTATAGACTTTAAGTAGATAAATTATACACTATAATATCAATTTCTTACTTGGTCTTAGTGCTCCTTTTATACACCAAATAACTCAACCTTTTTCTATGTGCTCTTGTTATCTTTTCTTTTCAGATCCTCCTCATCAATCAAACAAATGATAGCATTCAAACCAAAAAGAAAATGTCTCAGTAGCAAGTAGTAGGTTTGACATCATTAAAAAAATAATGATTATTTCATGATAGGTTCTACACTTCAAACAATCTCAGTCTTTGGCATTGATGGCAAACCAATGGCAACAACAATACCAAAAAGAAAATTAATATCTTTGAAATTTATTCCTCTATTAGTATATGTCCTTCCTCTATATAGGGTAATGTAGGCTTTGTCAATCTCTTTCAATTTATCTTCTCCCTCTGACTTATATCTCTCTTTATATCTTCTTCTTTAGAGTATATCTCTCTCTATATCTCCTTCTTTCATTCTTATATCTCCCTCTTTGACAAAAATGCCAAAGACTTGTCATCTTTACATGTAGATATAATCAATTTAGGTTCTCCCTTTGTCACCTTGCATGTGACTATAAATATTTTTATTTATCTCCTTCATTAATTTAGGTAACTCCTAAAGTAAGATCCACTACATCAATTTGTAAGACACAACATTCAACTCAGTTGATGCTAGGCGCTACTCATGCTTCTCAAGTAGCTTTAGATAGGGGTATCACCCCTAGTTTACCTCTAAGATATTCATGTACATCCTTAGGTAAATCTTTTGTGAATATATGAGCTATTTTCTGTTGTATTCACATATTCCATTCTCACTTCTTTGTCTTTAACCAACTCTCTCGAGTAATGATACTTGATTGCAATGTGCTTTATCTTTGTGTACATCACAAGATTATTTGATATGTTTATAACACTTGTATTATCAAAATAAAGTACCATAGGCTTAGTAATTTATTCCTTCATTCCTTTGAGTAGTTGTTTGATCCATACCACATTTGTATAATTCACTCCAGTAACCACATATTCAACTTCAGTATTAGATTGAGATATACAATTTTGTTTCTTGCTAGTCTAGGTGACCAATCTCTTTCCTAAGAAAAATGCTCCACCACTTTTACTCTTTCTATCATCAATGTTTCTAGCCCAATCAACATCTGCATAGGCTCTTAATTCAAACTTATCATTTTTCTTGTAATATAGAGCATAATATTCTATTCCTTTTAGATATATCATAATTCTCTTAACAACCATCAAATGATTCTCCTTAGGATTTGTAGAAAACCTTGCAACAATTCCAACAACTAATGCAATATTAGGTCTTCTATGTACTACATATTGTAACTTTCCAATCATACACTTGTACAATGTTTGATTTACTTTAGCATAATCATTTTTCTTTGAAATTTTATGTCCTGTGACCATAGGAGTGCTAACTAGTTTTGAATCCTCCATACCAAAAGTTTTTAATATTTCCTTTACATACATATATTGAGTGATGTAAATACCATATTTTATCTTATATACTTGTAAATCAACAAATAAATTTCTCTCCAAACATAGACATCTCAAATTATTTCTTCATTTCATTTGCAAATGTCTTACATAATGCATTTTTTCCTCCAAATATGATATCATCAACAAAAATTTCATCTAGTAAAATATCTTTACTTTCTTTTGTCTTCAAATATAGATTGTTGCTATCACCAGTCTTCTCAAAACTAATCTTTACAAGATAATTGTGAAGCCTCTCATACCATGCTCTTAGGGCTTGCTTTAAACCATATAAAGCTTTGTGTAATCTACATACCATGTTTTTATTTTTTGGATCAACAAATCCTTCTGGTTGTTCAATGTAAACCTCCTCTTCTAGTATACCATTCAGAAATGCTGACTTCACATCCATTTGATAAAATTTGAAATCTTTGTATGTAGAGTTCTTACGCCTTCAAATCTTGAAATTGGGGCAAATGTTTCTCCAAAGTCAATTCATTCTTCTTTTGCATATCCATTGCAAACTAATCTTGCCTTATTCCTTGTGACTTCACCATTCTCATCTAGTTTGTTTTTGTACGCCCACTTGGTTCCAATCAAATTCATGTTCACTACTCTAGGTACTAGAGTCCGTGTTTTTTTCTTCTCAATCTAATCAATCTCTTCTTTCATCGATTTAACCCATTCATCATTCTCTAATGCGTCCTTCATTGAATTAGGCTCATGCATGCTTAAAAAACATGTATCACTTCTCAACCTATTCCTTGTCATTGGTCTAGCTTCTTTATCTCTAATAAATTTTTTAGTAGGGTGATGTCTTCTGACATACTTTGACAATATTTGTTCTTCTCTTCTTTGTTCAATGGATTTTTCAACTTCATAATCACTATGTACTTCTCTATTAGGTAAATCAACATTCCTTTCATGTACACTGATCTCAGAATCATAATGTACCTCAAATTCTATCTACAACTCAACTGTTGAATGCAACTCAATTCTTGAATACAACTTGAAAGTCATTGGTACTTGATGTTGTTGATTTATGACACCTTTATCAATAGACATATCTTCATAAAATTATGCAAAATATTTGTACTCTTCAAGCTCCTTCATAGGTCCAGCTTCATGTAAATTTTTATATTAATCAAACATCACCTTTGTAACATGAAAATCATCCACATGTGCATCCATTTGTCAAATACCAGAATCTCAAGCATCTAATCAACATACTCACTCCCAAGAACAAATTGAACATAATGCTTCATCAGTAAATCAAAAACTAGTAAATCCACACTAGCAGCAACAAACTCCACATTAGCAATAATATGTAGATCTCCATCAACAAATTCCAAACTCACAACACCAATGGTCTCATTTCTCACAAAAAGATGCTCTGTAACACACAACTCATCACCAACAACAACTAGATCATCTATGACCAAGTGCTCTACAATCTCCATGTCACACCCAATTGACTGATTATGAAAACCAATCTCCAACCTAGTATCAACAAGATTAGGAATATCCTTAGCAATAACATCCAGTTCCTCTATAGATTTTGTATCATACTCCACAAACCAATCAACAAAACCAAACTCTTCTACCTCAACATTTCTATGCCATCTTCTCTTTTGAACAATTTTTCTAACTAGCCAGAAAAATCTCTTCTGGATCAGTAGAATCTAACTCTACAAACATCTATAGAATGCCTTCCTCATCCTATCCTTAACTCGATCAACAAAACTAGCTTCAAACCAAGAAGACACCTCCTTAGCTTGATCAAGCAAACTAGCTTGAAACCGAGCAGACATGTCAAGAAACCTCCTCTCCACCACATCATGGAGATTCATAATTATCCCAAGGTCCAATCCTCTTGGATCCATCTTCCAAGATCTTCGCAAACTGTTTGCAACAAATCAACAAAAAATCAATCTTCTCCAACAAGATCAACCTTCCTTCACATCCATTGACCCATCTACAAGTCCTCTACAATTGCAAGTTAGAACCACAATTTGCCACCTCACAACCAAGAGATCTAGGACTCTAGAAAGAATAATCCACCACTAGATCAAGATCTTCTCAAATCAACTTCTCTCAACCCAAGGTCCTAGTGCAAACTACCTCAACTTTGGTGATATGTTCACACACTCAAGAACACCTTTGATATGATAGCATCTGACATAGTGCAATGTAGTAGAATCCCTAAAAGAGATTACCTAGCCCCCAAAAAATAACTACATAGTGAAAATACAATAACAATGCAACATCTGATACTAAATTACAACTGTTTATTGATAAATAACTAATTACATGCAATGTATTGGGTTGTAAGGCCTTCCCAGTTATGGTCAAATACAAAGTAATTAATAGTTCTACAAGATCCCTTAAGATCCAATCCAAACCCTAATCCAAAACCCTAGCTAGTTCAAATCCACAAATGGATAAGAACACTAAGAAGAATCTACACTTGTACCCTCAGGTCCACCAAGAAATCCTTTGTTTCTCAAGCCTCAGCTTCTAGCCCTTCTCACAAACTCACAACTCCACCACAATCCTGCTTAAACTACCTCACATTTGATGCTTTATCCACAAATTTAGGAAAATTTGCCCTTTAGCTACTCCATGTTGAACTCAGGATCCACTCCTTTGAATAAATTCCTAAAGACTCCACAAGACCCCTTATTTATGCCCAACTAAGCCACAAGTCGACCCAGTTCATGACAAATTAAATTAAAACCATTACATTAAATATATGTTGAGCCACAGGTTGACTAGAACACAAATTAAATACCCACACATAAATTCAATGCCAAAAGTCAGCTCATTGACAACTTGACACCTATAGGAACTAAGACCAGACCAAGTGTCAAAGAAACCAAGCTAAGCATCAGAAAAACCACAAGCTTTGTTGAGCTCCTAGTGCATGTCAAGCTCCTAGTGCATGCCAAGCATAGTGAATGTCGAGCAATAGTATCTATCAAGCTCCTTCAGTGACCAAGCCCCTTTCAATGACCGAGCTCCTTGGCCAAAATCATACACAATAGTGACTGAGCACCACTCCTTTCTTCTTTGACCAAGCACCAAGCTTATCCACCAAGCCCATTCGGTCAAGCCTCCAATTGAGAAACACCATACAGATGATCAAGCACCTCTAGCTCTCCATAAAAATGCCTGAATCTTCAAGAACCTCATATGCCCCTGCATCATATATATACATACATATCTACACACACACACACACACACACACACACACATATCAAAACCATATTTATTTCCACTTCTATAGATTTGACTTAAATAAAAGAATGAATACAAGAAACCTTTCTTTAGTTATACGATACCTATTTTTAAAATTAAAATTTAAGTTTGAAAGACAGTTTTACAATATAAATATAAACTAGATTCATTTTCACTTCTATAAATTTAATCTATATAAAAGAACAAATAAAGTATAAGTTTTATCTAGACACTCAAAATATATAGTATTACCAACATATTACAAATAAACATAACATTTATATACTTAAACAATGTTTTACCAAATATGCGTCACTTCACATTAATCATACTTTCAAAACAAACCATTCAAAATAAATGCAAAACAAAGAAAAACAATACCATATAATGTTGTAGCTTTACCAACTAAAATCTAGAGGGCATCATGAAAAGAGACTAATGATTTGCCTCTTTGTAATATGAGATTATACTTGCATGGATTCTTGCTATTATTATAAGAAGAAAAAAACTATTGGATTCAAATCAGATTTGTTCTTATTCTTATGTGGGGTTTGATATAGACCATTTAACAAATTCACTAGAATTTGACAACTTAAGTTATGATTATTATGTTTATGTAAGTATTTGTCTTTCTCAAACCAGCATATCATGACATCACATGATGTATGCCCAAGAGAGGATTCTTTATTCATAGCTTTCTCATTCAATAACGTTCTAAAGATGCTTTGGCTGAAGAATAAGCTTTTAAACATGTGGGTCATATGGTAAATACCTATTGTCCATGTATCCTTACAATTCTTTTTATGAGAAGGATCTAGACCAACTTCATTTGCTCTTTTGGAAGTTTTTGTGAGTTCAACGAGTTGTTCAAAGTTAATTGTGTTTCATATTTTTCAAATTGTTAAAATGGGTAAGTGGATTTTTAGTTTATGAAAAATAAGTTGAAAATTTATTATAATAGAATAGATATCACATTATCATAACATTTTATTGATTGCAAGATAAGTAACATTTTAAAATAAAAATGGCTAAGTTGTATTATATTTATAGTTATTATAATGAATTTTGTATATCTAACAATTCTAAATATTACATAGAACTTTGAGATTTTTTATTATTATCGTTATATCGCTGTGCACATTATACTCATAAGGATTAAAATGTGGTCATTTCAAAGTTTCACCTACATCTGCTTAAAGTTGCTTGAATAATTATGCACTATAACTACCTCAAAAAATGTCAATACTTATACACATTTCTTAGTAGTTGTGCACTATACGTACCAATAAAATTGCATAATTTCTCTAATTAAACTCTACAAATATCTGCTCAACAGAGTACAAGTGGTGAGCATCTATTGATACGTATGAAATTTATTAATGTTCTTTTAGTTATTATTTTTTGTCTTTAAAATTAGTGATTGAAATTTTGTTGAACAAAAAGTGATGCTCTTCTTTTTCCCAATTACCTCTCAATCCTTAATTCTCATCCAAAAACGATTGATTGTTCAATGTCATTGAACATTCTCTTAATTAATAATATTATTAAAAATTTTAGCAAGAGACCTTTTACAAATACATTATTAAATTATACCAAAAATAACTATGGCACAATAAATACGAGTCAATTATTAACTTAAAGAATTTATTTCTCCTTATAACTTTAATTCATACTCCTAATTAATTAATAATATATAAAAAATTATATTCGTATAAAATAATAAAAATGACATTCAAAAGAAAATAAATCTTGAACATTCTCAATCCTCATTATTTTCCAGCATTAAACTATTCATTGGTTTTCTTCCATAGAAGTTGATGAAGCTCTCCACCAACAGTATTGTTAAGGTAAAAATATTAAATGAGTAGTTGGATTTTATATATTTTCATTCTCAAATATTTAATGATGACATTGCTATATGACATCATAGTTCACAAGATTTATGTCTCATATTTTTTAATATAGAATAGTTTCTTAAGTAATGCACCTTTTTTTTCGTGTCCATTGAATTTTGTATTTTTAAAATGAATTGATATATTTGTTTTATTTGTCAATATTTTAAAAAACATCTTACAATTTTGTGTGGGTTTGATGATGGAAATATGCTTTTTTAATAAACAAAATAATTGATGACAAAAATGTGCTTTTTTAATAAATAAAATAATTAGATTACATATGTATTAGTATTTTGTTTTTAAATATATTAAAATATAATGAATACATATATAAGTAGATTATGGTATTATTACACAAGTTAAGGAATAAAATAACAGTGTTGTCTTTAAAATAACTAGTTTGAAGGCATAAAGACAATCATAAATAGAGTATCAACAACACATTAAAATTTTAAACTATAACAAGTCTAAGGACAAACTCTAAGCAACGAGTTGCAATATACTATAAACTATGAAAGTATTAATCCTAAAATTATAGTTGAGTAAATCAACAAAACTAAAAAGAGCTCTATTTAAAAGCCCTCACAGGCAACTAAAACTCATACCAATAAAAAGAAAAGGAAACTAAGTATGATAAACAAACATGATATCAGAACTAGAATGATGGAGCACATGGCTCTAATCTCTAGTCAACAATTTAAATAGTTCCTTGTAATTCCATTTGTCCTCAAAATCTTTTCCTAAGACCTTCTTTTGCATAAGGCACATGGATGTGACAAAGCTTGTCATTACACAAAGGCTAAACATGAAGACATTGAGCATCTTCATTTCTAGGTTAAACACATTGGTTTTCAACATCCCCAACTCTCTAACAATGGTTTTTCTCTTAGTGCAAATGCCTTCAACACTGGTCTTTTTTGGTTCCTCCTTAGGTATGAGATATTGTGTGAGGCCCACCCGCTCAATTTTTATACTATTCACAATATGGGTAGAATAATCATTTGTGAACTTCTCTCAACTTTTTATGATTTTAATATCACCCCCTTCCCCATCAATATTATCTCTCCTCTCTTCCATTTCCTCATATATATACTCCCCTATTTGTCCTCTTCCGAATTGTTTTAGTTTTCCTTTTTCAATAAAATGACTTGCCCACCTATGAGTCTGTCTCAATTTATATCCATTTTTACTTGTCTCCTCTCCACCATCCATCTCTTCTTTTTCTAGTTACCTCATTGATGGTTAATTTAGGTTTCTTAGCTAAAAGGGAGGGCTTTTCACCCTTTCTCTTGTTGATAGTCATGGCAATGGTAGCCTTTATTTTCTTATCACATAGTTTAGTAGCAATCATGAATGTAGGGTGTGGTGCTTTCAAGTTCACCTAGCCATGAGGTGATTTTTGAAGGACGAAGGCAACATGTATTTCCTTTTTTCTAGGACAAGGTGTATCAATAATATTAGTACATGGAAGCACACATGACTTAGGGGCTTCCTTGATAATAATTGACTTAAGGGGACATAGGGCCAAAAGAAACTTGCATAACCTATAAATCAGACCTTGTTGAAGATGGATAGTTTTTTCCCTTAGATTTTAGTAACATAATATAATTAGACTATTAATACACAGTGAAATAAGTTCATCAAAGCCATTCATGGATTAAACTCTAATCATTTGAATCTTTAAGGGATTTAAATTTTCATGGATGTTGTAATAATTGATTGTACCATCATTATCACCAATTGAATTCCAACCTTTTGGTAGCATGGCGCTTTTATAGAATTATATATGTTTGGTTGAAAATTTTAATTATTTTTATTAGTTACAGTCTTTTCATAGGGTTGCATCATATTTTTAAGTGTAATGAAAAGCATACTTCATATGGAAATTTTGGTAGATAACTAAAGTAATAATAAATAAAGAATGAAACATTCAAAAATTGAATTAATACTATAAAACTTAATAAATTACATGTATTTTTAGATACATTTATATAGAGGAATGTCTTATTGAAGATACCGAGAATTAGAAGGCCCATATACTAAAAATTAGGACCTTTATGCAATTAGTTAAGAAATAACAATAGACACAACAAGAAAAATTAGAACAATAATAAAATTAGAATATTAATAATAAAAACATAGTAAAAATAAGAGTTTGCATTATGAAAACAAAATGGGAATTCAATTTATAGAAGTGAAATAAAGAAAATTGTTTAGGGGTGAAATGGAAGTGCATAATAGGATAGGGCCTCCACTTCACACTAACATTCAATACAAGAGAAAGAGGGGCTTCCAAACATAAGTCTTAATATAATTCAAGTTAGATTAGATAACCCAAGTAGATAAAAGGATGCTAATGCTAAACCCAAATTATTTTAAGTATGCAAGCAAGTCCTCTTTCATGCAATGTGAATTTGATTAAAGATATAAGAATGTAAATGTGCAATTGAGCTAATTGATCAAATGAGAAGTGTAAGATAGATTTAGGTGCTAAATTTAAGAAATGAACCTCATTAACATATGAAAATAGGTCGAGACTAAAATTGAAATAAATGATAAAATGCTCACCTTGAAATGTGTAAAGGAATATGCTTTTTTCACTTCAAAAATCATAGAATTGAAGCTACAAGGGAATTTCTAACTTCAAATTCATGATCACAACCTAAACACACATTAAATATTGTTGTTTTTCTCAAGGCCTTAGGAAGACTTTGACTAGGTCACTATGTTCTGGATGTTTTGCGACAAAGTCACCATACTCCCAAGAGACTATAACAATTTTGACCCACCTTCTTCAAAAATGGCTTGGTGAATGTTTTTCATATCTATGATCAAAATTATGTTGTCCTAATTTTTTTTATCCATAATGCGTCAAACCCTAGATTAATTATTATTATTTGTTGCAATTTATTATTATTATTGTTGGAAATCTAATGTGAAAGAGAGATGTTGAGAGTGGGTTGAATTAGGATCTCTAAAAACTTTTATCATTTCAAACATAAACCATATTAAACTTAATTCACCACACACCTCATAAACCTTAAGCTTATGCATAACCAATCATGCAACATCATGTAATATCAGATCTAACATCTACTAGCATGAATAAAAAACATAAATAAGTAATCAAAACTTGACATAATATTTGATAAAATAGAAACCCTCAAAGGTGAAGGTAAAACTATAGTAGAGGTGACACCCACAAAATCTTCACTATTGTAGTAACAATGTATCTATTAGGGATACAATTTTGATCACTTCTAATGATCTACCCTATGTGGGGTCTGCGATGTTGAAATCTTATAAGACGATTAAGTCTACCTTGACTAAACAATTTCAACTTCACAATTAAGTGAGTACTCTATTAGAAGATTTATAATAGGATTTTTAGGACCACCCTGTTAAGAGATTCACCCAATACACTGGTTAGAATGTAATTAGTATCATGATCCTTCAATTTTCACTTAGTTGTTGATAACATATCATCTCTATCCAATCATTGATCACCTCTATGTGACTGATCTACAATATCTCTTTACTACACTGCTCGGTTGCCTTAGTCCTTCAACAACAATTCATCTTCAACTTGACATACACACATTCCTCCAACTTAATAACTCAACAACTACTCAAGATTCAACTTTGAACCCTTGATTTAAATCCATCTAAAGAATCTTCTACATCTTAATCAATGATTAGGGCTCATCCTTATTTCCACTTAATCCTTCCCATTTTTTGATTAGTCCATTGTACTGCACAGGGATTAATGATGCATAATTATAGGCATAATTATCTCTTTGATTAGATCCTCAAACTTAGAAATATAGTTCGTTCTCAAAAAAATGGTTTATATAGGATTTTGTGCCCTTCCAAACTCATATACTCAAATTGTGTAACTCAACACTTATATCATCTTGGTACTCAGCCATGCTTAGTTCTTTATGTTGTCCCTTGTCATGAATGATGGTTAGGTTAAACTATTTTATCTCTACACTACTCTACTCATATGTTTCTCTTTAATTATTTGCTAACAACTAGAATGTTTGGTGACTTCTAATGTCCTCAACAACTACTACTACTCAACACCTACTAAACTTGTATACTTCTTCTCTATGTAGCTCGACTCGACTCTTCACTATGGCTTGGTCACAGTGTTAACCAACCAACTTTACCTTGTGAATGAATAAGTGTTTTTCACTAATATAAAATACTAAGATTTCCTTTAGGTTCAAAAATCTCCCCCTTTGGCATTAGTGGCAAAAACACTTATCAAGCTCAAAATATTTCATAACAAAAATTTCAAAAAAAATAGTCCCCACATTGGGTGTACTTCCATACCTTTAGCTTGGTCATAATATAGTATGTTGTAACTTACAAAATCAAAATCTTTTCCAAAAGTATTTTTGTAGAATCTATCTCGTTATTACTCCATTTCCCCCTTTTGGAAGCTTCATACATATTTTCCCCTTGATTTTGTCACTTATGTTGATTAGTGACATTCAATTGTTGATCGAGGATTATACCAAATTCATTCAAAAATTGGTGGTGCAATCTCATAACAATAGTCATTGTTTTATACCAATTTCTCTTGAGTGTCTTAAGAAATTGTCTTTCTATCTCCAATTTGGCCATGAGATCAACCATGCTATCTTCTATAGACAATTTCTAACTTTGTATAAGGTCCTTAGAAACTTGTAAATGTCTTAGCACCACTTCTAAGTGAGGTAATAAAATTGCTTGTATATAAGTAACCTCATTTATGATGTTGCATTCCCTATGCAATAACTTTGACTACTTATTGTGCAAAAATATGATCTTTGAAAAATATACTGAACTAAAACTAGGATTTAAGTTCAAACATAATCCACTTGTCAAAAGGTCTGCATCAATTTTATCCATCTTCTCCCTTATTTTTTGTTGATTGTAGATTGGTTTTGACAAGTGAGTGTCAACACACTTAAGTAATTTACTTAGTTCATAACAAACTAGTAATACATGCTGAGCACAACATGTAAATATTAGACCATGCCAAGTCATAGTGAGTGCCAAGCCACTCACGTGTCGAGTCACTCAAGTGCCAAGTAGATAGACCATTTTGAGTGATTTAGGAGCTATGTAAATAGTAGATGCTGAGAAATGTAGGTGTCAAGTCAAAGTATAAAGATCAATGCATGTTGAGTATCAGAAACTTCATATGCCAAGTGACATAGTTTTGACATATTTGTTTGTAATGACACAAACAACTATGTAAACCATTTTTGAGCTGACTTAAAGGTAAATTATGATACTTTGGAGATAAGGATGAATCTCTAATTGGATTCCCTATGCAATTACATGTAGCCAATCAGAAAAAGGGAAGGATTAAGTAGCAAAATGGATAAATCTTAGCCATAGATTCATACCTAACTCTATGCCACCAAAGTCTTCTTAAGAAAAAAAAAAATCCTAAACTATCTATGAGTGTATAAGGAATTGAAGGAGTGAAAAGGATAGTTTTCATGAGCAAACAAAGCATTCATGGTGACTTAGAAATTATGAAGAAAGAGTGAATTGAATAATCAATTATTGTAAAATAGAGGATATAGAAAAGGATACAACATTGAGACATCTAATCAAGAAGGATCAAGAAGACATTTTTTAGAGGTTATTTGTTATCACGTAAACAAGTCCAACTGCAGAATCTATGTTGAGACATTTGAACAGGTGATTTTAGTCAAATCTCTTAATAGAGTAGTCCTAATAGGCTATACAAAATCTTTTAATAGGGTACTTTCATAGGTTTAAGTTGAAGTCCTCTAACAAGGAATACTTCTAATAGGGTGTTGAAATCCTCTAATAAGGTGAGACCTAACAGTCTTTGTAAACCTTTAACAAGGTAGACCTTTCACAAGGTAGATCATGTTTCATGGTCAAAACATTGTAACCTTGATTGGATAAACTTTATTGCTGCAGTAGTGAAAATTTGTGGGTGTCATCCCCACCCTAGTTTTACCTTCTCACTTGGAGAGTTTCTAGGTAATCATATTTGGTGTTATGTGTGTGAATGCACACATGTTTTCATGATTTAGATGTATATATTTTATATATTATTTTAGTTTACTCATTGAATGCATGAGATGGATGTGTGGTGAAATTTTTATGGGTCCAAGCTTAAACTACTGATTCACCCCCCCCCCCCCCCCCCCCCCCCCCAGAAGTTTACATTTCCTATTATAATTCCAACAGTTGGTATCAAAGCCTAGTTCTATAAAAGAGAAGCTTTGCAGCTTTGAGGAAAGATCTTGAAATGGAAGTCTATAAGTTGGGAAAGACCATTGAGAACTAGGAGATTGAAATAGATTACATACTACATCAACTGAATGAAGCAAGAGAGGAACTAAAGAAATGCTTGAAGAGAAGGAAAGAAATTACTATTGTGGACAATGACACATAATAAAAAGAGATAGAAACTACCAAGCTATTTGCAAATGGAAACTCCAATGAATTTGATGCAGCAATTGTAGATCTAATGGAAAAGAATAGAGTCCAAGTTGAAGAAATCAAAAATATTAAGTTAGAGCAAGAATCATAGGCCATAGTACTATGTGAGCTAACTAAAAAAAGAAGAAGAAGAAATCTATGGAAGACAAAACCATGATTAAAGAAGATAAAAGAATTTTGGCAAACAGACTGGAAGAAAAGTCAATAGAACTAATCGAGATTTCCAACATGCAATTGGATACTCTAAGTCAAATGATGAATGCCAACTATGGACTAAATGTCAAGGAAATCGAGATACCTACATTGAAGTTGCAGAATGAACAATTGCATAGTGACCTAAAGAGAGAAAAAGAATTTGCTAAAAGTTTCAACAAACCAAATGAAGCCATCAAATACTTTAAGCAATTGTTGAGATCCCCTAAATTCAATAATGATACATTTGGACGAGGATATACAAGCACTAGAGAAGGAGAATCATCCAAAAGTGTAGAAGAAAGGATCAATTAAGGTAAGAACTCTAAACCTACTTGTCATAATTGTGGTAAGAAAGGACATACTACTGATGTGTGTAGGAGCCAGACTGCAAATCAGAATGTCAAGCCTAAGAACATGATTCACTACCATAAGTGCAACAAGAAAGTTCATCAGGCACATGAATGCAGAACTAGGACCATGCATACACAAATTTGAAGGATATCACTACAACTGTTAGAAGTATGGACATAGAGCTTTTGAATGCAGATCCAAACCCATGTGGTCATTAAAAAAGAAAAAAAAGGTAAGAAACAATTGCAACTCTTATAATTGGGATTATAATACAAGATATAGCTGTCATTATTATAAAGAATATGGATATGTTCTTGAGAATTGTATAGGGACACACTTTAGAGGTAATTTCCAAAGGTGGTTGAACCAAACTATATATTTCATCTATTTGAAGACTGGTCACATCAGTAGGTACTGTCCAACTAGGTCAAAGGCACCAAGTTGTGAATTTGATAAAGGCAAAGACAAGGTAGATGTTGAACACATTAGAGATGGGATGAACAAGACATGGAAGATAAAGGATGTTTGCAATACATCAAATGGAGAAGGGATCACTTAATGGGTCACGTGATCACACTTCATCAAACTAAACAATCAAGAGGTATGTGGGATTGATATTTAAAGGTTATATCATACATCAGTTCCAAATGGAAGTTAGTACAAAAAAAACTACATTAGCATGAATAAAGATGCAAGATGTTGTTAGGAATTCAAGATAAATGTTTAAGTTTTTTCATGTTGTTATAGAGCATGAAATATTTCCTATGTATGCCAAGTGGAATGCTAGAAGATGTTGAGCTATCAGACTAGGTAGTTGGTTATGAACTTGTAGTGGATGCCGAGTGATGGAAATATCAATGGATGCCAAGTGAGCCTAAAATTGGTTGATGCTGAGCTTATAGCTGTGTAAGCACTCAAGATTAAATGCAAGGGTATTAAAGGTTATTTGATTGATTTTTAGCTCATTCTTCATGAATTCAAATTTGAGAAAGAGTGAGCAGAGTAGAAGATGATCTAGAAATCTATTCAAAGTAGTTGCAAGAGATTTTAGTAGCAATCTCACTCCAATTCACTAGATTTCCTAAGGTATTTATCAAGAGTTGATCTATATAGTTTTAAATTTTGAAAACCCTAGTTTGACACAATGGCATCAAGTTCAAAAAATGTTGAAGGGAAGGAAGTTTTAAACATTCAGTTAGTGAGTAATGAAGTTAAGCAACTCGTGTTTAAGGCCATTCTTGACATTACATATAAACAAGACCCTTCTAGTACATTGTCAATGATCTTGCCAAATGTAATAATGGTACAAGTTGTGAGACAATTTTATAATTGAAAGATAGGAAGCATTGGCAACATGAAAATTAGAGGTACATACAATAGGTTACGTAAAAATGTTGTTTTGAATGAAGAGTACAAAATTGTTGAGAAAAAGGGGTTTAACATGAGCCTTAGATTTTCCAAATGTATTTAAGATAGCGCGGATACGAATAGTGCTTTGCTAAATTCACGATGGTTCCTTATGGCTAGAGAGTAAACCTATTAAAATTACCAAGAGAATAATCCATAGGGTTACTGGCTACCCAACCCTAGATCGGCCTAAAACACTAAGAAGTGATTGAGAAGAATACTAGAGTTGTTTGGAATAAAAGAGGTACAACAATAGTTGTCGATGTTGGTTACAAGATTGTTAAGAAAGATCATATGTATGATCTAGCAGAACTACAATTATAATAACTGATGGAGAACCTTGGAGCAATTAGGAAAACCAAGAGTACACAATAAAAATTTGGTTCTATATTGATTTATATATTATTTTATGTAAAAAACACATTCCCCTCATTTGGTACTATTGGATGGAAGACAAACAGATCAATTGTAGTATAGATTGGTGAATACATTAAGTAGCTAGGAGAAAATTTTGAATCCTTAATGAGTAGTTACTTTGAAGATTTCAAAAAGTCAATGAAGGAAAGACTAAGAATACTAGTATATTTAGTTGAGAAACATTATAATGATGTATGTTTTCTTGTGGATGCTGATTATACTTTTGTGCAAGGTACCACACCAAGGGTAAATGGTTGAGGTCCCTAGGCTATGCGATAAATGCAGATGAAGCCTCTGTAGCCATCACAACTATACTTGTAGAAGAAGTAGAAAAAATTGCTAAAGTTTTTGAAAACTATGCGATGGTAAAGTCCAAGATTGCCATGGATTTGAAAACTTTTTCAGCTATGAAGAAAAAGGAGAAAATAGTGAAGGAGTTGAAAGCCAAATTTAGAGAGGGTATAGAGGAGGAAAAGGAAGAAGAAGAAGGGGATGAAGAAGGAACTCAAGCATTGAAATAGGGCATGGGAGAAGATAAAGAAGAGGAGGAGACTAAAGGTGCCAAGGGAGAAGAAGCCAAGGAAGAACCTACTCCTGTTGGCCAAAAGAAGAGCAAGGCCAAGGTATAGCCTATGGAAAGGACCAAGAAACTTGTCAAAACAAGTTAGCCAAAGCCCACTACACCTACAAAAAGAGAAAGAAAACATGTTACAACACAAAAGGCCAAAGAAAAGGCGTAGAAAATAGAACAAGGAGGTCACGAGAAAAGAGACCTAGAAGAAAGTATGTGGCACAACCAAATTCTAATAAAGAGAAGGCAGAGTCAGATGACAACAACCAATTTAAGGTGGTGAATGAAAATCCTCTCAAATCTTGAGAATTTATGTGAAAATGTTAAGAACAATGTAGATCTATTAGGTTTTAGTCATGTTGATTTTGACAAATTGGGTAAAGTGGAGAAAAACCAAGTGGAAGAGGCCCTATATGCCATGATTTTAAAATTTAAGACAACACCCTTATAATTTGCCGACTCTATACCTAAGAATCTATATGACATAGTTGAGCAAAAATGGAATTATAGTTTAGATCTGGAAAGACAAATTAGGAAGACCACACTAACCCAAGTAATGCTTGAGTTAACTAAGGGAAAAATTGCAAAGGCTATAGAGAAATATGCAATTAGGTTCACACCTAAATACAAAGCCTTTAGCATTCTACAAAAGAATATTGAAGATGTTGTAAAGAAGTCAACACAAGTATGGAAACTCATTTATGGGTTAACCACTGTAAAGAAATGTGAATCTAAACCTTTAGAGCTTAAATATGATGAAAAAGGTAACACAGTTGGAGGAGAGACATAAATGAAAGAAGATGAGAAGGCAATAGCTAAAACTAAGTAGCAAGAAGAGTAGATTGTGCATGACACACAATTGCCGAGTGACAGTCCTCCGCATAACACAACCAAGACAGCTAAAACTAAAATTGTCAAGGATGTCTCTGATCTATTAGCTCATAACATAAATCCTCTTACTATAGAAGACTTGAAGAAAATACTATATCAATCTACATTACAAGCCAAACTTAGTGGCAATCATGTTTTGGTTAGTGTAGAAGAACTACAAAAGTTAGTAACTGATGTTACAAGGGAAAAGGTGAATCCACAAGAACCACCTTATATCATACCTTTAATTACTAATGTACAACCTTTGGTTAAAATTCCTAAAGCTACATCTACCAAGGTTGATACAATTGTCAAGGTTGATACTATTGAGAAGAAGACACAAGAGCAAGCCACCACTATAGGACATAAAGAAATAGGTCATATCTGCACCTATAACACAAAGAAAAGGTGCAAGTCAAGTCATAGTGGTAGATCAAGGAAAGCCTAAAGAGAGTGAGCTCAAACCTAATGTGAAGGGACAAGTGGCCATTAAAGCTCTAGTAGCTTTACCAACATCTAACACTTCTTCTACATGAACTCTTCAGAAGTAGAGCACATAAGCTATTCCATTACAGATCTCAGTGCCAAGCCCAAGTTCATCAAAGGTTAAAAAGGTAATTCATTATGGAGATATAAGCCTTGATGAAGAAATTACTATACCAAAATATGATTATGATACAATGAAATTATAACAAATAGGCATACTATAGTAGGCTTTAGAAAGGAAGAAGCATCAAGAAATGCTTAGGAGAGAGCATAGGCAGAAACAAGCACTTCAAGACATTAAGGAAATCTTTTTAGATGCATTTAGTTTTCCAAATACTGAAGAGACCAAGACACTAATGGAACAAATGATAGATATATTGGAGAAGGTTAGTGATGAATACCTTGATACAAATGCCAAATTATTAGAATGGTTAGAAAAGAAGTTTCAAAACAAGGTGAATGAGAAAATATCTAGTGAGATAGCACTAACACAAGTTTCATTGGCAAATAAGGTTGAGGATGTGAAGAAGGTACTTGAGAACATATTCTCATTATACACAAAATTATGCAATCCAACACTCTTCACCCAAGAGACCAGAAATCACATCCTGGAGAGCCAAATTGTTGCATTAGGTGGAAGATTACCAACAAATCCAGCTTAGAGTGAGAAGCATTTCAAGACATTGCTTTAGACATAGAGTCAATTAGCTATATTCATAGTAGATGAGGCTAACATTAGAGCCAAACTGACAAGCAACCCTCACCCCACATATGGAAATATTGCACAAGGAGCTAGGCTATGCTGAAACTCTACTAAAGAAAGACCCCAATCTTTCTACTTTAGATGTTCTAGTCCACCTTGCTACCAAGCTTGCAATCCAACTCAAGTCATTGGATGTTGCATGTGATAATTGGGATGCTACCCTCAAGATAATACTGGATGTCCATACATTCTTTCTAGACAAACACACAATAAGTGTATAGACCATTTGACATAAGTGTCAAAAAGGGGGGGAATGAGAGCAAAAGGGGATATACATTGTTGGGGGAGATATATATTTTTGGGGAAAAATAAAACAAAGAAAGAGAAAAATGGTGATATATCAGCTAAAGAAGAGCAAGCATACAAGAAGTATCTAATAAATAGATGAAAAAGTATCAGTAACACAATGCATTGAAGTCAAAGTGTATCAATAGAGACACATTTACTTAGAAAGGAGCAAAAAATTTTGGTTACATAATAGATATATCAACCTAGGGTGAGTTATCAAATTTTGACATATACAAGTTATTGCACAATTTTGAAATTTTGAAGTTTTGTATATAAGCCAAGTCATGGATATGTTATGCTTGAGAGATTAAGGATGATAATTTATATTTAAGTGTTTTTGACACTCATGTCAAAGGGGGAGATTGTTGATCTCAAATTGGTTTTGACAAGTGAGTGTCAACACACTTTAGTAATTTACTTAGTTCATGCCAAATTAGTAATAAATGTTGAGCACAACATGTAAATATTTTTGGAAATGATTGAAAAGATCATGAGGAAAGTTGTTGGAATGATATATGGAAATTGTAAAGAATGTTCTCAATAATTATTTTGTCATTGATGTCAAACTTGCTATTTGAAGGAATGACAATTGCTTTAGTGATCCAAATACTATCAATTAGTTGATTGAAAAGGAGGAGGCAATTAATAAGATATAACTAGTACACCAAGAGAAAGGTTGGAGTTATGATGTTGTAATGAAGTACAAGGATCAGCTAAGCCATTGATGAAAAAGTGTGTTGATGACATACTATAAGACACAAAGAATGAGCACACAGAAACATACCTAAGATGTAAGGTTTTTAGCTAAGACATCTGTAAAGCCTAACTAAAGTTAATTAAAGAGAGGGAGCCAAGCAAGCTAGTTGAAGCCGAGTGATATCAAGTGCCGTGTAAAATTCAGATGCTGAGTGATATCAAGTGCCAAGTAAATTTCAAGTGTCGAGTGATATCAAGTGCTGAGTAAATTTTAGATGCCGAGTGATATCAAGTGCCGAGTTAACTTCAAGTGCCGAGTAAACTTCAAATGCCAAGCAGATATAGGTGTTGAGTAACATAGAGATGCCGAGCACCAGTAAAACCAATAGTGCCGAGTAACACAGAGATTTTGAGCACCAATAAAACTAGTAGTGCCAAGTAACATAGAGATGCTGAGCACCAGTAAAAACAATAATGTCGAGTTGCTGCATTATTTTAAAAATTGAAGATTCGCCAGATCTAAGCCAACAAGGTTGTTATCTAGAAGTTTGTAAATTAAATAGAAGATAAGAATGATGAGCTGGTGGCACAGAACACCATGTAGAACATTTTTAAGGATACAACTGCTGAAGTTTCTAGATGAGAACAAGATATGAGGTAGATACATTGTATCCTACCCAATCCATTTTGAAACCCTAAAATTAGAGAAGAAGAATTGAGTGGCAAAGGCAAAATTAGATTTCTATTTAAGGAGTCATAAGTCCATGAAAAGAGAGAGAGAGAGAGAGAGAGGCGGTCAAGCATGAAAGCATAAAATGTTGAAGGAGGTGCTAAGGAGGAAAGAGAGCATAGTTACTCTGTTTCAATAAGAAGACCTCAGATATGGATGCATTGGCATGATGAGTAAGAAGACTCAAGGAGACAAAGCTTGATAAGAAGACTAGCAATCAGAGCTGAAGTGATTGAAGCCAAGCATAAGGATTGAACTAAAAGTGTGATCTAAAATTTGCAAAGTATGTTGTAAGTTATATCAGATCAAAAGGCCATTATCGTTACTTTCTAGCAATTGTAATAGTTAGTTTAAATCCTATGGACTTAGGTTGGTCTGATAGCCATGAGATAAATCCTTTAATAGGGTGACATTCCAAGTGAATGTTCTAAAGTCCTTTAACCAGGCCCATTCCTAACAGTTTGGTGAAATCTTCTAACAAGGTCACATTTAATAGTGTGTTGTAAGCCTTTAACAGGGCATTAGTTTAGAAGAGTGAGAATCAAGTAGCATGTTACTAGTGGTTTTTCCCAAATTGGGTTTCCACGTAAATCATTGTGTCATGTGTTGATCTTGAATGTTTCATCTCTGCATGTTGATTTACTGTAACTTACTAATATGGTTGATTTAAGTTTGGATTGATGAAAATTATATGGATTTATTAAAAGTGTAGAAAAAGTATTATTAGGGCATTTGGACCTTGAATAACTGATTCACCCCCCCCCCCCTTAGTTATTCTAAATAATTCTAACAATTGGTATTAGAGCTAAACTGCTAATTCAGTTTAAAGGAACTATAAGTAGAAAAGATCAAAATGCCTAAGAGAGAAGTTCCCAAGCTCAAAAAAGACAACTTTGTTGCATGGAAAAGTTTGATGAAGCTACACCTTGGATCCATAGGAGATTATGCCCAAAATTCAATTGTCACTAAACATGTAGATCCAATTGGTACTCTTACTGCAGAAGACATGAAAAATAAGCAAGAACACAATCAGACAATGTTGGAGATTGCCTCTACACTTGACTATGCTAAATTTGATGATATCAAAGGATGTGACACTACATTCAAAATGTGGAAAGCCCTATCAAACATCTATGGAGAAGATCAGAATGTACAAAGAGAAAAAAGAGAAAGTCTCAGAGGAAAGTTTGATGATATGAAAATGGAGGAAAATGAGAATGTTGCTCAGTATGGCGCAAGAATAAAAAAAGTGGTAAGTGAAATAAGATGCTTAAGTGGTCAATTGGATGAAGATACTATTAATAGTAAGTTCTTAAGAACCCTGCTCCCTATCTATGCTATTAGAGTATCAACAATACAAGAACTAAGATGTATACTAGGAAACAATCTAAGTTTTGAAGGTATAATAGGTAGACTCACTGCATTTGAGTTATCTAATTTTGACAACTACAGACCTGAGAATGATGAATCTGCCTTTAATGCCAAGTTATCACTAAAAGATGCTGAACAAGTGAAATCAAAGAAAGGAAGAAAAATAAAGTATGTATCCAATGACAGTAGCACTGATGAGGAAGATGTGGAACAATTGGAAGCATTGCTTGCTAGAAGATTTCATAGAGGTAAAGGAAAATTCAAAGGTAAGATGCCTATCATTTGTTTCAATTGCAATGAAGTAGGTCATATTGCTGGCAAGTGTCGATAGAAAAAGGATTACAAGGAAGGCAACAAAAACAAATTTAGAAGAGATGATGACAAGAGAGATTAGAAAGAAAAAGGTAAGAAGTGTTATATTGTTGAAGAAAATTTTGATGACAATGATGATGAAGTTGTTTATGTAGCCATGAAGGATCAATTTGATGAAGAAGAGCCTACAACACTGGTAACATGTATGAACAAGAATGATAGGTGGATCATAGACAGTGGATGCTCACATCACATGATAGGAGACAAAAGTAAGTTTGTTAACTTTACTCAGTATGATGGAAATAGTGTTAGATTTGGTAATGATGCTCCATGTCAAATCAAAGGAAAAGGTTCCATTAAGCTCACAGAACAAATTTCATGTGATAATGCATACTATGTTGAAGGATTAAACTATAATTTGCTGAGTGTCTCACAGTTAGGCAATATAGGATGCAAAGTAGAATTTGGAAACAAAACCGCAAAAATCTATGATACTGATGGTAAACTGATAGGAAAAAGAGATCAAACAAGGAGTAATCTATTTTACCTTGATATGGATGATGTTTCTTGTTTTATTGAAAAATTTGATGATGAATGGTTGTGGCATAGAAGATTATGTCATGTCAACTTTGACAATCTGGTCAAGATTAGTGAAATGAAGAAAGTCAGAGGTTTACCAAAATTGAAGAAGCCTGATAATATCATGTGCAAACAATGTCAGTTAGGAAAGATGATAAAGTCAAGTTTCAAAAGCAAAAACTATACATCCAAAGAAGTACTTGAACTAGTTCATACTAACTTATGTGGTCCAATGGAAGTACAAAGCTATAGAGGAGATAAATACATAATGTTGTTTGTTGATGACTATTCCAGGATGATGACTGTTATGTTCTTAAAACAAAAATTTGATGCTTTTCAAATGTTTAAGTGGTATGTGGCTAGAGTTGAAAAGGAAACATGAAAAAGATTGAAATGCCTAAGATCAGACAAAGGTGGTGAATTCACATCAAATGAATTCGAGATATTTTGTAATGATAAAGGAATCAAAAGACAAACGTTAGCTCCTAGAACTCCCCCACATAATGGAATTGATGAAAGAAAAAATAGATCTGTGATTGACTATGCTAGAACATTAATGATGGAAAAGATTGTTGCTCTAAAATACTAGAGAGAAGCTGTAAGTGTAGCTATTCATACACTGAACCAAGTACAAGACAAAAAAGGTACAAATACAACACCTTTTGAATTATGGTATGGTCACTCACCCAATGTAAAACATTTCAAAGTATTTGGTTGCAAATGTTTTATCCTTAAAGATGCTAGAAATGGAAAATTTGATGCAAAAAGCGATGAAGGCATATTGCTTGGTTATTCCACTAGAAGTAAGGCATACAAGTATTTGAATACTAACACTAATAAAATTGTGGAAAGTGCAAATATAAACTTTGAAGAACATACAGAAGTCCAAGCTAAAGAACCAAAAAGAATGGATGAATACAGAACCTTTGTGTATTCTTATGAAGGAATGACTGATGAGGATGATGTCAATTAAATTGAAACTCAACAACAAGTTTCAGTTTCAGCCGACTCACAACCAGTGAATGCCGAGTTGCATTCAGAAGCTGAGTTGTAGAATGAAGAAAATGCACAATCTGATTCTAATGTTAGTATAAATGAAAGAGATGTAGAACAACCTGAAAAATTAGTACATAGTGACCCTGAATCAGAAATATCAAACATGGAAACAAGGACAGAACCAAGATTATCCAAATATGTAAAAAGACATCACCTTGATGAACAAATAATTGGTAACAAAGATGCAAGACCAATGAAAAGGAAAAGACTAAGACATGAATCATGTCTAATCAAAAAATTTGAACCTAAGACAGTATATGGTGCATTACAAGATGATGACTGGTACAAAGCTATGTAAGAAGAGATTGATCAAATAAAGAAAAACAAAATTTGGAGTTTGGTTCCTAGACCAGTTGACAAGAATGTGATTGGCACCAAGTGGGTATTCAGAAACAAGCTAGATGAGAATGGTGAAATTACCAGAAACAAAGCTAGAGTAGTATGCAAGGGTTATGCTCAAGAAGAAGGAATAGACTATGGGGAAACATTTTCCCCTGTTGCTAGAATGGAAGGTGTAAGAACTTTACTTGCATATGCTGCATATAAAGATTTTAAAGTCTATCAGATGGATGTAAAATCTACTTTTTTAAATGGCATATTGGAAGAAGAAGTCTACATTGAACAACCAAAAGGATTTGTTGATGAAAACAACAAGGATATGGTTTGTAAGCTACATAAAGCACTCTATGGTTTGAAACAAGCACCTAGAGCATGGTATGAGAGACTTCACAAGTATCTAATACAAATAGGATTTGAAAGAATTGATGCTAACAACAACATGTACATCAAAGTAGAGGAAGGTAAAGACATTATTGTATTTGAAATCTTTGTGGATGACATAGTGTTTGGTGGAAAGGAAGTGCTTTGCAAAGGCTTTGCTGACAAAATGAAACATGAATTTGAGATGTCTATGTTTGGAGAAATCAAATTCTTTGTTGGATTGCAAGTGCATCAACTCAAACATGGTATATTTGTGACATAATCAAAGTACATCAAAGAAATTCTTAAAACATTTGGATTAGAGGAGTCAAAACTGATCAGCACACCAATGGCAATAGGAAATAAGCTGTCCAAAAATGATGAATCAGCTGAAGTCAATCAAACAATGTACAGATCGATGATTGGAAAACTACAATATGTTGTACATAGTAGACTAGACATAACATTAGCAGTTGGAACAGTGGCTAGATTTTCTGCTAATCCTAAAGAAAATCATCTCATAGCAGTTAAAAGAATAATGAGATATCTTAAAGGAACTGATAACTTTGGTCTATACTACAAAAAGAATGGAAAATTTGAGCTCAATGCATATATAGATGCAGATTGGGGAGACAACATTGATGATATAAAAAGCACAAGTGGAGGTGCATTATTTCTAGGAAAAAGGCTAGTTACCTAGACTAGCAAGAAATAAACATGCACATCTCAGTCCATTGCAGAGTCAGAATACGTGGCAGCAACAGTCAATTGCACAAACATTGTGTGGCTCACACATCTATTGGAAGGAATGAAAGAAGAGGTAACAAAACCTATGATATTGTATTGTGATAACACAAGTGCTATAAACATATCCAAAAATTCAGTAATGCATGCAAAAACCAAGCACATCGCAGTCAAGTATCATTATGTTAGAGAACTGGTAGAAGACAAACAAGTGAAGTTGGAATACATTCACACAAAGGAACAAACTATAGATATCTTCACCAAACCATTGCCAAAGGATGCTTATGAATATCTTAGAGGCAAGTTGGGGATAATACCCCTAACTCAAGCAGTTTAAAGCAGCAAGGAAAAGTAGCAGATAACATATACAATCTTGGTGTTAACTAAGTTGATCAATTGATCGGTTTGGTTTGCCATCAATGGCAAAGAGGGAGATTGTTGGAAATGATTGAAAAGATCATAAGGAAAGTTGTTGGAATGATATATGGAAATTGTAAAGAATGTTCTCAATCATTATTTTGTCATTGATGTCAAACTTGCTATTTGCAGGAATGATAATTGCTTTAGTGATCCAAATACTATCAATTAGTTGATTGACAAGGAGGAGGCAATCAATAAGATATAACTAGTACACCAAGAGAAAGGTTGAAGTTATGATGTTGTAATGAAGTACAAGGATTAGCTAAGCCATTGATGAAAAAGTGTGTTGATGACATACTATAAGACATAGAGAATGGGCACACAGAAACATATCTAAGATGTAAGGTTTTTAGCTAAGACATCTGTAAAGCCTAACTAAAGTTCATTAGAGAGAGGGAGTCGAGCAAGCTAGTTGAAGCCGAGTGATATCAAGTGTCGAGTAAAGTTCAGATGCCGAGTGATATCAAGTGCCGAGTAAACTTCAAGTGCCGAGTAAATTTTAGATGCCGAGTGATATCAAGTGTCGAGTAAACTTCAAGTGCCGAGTAAACTTCATATGTCAAGAAAATATAGGTGCCAAGTAACATAGAGATGACGAGCACCAGTAAAACCAATAGTGCCGAGTAACACAGAGATGCCGAGCACCAGTAAAACCAATAGTGTTGAGTAACACAGAGATGCCAAGCACCAGTAAAAACAATAATGCTGAGTTGCTACATTATTTTGAAAATCGAAGATTTGCTAGATCTAAGCTAACAAGCTTGTTATCTAGAAGTTTGTAAATTAAATAGAAGATAAGAATGATGAGCTGGTGGCACAGAACACCATGTAGAACATTTTTAAGGATACAACTGACGAAGTTTCTAGATGAGAACAAGATATGAGGTAGATACATTGTATCCTACCTAATCCATTTTGAAACCCTAAAATTAGAGAAGAAGAATTGAGCGGCAAAGGCAAAATCAGATTTCTATTTAAGAAGTCATAAGTCCATGAAAAAAAAGAGAGAGAGGCAGTCAATCATGAAAGCATAAAATGTTGAAGGAGGTGCTAAGGAGGAAAGAGAGCATAGTTACTTTGTTTCAATAAGAAGACCTCAAATATGGATGCATTGGCATGATGAGTAAGAAGACTCAAGGAGGTGAAGCTTGATAAGAAGACTAGCAATTAGAGCTGAAGTGATTGAAGCCAAGCATAAGGATTGAATTGAAAGTGTGATTTGAAATCTACAAAGTATGTTGTAAGTTATATCAGATCAAAAGGCCATTATCATTACTTTCTGGCAATTGTAACAGTTAGTTTAAATCCTATGGACTTAGGTTGGATTGATAGCCATGAGATAAATCCTTTAACAAGGTGACATTCCAAGTGAATGTTCTAAAGTCCTTTAACCAGGCCCATTCCTAATAGTTTGGTGAAATCCTCTAACAAGGTTATATTTAACAGTGTGTTGTAAGCCTTTAACAGGGTAGGCCTTTAACAGGGCATCACTTTAGAAGAGTGAGAATCAAGTAGCATGTTACTGATGGTTTTTCCCAAATTGGGTTTCCACGTAAATCATTGTGTCATGTGTTGATCTTGAATGTTTCATCTCTACATGTTGATTTACTATAACTTACTAATATGGTTGATTTAAGTTTGGATGGATGAAAAGTGTATGAATTTATTAAAAGTGTAGAAAAAGTATTATTAGGGCATTTGGACCTTGAATAACTGATTCACCCCCCCTCTCAGTTATTCTAAATAATTCTAACAAATATTAGACCATGTCAAGTCACAATGAGTGTCGAGCCACTCATGTGCCGAGTTAATCAAGGACCAAGCAGATAAACCATGTTGAGTGATTTAGGAGCCAAGTAAATAGTGGATGTCGAGTAATGCAAGTGTCAAGTCATAGTATAAAGATCAATGCATGCTGAGTATCAGAGACTTCATATGTCAAGTGACACAATTTTGACATATCTATTTGTAATGGAAAAAACAAATATGTAAATCAATTTTGAGACAACTTAAAGGTAAATTATGATATTTTGGAGACAAGGAAGGAAGAATCTCTAATTGGATTCCCTATGAAATTACATGTAGCCTATTAGAAAAAGGGAAGGATTAAGTGGAAAAATGAATGAATCTTAGTTGTAGATTCATACCTAACCCTAAGCCACCCAAGTCTTCTTAAGAAGGATGAAAACCCTAAACTATCTATGAGTGTATAAGGAATTGAATGAGTGAAAAGGATAGTTTACATGAGCAAACAAAGCATTCATAGTGACTTAGAAGTTATGAAGAAAGAGTGAATTGTAGAATCAGTTAGTGTAAAATAGAGGATAGAGAAAAGGATACAACATTGAGACATCCGATCAAGAAGGATCAAGAAGACATTGTTTAGAGGTGATCTATTAACAGGCAAGAAAGTGGCAATCGTAGGATCTATGCTGAGACATTTTAATAGGTGATTTCAATCAAATCTCTTAAAAGAGTAGTCTTAATAGGCTATATGAAATCCTTTAATAGGGTGCTTACTTAGTTGTAAGTTGAAGTCCTCTAAGAAGGCACACTTCTAATAGGGTATTGAAATCCTCTAACAAGGTGAGATCTAATAGTCTTTGTAAGACTTTAACAAGGAAAACCTTTCATAGGGTAGATCATGTTTCATAGTCAAAATATTGTAACCTTCATTGGATACACTTTATTACTGTAGTAGTGAAGATTTGTGGGTGTCATCCCCACCCTAGTTCTACCTTCTCACTTGGAGGGTTTCTAGGTAATCATCTAGTGTTATGTGTGTGAATGCATACATATTTTCATGATTTAGATGTATATATTTTATATGTTATTTTAGTTTACTCATTGAATGCATGAGATGGATGTTTGGTGAAAGTTTTATGGGTCCAAGTTTAAACTAATGATTCAACCCCCCCCCCATCCCACTCTCAGAAGTTTACCTTTCCTATTGTAATTCCAACATTTGTTCAATAAATGTAGGGACATTACATATCTTAGAAAGCAATGTGTTTTCATTAATACTAATTTTTCCAAATTAGTAATAAGAGTGGAGAGTTCAACCTTAACTTAAATTTCAATTGCAACTTTCTCCAATATTTTGTTCTTAAACATTCTTTTTGACCACTGCATGAATTTCTATTGTTTATATATATTAGGGTCATTAATCTTCTCAAGAATCTTAATTGGTTTTTCAATGATGGGGGCCTTTTTATGTAGATTATTAACACAAATAGTATCAATAAATATATCTTTGATGTCATATAATACTTTTCTTTGTTGATGTTCTTTTCTCATCTCCTCTTTCTTGGCCTTTCTATCCAAAAAGTCACTAAGTGTCTGCACATTCTCAACCTCTTGATTTAGATGTGTCCCAATTTGGAATCACAATCTCTTCACAAAGAGTCATAGGTTTACCCTTCATGGTATGTGGTGATTTAATCTTCTTTTTATTTATTCTCTTCCACTTTGAATTTGGGGTGTTGTAGCTTGGCACTGCCTATTTTATACCTTGAGTTTGAACTTCCACATTTAGTCTATGTGTCTCCTTGGTCTTCTTAAGCTCTATATTTGTCTCATTAGGTTTATTCTTCTTAGTATCGATTGACTACTACACATGCTTAATTACCTTGTCCTTAATAACATTAATATGGAGTCCACTTGTGGAACTCTATTGTCCAACCTCTTTTTCTCCCTTAGTCAGATATCTTGGGGCATGTGGTCTATCAATAGTATGAAACTGATCTATTGTGTTATCTTGAATCTTTCTATCTTTCCCACCATCGATATTTACATTATCCTTTCCCTCTTTGGAATCATCTTTCTTTTCTTGCATTTGTGTGTTTTCACCTTCTTTAGCTGGTAGACTCTACTGCAAAGCTTGACTTACATTTACAACACCTTGAATAATATTTAGAATAAGTGAAATAGTAGGAATAAAATGTGTTGAATCTATGTAATCAATGTTTGTAGACACTTATATCTAATTACATCATTTAATTAATCCTATTTAGTCATCTCTTAAGGAATCATTAATTAAATATTAAATATTAAATTAGTTTATTGCTAACCCCAAGCTAATTAACTCATTTAATTAACTATAGTCCAATTGATAAATTTAAATGACAATCAAAAATCTAATAATCATAAAATCCCTATTCTCCTATTAAATTAAATAATTGCACTATGCCTATTTAATTTAATATCACATCCCCTTTTGTTGAAAATTTCATTTAATAAATCAATCCCTAACCCCTAACTATTCCTAAATCCCCATCCTTAGCTTAATCCAACCCATTCACCCATTCTAATCCCATTTAACCAACTAGTTAAATCCACTTGAGTACTTAACCCACTTGCATCCTAAACCCCCTCTAATCCAAGCCTAATCCTCATCCTAATAGTGTGCACAACTCTAATCCTAGATTAATAATTCCTAAGACAAACTAAAGTCAAACCCTTCTAACACCTCCACCCGCATGCGTTAAATGCTCTTATAGAGAATTAATGACTCCTTACACATCCCTTACATTTTCTTACATTCCTCCTACACACACCATCCCCCTCATAACTCCATTGTCCCCACACTTTCCCTCAACTTTTCCCCTTTTCTCACATCCTCTCTCCTTGTGACACTTGTCACAAGGCTATGGATTTGATAAAGCATAATCCATGTGCTTCCCTCTTCTTGCATCCTAGCCATCCCTCATATTTTCATCTTGACCCTCCATCCTCACATCCTTGGCCTATAAATTAAACCCTTCATCCTTCACAAAGATCATCCATATCCATGCTAAAGTTATCATGCTATTTTGAGAGCCTAAAAACTACCAAAATACCATCATAATGGAAAAATCCATCCATAAATTCACTTTGAGCCATATCCTCCATTGAAGCTTGAGAAACATTTGAGCACACATCTCCATCCAAGGACACATCAACACAATCAAGGAGGCTTGTTGGGTGCTCTTCCTTTTGGTTTGCACTTCTTTTGTCTAAACTAGATGTGATCATTATTTTGGTTTGTAAATGTTGTAACCTTTTGTTAATGTTCTTCATAGCTCTACATTTTGGCACACTTGGCGGGAGCCCATAATGGGTCATTCATCCATCCATTTCAATCTATTTTTCTTGCAACACTAATAATGTAACATTTGTTTTTGTTTGAGTGTGTTGCAAAATATTTTATTTGATTGTGCAGGTTAGGGAATGCCTTGAGAGAAAAACCCACACTTTGGAGATCTTAAAAAATGTTTAAAACCTTCCTTTCTTCTCAAAAGGATTCTTCCTGGTTCATTTCAGCATATTTAATACTTCCTGTAGCACATTATGTTGGAATTTGCAAGTGGGAAGATTTACTTCTGTGGGGGGGGTGTGAATAAGATGTAACTAACTTTAACCTCTTTAAAACCTTTTAAATGAAAACATTCTCATGCATCTAATTCATCTAATAAACATAAAAGTAAATTCATGCATGAAAAATAGATAACACAAAATTTGGTAACCAAAAACCCTCCAAAATGAGAAGGTAAAATTGGGGTGGGGATGACACCCACAAAGTATCACTGCAACAATATGTAACTGTTCAAGGTTACAAAGTTTGACCACTTCCAATGGTTTGCCCTATGAAAGGCCTATCTTGTTAAAGACTTTACACCCTATTAAAAGTGACCTAGTGAAAGGATTTATAAACATTCACTTGGAATGCTACCCTATTAAAGGATTTACAATCCTATTAAGGATCTATAATATGTCTGCTAAACCAATATAGTTGCTAAACCAACCTATCAACATAGGATTTCCATTCTCACAATACAATTATTATAAAGTATGGTAGAATGTCTTGACCTGATGATTTGCAATCCTTAATTGTTGATTCCAGATCCTTGTTTAGCTCTAACTACTCTGATCCTTGCTTGATCTAATATATCACTCTTCAAAACTGTGATACTCAGTTCTTGATCAACTGGATTTTGCAATGCTATTATGCTCTTCATTAAGTCTTTACACCATTCTACACTTTTCTATAATTCACCCATACACTTCTCACATCCACTTCTCACATGCACACAATGGGGTTTCATCCTCCTTTTAAAGATTTTGAAGACTTAGGGTTAGGTATGAATATATGATCAATATTTACTCTTCATTTCCTACTCAATTCTTGCACTTTTCCTATTAGTTGCATGCCTTCTCCATTTTTCTTATTGGTTGCATGGTGATTACATAGGTAATGCAAAAGATTTGATCTTATCTTCAAGATCCTTCAAGATTCATCCTATGTCAGCTTCAAAAATAGTTTACATCTGAGTTTGTGAAGGCACAAACTCATATGTTGATTTTGTGTTACTCAGCACTTACTAGTTGCTAATGCTTAGCACACATAGGAATTCTGTCTCACTCGACTCCTATAGAAATTCTATTTCACTTGATATCTATACTCTGCATAGCATCTATAGTGACTCAGTATCACTTATTACTTAGCACTTGAACTTCACTCAGCACCTAAAGATCATTCAACACCTAAAGTTCACTTAGCAACTATTGAATTCTCTGGCTCGACACACACTATGTAGTGCCTGCCCTAGTTTACATTTTTCTAGCTACATTGTTGCTATCATTGCCAAACTCTGTTAGGTCAGTTTTATGTTGATGGTTAGTGGCATTTTTTTGAGACTATCAAATATTGTGTTACAAATTCAGTTGATATATGATGCGATTATTTAGACTCTACATTTCATGTATGCATGATGATTATTACATTATTCTCAGTTATTGATGATGTTTAGCTAAATGGATTATTATATGTGTGTGTTGTCTTATGGATACTTACCCCATACTGCATGTGTATGGTGTGCATGTTTGTTCCCTTTATGTATGGCATTTCTAATGTGGTTAAGGAAAAGATTCGTAGTCACCTGCTAGTCGGGATCTACATAATGCACCATTTCCTGCCATTGCCTATTTAGCATATATATATATATATATATATATATATATATAGTATGTACATGCATGGATTTTATGCAGGTTGTAGGTACTGGGTATTGCCAGGACGAGCGTACCTTATTGCACTATCTCAATGGTAAGAGAGGGGAGATAAATTCTAAAGTCCAAATCTTAAACCCGTAAACCATTTGTCCTAGAAAAGTAGGACAAGTATCTGAGATATACCTTCTAAATGTGTCAGATGACGTAATTCATGATTTTAACTCCTTAGACTAATTTTGTATGGATTGTCCTATGATGGGTTTTCATATTTTATCTTGGAGATCTATGGTGAATTCTTTATTAATTAAGTCTAGAATTAAAAGATTTAATTAATGATTTAATTATTTTGGAAAAGTTAATATAATATCATGATATTTTGATATCTTAATTTTTATTAATTAAATAAAAGAAATTAAAAATAATAATAATAAAAATAATAATAAAATAATAAATAAATAATAATAATAATGATAAAAGAATTAAAATAAAAGTCATAAGTCTATCTAGGAGTAAGCTCACCTCTTGAATGCACGTGTGTCTACAAGGCAAGAGTTAGCACACAAATTAAGCACATGGTGTCTACAACCTTGTGACCCATCTAGAAAGCTGGAAAAGGCTCATGCTTAGTTCTCAACGCTTATCTTATCTTCTGGTTGATTCTAGAGATATTCTAGGTGCTTCTTGAGAGGTCCTTATATTAAGGAACTCCTACTAGCTCGGAGAGCATTTTTGGGTGGATCCGTGACCATTGGAGAAGGAAGGAGCTTTCTCTACAGATTTTGAGGAGAAGTGAATTAACATCAGTGTCCAGGTAGACACTTGTGATTTTGCATATGTTATTTTCACTTCTTCCACTTCTTGTCTTCTTTGTGTTTTTTGAATGCTCTTTGAGGATTCCATGCGCGAATGTTCTAGTTGTATTTAATCTGGTTATGGATATTTTATTTTTTGTATGAGAAACCCCCACATGCGTAGATCTAAGAAATCTATGGGACTAGGGTTAAAATTCTTATGGACGAATCTTATTAGAGGGAATAAATTGATAAATTCAAAAGGGATATGTTGCATACCTCTGAATTGGTCTTGGTCTTGATATATAAATGTATTAGGAAACCTGTAGATATATTTATAGGCTGAGATCTTTTTCAATAAAAATATTTATTTAAAGAAAAGATGTGGAAAATGTTATAACAAAAGATCAAGGTCCCTGCAAATAAAATTGTTTATAAAAAAAAAACCTTATATGTGAAAACATTTTGAGGAAACACTTTATTTTCTTTAAAAATATATATATTTAAATTTTGAAAAATGTTTATAAATTTAAAAAAAAAAAAAATTAAATGGGAGGGACAAACTCGTGCCCCATATACCCTATGGGTCGCAGAGTACCTGCCGTCGTAGGTACTATGATGACAGGGGTATTCTGTACCCGCTATTGTCGCAAGCCCTGCAACAGTAGGGTACTAAGTACCTACGACAGGGGTAAGGAGGTATAAATTTTGTTAAGTTTTTTTTAAAAATTATGTTAATATAATATATGTGTATCGACTATGAACATTTCAATTATTATAATATTGTTATTAAGAATTAACATTATTAAATATTAATAATTTTTAAATATTAAATGTTAAATATTATTTAATTATTAATTATTATAAATAAAATTTTATTAATAGTTTTACTTCTTTTAATAATTAACCATCCTATAGTATTTTAGTTTATTAATATAAATTTAATTTAATTGGATGTAATTTGTTAATGAGGGGGAATTTGTAATTTCTTTTATTAAGTTTTCAATTGATCCATTAAAACACGATGGAGGTCATTATCAAAATAATGTATATATAATAGATACTTGGATCACCTTAGAGAGTTGTTTCAACAGAGTTATGGGGGAGAATCTTTAACTAATTACATAGGTTAGTTATATGGAAAAACGTATAAATGTTCCTTCCCTTGATATTTCACCCTTAAACGAAAATAAAAACCCCATATTGAATTCAACTATGAGATTTTAACGAACCAAAAAATATGCTTGCATTTTGTGTTTTCTCTATGCTATCTGTTTGGGTTTTCTCTATGCTATCTGTTTGGGTTTTTGGGTTGACTAGATTATTGACTAGTTCTAGGACATCTACTAGAGGCTTGAGGGTTATGATTTGTGATGTCATGATGATGTCTTTTGATCTCAATCTTTTTTTTTAAACCCAACCATGGTTATGAGATGGCATGCTCTATGGTGTGTGTGGTTTACTGATTGATATTGCTTCCAGTCTTCTTGTGTAAGTTGTGATTTATTTAACCATTTATGAGTTATCAATCAGTCGTGTTTGGATTACTTCCCAGTCACCTTGATGGGACTAAAGTGTTTGTTTTGATCTTGATGATGTCATGTTGTGACATGTTTTGACTCGACCATTTTGGAGTGTTCGATCGGTATTATTTGCTTTGAGATGCCTTTTTCGTTGCTTGTTGAGAACCAATGGATAATGTGATTTATTTTGAGATTCCTTATGGATTTCTTGTAGAGAACTGATGGATACTGTGATTATCATTAATACCTTCAGTTTCCAATAAAGAACTGTTGTGGTCATGATTATCAATGGATACTTTTTAGTTGCTCATGGAGATTTGATGCTCTTATTGTGGTTTATCTTTTGGTATTTTTTTTAGTCACTTGTATAGGACTATGGTGATTTTGTGGTTTATGATTCCATGAGCTTGGGGTAGGTTATCCACTTGTAGTGTCAGGAAGTGGCTTGCAATGGGGGTCAGGGCCCTAAGTGGCTACCAAGGTAACTCATTGTAAGTTATTTAATAAGTGAAAAAATTTACACTAAATGGGGATTAAAATAAACCTAACAAGATAATTGTTTGTTCTCGCCCATGCCTTGAGTGCTAGTACAGACTAGGATGGGAGTAAAGAGAATGCTTGGTTGTGACCTTGCATTCCGTAGTATGTCTCATCAGTATGAGAGGATACTAGTGGCCACATAGGGATCACTAAGGGGCCGAGGTCTATATAGAGACTACTAGGGTAACTCTAGCATGATCCATGCGATGACACTTTCTCGCTTACATAGTAGGTTTCCTACATGTCTTTGTGTGCCTCTGGGAATTAGATGTTGTTTTGTGTTGGAACCTTTGAGTTAGTATTCTTTTAGGATTCTTGGACTTAGAAAGTACTTGTTCTATAATAATTGGATATCCTATTTGGGACTTGAGACTATCTCCTCAGCACAGTGGGAGTGGACCATTTAGGTTCCACGTGGTCGGGTGGTAGTGCTTTTTCACTCTTACCATTTGAGATCCATCTAAGACACCATGGCTAGAGTATTCTTTGTTGGAATCTATCCTCATTCTATTCTTGGATTATGATGGAGGACACATATCCTTATATTGATGATTAGCATATGATAGATGATGTTATTTACTTATCTTATGCCTTATTTTGCATGATTAGATTTCTTATGCATATGTTGTAGCATGTTAGATTTATTTTTGCTTATGATGTAGTATTTTTTAGGAGTGACATTCCTACTATGATAATACCAATGATGTCTTTGATAACTTGGGATTTTACACACAGAGAGATGGCTAGGACCCACGATGGTCTAATGATGCTATTTATGATTGGGAGGAACCATGCACTTAGATAATTATGTGTTGTGATTTTTGGTTATTTGTTACGATGGATGTTTATATCTTCTATGATGATGTATCATGTATGACATGTGGTTTCATTTACTTTATTGCACTTGCATCATGGATTATAATAGGATGATGTACTTTATTTTCACACATGTATATTCTTTTAAGCCTTTCATACCCTATGGCATGTACAATGGATGATTGAGCATTCTAGAAAACTATTTTACTAAGGGACATTTGGAACAAAAGTATATTGTTTAAGAACGTTGGAATTTTCATTATTATTTCATGTGGATGTGGTGTTAGATGGAATCAATATTAGATAATTTAAATCTGATTCAACATTAAGGGATCCTTAAGGAATGTAACCTATTATATATGTTTACGTATACTTTCAGTTGAATGTTGTTATCACTTCTACTTCTTTGTGTATATTGTGAATGGTTTAACTTTCATGTTTCAAAAAAAATTTAAAAAATTGCTACCAAACTTAGTGAAACTTTAGGTTAATTCTTTTGGATCCCTTGGTGGGGTGTTACACACTGTAGCTTGGCTTCTTTACTATACTTGGCATCATCTTGAGAATTGGTTAAGTGTGTTGACACTCAAATTTCAAAACCAATTTGAGACTAGACAATCTCCCTCTTTGACATGAGTGGCAAAAACACTTAACTAAACATTATGAATCTAATTTATATGAGTCTACTACACATTCTAATTGGCATATGTACAAGACTTCAAAAAATTGTTCAGAATTTTTATATACCTCAAAATCTTTTAACTCCCCTTGAGCTGATGTGCCAAATCTATAACCAAAACTCTTGTGCTGAATTTGTCTCATGCTAATGTATCTGATACTCTTTGTCTTGTCTGGCTTATCATTCTTTTGCCTCTATTTCTATGTACCCTATTTTTGTTTTGATTGTACTTTGCCTTTGTTCCTACTCTCCTTTTTACATCTTCTTGCAATTTTGCATCCTTTTGGCTATAACTCCTTATTACTTCCTCAAAAATGTGAATTTGAATATCTCCCCCTTTGGATATTCTTTATTACTTCCATCAAAGAATGTATTATCTCCCCATTCTTGTTTACATCTCCCCCATGCAATAATAAATATCTCCCCCTTTTTGACACTTATGTCAAAGGGTCCTAAGAATGAATAGAATATTTCACCAAAAAAGTTTTATTTACCTCCATAATCATCTTTAGAGAAGCATCCCAATTATCCAAAGCAATTTCCAATGATTTTTGTTGGATGGTTATTGCTGCTACAAGATGTACAAGGCCTTCTAAAGTAGAAAAATTAGGGTCTTTCTTTAGAACATTTTCTACATAGGCCATTTCTTTATGAAGTGCTTCTAAATGTGGGGTAATGGAAGATTGAATTTGTATCAATTTGGCCTTGACATTGGCCTATTCCACTATTAATATAGCTAACTCTTTCTATGTGTGAAGCATAGTTGCAAAATGCTTCTCACTTTGAGCTGGATCTTTTGGTAGCTATGTGCTAGAAATCTTGAGATTTCATTCCAAGCTCAACATCCTTTAGCTAGTTTCTTGTGTTAAGAATGATGAGTCATAGAATTTGGAGTATAATGAGAATATATTCCCAAGTACTATTTTGACTTTCTCAACTTTCTTAGCCAATTCAACTTGTGAAAGTGCTATCTCACTAGATATTAACTTTCATTTGAAACTTCTTTTCAGACCATTCTAATAATTTAACATTTGTGTCAAGGTCTTCATTCTATACCTGGTCCACTATATTGGACAATTGCTCCATGATGGGATTGGTTTCATCAGGTACTAGTAAGTTGAATGCATCAAGGAATATATCTTTGATTTCCATAAGTGTTTGCTTCTACCTATACTCATTTATGAGTATCTCTTGCTTCTTCCTTCTCTCAAGTGCCTCTTGCACTTCATTTATCTATGCTAAATTAATTGTCCTAGGGTCATAGCTAGGTATGATGATTTCTTCATCAAGTGCAGGGTCTCCATAGTGAATTACCCTTGCAACCTTGGTGGAGCTTGAGCTTGGTGTTGAAATATGCAATGGTACTACATCAATGCTTAGCTTTTTGGTAGGAGTCCCTAAGGTAGGAAAGTTCACCAATGTCTATATTGCCTCCTGCTCTTTAGGGGTTTTTTTCTCTCCTTTCTCCTCTTCTCTACTAACCTAATCAATAATGATGATTTTAGGAGGTGCACCTTGTATTTGTGTTTTAGGAACATCTTGTCCTGTTTGTTCCTTTGCTAGCTCCTTAGCAGTTGTTGTTGCTATGACTGCATTATCAACCTTAGCAATTTTATCTTGTGCTTCTTTCTCTTCAAGTTGATCTAGTATAGCTATTGGGGGTTGTGAAGGTGGATCTTCCTTCTCCCTTGTGATTTTTTTTTATAGCTTTTTGTAATTCTTCCACACTCACCAAAACTAGATTAGTGCATAGTTGTGATTGCAATGTAGTTTGGTGAAGGATCTTTTTGAGATCCTTTGCAATGAGTGGATTGATGTTTTGACCTAAAGTGTCAAGAACATCCTTTACAATTACTATTTTTGTAGGCATTTTATGTGGAGGACTTGGTGGTGGTAGTTGGGTGTCTTGGAAACTCTGTTTTGGCTATTGCTCCTTAGCTATTGCCTCTTCACCCTATGTCTTCTCCACTATTTCCTCTTCTTTTTCTTTCTCTAACTCTTTCTCTTTCTCATTTTCTTCTTCTTCTTCATCATTTCTCCCCTCAAAGGGGTCTTCCCACCCTTCCTTGACTATTTTTAATCCATAGATCAATTTCCACATTCATGTGGACCTTTGCACAACATCTTCAATTTGATTTTGCAAGATTCTAAAGGCTCTATATTTGGGTGCAAATTTTCTCCCATGTTTCTTGCTAGCCTTAGTTATTTGACCTTTAGTTAGGTCAGGCATTACATGAGCCAATGTTGACTCCCTTGTTTCCTTTTCCATTTTAAAGCAATAATGCCATTTATTCTCAACTAATGAGCTTAGCTCCTTAGCCATTGAATTGTCTAGTTCAAGTAGGGTAGTCTTGAACTTAGCCATCATAGTGTAGATAGACTCTTCCACTATGTTTTGTTTTTCCTTTGACAATTTATTGAAATCAATGGTCTTCAAGCTAGTTAAATTAGCATTATCTCTAATTTTATTACAAACACTTTCCAATTTATATGTGGTAGAATGTCTTACCAATTTGAATTGATCTTCATTAGACTCTATCCTTTCTTCATCTAATTCAAGAAGTGAAACATACTTTCTTCTTTTCTTTGTTTTTGTAGGTCCTCCTTTCTCTATTGCCTTTTTTTTCTCCTATCCTTGCTACCTAAGTTGTAGCCCTAGTATCTGCCCTTGTAGTTGGCTTAGCTAGGCTTAGCTTTGTTGCCTTTTTCTTCTTTCCCTTTGGCTATTCAACTGGCTATTTTTGCACTTTTCTTTCCTTTGGCTAAGGCTTTTGTGCTTCCTACTCAGAACTTTCCTCCTCTTTATCATGTTCCCCCATCCCTTGGGTTAAGGAAAGTGGTCCCTGACCTTGTTCCTCTTCATGGTCCTCAGCTTCTTCACCTTTTTCTTCTTTTGCTTCTGTAGTGCTCTCACCAAATTTGGCTTTTAATTTCTTGAAAAGTTAATCCTTCTTTTTCAATGTGGAGGAAATCTTCAACTCCATATCCACTTTTGATCTCACCACATCATAGGTTCCAAAATGTGGTGTACTTTTGTCTACTTCCTCTGCTAACAATGTAGTTATTGCTATTGATGCTTCATCAATGTTTATTTCATACCCAAGAGGTCTTAACCATCTGACTCTTGGTATGGTAGCTTGAATGTATGTATAGTCAATATCCACAAGAAAAAATACATCATTTACATGTTTTTCTACTAAGGAAAATGGTATTCTTAGCCTTTTCTTTATTGACTTCTTGAAGTCTTCAAAATAGCCAGTCATTAAGGTCTCAAAATTAGCTCCCATTTGCTCAATATACTCATTTACTTGAGCTATTTTTGACCTATTAGTTTTCCATGCAACTTTTCCAAAAGAAGGAAACTCATTCTGCACATAAAAGAATATACAAATCAAAATGGTACCAAATTTGCATTGGGCTCCCTTGGTTCTCCTGATTGCTACTAAATTTTCATTAATCTATTGCAGTTACAGTTCTATAAGATCATAAGTATGATCCTTTTTCACCAATTTGTAGCCTATGTCCACTGCAATGCAAGGTACACTATTGAGTCTAATAGATTAGTATAATATGTGTGCAATAACCCTAACAACAAAATCAACAAGAGGGTCTTAAATGGTATCAATTGTCATCCCTCTCTTGTTCAACTTGGCACCAGTATTTTTCTCAATTGCCTCTTAGAATCATTCCTAAGGGTCTTTGGCCAATCTAGGGTTGGGTACCCTATCACTCTATGCACAATTCTCTTTGTGATTTTCATAGAGCCATCTTCCAACCATAAGCTTCCATCATGTAATCTACTTAGCACTAGTTTGATTCATTTAGTTTTGAAAATGGTGGGGAATTCTAGGGCACACGTTAAACCCTTCTTCTCAACAATATGATATTCTTCCTTCAACACTCCATTCTCACAAAATCTCTCATAGGCTTCCCTCATTTCCATGTCTCCTATGGCTCCAATCTTGCAATTATAGCATCTTCTAACATCTTGAACCATGACTACCTTAGGAGGTATGATAGATAGGGCTCCAACTGTGTCATTTTTATATGCCACTTTAGGGATTGGGTAGAAATCAGGTTTTTTTACATCATTGGACACTAGTTGGACTTTGAAAGGTTCCTTCTCTTGAGTTTTCCTAGAGCTAGAAGCCATTTTTGCAATCTAGGGTTTGTATGAAAAGAAAGTATGAAACTATGTAGCTTGGCTTAAACATAAATACCTCAAAATCAATGAGTTTGTGTTGAAATGTTGTTGCAATATGCTTAAACACTAGATTCTCTACTTTGAAGTTGCTTTGGACTCTTTCTCATATTTTCTTTCATTTGTGATGAAGAAAAATGATTGAAAACCTGATAATATACCCTATTTTCATTGCATTTAATGCTTAGTGTGTTTATAGCTATCCACTTAGCTTCTGAAGGATTCTACATTACTTGGCTTCCACAGGAGTATTCCTTTACTCAGCTTCAACTGAGATTTCTTCTTTACTCAACTTCTACTACCAACTCGGCTCCAACTAATTATTCGGCTTCTACTATTTTGACAATCAACTCAACATGTACTAGAATTTTACTCGGCATCTGAGGGCAACTCAGCAACACTTGTAAAATTTTGAAATTTTAACTTTGCATCTTTGTTCATGCTAATCTCTTCTTTTCAGTACTTGCTTGTTTTAGGAATTGATGTATGATAAAGCTTTGTAAATTAGTTCCTCATGCCTTCTCTTTGCTTAGTTTGATGAAGTGTGACCACTTGACCTTTTAGGTGAAGTGATCCCTTCATTTGATGTGCTACTCTGATCTTTCTTCTTTGATGTGTTCAACATCTACCTTCTCTTTACCTTTGTCATTCTTTGAGTTAGGTGCCTTTGACCTTGTTGAGCAATTCCTGCTGATATGACTATCTTCAAGAAACTGAAACATGTGGTTTGGCTCGACCATCTGCTATAGTTTTCACTAAAATGTGTTCTTATGCAATTTTCAAGAATGTGTCCATATTCCTAATAGTAATGAAAAATATACCTGGTGTTGTAGTCCCAATTGTAGTGATGACAATAGTTATTTCCCCTTGCTTTCTGATTAAGTGACCACATAGGCTTTGTTCTACATTCAAAAGCTCTATGTCCATACTTCTTGCAATTATAGCAGTGACCTTCAAATTTTGGTGTCTTGATGGTCTTAGTCCTATAGTCATGTGCTTGATGTCCTTGCTTTTTGCACTTATGACAATGACTCATATTCTTAGGTTTGTCATGCTAATGGGCATTCTTGCTTTTGCATACAATAGGCATATGTCCCCTTTTGCCACATAAATGACAAGTAGGTTTAGTTTTCTTACCTTTATTACTCTTTTCTTCTATAGTCTTGGATGACTCTCCTTGTTTAGTGTTGATGTAACCTAGTCCTGAAGTATCATTGCTAGCCCTTGGTGATTTTAGTAGCTACTCAAAGTACTTGATGGCCTCATTAGGAATGTCAAAGCTCTTTGCAATCTCCTTCTCTCCTTTTAGGTCATTTTGTAGTTATTCATATTGCATCTTTAGTGTAGAGATCTCAATGTCCTTGACATTCTATTCATGATGAGCATTCATCATCTAGCTTAGGGTGTCTAGCTGTATAATACCCCAACTAAAACCAAAAACAAAAAAAAAACAATAAACGATAAATCCATACATAGATACAAGTATAAAAACCAAACCATTTTTTTTTATAACTTATTTCCATCACACAATAACTTTTACAATCAGGTACTATAAGGTACTCTTAATTGCATTAAACATTTCTGATAAATACATCTGAGTATAAAAAAAAATTCTAATTTCAAAACAATATAATATGGAAGTACATGCAGATTGACGACTGATCCTAAACAGATCCAAAATTACTCAGTATCCAAGAATCAAACTAAAATCAGTCCTCAATGCATACACAATATTATATTCTTCCAAGTCGATAACCAAACTCATATGAACCTAAAATCAAACCAACACATCTGAAGAACAAACAAACAGGGCTTAGTCACACTTTAAGAAAAAACTAACGAGTTCTCCAGTAAACCTACATGTTAAAATCAATAACAACACACTATACATGTTTCCAAATAACCAATTACTGAAAGTACAATTTTTCTTTTCACATTCAGATTTAAGAAAGTACATAATTTCTTACAATAGATATGTTGAAATAAACTCATATAGAATATGCCAAGGTAATAATCTAGTAGTTCATGGTTGTCAACATAAGAATCTACATTCATCCATTCGTAGGATTCTATATGTCAGGTGAAACCATAATGTTCTTATCTTGTTATATGAAACCCAACCCATGAATTTTAGGTATTACCACTTGATTAAATAAATGTCATAAACTTTCCCATAAGGATCTAGACTAGTGTCAGAGGGCATTTAGCAAAATAATTCTATCACCACAAGTTACTCGATTACACTTGCATAATCTAATACACACATAATTCTAGTTTTACAAATTGGAAGAAAATTAAAGTTTAATTATTCAATTTCAATTAATAAACTATTTCTTTTGCTTCAATATAACAATTGAATCAAAAACCAAAAAATTATCATGTAAAACCAAACTTCCAAACTTTCCAATGTAATCCCTTATTAGATTACCAAGCAAAACCATAATTGCAATTTTCCAAGAGCAATCCATATTTCAAAATATCAAATGCAGCCTTGCCCCTTTTATTTTCCATAAGTAACCAAGATTTTCAATAACACATTAACTATATCTTAACATTTAAAATGTTAAAAAAGAAAGGATTTTTCCATTTCAGAAAACAAGTAACCACACTAACCTCATGATTATATATATACCATGAAACTTTCTCAATAGTAAAAATTGAGTAATACACCCATGGAACAACAGAAGAATTAGGAATATGAAATCGTGAGGATTTATAGAGCTGGAGTGAGTCAAAAATCTCCTTCATGGCTAACAGTTTCCTAAAATTAGTGTTGAGAAACCTGTTCAACAAAGGTTTCATATTTTTCCAATTGGAGTTCATTAATGGCAGACTGATATCAAGTTACCACTAACACCCAACAAAAAGACAAACTAGACATGTGAAGTAATGCTCATAATTGTGAGGTTATCCCTTAAACCCCACGTTCTTAGCCTTCTTCGACACTTGGAAAAAATAGTACTAGCTTGACGTTTGAAGAACTTGCCAGCCTTAACTTTCTATAAACTTGCCGCCATTTGCCAAGTCCAAAACAATGCTAATTTTTAGTTAGGCTAGCAGTCACGCATGGTAAAGCTTAGGTTAGGTCTAAGTTCAAGTTTAGTCTTAGTTGCATGCATTAGATTAGCTTAGGTAATAACTTAGTATTAACATAGTATTAGGTATTAATGTTAATATTAATATTAATATTAATCCTAATTAGTATTAAGATTATTGCTTATCAATATGTATATATATACATATAATAATAACTAGTATTAATATAAATATAAGCACACAAATATACAAACAATTACATATATATATATGTAATTGTTTGTATATTTGTGTGCTTATATTTATATTAATACTAATTATTATATGTATATATATACATATTGATAAGCAATAATATATATATATATATATATATATATATATGTATATAATTATTTTATACTAATGCACTTATATTTATATATGTATATATACTTAAAAAATGGCAAATAAAAGATTTTATGTAGTGTTAATATTTTAAAGCCAACCTAATCATAAATCTGAAAAAATGAAAAAGACAAATGTTATGAAACTGAAATCTTTCCAAATTGAATTTTTAAAACTGGATTGTCTTATCTGAAAACCATTTCCTTACTGCAGGATTCCTGAATTTGAATTGATTCAGATAATGAGATCCTGATAATAACACAATACTAAAAGTATTAAAACATTTATTCTAAGAATCAGATCTTAGAAACATCTGAATTCTCATAGTGTTTAAAAATAAAATAAAATCATAATGATGCCGGAAACTAAATAGTTTTCCACAAATTCAATGTTTCAAAACAAGTACCAAACCATCCAGTAAATTAAACTAATCTTAGAGTCTGAGGTAACAGATGTAGAATTGTCAGGGGCATGACAACCTTTCCCACAAGTTTAGGCTTACTCCTGGAAGCCTTAAAACAAATGAGGATGAGAAGCTTCCATTGCCCTTGAATCTTCCCAAGTTACAGAGTGATGTAGGAGTATCCAGAGGTATAAGGGCAATCCTGTGTCACCCAAAAAAAAAAGTAGTTAGACTTAGTTTCTGTTTCATGTGTTTTCATTTTTGGACACCCATTTGGGTGAAATAAAGGTTCCAACTCTCATAGTTCCACTATCAGTGTGCTAAAAAATCCCAAAAAAATAGGAGCATGTAATTGGGCCATCATTTTGGTGAACTAGGAGGTGTAAATTGGCTAGATGAATGTAACTGTAATTTAGAGCATTCCAGAAAAAGAATCAAGTCAAAAGGCCCCATGGTTTGAAAGTTATTGCAATTTTTCGAGTTTTGGAGACCTCCTAAGAATGCTTCAAAGTCAGGTTAGGGGCATTAAATGACCTATAAAAGGGCCAAAATATGGGGGATGAGGAAAGCTTGTCAATAGGGCTATAGAGCACTTCGAGAGCTTTCCAAAAATGTAAATGGTTCGTCAATCGGAGCTACGGTTCAAAAGTTATGCCTCCCAAAAGTTCGGTTACCATTTCTGGATTCTTCTAAATTTGCACCGACTTCTAACGCAGCTTCTGGAACCTTCTATTTGGTCAGGGGATGCCTACTAGCACTTTCTAGAATGTACTCCTAGTCCTTAACCCTCTGGGGTCTATTTAAGGAGATTTATGGCATTGTAAAAGGTAGTTCGGAGTGGAGTTTGAGATGAGGTACTGAAAGGAGAAATTATCTCCAGATTTATGCTATTGTAAGCCCTTAGGGCATGTTTTGAAGTCTATTTTCTCTATACTATTTGTACTAGCTTATTTTCTCAGTTAATACAATTTACCTTTTTTGTTGTGTCCATTCTGTTCTTAGGTAGTGTTCCCATCAAGTGGTATCAGAGCTGGTTTTCCTGAGTGTGTAGACAGAATGTTGACTGTGAGGCAGTTTGCACCAGGACTGTGTGGTTGTGGGTTTGAATTAAGAAGATGCCTCCACGAAGAGAGCGTGGTGGAAGGGCCAGAGCTATTAATCCTGAGGAGGTTAGAGACCTCCAAAGGCAGGTACAGGCATTGCAAGAGGAGCTCCGTAGAGGAGCAAATGTTGCCGCAGGTGACAATAGTGAGGATGACAATGAAGAAGAAGTAATGGAACCAGAAGGGGAATTTGACAGGGAAGTTCTGAATCATGGAGAGGAAAGGCTTTTTAGGGCCATTACTAAGTTTGGGAAAAGACCTACAATTGAAGTGGGTGTATTTTCAGGAAATCTAAAACTAGATGAGTTGATCGATTGGATCAATGAACTGGAAGAATACTTTGAGTATGAGGATATCAGGGACCCAGATAGGGTTAAGTTTGCAAAGGCCAAACTGAAAAGCCATGCCAAAATCTAGTGGCAAGAGGTCCAATTGGAAAGAAATAGAAGAGGAAAGGAGAAGATCACAAGATGGGATCGCATGGTGGACAAATTGAAGAAGCAGTTCATTCCTGTGGACTATGAGCTTGATTTGTTTAAGAAGATGCATGGGTTAAAGCAAGCAAGAAGATCAGTCCAAGAATATACAGAGGAATATTACCGACTCTTGATTAGAGTGAGACATGCAGAAGCAAATAAGGAGAAGGTTGCTTGTTATATTAGTGGGTTGCGACCTAGCATCTAGGAGGAATTAAGTCTGGTAAGAATGACCAACGTTGAAGAGGCATACTAGTTTGCCCTACGAGTTAAAGAGAAGCTAAATAAAAGGTTTGAAGGAAGACAAAGAGTGCACAGTCAAGGAGGAAGGGGAAGTGGTAGGTCATCTAGAGGCCACAATGAAACCCAAAAGAAAAATGAAGATGAGGGTACTAGCAGGAACTAGAGGAATGAGGGTTTCAACCGTTCCCGTGACCAAGACTTTGGAAATCAAAGAGGAAGAGGTAGAGGACATGGACAAGGAAGAGGAGGCTTCTGTGGTACCTGTTTCCATTGCAATGAAGAAGGTCATCATGCCTTTGAATGCCCTCAACGATAAGGAAGGACAAATAGGAGAGCTGAGGGCCAAGCTAGGGTTGCTCATGTGGATGAGGATGCACAATCATCACATTCAGAGGATGCAGAAAGAGGAGAGACCTTGGTAAATGAAAGAGTCCTACTAAGTGGTGAGATTGAACCAGGACAACAGAGGAGTTTGTTCCATACCAGATGCAAGTGTGAGGATAAATGTTGTGACCTGATCATTAATGGTGGTAGCACTAATAACTTGGTATCAGAAGAGATGGTCTCTAAGCTAAAGCTCAAGAGGGAGAAACATCCCCAACCCTATCAGATTGCTTGGGTAAAAGATGATCATAAGGTCTTGGTAAGTGAACAATGTTTAGTGAAATTCAAAATTGGGAGTACCATGATAAAGTTCTTTGTGATGTTATTTTGATGGATGTTTGCCATCTATTGTTGGGTAGACCATGGCAGTTTGATAGACATGCAGTACATGATGGGCATGCAAATACATACTCTCTAACAAAGGATGGAGTTCACCACAAATTGAAGCCCATGGAAAAGGAAGGTGAAAAGTTATGTAGTAGTGCTAGGATTTTTTTTGTTGATGGAAGGAAGTTTTTAGATGGCATGAAACATCAGCATATGTGCTATGCTTTGATTCCTAGGAAAGATAAAGAAGGTAGTAGTGAAATACCACTTGAAGTTTCAGATTTAATAGGGGAATTTGGAGATATTATCTCTGATAATGTTCCAGATGGGTTGCCACTAGTGAGGCAAATCAGTCATCAGATAGATCTGATTCCAGGAGCTAGTTTGCCTAACAAGGCTACTCACAGGATGACTCCTACTGAAATAGAGGAGCTAAATAGATAGGTTCAGGAGCTATTGAGGAAGGGCTTGATTCGAGAGAGCCTGAGTCCATGTGCAGTACCTATAGTACTTGCACCAAAGAAGGATGGAGAGTGGAGGATGTGTACAGATTCTTGAGCTATAAATAGAATAACCATCAAGTACCGGTTTCCTTTGCCAAGGATGGATGATCTTATGGATTGCTTGAGTGGAGCTCAATACTTCACAAAGATAGATCTGAAGAGTGGTTATCACCAGATATGGATTCGAGAAGGAGATGAGTGGAAAATAGCTTTCAAGACCAAGGAGGGTCTTTATGAGTGGTTAGTCATGCCTTTTGGATTGACGAACGCCCCAAGCACCTTCATGCGGCTCATGAATGAGGTACTTAAGAAGTTCTTGGGAAAATTTGTTATTTTTTATTTGGATGATATTTTAATTTTCAGCAAGACTTTTGAAGAACATTTATTGCATATTCGTAGTGTCCTTGAAAGGCTAAGGGAAGAGAAACTGTTAATTAATCTGAAGAAGTGTATCTTTGCAAAAAGGGAGTTAGTCTATTTGGGGTTTGTTATATCACCTGAAGGCCTCAAAATGGATCCAGAGAAGGTAAAAGCCATCTTGGAATGGCCTACTCCAAGGACTACTACTGAGGTAAGATCATTTCATGGTCTAGTTAGTTTTTACAGGAAGTTTATTAAGAATTTTAGTGGCATATGTGCACCCCTAACTGATACAATAAGAGGGGATAGAAAAGAGTTCAAATGGACTACAACAGCTGCGAGAAGTTTTGAATTGCTAAAGAAGAAGGTGACAGAACAACCTGTGTTGGCACTTCCAAATTTTAGAAAGGTTTTCCAGGTGGATTGAGATGCTAGTGGTAGTGCTATTGGGGCTGTATTAAGCCAAGAAGGTAAGCCTATTGCATATTTTAGTGAAAAATTGAATGATGCAAAGAAGTATTCTGTTTATGATCAAGAGTTCTATGCAATAGTTCAGGCCTTAAAGAAATGGAGGCATTATTTATTGCCAAAGGAATTTGTTTTATATACTGATCATCAGTCATTATAGTACCTAAATAGGCAAGGTAAATTGAATTAGAGGCATCTGAAGTGGGTAGAGTTCTTGCAGAGTTATACATTTGTGTTGAAGCATAGAAGTGGAAAATCTAACAGGGTTGCAGATGCACTAAGTAGGAGACAGTTGTTGCTTACAGTAATGCAGGTTGAAGTATTTGGGTTTGATGAACTCAAAAATTTGTACCACGAGGATCCTAATTTTGCTAAAGCTTGGAAAGTTTGTAAAGAACCTGTTGCTATAGATAGAACCAATTGGTTAGACTATTTGATTCAGGATGGTATGTTGTTCAAAGGTAGTCAATTGTGCATTCCAAGGAGTTCCATGAGGGAAAATATAATTAAGGAGAAACACAGTGGAGGGATGGCAGGACATTTTGGTCGAGATAAGACCATTTCCATTCTTAGGGAACATTATTTTTGGCCTCAAATTTCACAGGATGTAAAGAAGTTTGTACAGAGTTGCTAGGTTTGTCAAGTTGCCAAGGGGTTTAGTCACAATACTGGCCTATATCAACCATTTCCTATTCCATCAAGGCCATGGGAGGACATAAGTATGGATTTTGTTCTTGGATTGCCAAGGACACAAAGGGGTAATGACTCAGTATTCGTGGTGGTTGATAGGTTCTCCAAAATGGCACATTTCATTCCATGCCACAAAACTCATGATGCTATCCATATTGCAGATTTGTTTTTCAAAGAGGTGGTAAGACTACATGGACTTCCAAGGAGTATAGTTTCTAATAGCGATACTAAATTCGTGGGGTATTTCTGGAGGACATTGTGGAAAAAGTTGAGAACAGACTTGAAATTCAGTTCCATGCATCACCCACAAACTGACGGCTAAACGGAAGTCTGGGCAATTTGTTGAGATGTTTAGTTGGGGATAAGCCCAAGGGATGGGATTTGATTCTACCATAGGCAGAGTTTGCTTATAATAACTCTATAAATAGGAGTACTGGAAAATAACCATTCCAAATTGTATATGGGAGTAGCCCAAGGACTGCACTAGAATTGAGGAAGATAGAGCAAGGGGAGAGGACAAGTGCTGAAGCGGAAGAATTTTCTGAACATATCAAGCGTCTACATGAGGAGGTCCAAGCACACATTACCAAGATGAATCAAGAGTATAAAGCTAGGGCTGATCAAAGGAGAAGACATAAGGAATTCCAAGTAGGGGATCTAGTCATGGTGCACTTACGAAAAGAAATATTTCCAGCCGGTACTTACAACAAGCTGAAAATGAAGAAATTTGGCCCCTGCAAAATTTTGAAGAAACATGACTCAGGAAATGCATATGAAGTGGAGCTGCCAGATGGTATTCACATTTCTCCCATTTTCAACATTGCAGATTTAACAGAGTATCATGATGATGTTGTAGATGAGGAGCTAGTGTTAGAGCCATGTCCAATTCCTGCTTCTAAGAAGGAGGAGATAGAAGACATTCTAGATCACCGTGTGGGTAGGAGTACCAAAAATAGGTAGTATGAAGAGTATTTGGTCAAGTGGAAAGGACGGTCGATCGAGGACTCAACTTGGATTTCAGCAGCTGAGGTTTCCCATTTGGGATTTCCTCTACCATTCATAAAGTGACAGGGTCACTTTTCAATCTACCCTGGGTGTTTGATGTAGGAGCATCTAGAGGTATAAGGGCAATCCTGTGTCACCCAAAAAAAAAGTACTTAGACTTAGTTTCTGTTTCATGTGTTTTCATTTTTTGACACCCATTTGGGTCAAATAAAGGTTCCAACTCTCACAGTTCCACTATCAGTGTGCTAGAAAATCTCCAAAAAATAGGAGCATGTAATTGGGAGATCATTTTGGTGAACTAGGAGGTGTAAATTGGCTAGATGAATGTAATTGTAATTTAGAGCATTCCAGAAAAAGAATCAGGTCAAAAGGCCCCACTGTTTGAAAGTTATTACAGTTTTTCGGGTTTTGGAGACCTCCTAAGAATGCTTCAAAGTCAGGTTAGGGGCATTAAATGACATAAAAAAGGGCCAAAAAATGGGGGATGAGAAAATCTGGTCCATAGGGCTATAGAGCACTTCAAGAGCTTTCTAGAAATGTAAACAGTTTGTCAATTGGAGCTACGGTTCAAAAGTTATGCCTCCCGAAAGTTCGATTACCATTTCTGGATTCTTCTAGATTTGTACCGACTTCTAATGCAGCTTTTGGAACCTTCTATTTGGTCGGTGGATGCCTACTAGCACTTTCTAGAATGTACTCCTAGTCCTTAACCCTCCGGAGTCTATTTAAGGAGATTTATGGCATTGTAAAAGGTAGTTCGGAGTGGACTTTGAGCGGAGGTACTGAAAGAAGAAATTATCTCCAAATTTATGCTATTGTAAGCCCTTAAGGCATGTTTTGAAGTCTATTTTCTCTGTACTATTTGTACTAGCTTATTTTCTCAGTTAATACAATTTCCCTTTTCTGTTGTGTCCATTCTGTTCTTGGGTAGTGTTCCCATCACAGAGGTATCATCATTATGATCCCATAATACCTTTACCTGTTCCACCTTGCGACCTCTAAGATTTATCTCTCTTCACTGGACGATTTGCACTGGTTCCAGCATCAAATGGCCACCCACTACCTATAATGCATTCTAATTAAGAACATGAGTGATATCAGGTATGTATTTCCTTAATACAGACACTTGAAAGACATCATGGATTTGAGATAGACTGGGAGGCAAAGCAAGTCTGTAGGCAACTAGACCAACTTGTTCCAAGATTTCAAATGGTCCCACAAAACATGGAGACAATTTGGAACCTTTACCATACCTAATAGGATTTTTTTGGGGTCTGACCCTCAGAAATACTTTGTCCCCAACCACAAACTGATGCTCAATCCTATGCAAATCTGCATACTTTTTTTGTCTATCCTATACTATAGTAAGGTGTTCCCTGATTCATTTCACTTATTGTTCTAGATCTTGGAGCATGTCAGGTCCTAGGAGAATTCTATCCTCTAGATTATCCCAACTTAAGGGTTTTCTACAAGGTCTTCCATATAAAGCTTGAAAAGGAGACATACCTATAGAGCTGTGATAACCATTATTATAAGAAAACTCAACTAAGTGCGAGAATTCTTACCATTTGTTCTGCCTATCCATGACATACATCCTGAGCATGTCTTCAAGAATCTAATTTACATGCTTAGTTTGTCCATCAGTCTCAGGATGATATGCAAAACTGAAATTCAGCTGAGTACCAAGTTCACGTTGCATAGACCTCCAAAGTGAAGATGTGAAAATTGGGTCCCTATCTGATATGATCTTCTTTGGAATCCCATGCAGTCTTACAACCTACTCCATAAAAACTCATGCTACAGAAGCAACATTATAAGAAGATCTTATAGGTATAAAATGTGCAACTTTGGTTAACCTGTCAACTACAACCATGATTGAATCATGCCGCCTAGTTGATAATGGTAATCCTACTATGAAATCAATGGAGATGGTATCCCATTTCCATCTAGGTACACTGTGCGATTGAAGTGTACCAGCAAGATGCTGATGCTCAGCTTTCACCCTTTGACATTCTAGACATCTAGCCACAAAATCTGCAGTATCTCTTTTCATACCTGGCCAATAATAATGTTTTTTAACATCAGCATTCATTTTCTTAACACCAGGATGTGCTGAATAGGGCACTTTATGAGCTTCAAACATAATCAAATTTTGTAACTCTTCAACTTCAGGAATGTAGGTTCTATCTCTGAAGATCAGTAATCCATCAGAGCTGATAGAGTATCCTTCGTTCCTACCTTCCAAAGTGCTACCACTTTATACTATAGATTTGACATCTAAAAACCAAGGATCAGCAATCAAATTTTGCAATATTTTCTCCTTCAAATCAATTGTGAGGGTTAATGAAGAGAGTTCATGATGTCTTCTACTAAGTGCATCAGCCACCTTATTCTCTTTACCCTGCACATATTTTACTTCAAAATTATAATCACACAAGACTTCCATCCATCTGCATTGTCGTGCATTTAGAGTGGGTTGTGTAAATATATATTGAAGACTTATGTGATCAGTATGTAAATCAAAATGTTGTCCAAGGAGAAAATGTTGCCATTTAGTCAACGCATGCATTACTGCTACCAGTTCTAAATCATGAGTAGGATAATTAATTTCATGATCCTTGAGTTTCCTAGACTCATATGCAATAACCCTACCTTCCTACATTAAAACTAGTCCTAGTCCATCTAAAGAAGCATTTGTGCACACCACAAATTCTTTACCAAAATCAGGTATAGCTAACACAGGTGCACTAGTCAAACATTCTTTAAGATGTTGAAAAGCTTCTTCACATTTATTCGACCAGATAAACCTCTTACTTTTTTCCTATAGAGAAGTGATAGGATGAGCTATTTTCAAGAAATTAGCTACAAATCTTCTATAGTAACTGGCTAAACCCATAAAACTTATTACTTCAGACACATTTGTAGGTGCAAGCCACTCTACAATTACTCTAATTTTAGTTGGATCAAGAGTTGTTCCATCACCTGTTATAACGTGTCCAAGATAATTTATATCTATTTTGAAAAATTCACACTTTTTAGGATTAACATACAACTTATTCTTTTGGAGACATTCAAAAACTTGTCTCAGATGCTGTCATGCTCCTCCAAGGAGTTAGAAAAAACCAGAATGTCATCCAGAAAGACAACTACAAATCTATCTAGGAAAGTTCTAAAAACTCCTTGCATCAGACTCATAAAAATTGATGGCGCATTTGTTAAACCAAAAGGTATAACAGTGAATTCGTAATACCCATACCTAGTACGAAATGTTGTTTTATGGATATCAGCTTCTTGAATTCTTAGCTGATGGTACCCAGATTTGAGATCAATTTTAGAAAATACTTTGGCACCCTTCACTTGATCAAATAAATCATCAATTCTAGGAAATGGATACCTATTCTTGATAGTAACTTTACTTAACTATCTGTAATTAATACACAGTCTAAGTGATCCATCTTTCTTCTTAATGAAGATAACATGTGCACCCCAAGGAGAGACACTAGGTCTAATCAGTCCCTTCTCAAGAAGTTCTTCAAGTTGAACCTTAAGTTCCACCAATTCTTGTGCTGTCATGTGGTAAGGAGTTTTAGAAATTGGTTCAGTTCCTGGAATAGGATCAATCCTAAAGTCTATTTCTCTCTTGGGTGGAATACCTAGAATCTTTGTTACAAAAACATCAACAAATTCCTTCAACAAATGATGGTATAAATTGGTTTGATTTTCCATGGGTTCAGAAAAATCATTAACAAAAACAACAAATAGTTTGTAGCCTTTCTGCAAACACCTATGGAGTTATTTGGTAGATATAGATCTAATAGAGATAGGCCTCTTAACCACTATTATGAATTTGTTTGTTCCATTATCATCAATGCATCTAATAACATTTTTATAACAGTCAATAATAGCCTGATGCTGATCCAACCAGTTCATTCCTAAAATAATGACATAGGTTCCTAAGGGAATAACTCTAAGGTTTACTATAGTGGTAAATGCCTTAAGTTGTAATTCACAATCTACAGCAATCAACCCAGCTTCTACCTTAGACCCAGAAGCTAACTCAACTTGCCATACCAACTCAGCCTTTCTCATAGGAATATCATAGTGATTAACCAAATTGGTAGAAATGAAAGAATCAGTGGCACCTGAATCAAATAAAATGGAAATTTTCGTACCTTGAAAATTACCTTTGGTCTCAATCACTATGTTCTACTTGATTATGGTCCACAATAGCAAATATACAATAGTTCCTTCCTGAATCACCAATAGTAGCCTCAAAACCCGATGCTTTTGACCTACCCTAATTATTGCCTCGAAGAGGACAATTCCATTGTAGATGACCCAACTACCCACAATGCCAACATTTTGCTCCTCTTTTGGTGCTATTATCCTGTGAGGAAGTTGCTTGTAGCGGTGCATAACTCTGCTTCATACTTTCAGCAGGCTTAAAGGATATAGGTAGTTCAGGGACCTTAAAAATTTTGTTTGATTTGGAAAATTTATTAAATTTTCTCTTCTAAGATTTACTTACAAAGCTACTAGGTGCTGGCTTAGAATCATCCCTAAAAGGTATTTGACTCTCATTTCTGCTTGGAACTGGTGGATTAGCAGTGCTTTTGATAGAAAAACCAGATTTTACTTTAGTAAGTTTAGCCTGATCAACAGCTTCCTTAACAATTTTAGGTTTCAAAGTTCTCACTTCCTCACCAATCCTAGGATTTAATCCTCTAATAAAATGTTGCACCAAAGGTCTATCACCTTCATTCCAACCGAAATACTTCTTTAACTGAAAGAAATTTCTTTCATACATTTCCACTAAAGAATTACCTTGTGAAATGTTAAAGAATTCCTCAGACCTAGATTGTTGCCAATACTCAGACATGAACCTTTCCCGAAATCTCTCTAAGAACAATTCCCAAGTGACTTGAGAAATATGAATTCCAAGGTGTTCTAATTCCATTTTCCACCATATAGATGCAAAAGACCTTAACTGCATTGTAGTCTAGTGAACTTTCACATTAGTGTGATAATCATGTAGAATAAAACATCTTTCGATGTTTATAAGCCAAGCTTCTGCTTCATTACCAGCTTCTGTTCCATTAAAATATGGACCTTTAAGCTTAGATAGGTCTTTTAGCTGAGTCCTAATAATAGGATTTTCTACTATAGCCTGATTGGCATTAGGAATCTGTAAATTTTGAGCAGTTGCTCCACCACTAGAAATATTATTCCTAGTTTCAATCCCATCCAATCGTTCAAGAATTTGCTAAAGAATTTCAGCTTGAAATCCCCCTTGCTCTTCAACATGAGGAATTTTTTCACCAAGCATTTCTTGACGAGCCTGACCCCTACCTTGGCCATGACTGTGGCCTCTACGTCCTCCTCTGCCTCTGCCTGCATCAACATCAGCATTAGGGATACCTCATCCCCATGCTCCTTGTGTAATAGGAGGCATACTAGATTTCCTATAAAAGATATTTAATTAAAATCTTCTTAGCAAGCATAATGAAACCCTATTTTAAAACATCGAGTCCTGAGTGTTTAAACTATGCTATGATACCAAATGTAACACCCCAACTAAAACCAAAAAAATAAAAACAAACAATAAATGATAAATCCATACATAGATACAAGTAAAAAAACCAAACCATTTTTTTTATAACATATTTCCATTACATAATAACTTTTACAATCAGGTACTATAATGTACTCTTAATCGCATTAAACATTTTTGATAAATACATATGAGTATATAAAAATACTCTAATTTCAAAACAATATAATATGCAAGTACATGCAGATTGACGACTGATCCTAAATAGATCCAAAATTACTCAGTCTCCAAGAATCGAACTAAAATCAGTCCTCAATGCATACATAACAGTGTATTCTTCCAAGTCCATAACCAAACTCTTATCAACCTAAAATCAAACCAACACATCCGAAGAACAAAAAAATAGGGCTTAGTCACACTTAAAAAAAAAAAAATGATGAGTTCTCCAGTAAACCTGCATGTTAAAATCAATAACAACACAGTATACATGTTTCCAAATAACCATTTACTGAAAGTAAAATTTTTCTTTTCACATTCAAATTTAAGCAAGTACATAATTTCTTACAACTGATATGCTGAAATAAACTCGCATAGAATATGCCAAGGTAATGATCCAGTAGTTCATGGGTGTCAACATAAGAATCTACGTTCATCTATTCATAGGATTCTATATGTTTTTATCTTGTTATATGAAACCTAACCCATGAATTTTAGGTATTACCACTTGATTAAATAATTATCATAAACTTTCCCATAAGGATCTAGACTAGTGTCAGAGGGCATCCGGCAAAATAATTCTATCACCACAAGTTACTCGCTTTATGATAGCCACCCAATCTAAAGGATCACACTTGCATAATCTAATACACACATAATTCTAGTTCTACTAATTGGAAGAAAATTAAAGTTTAATTATTCAATTTCAATTAATAAACTATTTCTTTTGCTTCAATATAACAATTGAATCAACAACCAGAAAATTATCATGTAAAACCAAACTTCCAATCTTTCCAATGTAATCTCTTATTAGATTACCAAGAAAAACCATAATTGCAATTTTCCAAGAGCAATCCATATTTCAAAATATCAAATGCAGCCTTGCCCCTTTTATTTTCCATAAGTAACCAAACTTTTCAATAACACATTAACTATATATTAACATTTAAACTGTTAACAAAGAAAGGATTTTTCCATTTCAGAAAATAAGTAACCACACTAACCTCATGATATTATGTATATATATATATATCAATTCTAACAATCTATTCATAAGGAAATACATATATGTTGATACATATATTTTTACACACACACTCACACACACACACACACACACACACACACACACACACACACATATACGTACTCATTCTTACATATACCAATATATATATAAAGCCTTATTAATTTAAAGTCAGAATTAAAATAGATAAATAATCTTTTCCACTGTATAAATCTAATAACTTGCTGTTATCGAATAACTAAAATTTTTACTACTTAATATAGTAACTGTTTGTCAAAACGTTGATGTCAAAGAAATTTAATGCTTACTGTTATCATACTCAAATGTTCTTGTACCTAAATCAATGTAATACAGATTTCCCATCCAAAAATAATAACTGCAACCAATATAATAGCTGGGCCTAAAATTTCCCAGATCTCCTAAAACCGATACAGCCTACAAAATATTCATGTTTGCATTTGATGTTTAAGACTAAATGTAAGTTAATAGCCACAATGAATCTTACTAAGCTATGGTTTAAACAGTTGTAACCATCATGAATAACAGTTTTTTTTACTAAAAGCTATCTAATTCCAATACCAAAACAAAGTTTATAACAATGTAAAATGTTTAACGACAACTATTTGACTAAATGACCATCCTCTATTCTTAATGGCTCTATTTAATAACAATCATAAAGCAACTGAAACTATATAGGATGCGATTGTCGTGAAAGACCGAAACCCACATAATCATTTTGTGTGAAACATAAAACCCATTTCTTAATTTTTCATGCTTAGCATTTTAGTTTCACTAACATCACCTACATATTCATTATAAACCTAGTTGCAAACACAAAGTACAGAGTAGTCACATTTTCACACCCGATTCTGGGTTTATACAGAGTTTAGCAATGAACACACCAAATTTTGCATACACACAGAGTTAGGTGTGAAATATTCCACATAACAACTTTCGGTATTCAAGATTCACCATATCTAAATAAAATATAACAATAGAAATAGGATAGAGTTAAAGAAAATCCCCTTGCCTAAGTAAGTGCTGGATGACACTCAAGGAAAAGTTGCCTAGAGAGCCCTCTACCTCAAACTTGCAGCCCAAGCTTCCAAGTTTTCTATGCCATTTTACAGAGATACCACGAAACTTTCTCAATAGTAAAAATTGAGAAATACACCCATGGAACAACAGAAGAATGAGGAATATGAAATCGTGAGGATTTATAGAGCTGGAGTGAGTCAAAAATCTCCTTCATGGCTAACAGTTTCCTAAAATTAGCACTGAGAAACCCGTTCAATAGACATTTCATATTTTTCCAATTGGAGTTCATTAATGGCAGACTGATATCAAGTTACCACTAACACCTAGCAAAAAGACAAACTAGACATGCGAAGTAATGCTCATAATTGCAACCTTATCCCTTAAACCCCACTTTTTTAGCCTTCTTTGACACTTGGTAACAGTAGTACCAGCTCGACGTTCGAAGAACTTGCCAGCCTTAAATTCCCATAAACTTGCCACCATTTGCCAAGTCCAAAACAATGCTAAGTTTTAGTTAGGCTAGCGGTCACACATGGTAAAGCTTAGGTTAGGTCTAAGTTCAAGTTTAGTCTTAGTCGCATGCATTAGGTTAGCTTAGGTACTAACTTAGTATTAACATAGTATTAGGTATTAATGTTAATATTAATATTAATATTAATATTAATCCTAATTATTATTAAGATTACTGCTTATCAATATGTGTGTGTGTATATATATATATGTGTGTGTGTGTGTGTGTATTATTAAGATAAGCAGTAATCTTAATAATAATTAGGATTAATATTAATATTAATATTAGTATTAATATTAACATTAATATATATATATATACATATAATAAAAACTAGTATTAATATAAATACAAGCACACAAATATACAAACAATTACACACACACACACAGATATATATATATATATATATATATATATATATATATATATATATATATATATATATATATATATATATATATATATATATATATATAATTATTTTATACTAATGCACTTATATTTATATATGTATATATACTTAAAAACTGGCAAATAAAAGATTTTAGGTACTGTTAATATTTTAAAGCCACCTTAATCATAAATCTGAAAAAATGAAAAAAAAAATGTTATGAAACCGAAATCTTTCCAAATTGAATTTTTAAAACTAGATTGTCTTATCTAAAAACCATTTCCTTACTGCAGGATTCTTGAATTTGAATTTATTTAGATAATGAGATCCTAATAATAACAAAATACTAAAAGTATTAAAATATTTATTCTGAGAATCAGATCTTAGAAACATCTGAATTCTCATAGTGTTTAAAAAAAAAAAAAAAATCATAATGATGCCGGAAACTAAATAGTTTTCTACAAATTCAATGTTTCAAAACAAGTACCAAACCATCCAGTAAATTAAACTAATCTCAGAGTCTAAGGTAATAGATGTAGAACTGTCAGGGGCATGACAAGCTGCATATTTTAAATTCCTACAAGCTCAATTGACTTTTCTTCTAGTCTATTGGCAAGATTTCTCTTGTCTTCTTCTAGCATAGCCTTGTCTTCAATGGCTCTTTTCTTCTATTTAGTCATTTCATAGAGCATCATGGCTTGTGATTCTTGTTCAAGCTTGAGTGTTTTGATTTCTTCTTCTTGAGCTCTATTCTTCTCCATTAGGTCCACTATTGCTGCATCAAACTCTTTTGAATCTCCATTTAAAAATAGTTTTGAGGTGTCAATCTCCTTGTATTGTGTATCATTCTCAGCTATGACAATCTCTCTTCTTCTCTTTAAGAATTTTCTCAGTTCCTCTCTAGCTTCTTCCAAAGCATGTAAAGAAAGTTGTATGTCAATTGCTTGATTCTCTATGATCTTCCCAAGTTTGTAGACTGCCATTTCCAGATCTTTTCTCAAAGCCATAAGGCTCCTCCTTGTGAGAACTTGGCTCTGATACCAGTTGTTGGAATTTGCAAGTGGGAAGATTTACTTCTGAGAGGGGGGTTGGGGGTGGGGGGTGAATTAGAAGTAACTAACTTTAACCTCTTTAAAATCTTTTAATTGAAAACATTCTCATGCATCTAATTCATTTAATAAACATAAAAGTAAAGCCATGAATGAAAAATAGATAACACAAAATTTGGTAACCTAGAAACCCTCCAAAATGAGAAGGTAAAACTAGGGTGGGGATGAAACCCACAAAGTATCACTGTAACAATATGTAATTGTTCAAGGTTACAAAGTTTGATCACTTCCAATGGTCTACCCTATGAAAGGCCCATCCTATTAAAGACTTTACACCCTATTAAAGGTGACCTGGGGAAAGGATTTACAAACATTCACTTGGAATGCTACCCTATTAAAGGATTTACAATCATGTTAAGGATCTACAATATGTCTACTAAACCAATATAGCTACTAAACCAACCTATCAACATAGGATTTCCATTCTCACAAAAAAATGATTAGAAAGTATGGTAGAATGTCTTGACCTAAGGACTTGCAATCCTTAATTGCTAATTCTAGATCCTTGTTCAGCTCTGACTACTTTGATCCTTGCTTGATCTGATATGTTACTCTTCATAACTATGATACTCTATTCTTGATCAACTGGATTCTACAATGCTATTCTTCTCTTCATTAAGTCTTTACACCCTTCTACACGTTGCTATAATTCACCCATACACTTCTCACATCCACTTCTTGCACACATACAATGGGGTTTTGTCCTCCTTTTAAAGAGTTTGAAGACTTAGGGTTAGATATGAATCTATGATCAATATTTACTCTTCATTTCCTACTCAATTCTTGCATTTTTCTTATTGGTTGCATACCTTCTCCATTTTTCTTATTGGCTGCATGCTGATGACATAGGTAATGCAAAAGATTCAATCTTATCTTCAAGATCCTTTGAGATTCATCCTATATCAGCTTCAAAAATGGTTTACATTTGAGTTTGTGAAGGCACAAACTCATATGTTGATCTATGCTACTCGACACTTACTACTTGTTGATGCTTGACACATATAGAAATTTTGTCTCACTCGACTCCTATAGCAATTTTGTTTCACTCAGCATCTATACTCTTCTTAGCATCTATAGTTACTTGGTATCACTTATCACTCGACACTTGAACTTCACTTAGCACCTAAAGTTCACTTGACACCTGTTGAATTCTCAAGCTTGGTACACACTATAGCTTGGCTTCTATAATATACTTGGCATCATCTTGAGAATTGGTTAAGTGTGTTGACACTCAAATGTCAAAACCAATTTGAGACTAACACATTCATACATCTTTCAATGCATCAAAGCTCTATTATCATGCATCTGATTAATTTTGTAGCTTATTTTCTAGTTAAAATAGCACATATGATCATTCTTACAGTGCATTTGTAAGTTAAAATGGTGTATTTGACAATTCTTATAGCACATTTGATTATTCTTTTAGTGCATTTTCTTAGACACTAAAATTATACTTTTTGTCTACACTAGGAGGCCATTTATTTGGTGTAGAGCATTTAATAGTTATTTTAGTGCATCTAATTGTTGTTCTAGCTCATATGATAGTTGAATTAGTGCATTTGACTATTGTTTTAGCATTTTTGATAGTTCTTTTAGCATATTTCATTTAATCATGTTAAAGTTCCTAGTGAAGTACTTTGTAGTGCTTTTTCCTTTTGTTTGAGTGCATTTTCTTTGTCTTTCAATGCTTGTACTTAATTCTATAGTGCATATGTTGTATTCTACGGTGCATTTACAAATTTGCAAAATCTTAAGAATCCGATTGTGGGTTTTGTCTTTTGTAGGTGAAGGAGCATTCTACTAATGTTGGTTGTATGTTTTGGTTAAATTCTTAAGTTTGTTTAAATAATGAACTTGTATGTTTAATCATGGAATGCACTCACATCTCAAATTGGTCTTAACAATTTGATCAAAACCAATCTTGAATGCCAAGGATCAAAGAACCATTGTTATAATTCACACTTCAAATTTGGGCATAAAATAGTTCAACCCAATCTTGAATGCTTAAAGATCAATGAGCACTGCAAATCAACACACTTCAACTTTGGGGCTTAAAAGGAACTTCTATCAATCTTGAATGCTCTAAAGAGAAAATGTTCTTATTCCCTCCTTTTCAAAGCTTTCATGCATGAATTACTTTTGTTGACTTAATTTATTTTTGTTGACCATTGCTATCAAGTTGGAAAGAACCTTGCATACTAATCACATGTGCCTTCAAGTCATAAGATAGAGAATCTAAAAGAATAAAAGTGGAATGAATCATATGTCTTGTGTGTTTTAAGATGTGATTTTCAACACATCTTTGAGCTATCTTTATTCTTTGCAAAATAGAACACTTTAAGTACGTGATGCATGCACCAAAAGTTGTTACCAATACCATTCTCAACAACTTAGGAGTTCTTCTAGTGAGTTCATCCACCTTTGGGAAGCATATCCCCTTTGGTGAGAAGCTCAAACTAGTAACCTCCTAGCCCGTATATAAATGAGAAGAAGGGTAAGCTTTCTTCTCAATCTAGGAAAAGTTTGGGCAATGTGTTTATGATGGTAGTCTGAGATGGGAAAACTTTCCCACAGTTTTAGTGTGATCATAATAGATTCTTAAGTGGATCATGCATGTAACAACCATTTGACATAAGGCCATAGATTTGACTACAAACCAACTTAGTAGCTACCCATTTATCCTTGTTATGCTATTTGTGGTACAAGAGAAATAATGTCACTCAAGATTACTCACCATCATGCTCCCCTGGTAGAGGCATAAGGATACTTGGACTTCATCACCAAGAGTCATTGTCCTTGCACAAGGGGGACTTCTATTTGCCATGCCTTGTAGATTATTTGACATGTATCATTTGTTGATCAACTCTTGTATCAACTCACCTCTTCAATGGGAGGGACATATTGCACTAGAATCAAGAGACATCAAGTTGTGAGTTGTGGAATAACATATTGAAGCCAAATTGACCATAGGGATAAAGTGTGCTTGAATTGTCTTATTTGTGAAATGACCTCAAGAAAATATTTATAAAACATAAACATTGGTTACTATCAAAATCCTTTCTCTATAGAGATCACTTGTCTATCTCTCTCAAAGTTGCTTGGTCCTTTGAGAGAATGTTTGCTCACAATACAAAAATATTTATTTACCAAAGTGTCTTAATGTTGTTTCAAAAGAAGTTGTTAGAAAGTCCATTCACAAAAGCCTAAAGTCTAGTTTCTTCCACTTTATATCTTGAAACATCCATTAGTAAATCATTTGTTGCCCACTTAAACACATTTTTAATCCAAAGGTTCATGTTTCCAACCCAAGTAATAGGCATACTTAGCATAGTCACCGCCTCAAACCAAAGTTGACATAAAACCTAGGGCCAAATTAGTGGAAACCCCATGTCAGAACAACCAAAAACCAAGTTCAAAAAGGTCAACCCAAGCAACTAACAGTCTCTAGAGAAATTGAAGCCAAATGAAAGAAACACACTCTAAATCCTAGAATTGCCAAGCTAGATCAAACCAAGAAAAAGGTATCAATGTTTCTCTACAAACTAAGTGGGATCATAACATTCAAAAAATGACCTTGATATGTGTTGTCAATCAAAGCCTTATCACTTACACTAGTTATATCCACTTTGATTAGGTTCCTCTTCTTCCACACATACTTTGCACTTATTATATCATAGATTTGTTCCTTAGGGTTATCATATAGGTCATTTTAGATTCATCATCCTTAGATAATTATTTAGACATCCATCCCCATGCCCATCATACCATAGATCAAAATCATCCATCATTCTTGGGCATTTGGTGTCACTTTGTTAGAGTTTTGTATCCTACATCTTATATCCATCATATTGTCAAGATTATCCCTTCTACTAAGCATTGTCTAGGGTGGTCTATCTTTTTCACTTATGTCCCTCATCACCTTGAGCTAAAGTTTGGGCTCCACACTTGATCATCATTTTCCTTCCCAAGGTTCATAAGTCTATCCTAAGGTTGACATTATCATCACATCTTGAGCTTACACATAGGAAAAACATGTCTTTTACTTTGATACCACCATAGCTAATCCTTTAGATCTCCTAGATACCATATCATCATAGATAAGATCCTCCATCATCATCCTGGGCATCTATAATATATCCCAAGAAATTCTTACATCATTGTGATCACATCCTTAAGACACATAGAAATCACCCCACTTACATAATTTGCACTCATTGACATATCATTTTGCATCTTATCCTTAGGAGCATTATCAATCCATGTTAGCAACCACATGATTTGGAAAGAACAAAAGGAAGAAGAAGGACATGGACCCTAGTCTTAGTGGAGGTTCCGCTAACACACAACTAGACCCAATGATATTATAATCACACATGACCCACTACAACACAATCCAAAAGATTTGGGTCCCTCATTATCAAACACAGATGCTTTCATGAATCAACCAAGGAATGTGACCTTTATTAATGTCATCATAGAAAAAATAGAGAAACTATCATGGATAATTTTTAGAGAGATAATAGCAGTGCCTTTAGCTTTGGAAGGTCACCACCTTTAGACATATTAGATCCTACACATCTATTGTCTGGAAGGCTCCCACCACCCATTGGTCCCTCTAAGCCAAATGACCCCTTTTGCATGCTTGGAAGAGGACATCAAATAGTGATACCAAAATAATGGACCCAAATATACCCTCCACCCAACTTAGTGATCCCATCTCACAAAGTAACCAACCCACCATTCCATAGTCATTGGTCCACACAACACCACAACAATCTACCATCATATAACCCATACTCACTAGCACTTCCATCACTACTACTGCTACCACTTTGCAACCTACATCCATCCATTTAACATTGCAGTATTGTCCACCTCCTGAACTACTACTTCCACTTCATATCTACCCATTAATAGTGCACCTAACATATTCCAATAAAACACCCAATCCACATTGCAATTAACTAAATAGATGCCACCAACAGGGCCTACCTACCAATCTCTCATCACCCCTAGTCCATTTACATCTATGCCAAAAACCATCACTTCATATCCATTTGATCCTTGAAATTTTGGGCAATCATAGGGGTAGACCACAAGTCTCCCAATTAGTACCTCATTTATTCCAATATTCCAAGTGCAACAACCACCACCACCCATCACCAACTATTTTTCCATGCCACCCATAGGGAGTAGTCAAACAATACCACAATAACAACCAACATTGGGGACACTTCCCCACATGAACTATTTGGTTCCCTTTACCACCAAATTATCTTCTCAAATAGGATCACAACCAGCCTACATTGGTTAAAATGTGCAATACCAAAGCATAACACTGACATATCTACCACCCATCCATCAGAAACCACCACAATAGTAGTATGTGCAAACACCTATACCAATCAACCCATCTACTCAACAAGCCTACACCTTTCCACCCTAGTAGCAATTGTAGTAAGAATAATTTACCCCACAAGCCCAACTGTCTGCCCAACCATCACCCCAACAACTAAGAAATCAAATCCACCTACCATAATACACCATAAAAACTATCTGTACTCACCTACTTCATTAGATACATACCTTGCATTGGGGGCATTGGGAATGGGGGCACCAACAATAACACCTATCAACTCTAAGTGGAAAGAGATGAAGAATGCATTGAAGGCACTAAAAGATGACACTGAATCCAAGACTGTCAAATATGAAGAGGTTTTTCCTTACCCATTTAATAGATCTATCACCATGATACCCTTCCCCAAACACTTTGAGATCCCAAAATTTGATAAATTTAGAGGGAAAGGGGATCCAATCACACTTGTTAAAAAATTTTACATGCATTGCCAAGAAGTTGCCTACAATGACATATTTCTCATGCATCTCTTTCCCAAAAGTCTAGGAGGTCCCACTCTAGAATGGTTTTATTCAATACCATAGGGAACAATTAGCACCTTTACTAATCTTTCATAAGTCTTCATGGTACAATAAGCCCATCTAGCTTAAATTGAGTCATCTATGGTCAATCTAGTCCACACCAAACAAAAGAAGGGTGAAAGTCTCATTGATTACTTATAAAGGTGTAAAATCGTCACAACATAAATCTCTTTCAACATACCAAAGCATCACCTTGTCAAAATGCTCATTGAAAATGCACACCCTAGACTCTCTCACCACATGTTCATGAACTACTTACAAACATACAAAGAGATCAAGGAGAAAGGCATGGGTCTTGAGCAAGGGCTTATTAATGATGGAATCATCAAGCTCTACAAAGAGAATCACCATGAGAAAGGACACTCTAATGATAAACCACGACATTGGAACAAGAACAAGAACACTATAATAGATAGTGCTACTGATACCTAATACGTCCATGTAGTTGGTGCCATACCTAGCACATCAAACATTGCTCAACAACATATGTTCCAACAACAACCATCATATCAACCAAACACATGCTATCAAAAAACATACCAACAACCTCTACAACATTAATATCACCACCACGTGCTAGAAATTAATTGTTAAGGATCAAAAAATTAGTCTAATGCTATCACTATTGTAGCTAGACAAAAACTGAGGGTCCTAAAGATGCCTCATGTATATGCTCCCTTGGGGGAACTACTCAATGCTATCTTTCAAAAACTAATCCATGATAATCTCATCTGATACCCACAAACACAACTGCTAGACCCAAACACACCCAAAGCACCTTGGTATAGAGAGAATGAATTCTATAAATTTTACCATGTGAAAGGGCATCCCACCCTCACATGTGTGGTGCTCAAATATTTTTTACAAGACCTAATTGATTGCAAGGAAATTACTATGGGAGCACAAGCCTTTGAAAACACAAGTCTATTGATCTATCAAAATGCCTCCCCACCACACAACAAAAATGCAAGCAAGGCACCTATACAACACAACAATACCAACAACAAAACAAACAATGCCTAAGACAAGCAAGGTGATAATCATGGAAAATGAAAAGACTTCAACATACCTTGACTATGGTAAGTTGATTAGATATATATCCCTTGACTAAATATATATCCCTTGACTATGGTAAGTTGATCAAATATATATTCCATGATGCACTTTTTGTTAATGTACTAAATATCAAAGGCCCAAAAAATCAATGTGCATTTACAACATGATAAACCCAACTAAATATCATAGGGCCACCTGCACGTATGCCTACACCTACACTTGCTCCTTAAACAATAGAATACAATATTCTGGAACATCTTGGAAACATGCCAACCCAAATCTCCATCCTATATTTACTCCACACAAGCCCACTTTATAGAGAAATCCTTAACAATTCCCTCCATGAATCCCATGTCAATCATATCATTCCACTCCACATTTCTATCATGGTCTCCAACTTCACCATTAAAAGGTTCATGATAGATAATGGGTCTGCCTCAAACCTATGTACTTTGAGGTTCATTAAACAAGCAGGATACACTGAGGTAGACATTATCAATGAGGTCATCACCATAAAAGACTATGACAACTTAGAAAGAACTATAGAGGGAACTATCTTGTTTCCCAACATAGTCAACCCTACTAGTCAAGAAATAGTGTGCCATGTGGTTGATCTTAACCTACCTTTTAACATCCTCCTTGGTCAACCATGGGTTCATGCCATGAAAGTCATTCCATCTACTTATCATCAGTGCATCAAATTTCTACATCATGGCATTGAGATAACCATCTATGCTGATCTAGAACCCTTTTTCATATTGTAATATGGTAAAAATATCCTATGATAATCATTTCCTAGGCATTGAGATTGGCACTACCATCACTAGCTCTTCTAGTAAATACCATGACCCTGGCACTATCTTAACCTCCACACTCTGCACCATTGAGATCAACCACCACAACTATAGTGAATATAGTATCTCATATGCATTTTTTTTTGGCATGTTGCCTTTTAACCCACACACTTGGGGATGTCCAAACTATCACAAAATAAAGAAAGACAACACTCCTTAGCTCAAGCAAGACTATTTTCTTGAGAAGACTACCTATTGTAGAAATAAAAAATCAACAGATTGAACAAAGTTTTCTCAAAAGAAGTTACCTTTACTAAAAAAGACAATCCTAATGGAGGAGAATTAATGGTCCCAGTTCAAGCTACTACAATAGTATCAACATATCTTGCTAGAGCACAAGTTATACCTAGTCAATTCATTCCAGTGAATCCAATTCCAATGCAAACTAGTTGCTAGTGTGGAAAACCAACATCTTCCAACTGAGTACATCAAGATAGATGGAGATGATGAGCAAGTATTATTTGTTGCTCAATGTCGGCCATGGGCCCAATGTCAAGGTATGGCTTAGGACTCTTTGTAAAATTCAAATCTATATGGTAATCAATGGAAAAACCATAATACCCAAGGTCCTCCACAATATCGTCAACCTAATTGGAATAATGCTTGGAAAAATAATCCACAACAACCTCAATGGCCTTAGAATTCCCAACATTCCTAGCCAAATCAATAGAATAATAAATGGAAACCACCCCAGGGTAATTGGTAGTCTACAAATCAATGGAGAGGACCTCAACAATGGCCTAACCAAAATATTGGTACTCCACAATTACCACCCCCAATCCAACAACCAACACTAATGCCACCACCTACATGTCTTGGACCTTAAAAGAAGAACCAATTACTTGCACAACCTCAGCCAAATCTAAATAACCAACAGTCACAACAACCTATGTACTTTGCTGATGCTCAACAATTTCCTACTTATGCTCTAAATGTTGCAAACATACATTTGAGATCTGGTACAACCATACCAGTGCCTAAATCATTTCTTATAACTGAAATACAAGATACGCCTATAGCATCAAAGCCCCCAATTTCTAAAGAGGTTGACCCAACTAATGTCACTATTTCAGCTCAAGCTTAGCTAGTGGTTGAACCTCCTTTTCCAAAGAAGCTCGTACAAAATAAACCCATCAAAATAGAGGAATAGTCTTTTGATATTGTTGATCAGTTAGAGAACATGCAGGTCCAGATACCCTTATTCCAAGCTATTAAAAATGTTCCCATCTATGGAAAAGCTATTCAAGAAGCCTACCTAAAGAAGCCTATGAGGAAGAAAAAGGACCCAACTATAGTCCATGTTGTAGGAAAATTGGCTAACATTATGTTAGGAAAATTGATTGCTCCTAAATATTCTGATCTAGGTAGTTCAGTTGTGAATGTGATTATAAATGGTTAGTTTGTTAAAAATGCTTTAATTAATCTTGGTGCCATAGTAAATTTCATGATGAAGGATACTATTAAGAAGTTGAAAATGGAAGGATTAAGGGCTACTCCAACAATTTTAAAACTTGCAAATAGCTCTACTATCACTCTTGATGGGATGATAGAAAACATAATTGTAACCCTAGACTCTCTAGAGTACCCTGCAAATTTCATGAATTTGTCTCCCAAAGTCAATTTATCTAGTTACCCTATCATTCTAAGATGACCATGGTTAGCTATAGTTGATGCACATATAAGTTGTAGGTTAGGGAATATGACAATATCTAATGGTCAAGCAACAAAAAAATTTGATTTATATCCTCCAGCACAACCACAACTAGATTTAAGCACATTGGTCTGGCTAGATTTAGGGGATGAAGAAGGAGAGTTAAACTCTATAGCATAGCTTATGATGTTACATAGACAATATTTTCTAAAGCTATAGGAAGAGGATTCAGTAATTCAAAGTAACCTTACTAACACTTGTGTGGTAGAAAAAGATGTATCTGATAGTTTCATGTTAGAGTTAACCACATACGAGGAATGTAATGAGAATTGTGTTCTATTCAAAGAACTAGACATTATTCATCAACTCTTACCATGTGAATTAGATACAAGTCCAATCTCTAAAGCTTCTATAATTGAGTCTACCACTATTGTTGAGTTGTCAAAAGGTCATAATATGCACATCAATTCTAAGTTATCTTCCACATAGGTGAAACAATTAGCAGAGCTACTTCAAAAACATGTAAAGGATTTTGCATGGGACTATGGGGATATGAAAGGGTTGAGTCCTACATTATGTACTTATAGAATATACATCAATGAAGGGTGCTTACCACTCCATCAACCCCAGAGAAGGATTAATCCAACTCTTAGAGAAATATTTAAAACTAAATTGCAAAAATTACTTGATGTTGGTTTTATTTATCCTATATATGATAGTAGATGGGTGTCACCCCTAGTCATAGTGCCTAGAAAAGGAGGGAAATGATGGATTTGTGTAGATTATAGAGAATTTAATAAGGCAACCAAAAAGGATCACTTTCCTTTACCATTCATAGATCAAGTCTTGGACACTTTGGTTGGAAAGAAGTATTTCTCTTTTCTAGATGGGTATAGTGGTTATAATTAAATAAGTATTACTCTTGAAGACCAAGAAAAAACCACATTTACATGCCTATGGGGTACTTTTTCATATTCTATTTTTCCATTTGGCCTGTTTAATGCCCCTGCAACATTCAAACAAGTTGTCATCAGCATTTGTACTGATATTTCACTTGATTGTATGGAAATATATATGGATGATTTCACAACATTTGGAGTCACCTTTGAAGAAGATATGATGAATCTTGAAAATGTTCTTATCTGATGTAAAGAACATAATCTAGCACTTAATAGTGAAAAATGTTTCATGCTCATGCAGGAAGGAGTGGTACTTGCTTATTTCATATTAGCTATAGGAATACAAGTGGATCTAGCTAAGATAGAGGTAATTCTAACACTACCCATAGCTACAAAATTAAAAGATGTAAGATCTTTTTTAGATCATGCTAGATATTATAGGCATTTCATAAAAGATTTCAGCAAAATAGCTAGTCCTTTGTACACATTGTTGACTAAGGAAGCTGAATTTATTTAGATGCTTGAATGCAATGAAGCCTTCCTATAGTTGAAGAAACTTCTCACCACAACACTAGTTTTATAAGGACTAGATTCGTCAATTCCATTTCATATTCATACTGATGCATCAAAAAATGTTGTAGGAGTTGTATTAGGACAAAAGCCTACTAATCTTGAGAATGCCATCTACTATATTAGTAAAAGCCTTCATGGACTCGAGTTGAATTACACAATAATAGAAAAAGAACTTTTAGCCATAGTCTATGCATTGAACAAACTATGTGACTAGATATCCTATTTTTGTTCATATTGATCGCTCATCTATAAGGTATTTAATGAAAAAACCAACTGTCACTGGTAGATTTGCAAGATGGCTCTTGTTGTTACAAGAATTAGATATTACTATTATTGATAAGCCAGGTAAATCTAACATAGTTGCAGATTATTTGTCTAGATTGACCATTACTGATGAAGATCAAACTCTAATTGAAGACACCTTTCTAGATGAGCACTTGTACCATATAGAAACCCATACACCATGGTATGCAGACATTTCAAATTATCCTACTACAAATAGACTGCCCCCATACTTCTCTTACAAAGAAAAGAGAAGGTTAGTAGAGAAAAGTTTTCAATATTTTTGGATAGATAACAGTCTCTTCTATGTAGGGCCATATCCAATCATGAGGAGGTGTGTTAGGGAAGATGAGACATATGATATACTACATGCTTGTCATGATGAATCATGTGGAGGCCATTTTGTAGGGAAAGAATAGCACTAAAGATACTTACAACAGGATACTATTGGCCAACCCTACATAAGGATGCAATGACATATACAGCTAATTGTGACAAATGCCAAAGGATGGGCTGACCAACCAAAACTAATGAGATGCCACTCATTTCACAGGCTATGGTCACACCTTTTGATAAGTGGGGCATGGATTTCATAGGTCCAATTGACCCCCCATCAAGTGGCAAATTCTAGATCTTAGTATGTACAGATTATGTAACTAAATGGGTGGAAGTTAGAGCAATGAAAAATGCCAAAGATGAGAAAGTAGCTAAGTTTATTTATGAAGAAATATTCAACCATTATGAAGTGCCCATAGAAATTTTCATAGATCAAGGAGCTTATTTTACATCAAATTTGATCACTAAGGTTATGAAGTAGCACAACATAAGACACCATAAATCAAGTCCTTATCACCCTCAAGAAAATGGGCAAGTAGAGGTTACCAATAGGGAACTTGAAGTCATTCTGACAAAAATAATACACATACACAAGAAAGACTAGACAAATAGATTAATTGAAGCTATTTGGGCATACATGACCACATGGAAGACAAAAACTAGATTCACTCCATTTGAGCTTGTCTATGGTGAAGCAACAATGTTACCCATTAAATTTGAACACAAGACATTGCACACTACTTTAGAGTTGAACATAACTCTTCTTGCAGCACAATAAGAGAGACTCCTCCACTTGAATTTGCAAGATGAAATAGGAAAAAATAACTTTAGAATGAAAAAAATTTATTCAACAATAGCAAAAGCAGTGGCATGATGCACATATTAGGAAAAAAAGATTTCAAGTAGGAGATTGGGCACTCCTTTATGATTCTCATTTCAAAGAGAATCTAGGGAAATTGTAAACTCAATGGTTAGGGTGTTATGAAATTCAACATGTATTTGACAATGGTGTAGTGCAACTCACAACCATTGATCATGTTTAGTTCAAGTTACTTCTAAATGGTCATAGGTTGCATCTCTACTATAAGCCACAGACTAAAGCATAGTTCCTGTAGCAATTTCAACCAACTAGTGCACCAGCTCTTTTGAACATAGTTCCTATAGAAAAAGATGAAAATCTTCTTCCTATAGCCATGTAATGATAGAATTTTTAGAACCTTCATAATAAAAATTCATTTAATATGAGGCTCCATTCTTCCATTCCCTTTTCTCTTTCTTCATATCAACCCATCTCATTTCTTTATCTACCATCCACCCACATTCTATTTTTCTTGCTTTCAATAAAAAAAACTATTAGCACCTTCTACAATCATCAGCCTTTTCCACCTCATCAACTTGCATGCAGATGTACAATCTCAAATTTGTGGGTACAACAATTTTTTTTTCTTTATTCATTTTTTAAAAGATAGGTTTCGATATTATATCTAACATTGCACTATATATATCATATAAGGCTTAAGCTAGTTTCTCCTTCCCATGCCAAAATTTTTTAAAGTGAGGACACTTGTCAAATTTTAGTGAGGGGCTAGGAAAGTGTACAGATTTCCAAATTTCACCTCCATGTTATCCTAGTCATGTCTACATTAAAGAATGTACTTTGGCAATAGTTTCATAGTTTTCATTTCATTAATTTTTAAATCTTTCTGTATCTACCATACCTTTTATTGCAATTTTTGGTAAAAGATCTCTTGTACTTGGCATGATTGGAAGGACTACGAACTATTATGGGAAATTTTTTAGTTAAAGTCTTAATATACTCCATCATTATTCTACATGCCGAAAATAGAGGGGTCTTGATTATGAGAATTAGTAACAACATACAACTTTTAGAAAAAAGAAAAAAGTTTTGAAGCTCAGAGCAAAAGAAAATTTGAAAAGGTAAGAGGGACAAAAATTTGTCATAGTAGCAAGAGTGGAAGCTAGATATTTTGAAAATGGGAGGATAGCTAAAGAGGTATGAGCTAGTTGTTCATAATATTTTACTCAAAGATATTGAAGCAGTTTAGAAACTCCATGCTTGTGGATGGCTTGCTTATTTCTTATAATTAACAAAATTCAATGAGGAAGTGGCAATGGAGCTCATGACAACATTTGATGAAGGAGAAGCTTCAACTTGGGGATTAAGAGTGGTTTCTATTGAGGAAAGGATAGTAGAGGTTATTGGGTTACTAGCAATTAGGGAACATTATCCAAATGAGTATGATGCTAGATCTTCAAGGGCATAGTTCACTCAGTAAGGTGATCCTCAATTGGACATCACAAAATGAGGATGTAAGAGACCTTCTATTCTCCCTCCATATCCAAAGCTAGCAACCCACATTATTAGATATTTAACTTGTGAAGGTAGGTTTTTGAACTTACATGCTCATCATTTTAAATTGGTTAGTTGCATTAGACATAACATGCAAGTTAATATTCCCAACTTTCTTTACAATATGTTATGTATTAGTGCTAAGGAAAGCCAAATTCTATTTCTCATCATGCCCTCATTAAACTTCTAGTTGAAAGATCATTTAGCAATTTTTCTCTTATTTCATGGGCAGAATTTTTTGAATCAAAAATCTTATAGGTGCAAGTTAACCCTATTCCTCAAAACATAGAAAATAAGGAAGAAAACACAGAGCTAATTCAAAATCCAATTGAGAAGGAAAAAGAACCCTCTCCTGATAAGTCTGCTAAGCCTAATTTAGAGGATGATAAGGCAAGCTCTTCTAGGGGTAAAGACAAGAGTAAGGTTAGCCCTAACCTTGAAAAGGAAGTGCAAAATCTCTCTGTTAAGGTAACAAAAAGAAAGGGGTATATTCTTGCAATAACTGATCCTGCAACATCTACTCTAGTCATGCCATTTCCAAGCAGACTCATAAAGTGGTCAAAGTTGAAGAAGTTCTTGTATGTAGAAGCCCTCATACGCAACGTAGAGTATCTCTAACTTCTATTTAAAAACCATATGCCCCAATTTTAAAATCTCAAACAAAGTTAGTAGTTGAAAATGTCCTAGATGATTCTCTTGCATAAGTAAGCCCCAAAACATAGAAACACATTAAGCTAATTCTATCAAGGAGACACCACAAGAGAATTCAAAAATGTGCAATTCAATTCCTACTATTGTTCTAGAAAAAAACAACCTACTATGCTATTCATCTCTGAATATTCCAATGTCTCCCTTATACCTTATAAATCTTCTTCGTACACCCAATATTTCCAACAAGTCACTAGAGAACAAAAGGTGAAATCTAAAACTCAAGAATTTTTTCATCAACAATTTAGTCAATATTGTTTGGTCTATGCAATCATTTTATTTTTTAGAAAGCCTTGCAGAAGCAAGAGAGAGACCAAATGCAAAAGGAAATATTCGATAGAGAGGAAGAAATTGAATCATTAAAGGAGCAACTAGAAAAGTAGAAGCAACAAATGAATAAGGCTTTGAAGCTAGTTGATCAGGCTATAGACCACCGCCAAGGGTGTATGTTATGTGTTTGAAAGAATAGTTTCTATTGTTCTAGTTGATGATGACAATGATAAATACTTGTGAATTTGAGAATGCTCAAGATTTTTATAATGTGTATCAAACTTTACCCTCATGGAAAAATAATTTTTTGTGTGAGCTTTATTTACATAATTCCATAATTCCATAAGAAACAGAGTGGAATCCCTTGCTTTACATAGGGGATGTTCACTTAAGAGCTCTAATGTCATGGATGCATAATGAAACTAATTATAATAGACAATTGGATACTTATAGAGACCTCAAAAAAATTGAGCTACTACCACTTCGAGCTGAATCCCATAAGCCTTATGACCTCCTAAGGGATTGGTTCAAATTAACTTGTGGAAGGCCAAAACTAGAAATTAGAGAGAAAGTGTTTGAAGAAAGGGAAAAGGTTTATAGAGAGTATGAGACACTTCCTAATTTTACACAATAGAGAGCAATCTCAGGGCTTAAAAATAGATGGATTTGACTGCCAGAATCTTTTAGGAAGGCTAAACCACATAACCCTATTAATTTTAGGGTAGCACTGAACAAAGTGCCTAACTAAATGCAATTGGGAATAAGGAAAGAATTATGTATGCCACTAACCTTCCAACCTCCTACCCTTCTCTAGACCCTATATGAAAGTGATGCTACTAGGCTAGATTCATTAGTTGAAGAACACTTGGGTGAGCATTGGAGATGATCCAAAGGATATTTCTACATGTTCAAATACTTAAGGACAAGCATTGGCATACTAGGGGGCAGATGATGAGGCATATTAATGTCTGAAAATTTGATATAGCTTTCATATAGTTTGAACTTACTCTTTGAGCCATGAGAAAAATGTTTCCAAAATGCTTGTTTTAAATGTCTTGTGAACTTATGCTAAATGTGGCCAAAACCTATTAAATCTATGTATAGTGGATATGACGTACCTTGCTTAATATTATATGTAAAGTGTAGTATTTCATATAAATTTTTAAAGCTATGTTTTAATATTTGAATGAGAGTAGAAATGTTGTTGTATGTGTTTGAATGTTGCTAATTTGTAGGAAATGTAGAAATGGCGCAAAGAGTGGCAAGCATTGTATTAAAAAAGTAATGAAGAACAGTCATAGCATGAGAAGCACAGGTTAGTTCTAGGTGATAAGCCATGTCTGTGAAAGGAGTTATTTTAGAAGCCAACTTGTTACATTATCTATGGACCATTATTCTATTACTCAATTAATGTTCTAAAAGTTGTGGTTGACATCCCACCCTTTTTCTACTAATGATATTTGGTCTTGAGTTTTTGTGTTATGTTTTGTAATAAGTTTCAATCCTCTATATATATGGAAAGTTAGAGTTAGTTTGGGGATTCGAAGATTCTAAAATTATTTTCTTTGTTCTTTGTAAATTCTTTAGTCATGTAACAAAAGAAGAATTCTAATGAGAAAGTGATTTTAGATTATCGGTTGTGTTCTTAGTTAGTTGAAGCTAACCAATGGGACCCACTTGGGAGATGGAATAGATTTAGGTAGAGTAGATTTATTTCTTGCAATTTCCTATTCAACATAGATTTACTATATTAGTCTTGCAACATAGTTACTATGAAAGTTCCTGCAACACTTGTGGAAAACTGTCATAGTGGATGTTTGAACTATTAACTAGTTTAGAATTCCCTTTTCTATAGTTTCTACATTTCTCTATTGATAATCTAAGTATGTTTACTATTCTATATCAGTAGTATAGATTCCTTTCATGCATTTTACTTTCTTGCAACATAGGTGTTAAGACTCTTAAAGGAACTTGGTCCACATATTGTGCTAACCCATTTCAAGTCCTACGTCCTTGGGTTGGTAATTCAAATGTATTTTCATAATGGAAAAAATAGTTCTCAAAATGGATAGAGTACCCTTGTTAGAGGAAAAGTAGTGTTATTATCTTGATCTATTATGGAAACCTGCACTTATAACAACAACTATGTTCAAAATTACAATAAGAATTTTAGTAGAAATAACAATATAGGTAAAAATTTCAATACTTCAGATTGCAATAATGATTTCCAAAGACAAAATTGACAATGAAACACCTATCCAAATAATGGAAGCATCCCTACAGATAACAACAATAATGCTCAATTTGTAGACATAAATTAATATGATAGTAATCAAAATGTACCCAATGAGGACAACTTATATTTAAATCAAGAAATGAACCAAAATTCACAAGGCAATAATAATGAGCCCCCTATGTAGTTCAATACTATGTTGTTGGAATCTTATGATTCTCTACAGAATCTAGGGATGGAAGAACATTGTCAATCAAGTATTTAGTTTTCCATTTAATCAAGAATCATATCCTCAAACATAAGAGATGTAATCTTTTCAAAATGACAATCAGAATACTTATAATTTGCAGAACCAAAGGGAACTCATGACTGATGGGATTCCTCCTACTTTGTAACCAACATCTCTAGATCCAAGGGATAATAACAATCCAATACCTACTAGAGTGACCTATGTTTGACAACAAAATAAAAACCAAGGAAATGTACCTACAATCCTCAAGAATCATGCCTGGTGAAGTAAAAAGTATAGTGTAGTGGAAGATTTAAAAAGAACAAAGGCCAATTTATCCTTGTTCTACATGCTAAAAAAATGTCCTAATCAAAGGGAAACACTAATAAAGACTCTTGATCAAACAAAGGAAATGTCTAACACAAATACAAGTCCTCAAAAGACAATATCACAACAAGTCAACACTTCTAAGGCTATGCCAACCATGTATAAAGACAAGGCTAAAGTGCCTCCTTTCTTGCTTAGCATCAGAATACTTGGAAGAAACCTGCATAGTTGTCTCATTGATTCAAGAGCCTCTTGTAACATCACACCACTTTCGATAGCTAAAAGGTTGGGAGTTACTCCGCAAGCTACAAATCGAATAGTGATTCAACTTGACAAGACAAAAGTAAAACTTATTGGGGTATTGAAAGATGTTCAAATATAGTTGACTATAGACCCAAGAATCAAAGACACCATAGATATACATGTGGTGAAGATTCCAGGAACATATAGATTATTGCTGAGAAGAGATTGGACAAAATACTTAAGAGGATGGTTCTCAATTTCTTTTACTCAAATATGGCTACCTTGGAAAGGATTGAATAATTAGATCAAGATTGAAACTGAGCCAAAACTGAAGATGATGATCACATAGTATAATGCACCAAATGAGGTAGCATTTTTTCAAGCTAATTTATGTTCCCACAAAGTGATGGCCCTTAACATAAATTTAGTCAATAGACCAAATAATCTAAATAAAGAATCTATGATCCCTACCCCAAAAGAAGAGGTTGTGACTAAATTCATAGATAACATGGTTGTAAACTTACAATGCTTAGGTGAAAGTAGACCCCAATGTTTTAATTCTTACAAGATTTTTTAGGCTACACAAAATAAGTCATTTAGGATTTGAGTGTTGACATTGCCAAGAAGCAATCATTCAGGTACTAAATAAGATAATGCAATTAAAAAACGTTAAACTCTGAGAGAGATAGAAGAGGAAATATCAAGTTCCATGCACATATATGAAGTTGTGAACAAAGTTGAAAAGGAAAAAGAATATTTTAATACATCATATAGTGACACCTCTTTAGATGGTGGGGGTTTATTGTCTCCTCCACTAGGGATGATTAAAGTTCTAAGGAGAAGACACTTTGTAAAAAGTCAAGGTTGGCCCTTAGTAATTGTTCATCCTAAGCTAAAATTTGATAAAATCACATAATTAAATGGGGTATTCAAGATCAACAAGAAAAATGGACAACCCTAATATGAAAGATAATTAATGGAAAATCACCAAGTCCACAATGTGAAAGATTACAATGGATCTCAAAGAAACAATCCTTCAAAGTATAAGTGAATGAAAAGATTTGATTGAATAAACACATATCTAGAAAGCCCAAAGAACAACCAATTTGGACCCTTAGGTTTGATGGTTCTAAATGCAAATTAGGAGCTAGTGTAGGTATTGAATTAATTAATGCCAAAGTTAGGATGTTTTATGCATCATATTTCTTATAATTTAGATGCACTAAAAATGTTGTAGAGTATGATGCCTTGATTCATAGACTTATCTTTGCATTAGAGAAAGATGTCAAAGCTCTCATAATTGAAGGAGACTATCAGTTGGTCATTATATAAGTGACATCAATTTATTCTTGTAATGATAGAAGATTACTTGCATATTGGAAAAGAGTTTAAGACTTATTGGAAGATTTTGAGGCCTTGAATGTAAGGTCCATTCCAAGGAAAAACATGGTATTTCATGCCCTTGCCATTTTAGAAAGTGCATTGCAACCCATTGAAAGAACAAAAATAAAGAGGTTTTTAGTTGAATTGATTATTGCCCCATCTATCTTTGACAATATTATGAAATTCCAAGTCTTCCAAGATGACCAACATATTCTAAAGTTCATCACGTACAATGGTGTTTTGAAAGGATGAGAAATTGATGATATCCCTAATAATAAACTTGAGGATGATGAGCTAGCTGATGAAGATGGGATTATAAATTTGAAGACCAATACTATACCTAAGGGTATGGTAGAGTTGGAACATATCTTCAATCAAAATGAATCAACATGTAGTAAAAGGACTATTGAAGAAAAGGGGATTCAAAAATGTGATTCATATAATCTTAGCATGGAGGAAGATCCTAATATGGTGAGAATTGGAAAGACATGTAACCCTCAAGAAGGAGAAAGTATGCTGAAATCACTTACAGAATACATGATGTCATAGCATGGAGTTATGAAGAACTCAAGACATATGATCTTGAAATCATCACTCATGACATTCTATTGAAGTCTGATGTTAGATCCTTTCATTAAAGACAAAGAATAGTGAATCCCATTATTGAGTCACTAATAATGTAAGAGTTACAACAATTTCCTTATGATAAAATTATCTTTCCAATCTGACATTCAATGTAGTTTCTAACTTGGTTCTAGTAAGGAAAAAGACTGGAGAAATTTTCCTTTGTGTGGTTTTTCACAATTTTAACCTAGCTTCCAAGAAGGATAACTATGCTTTACCCTCACTTGATGAAGTATTGCAAACTATGAATGGGTCTAAAATGATTTCTTTTCTAGATGGATATTTAGGATACAACCAGGTGATGGTCGATGAAGAAGATAAGTTAAAGACTACATTTATGACAAAATAGGGAACTTTTGCATACAAAAGAATGCCTTTTGGATTAATTAACGTAGGAGCTACTTTTCAAAGGGCCATAGATGAAGTATTGAAAGGGATGATAAGGAAATGTATAGTTATCTATATGGATGATCTAACCATCTTTTTGGAAGATCAACAAACTCATATTTCTGATTTGAGTCAAGTATTCAATAGGTGTTGAAGATATGGCATATCTCTTACTCCTAAGAAGTGTTCATTCCAGGTTACCAAAGGACAGATTTTAGGACAATTTATTTGTGAAGTTGGGATATCTATCAATCTTAAAAGGATAGAATTGATTCTTAATTTGTCACCTCCTCATAGTCATAAAGACTTGAAATATTTCTTTGGGAAGATCAATTGTGTGTGTAAATTCATTAGTGGATTTTCTGAGATAGTATGCCCCCTTAGTGACTTTCTGAAAAAGGGAGAAAAAAATGAATGGGTTCCTGAAATAAAGAACTCTTTTGAAGACATCAAAGTAGCTATCTCCATGGCTCCATTAATTGTAAGTCCATATTACAATTTGTCTTTTAAAATCTACTCCTTTGCTTCATAACATTTATGTGCTAAGATTCTCACTCAAAAGAAAGATAAAGAGGATGAAATACCCATTGCATTCATGATTTTTCCACTAAAGAGAACTGAATTGAACTATTATGTTCTTGACAAAAAATCCTTCTCCACAATAAAGGTAGTTAAGAAATTTTGCCATTACATACTCAAGAGCAAGGTATATGCAATTGTACCAGATCTTGTTGTCAAAACGTTACTGATGCATAATGAATTAGGTGAAATATGAGGGAAATGGATGGCTATATTATAAGAGATCAATTTAGAGATTCAACCAATTAAGGTATTGAGAGGACAAGGACTAACTAAGATGATAGTTGATAATGAGAATGGTGCTAACAATGAAATTAGATCCAATGAAAAAATCAACACCGACAATTAACAAAAGATCATAGTGTTTCAACTAGATATTGATCAATGAATAATCATAGATGAATGGTATCAAGATATTGTATATTATATTTTGTAGAATCAATACCCTAACTGGATGTATAGTTCCCAATGCAAAGGACTCAAGATGAAATGTGAATGCTATATGCTTCAAGATAGAAAACTTTATAAAAGAAACTATGAGGAAATTTATTTGAATTGATTAGGATGTGAAGAAGTGAAGGAGGTATTGGAACAATATCATGATAAGTATGGCATAGGACACAAATCAGTAGAGGCTACAACTCACATGATTTTGAGATCAGGTTAGTTTTGGCCTACCATTTTTAAGGATAAATTTGAACATGTACATTCTTGCCACATTTGTTAGACAAGTAGCAATAGATAGAGACATCCATCTATGCTACTACAACTAGTATTAGAGGTACATCCTTTTTCTAAGTGGAGCTAGACTTTATTGGGCTAATAAACCCACCATCATCTACAAGACATATGTTCATCCGCATAGTTATAGACTATTGCACATGCTAGATAGAAGCTGAAAGTTTTCAAAACTATACAACAAAATTGGTTACTAATTCCTTAGAAGAACACATTGTGACAAGATTTGGGATGCCATAATTTCTTGTATGTGATAATGGATCATCTTTTTCATTAATCTTCCTTACTCAATGGGCATTAGACAATCAAGTCATAATAAAGTTCTCATCTAATTATTATCCCAAGGGAATGGTGTAGATGAATCCACCAACAAGAACTTGATCACAGTGATAAAGAAAGTGCTAAAGGATATCCCAAAGCATTGGAACACTCAACTAAAATATGCATTAAGGAAAGACAGAGTTAGGATTAAAAATTATTTAATAACATCTCCATATTTACTCATTTATGGACAAGAACTAGTATTCCCACTCAATCTTAGGATTCTAGTTTTGAAATTCATGAGAGGGTATGTTGAGGATGCTAAGAAAGTTTAGATCAGACTGATGAATCTCTTAGAATTGGATGAGAAAAGGACAACTACTTTAGAGCATAAGGAAAAACATTAGGCTATCATCAAACAATGGTTTAACAAGTAGGCCACAATCAAATCTTTCATAATATCTAACCTTGTTCTCCTATGGGACAAGGAAAAAGAAAATATGGGCAGCCACACTAAGTTTCAATGCTTGTGGATTTCCCCTTATCAAATTAAAATTTTTTTTGGAGAAAATACTTTTAGGCTAAGCTCTCTACAAGGGGAATTGTTTCCATTTCCTACCAATGGCCAGTTTCTGAAATGTATCTTTGAGGCCTAAAAGTGGAAAACATTTTGAAAAAAAAAAACAAAATTTTTTTTTTTGAAAGTGTGTTTGCTTTTTGCATGCCTTTTTTCTTTCATTTGTGTGTTTACTTTCAATTGTGTGTTTTCTTTAAAAGTTGTTTGGTTTTTCTTATGAGTCTGAGGTTAGGTGCAATCAAGACTCTATCTTGATGCATCCAATAGATCACTCTTTTTGGTTTCAAATTTAGGGAAAAGGTATTTCTTTGTCAAAGCATTCATATGATTATTTGTACCTTTCTTCAGTTGAACTCAGTTCAGGGTATGAATTGCTCTGTTGATTGCTCCTTTCCAAAATTTGATTGCAACATTTTTCTCTATCATCAATATTCTTCCACAATCCATGATGGATCTATTCCTTCTTTCTTCCATGACATTTCATTGAGGTGTACCAGGTGTAGATACTTGTCTTTTGATCCCTCTTTCATTATAGAACTCATTGAATTCATTAGAGATAAATTCACCTCCTATATCTAACCTTATGTAGTTTAGATTATTTCCTATTTCTTTTTCAACTCTAACCAAATACCACTTGAATTTTTTAAAAGCTTCAGATTTTTCTTTGAGAAAAATCACTATCATCATCCTAGAATAATCATCAATAAAAAAAATGAAATAATTTTCTCTATTGTAGCTCTTTTTAGCAATTGGTCCATGAAATCTATATGAACTTGTTCCAAGACTTCTTCTGTATAGTAGTTTTTTCTTTTGAAACTACTTTTGCCCATTTTTCCAATCTAACATTGTTTGCACATGGCCATTTTAGGTTTCTTCATATTTGGAATACCTCTTACTCTTTTGATCTTTCTTATGGTAACTAGGTTATCAAAGTTTACATGACACATTCTTTTATTTCATAGCCAACTTTCCTCTACTTTTGAAAAAAAATATGAACTTTTAGTGAGATCTAGATAAAATAGATTACCTTTAGTCTAATTTCTAGTCCCAAATAGGTTTCCTTTGCCATCAAACAACTTAGATTTTCCATTCATGAATTCTACCTTGTATCCAACATTGTTCCACACTCAAATCATTGTACTTTAGTCCTTCAACCTGATAGGCATTGTCACATTTGTTGGAAATATAGATGGAGTAACTGAGAGGGGGGTGGGGGTGAATTAGTTACCATAAAAATATTTCAGATCCCTTGGATGCTAACAATAAAATTGATTGTTGTTGTCATTTGGTAAACACACAAAATTGTTGTAACTCCATAAAAGTAGTGTGATTTACTTATTTCTAATCTTAAACATTCACAATGATTAACTTGAAAGCTTGAAAGAAATAACATGAACACATGAGACACCAGGATTTAATGTGGAAATCCAGTATGAAAAAAACCACCAATGTAACTAGCTACTGATTTTCACTCTTCTGAAGTGAGCCCTGTTAGGAGCCAACCTAGTTAAAGGTTATAAAACACACTATTAGGTGTGACCTTGTTAGAGGATCTAATCACATTGTTAGGAGTGGCCTTGCAATAGGCCTTAAAAAAATTCAATGGAATTGTCACCTTGTTAGAGGATTTACAATTGGCTATTAAACCAACTTTGTTAAGAGATTTTGGAATCACTACTACAATGGTAAGAAAGTAACAATGAAATGACCTAAAAGATATGCAAATGAATTGCTAATTATAGATCTTTATTCTACATTATGCTGGATCCTTCCTAATTGAATATTACTTTGCTACTCCTCAAAGATATTTGACCTTCCTTCAAGTTTGCTCACACTTGCCTTCTCAATCAATTAAAACACTTGCATACTCACTTATACTTTAGAATCTCAACTTTACCTTTCATTTATACCATTCAAATTATCAAGTCAAGTTAATTACAAATTACAATGATCAATAGTCATTACCATGGTTGACTAGAAACAATACTTGAATTAATTAAACTTCATATCCTCAAATCAACAAAATCTTTAATTGGCCAACCTTTCTCGGTAAACACTAATCTTGAAATGATTTCCTGTGTTAACCAACAAAAGCTTGGTTAACATTGTGAACTTGCAAAATCCTTTGGCAACCGAGTGAACTTGGTGAACACTAACTCTGACCAACTTTCCTTCATTAAATATGAGAGCTCAGTTAACACTACATTCTGCTATAATCTCCTTTTATACCCGAGTGAGCTCAGTAGACACTATCTTCATAGAGTAATCTCTAGGAATACTCGGTAGACAAGGAAAATTGCTTTGCTAACCAAGTGAACATAGTAAGCATAGACTAACAATTGATATGACATTTGTTTAACATCAAAGACAACACACAATTAGACAATTGTATCCAACAATCTCCCTCTTTGGCATTGATGGCAACACAACATGTCATAGTAGCATGAAATTTGAAAACAAGACTTTCTCTGACAAAAAGTTTCTCCCTCTTAGATTTTATACCACAAACTTGTCTAATGTAGTAATCTCCCTCTATGAAGGAATTACATAGCTTCTTCTCCAAACAAATTTTAGAAAGATATGACAGTAAACTCTCCCTCTTTGACAACACATGCCAAAGACAACACATACCAAATGAGTATCAATGTACCTTGAGTACTAATTCATATGCAATGTTCTCTTGACTATGCTGAATCAATTGATAGATCTTCAACTTGGTTCCTGTTGATGCATCACTAAAAATTTATTTTAGTGAGCTTTAGATAGGGGAATGACCCCTAACATACCTCTTAGATACAAGAATGCATCCTTAGGTAATGGCTTGGTAAATATGTCTGCAATTTGTTCTTTTGTATGGACATATTTCAATCTGATTTCTTTGTCCTGCACCAATTCTCTGACAAAGTGGTATTTTATAGCAATGTGCTTGGTTTTGGAATGCATCACTGGATTCTTTGATATGTTAATTGCACTTTTATTATCACAAAACATGACATCTGGTTCTTTGATCTCAACCTTCATGCCTTCCAACAACTGTTTAAACCAAATAATATCAGAACAATTCACTACTGTAGCAACATATTCTGCTTCTGATGTAGATTGGGATGTGCAATTTTTCTTTTTACTTGTCCAAGATACCAACCTTTTACCAAGAAAGAATGCTCCACCACTTGTAATTTTTCTTTCATCCAGATTTCTAGCCCAATCAGCATCAGTAAACACTTTTAAGTCTAAATTTCTTGCAAGTTTATACCATAAGTCATAATCTTCAGTACCTTTCAAGTATCTCAAGATTCTTTTGATTGCCATCATATGATTTTCTCTGGGTTTTGACAAGAATCTTGCCACTATACCAATTGTAAGAGAAATATTAGGCCTTTTATGAACTATATACTATAATTTTCCAATCATTGATTTGTATAAGGTCCGATCTACCTCTTTTGAGTCATCATCTTTGATAAGCTTTAGTCTAGTACACATGGGGGTCCCAACTAGTTTAGAGTCTTCCATACCAAACTTCTTGAGTATCTCCTTGATATACTTAGACTAAGTGATGAAGATATCATTCCTGCTCTACTATATTTGAAGTCCAACAAATAATTTAATCTCACCAAACATAGAAATTTCAAATTCTTTATTTATTTTCTCTAAAAATTCTTTGCATATACCATCACTCCTTGTAAATAAAGTATCATCCACAAATATTTCTACCAAAAAAATCTTGTTATCTGGTCCTTCCTTGATGTAAAAACTATTGTTATCATTAGTTCTTTGGAAACCAATATGTATAAGGTAGTTGTGTAACCTCTCATACCATGCTCTAGGAGCTTGTTTCAGACCATAAAATTCTTTGTGTAATTTGCAGACCATCTCCCTTTTGTCTGAATCAACAAAACCTTCAAGTTGTTCAATGTAAACTTCTTCATCAAGAATACGATTGAGAAATATAGATTTAACATCCATTTGATATACCTTAAAACCTTTATGTGTCGCATATGCATGTAAGGTCTTGACACCTTCCAATCTTGCAATAGGATCAAAAGTCTCACCATAATAAATGCTTTCTTCTTGAGAGTAGCCTTTACATACCAATCTAGCTTTATTTCTTGATACCTTACCATCTTCATTCAACTTAATCGTGAATACCTATTTTGTTCCATTCACATTTTTATCTTTGGGCCTAGGTACAAGAGTCCAGGTTTTGTTCTTCTCTATTTGCTCTATTTCTTCATTCATAGCCTCAATCCAACTTTCATTTTCCAATGCATCTTTAATATTTCTAGGTTCAAAATCAGCAAGTAAATATGTACCTTTTAGCTTACTTCTTGTCATAGTACCTTCTAATTTATCTCCAATAATCTAGTCTAGTGCATGATGCCTCCTAACATACTTGGCCAATACAGGTTCTTTGCCTTTTGATTGAATTCCATTGTCTTCATCTTGAATTTTGGCTTCTGGCTCTAGTTGTTCTATCTATGGCTTGGGTCCTTTAGACTTGGTAGGTATTGGCTCAGTAGCTTCAGACTATGACTCAGTTTGAACTTCTTGTAACTTGGTGACTATGGAAGATTTGGGAGTAGAAGTCTTGTTATTAACAGATGTGTCTAGCAATGTATCAGGTTCAATGTAAAAAAATCTCCTATAATCCTCTAGTTTCTTTTTGCTTTCTTCTTCAGTTCTTTTTGCAAACTCATCAATTCTCACATGTGCACTTTCTATGATTTTATGAGTAGAAAAATTCAAACATCTATATGCCTTACTCTTGCAAGAATATCCTAAAAATATACCTTCATCACCTTTCACATCAAATTTTCCTCTTCTAGATTCTTTCAAGATATAACATTTACTTCCAAATACTTTTAGGTAATTTACATTGGGTTTATAGCCATACCATAGCTCATAGGGAGTTTTATATGAGTCCAACTATACTCGGTTTAAGTTATGAACTGCAATGCTGATAACTTCCTTCTAGTATTTGATAGCAATGTTCTTTTCAATCATTAGTGTCCTTGCATAATCCATGATAGATCTATTCCTATTTTGAGCTATTCCATTTTGCTTAGGAGTTCTAGGGGCTGATACTTGTCTTTTGAGTCCTCTTTCAATGCAAAAGTTATTGAATTCATTGGAGATGAATTCACCACCTCTATTTGATCTTAAGCATTTCAATCTTTCTTTGTTTCTTTCTCCACTCTTGCCAAATACCATTTGAATTTCTTGAATGCTTCTGAATTCTCTCTTAAATACATAACAATCATCATTCTAGAGTAGTCATTAACAAAAATAAGAAAGAAATTTTCTCCAGTATAGCTTTCTATTCCAATAGGTCCACACAAATTAGTATGCACAATTTCACAGATATCTTTAGACTAATAGTTTTTTCTTTTAAAACTAGTCTTTCCCATTTTGCCAATCTAAAAATTCTTGCATAAACCAACATCAAGTTTCTTCAAACTAGGAATGCCTCTTACTTTCCTAAATTTTCTTATTTTCACCATGTTATCAAAATCCACATGACATAATCTTTTGTGCCATAACCATCTTTCTTCAACTTGATCAATAAAACATGAGCACTCACCAAGATCAAGATAAAATAGGTTACCTTTTGTTTGTTTGCCTAATCCAATTGGCTTTCCTTTGTCATTCAACAATCTTTCCTTGCCATGCATGAATTCCACCTTAAATCCAATATTGATTAGCTATGCCACACTTAGTAGATTATGTTTTAATCCTTTAACCCAATAGGCATTGTCACATACAAGTTCTTTGGTTAATGAGATTTGGCCTTTCCCTTTTATGCAACAAGGTTCATTGTTTCCAAACCTTACACTGCCACCATCATAGTCTTCAAAGTTTTCAAACTTTTTTTGGTCACTAGTCATATGATGTGAACATCCACTATCTATGATTCATGTATCATTTTTTCTCACATGAGAGATAAGTGCCATCTTATCTTCTTCATCATCATCAGATTCATCTTTCATAGCAATGTAAACTATTTCATCTTCCCTATTATCAGAATCCTTAGCCATAAAACATGTCTTCTTACCTTTGTCCTTTAATTATTAGTGATTTTTGACATCCATCTTGCCATTGCACTTGTGACTCTTCTTCTCATCCTTTCTTTCTTTGTTTGGGCACCTAGCTGCAATATGACCAATTTATTCACATGAAAAATAGATTAGGGGAACTTTACATTTGTATTTTCCTCTGCCTCTAGAATATTTCCTTGCAAGTAGAGCTTCAACAACTTCAAGATCACTGTTAGAACTTTCCTCTGATTCTTCTTCACTTTCTCATTGAGTGTCCTTTATTTTCTTGCCTTTTTCCTTAAGTGAAATATTGGCCTCAAATGCAAATTCAATACTCTTGGAAGCTAGAACATAATTGTCAAAGTTATCTAGCTCAAAGTCTATCAATCTTCCTACTAAGGTATCCAAAGTTATCTTATGATTTGTCTCACACCTCCTTTCTTGAATAGAAAATAATCTAATTGCATAAATAGGAAGAAATGTTCTGAGAACTTTACTTAAAATAGTTTCTTCTTTGATGTCTCCTCCAAAAGCTTTGATTGCACTGACACTTGGTTTGATTCTTTCAACATATTTGGCAATGTTTCCATCTTCTCTCATTCTCATTTGATCAAATTTTCCTCTAAGGATTTTTGCTTTGGCTCTCCTCACATTGTCATCATCACCATAGATGTCCTTTAGCTTGTTCCACATTTCAAAGGCAATTTTGCAAACCTTAATATCATCAAATTCTTTATAGCTTAGAGTAGATGCAATATCTATCATCATGGTGTTATGAGTCTGTTCTCAGCAATATCACTAATAGATAATGTACTAGTGGGAGTTGCATATTCTTCATCAAGGTATTTCAATCTTGAATCACTAATGAAAGCTAGATGAAGTCTCATGAATCCCTACCATGCTAAAAAGTTATCTCTATTAAGCCTTGGAATTTCTCTCTTGTAAGACATCTTGATCTTTAGCTTAGGTCCTTGAACCTTTCCTACAAGTACCAAAAGCTCTGATACCAATTTTTGGAAATATAGATGGAGTAATTGGGGGGTGGGGGGGGTGGGGCAAATTAGTTACCATAAAAATATTTCAGATCCCTTGGATGTTAACAATAAAATTGATTGCTACTGTCATTCACTAAACACATAGAAATTGCTATAACTCAGTAAAAGTAGTGTGATTTACTTATTTATGATCTTAAAAATTCATAATGATTAACTTGAAAGCTTGAAATAAATAACATGAACACATTAAACACTAGGATTTAATGTGGAAACCCAATATGGGAAAAACCACCAATGTAACTAGCTATTGATTTTAACTCTTCTAAAGTGAGCCCTATTAGGAGCCAACCCAGTTAAAGGTTACAAAACACACTGTTATGTGTGAACTTGTTAAAGGATTTAATCACCCTGTTAGGAGTGGCCTTACAAAAGGTCTTAAAATAATTTAATGGAACTATCACCTTGTTAGAGGATTTACAACTGGATACTAAACCAACTCGGTTAAGAGATTTTGGAGTCACTGCTACAATGGTAAGAAAGTAACAATGAAATGCCCAGAATCAGATGCAACTAAATTTTTGATTACAGATCTCTATTCTACTTTATGCTAAATCCTTCCTAATCAAATATTACTTTGTTTCTCCTCAAGGATATCTAACCTTCCTTCAAGTTTTCTTACACTTTCCTTCTCAATGAATCAAAACATTTGCATACTCCCTCACACTTTAGAATCTCAACTTTACCTTTCATTTATACCACTTAGATTATCAAGTCGACTCAATTATAACTCACAATGATCAATAATCATTACCACAGTCGACTGGAAATAATACTTGAATTAATTAAACTTCATATCCCCAAATTAACAAAATCCTTCATTGGCCGACCCTGCTCAGTAAACACTGATCCTAAAACGATTTCTTGTGTTAACCAAAAAAAGCTTGGTTAGCACTGTGAACTTGCAAAAATCCTTCAACAACCAAGTGAACTCAATGAACACTAACTTTGACCAACTTTCCTTCGTTAACCATGAGAGCTCGATTAACATTGCTTTCTACTATAATCTCCTTCGATGCCCAAGTGAGCTTGGTAGACACTATCTTCATAGAGTAATCTCTAAGAATGCTTGGTAAACAAGGAAAATTGCTTTGCTAACCAAGTGAGCTCAATAAGAACAGACTGACAACTGATATGACATTTGTGTAACATCAAAGATGACACACAATTAGACAATTGTATCCAACAACATTTGATTTCATCAATTAATTCAATGCATCCTTTTCCTTTCATATAACATGGTTCATTATTTCCAAATCTAACACTTCCACCATCATAATGTTTTAAGTGTTGAAATTTGGTTTTATCACTAATCATGTGATGAGAACAAACATTTTTTATTATCCATGTGCCATTTTTTGTATTTCCTCTTACGTTTGCATTATGCACATTGTTATATTTTGATTTGAGAGATACTTTGTTACTCATTTTGGATGATATATGTGATGGCCTAATGGTTAGATACTATATTTTGACTGCGAGTATCATAGATGATAGATACTATGTTGTTTAGTTTGATCATATCTACATGATAATGCTTATTAGTGTGACATGATGTTTTGTGATGATATTTGGTTATTTTATATGTGGACATATACTCAGTTTATGATTATATGGTGGACTTATTAGATTCTGGATACTATGATTCAATGCTACATATATTTACTTCATTATTTCTTTGAGATGTTTTATAATGTAGTGAGTGATGTAAATAGATTATTAAATTCATAGTTATTTACATTATTTAATGCATTTATCGCTTCAACTATATGATTATATGCAATTGCACTTGATTGTGTTGGTTAGTGTGCAAGATTTATGTCCCCAACATTGGCACATGGGGTTAGCGATTTAGTTGTTTATACATAGAAATGTCATCCCTGTATGGGAAACCTATCTTGTTTAATTGTTAATTAAACCCTCTAGTAATTTAGAAAATTAAGATTCATTTGCATTTGTGATGAGACCAATATTATGTTTGTGCATTTAGATAGTTGCACATATCATAGAAATTATTAAGGAATATTGTGATTTAATTTTTAAGGGTATTTTGGTTTTGAATTGAATTATTTTAATTACCTATAGCTTTTTCATAGTTCAAATCCATTTAATCGGAATTACCCAATTTTTCTAGGTTAAAGAGGAATTTATTTTAGTGAACCAATTATTTTTCCTATTATAATATTTCACTTTTAAAGTGAATATTTATCCCAAAAGGTGAGTAATTCCTCACTTCTCACTTTTGAATCAGAAATTTGAGAAAAATTCCAAATCCTCTTTAGGAGGTATTGTATTTTACTCATTATGGAAGCTACGAGCATGGGATCATTGTGATATTGATCTCATTGTACCCAACTTAGGGAGACCTTGGTTTGTTGAGATTTTTGGTGACTTTTGCAAAGAAATTATTTTATCATGAGCATTCCTATTTTTCCCCTTTAGTTGCAAGGTAGGGCTCTTTTATTTTTGTGTTTTTACTCTATTTTTGAGTCTAGTTCTACCTAGTTGGATGGGTATGAGAATTTGTTGGTTTTTGGTGTTGGGTTTTAGGGTTTTGAACCATTATTCTAGTCATTTTTGCAGGTAGACTCCGAACCCAAATTTTAGTATATATTTTGTGGTTTTTATACCCAATTAGAACTAGGGTTTCAATTTCATTGATTTTCATCAACATTCATTTTTGAGCATTTTTTACTTCCCCTCAATTTGTGTGCCACCCAATTTTCTTGAGGGTTTCTTGGCATTGATTTTGGTCATGGAATTGGATCATCTAAGAGGAATCTAATCCAACCATAAATATTCATTTTGCATTGGGATTTGTGTCAAATCTATACTCCCAACTATGTGCTCAGTTGAGTGATTTGATACTTGGTATTTTTATTGTTTCTTAGTCAACCCTTGTTGTTTAAGATCTTCTTGTAGCTAGTGTTCCCACACACAAGCATGTGAGTATGAAATTGTCAGATGCTTGCAAGACTTGAACTCTTGGTTGCTTTTGGTTGAGTTATGTTTATTGGGGTTGGTTGGGAAACTACATTCCCTACAAGCACTTATCGTGTGATGAGCATAGGTATGTAGGATAGACTAGTGGAGGGGCTTCTCTCATAACCCTTAGTCATTTTTCCAAAAAGATTTATGTGAAGAAGTTTTTAATAAGTGATAACTAAAAAAATTCATGGGTAATAAAACAATGATAATAAAATGTGACATATTTGTATAGTTCATCCAATGGTATGTGCCTATATGGCTCATCTGAGGGCCAAGTGTATGTACGGTTCATTTGATGAAACAATTGATGACCTCCCAAGGGAGAGTTCTATTAATCTTAGATTTTTTTGACAAGACAATGACAAACACTTAGTCATTTTCTACTAGTATTATAGTTCAAGTTGAGTGATCAAAACAAGTTGGGCAATCAGTGTGAGGCAAGTGATCAAAGCATGTCAAGCATCAGTTGTCAGACAATTCATTTTGAGCAAATAGTATGTGTTAAGTCACTCGTGAGATGAGTAGTCTATACATGCCAAGTGATTCAAGAGCTGAGTATATAGTGCATGCCAATCCATTCAAAAGTTGAGTTACAACATTGAGAATGTAGTACTGGTCAAGCATCTGAACCTTAAGATGCCAAGTGAATAGTTTTGAATATAATTATTTGTAATGGCAAAAACTACTATGTAAACCATTTTTGGGCTGACATAATTATTGTTTTAAAATTCTAGAAGATAAGTATGGATTTGTATTATGAATCCCTATGTAGTACATGCAACCAATCAAATTAAGGGATGCTTTAAGCAGTAATATGGATCAACCTTAGTTGTTGATTCTTACTTAAAACTAGTCAACCTATGTTTACTTAAGGAGAAAAACCCTAAGGAATTTGTATTAGTAGAAGGAGATGAATGATAAGTGTAGAAAGATAATTCATGGTGTCTATGGAAGTTGTGACATTGATTTGAATTGAAAAATTAGTTAGATAGAACATAGGAAAGAAGAGAGAGGACAAAAGAGACATATCTAATCAAAAGGATCAAGGATTCATCAAGAAAGAGAAGATCTAACATCTAGAAATAAAGTGCTAACTAAGGGATCATGGTGTTGAATCATTTTAATAGGTGATATAGAGAAAATCCCCTAACAAATTAGTCTTAACAAACTTATGTAAATCTCTTAACCAACTGCTTGCTTTATTGTAAGTTTAAGTCCTCCAATGAGGTACACTTTTAATAGGGTGTTAAAATCCTTTAACAAGGTGATACCTAATAGTATTTCTAAGCCTTTAATAGGGAAAATCCCTCATAGGGTAGATCATAGTTTATGATCAAACTTATTGTAACTATAATTGGCTACAATTTACAACTGTAGTAGTGAAGATTTGTGGGTGTCATCCCCACCCCTGTTTTACCTTCTGAATCGATGGTTTCTAGGTAACAAATTTATTATATCATTTTTTTTTTTTTCATGCTATGGATGTGTTGTCAATATGGTAAGATATATTTCTTAATAGTTATCATTTATGGCAACGTACATTTAGCATTTCATTCATGCATAAGTGTTAGACTGTCTGCAGTAGCACAATAAACAAATGTTAAGTATATGGATGACTTGTTGAGAGTTGGCTCTTGTGCAATTAAGGAAAACTTTATGATAGTATCATGATGATGTATACTAGTGTACATATATATATATAGATAATACGACATGAGTTATGATTTAAATACCATTGTAGGTATTTAGTAGCGCAAAATAGAGCATAGCAATGAATTGTGTATAGCCTTAGGAATTATTTTGTTTACAAAATAATTACTAAGTTGTGATGAGCCAACTATGTGTACATTATTATTTCAAGTGTGTGAACACATGAAGGCTAAATGAGCCTAATTTTGTGAATATGTGAAGTACAAGTAAAGATCTTATCTTGTGAAGATAAGTGTGCTATCCATGATAGACTAGCAAGTGTTAATTAATATGTGAGCCTTATGTGATGTGAATTCTAATATATGATTAGAACAAGTGTGCAGTATAGTAGAAATAAAGTATTGTATGTATATCTATTCTTGTGATGAACTAAATTGTATTATTGCATATTAAGGTAGTGGGCTCTTCTTGCATACATTGTATTTTTTCTACCAACTCCTAATAGAGTTGAAGCTTCTAAAAAGGCCTAGTCTCCTAATAGGGACTCAAGGCACTATATTTACTTCATAGACTCCTAATAGGGTCAATATCCTTAATAGGATTCTATTGTTAGTGTATCATCTCCACTAAAGTTCTCCCTTGTCTAGGGTTTCCCTAGTTAACAAATAATAGTTTTATGAGTTATCTATGTGCATGGTTATATTTACTATTCATCATTGTTGGTTTACTTTCATATGCAAGTTATAAATTAATTAACAATATTAAATTATGGGAAAAAGTTTTTAGAGTATTGATTCACCCCCCCTCTTAGTATTATTTATTTCTAACAATTGGCATCAAAGAACAATTACTTTGAAGAGGCTTAATAACTTAATTAAGATCCTAGTGAATATGGAATAGTTGAAGAAAAACCTTGAAGAAGCTCTTGAGAAGATTGACCTTCTTATTGAAGAAAGAAATAACTTGAAAGATAGATACGAAGATGTGAAAGTATTCATTGGAAAGTTAAAAGACAAGATTGATGATTTATAATATGGCAAGGAGTTTGTTGCATAGACTAGTGATAGTGATGAAGTAGGAGATCTTCAGAAAGAAAATGAGATCTTGAAACATGAACTAAATTTTTTTGAACTTGAGTCTTAAGAGAAATGGTAGTAAAAATGAACGAGAACTAAAAACTAAGAATACATATCTTAGATCCTAGTTATGTCATGTTACATCTAAATTTGATACTAGCAAGATTGAACATGCTGAGTTAGAGAAGTACAACATTATTGTGAAAGGAGAATTGAAAAAAGCTAAGAAATAGTTAGAGACAATTTATTCTAGTAGTGAAAATATAGATCAACAGATATTTCATCAGAGACCTTTATATGAAAAATAGGACTTGGATATCTGATTGGAGAAAAATCAACCAAAAAAGTTGAAATCAAAAGAGAACCAGATCTAGTTATTGAATATCCTAAGGAATTAGATCTAAGTAAGATAGAATCAAGTACATCTATTGTAGTATCAAATGAAGTTGAGGTAATTAATTTGTTAGATAAACTCGATGAACCTAAGTAAATAGAGAAAGTTGATAAACCCAAGAGAGATGATCCACCCAAGGAAGTAAAATAAGAGTTCGGAGGTAGATGCTTCATTTGTAGTGAAGTTGGATAGATGAAAAGATATTGCACAGGTAAGTATTTTAAACACATTAATAATTTATATTGTTATAACTATCATGGTTATGGTCATAAAGTAGTAGAATGCAAGAACTAGTTTATGTGTTACAAGCGTAACAACCCTAGACACATTACAAGGAATTACAGAGCACTTGAAAATCAAAATGGAACTAATAATAGGAGAAATACAACTATATGTCAATTTTGTAATAACTTTGGATACATAAAAAGATATTGCAAAATGGACAGGAGGAACTTTAGGAGGAACCAGAATAAGAGAAGGAAAAACAAAAGAAATGATAAAAGGAATGCTAATGGAAAAGATAATAGTTAGAAGGAAGTAGTAAAGGAATATGTTGATGAGTTCAAGGAAGCATTTGTGATAGCTAAAGCTCTAGCAAGCTCTTATATAGTTTTGTAGGAGTATTTTTTTTTGAAATCTGATTGAAAAAGAAGGAGATTGTGGAAGAAGATTATGTGTTTCAATCATTTTTTTGTCACTGATGTCAAACCTACTATTTGCTAGTAAGACAATTACATATAAGATTCAAGCACTATCACTTAGTTGATTGGAGGAGGATTTGATCAACAAGATGTAACAAAAGCACCTAGAGGAAAGGTTGAGTTATGATTATGTAATGAAATACAAGGATTAGTTAAGATAATGATGACATGATGAATTGATGATCTACGTAAGGTTACAAAATGGCTAGCTACACTTAGAAAGATTAGAAGAATAAGTTAAAAAAAATTTGTCTACCAAGCTTGACCAAGTGGATAGTAGGTGTTGAGCAAATTTAGTGCAAGCCAAGCAGAAAGTTAGTTGAAGCCAAGTAAAAGAAAAATTTAGTGGATGTCGAGCAAGATAGTTGATGCTAAGTAAAGTTTAGTTGATGTCAAGCACTAGTAAACTTTAGTTGATGTCAAGTGATTTTATAGTTGGTGCTGAGCAATGTAGTATATACCAAGCATTAGAAGGTTGGTAATGCTGAGTTGTTGCATTATGATAAAGATTGAAGATGTGCCAAATCTAAGCGAAAAAGTTTTCTTTCTTGAAACTTGTGAACCTAAAGGAAGATAAGATTGATGAGCTGGTGGCACAAAATTTGATGTAAAATGTTTTTAGGCAAATTCAAATGGATTCTAGGAGAAGTTTCTAGAAAAGACAAGATATGGATTAGATACATTTTATCCTACCTAATCCATCCAAAAACCTTAATTTGGATGATGGATAATGAGCAGGAAAATATTATAATTTCCAATTCATAGGAATGTCTTGTCAGGAAGCAAAGAGGTTGGAGAGATTGGTGTCCTGTGCAAGAACCTAAGAAGGAGAAGGAATTAGGGTTTTTGCTTCATCAAGTGACCTAGGAGAAGAGTTTGCAATGGTATATTAAGAAAGAAGGCTTAAGTAGATAAATGCTTGAAGGGTGAAAAAGCTATCAAAGTTGCAAAGTATGAAAGCCAAGCAAAATTGAGGACTAAATAGAGATCTATAATCTACAAGTGAAGTTGTAAGCTGTGTCAAATCGAAGCTCTACTACTACTCTCTAACAATTGTATTAGTCTAGGGTAAATCCTTAGGATTAAGGTTGACCTAACAGTCATTGGAAAATCCTTCAATAGGGTGGCATTCTAAGTGAATTGCCTAAAGTTCTCTAATAAGGCTCACTTTTAACAGGGTGATTGAAATCCCTTAACTGGGTCACATTTAACAGTGTGCATTGTAACGTTTAACAAGGTTGGCCTTTCATAGGGCATCACTTTAGAAGAGTGAAAAAGGAGTAGCATGTTACTAGTGGTTTTTCCCAAATTGGGTTTCCATGTAAATCATTGTGTCAAGTGTGTTGATGAATGTGTTGTGTTTCATGCATTACATTTCTACAAACTGATTTGATAGTAACATACAAGTTTTAGTAAATACACACTAGATGCATGTATGAGTATGACTATTTATGGGTTCACTAAATTGTGGAAAATGCTTTTTTTATACAATTTGACCTTGAATAATGGATTCATACCCCCCCCCCCCCTTGGCCTTCATTATTCTAAAGTAATTCCAACAATTGGTATTAGAGCCATCTGCTTAAGAGGACTAGTTTCAAGGTACTAGAAGCACAAAGATCAAGATGTCTAAAAGAGAAGTAGCCAAGTTCAGCAGAGATAACTTTCCTACATGGAAAAGTTTGATGAAGCTACACCTTAGAAAAATTTACCATTACATTAGAACATTTTGATCTAATAGGAGCCCTAGCTACTGAAAATATGAAGAAGAAAAAGGAACACAATCAGGCGAAGTTGGAGATTAACTCTGCCCTAAGCTATACTAAATTTGATGATATTAAAGGCTATGACACTAAAAAGAAAATGTGGGATGCCCTAACCACCATCTATGAAGGAGAAAAAATGTTCAAAGAGCCAAATTTGAGAGCCTCAAAGATAAGTTTGATGATATGAGAATGGAAGAAGGTGAAAACATTGCTCAATATGTTGCTAGGATAAAATAAGTTGTTAGTGCAATAAGAGGAGCTACTGGCCATATAGATGATGATACTGTGTTAAGTAAAGTCTTGAGAACATTACTGCCTATCTATGCTATTAGAATTTTTTCAATCCAAGAGTTGAGATGTATTCTAGGAAATGATCTAACCCTTGAAGGTCTTGTAGGTAGATTAACTTCTTTTGAGCTATCTAACTTTGACCATTACAAACTAGAGTCTTGAATCTACTTTCAAAGCTAAGTTATTAAAGGATTCTAATGAGGTGAAGTAGAAGAAGAAGAAAAAAGATAAAGTATGCATCTAGTGATAGTGATATAGATAAGAAGATATTGAACAATTGGAAGCACTACTGGCAAGAAGATTTCATAGAGGTAAAGGAAAGTTCAAAGGTTAGTTACAAATCATTTGTTTCAATTGCAATGAAGTTGGTTATATTGTTGTAAGATGCACATAGAAGAAGAACTATAGAGAAGGAAACAAGTATATAAATAGAAGAGAAGATGACAACAGAGATTACAAAGACAAAGGCAAGAAGTCATGTTACATTGTTCATGAACATGACTATGATGATGAAGTTGTATATGTTGTAATGAAGGATGAATCTAATGAAGATAAGGCAACTTCACTTGTGACTTGTGTGAACAAGAATAATAGATGGGTTATTGACAATGGATGCTCACATCACATGATTGGAGACAAAAGTAAGTTTATTACCTAAACTTGTTATGATAGAAATAGTGTAAGATTTTTTAATGATGCACCATGTTTGATAAAAGGAAAAGGCTCTATCAAACTCATAGACAAGATTTCATGTGACAAGGCTTACTATGTTGAAGAACTAAATTATAACTTTTAAGTGTGTCACAATTGAATAATCTAGGATGCAAGGTTGAATTTGGAAACAAAACTACTAAGATATATGATACAAATGGGAAATTGATTGGAAAAGGTGATCAAACTAGAAGTAATCTATTCTATATGGATATAGAGTATGCTAATTATTTTGTAATTGCAAAACTTGAAGATGTATGGATTTGGCACAAGAGATTATGTCATGTTAATTTTGATAACTTGGTTAGCATTAGTAACATGAAGAGAGTTAGAGGACTACCTAGGTTGAAGAAACCTAATAATATAGTGTGCAAAAAATGTCAACTAGGCAAAATGTCAAAGTTAAGCTTTAAGTGTAAAGCTTATACCTCTAAAGAAATATTAGATAGTATTCATACTGACTTATGTGGACCAATTGAAGTGCAAAACTATAGAGGAGATAATTACATAATGTTGTTTGTTGTTGATTACTCTAGGATGATGATAGTCATATTTCTAAAATAGAAGTCTGATGCTTTTCAAATGTTTAAATGGTACTTGGCAAGAGTTGAGAAAGAGATAGGTAAGAGTTTGAAATACTTGAGATTAGATAGAGGAGGAGAATTCACTTCAAAAGAGTAGAGATTTTCTGTAATGATAGAGGAATAAATAGATAGATATCTAAACCTAGGACCCCTCCACAAAATGAAATTGTTGAAAGGAGAAATAGGTCTATAATGGACTGTGCTAAAACACTTATGATGGGGAAGAATGTTTCTCTAAAATACTTGAGAGAAGTTGTAAGTATTTTTGTATATACCTTGAATAGTGTACAAGTCAAGAAAGGTACTCATTCAACACCTTTTGAACTATGGTATGGATATCCACCTAATATTAAATACTTTAAGGTATTTGGAAGAAAATGTTATATTCTTAAAGATGTTAGGAATGGAAATTTTCAAGGAAAAAGTGAAGAAGGTATATTCCTTAGATACTCCACAACAAGAAAAGCTTATAAGTGTTTAAATACTAACACTAACAAAATTGTGGAAAGTGCAAATGTGAATTTTGATGCATTTACAAAAGCACTTGAGGCTGAACCTATGAAAGAACCGGAAGAATAAAAATGATTTGTATACTTTTATGAAGAAATTTATGCTAAAGAAGATGTTGAAAATTAAGTAACAAATTAACAACAAGCTTCAGTGACTACTGAGTCACATCCTATAAATGTTGAGTTGCATTTAGGAACCAAGCCACATTCAGAAGCTGAGTTGCAAAATCAAGAAAATACACATTCTAATTCTAAGATTAGTACACATGAAAGAGATGCTAAGATACCTAACAAAGATGTACACAGTGACTCTAAAGCTAAAAGAAAAAATGTAGAAACAAGAGCTAAGCCAAGATTGTCTAAATATGTCAAAAGATATCATCCTGCTGATCAAACCATTGGAAACAAAGATGCTAGGCCAATAAAAAGAAATAGATTGAGAAGTGAATCATGTTTTTTAAGCATGAAGGAGTCAAAAATAGTGAAAGATGCATTGGAAAATGATGATTAGTACAAGGAAATGGAAGAAAAGATTCAACAGATAGAGAAGAACAAAACATGGAGTCTAGTTCCTAGACTAGAAGATAAGAATGTGATTGGTACCAAGTGGGTATTCAGAAATAAGCTAGATGAGAATGGTGAAGTGACAAGAAAAAAAACAAGATTAGTTTTTAAGGGATATACACAAGAAGAAGGAATTGACTATGGGGAGACATTTTCTCCTGCTATAAGAATGGAAGGAGTAAGAACTCTACTTGATTATATTGCATACAAAGGTTTCGAAGTCTATTAGAGGGATGTTGAATCTACATTTTTGAATGGAATACTAGAAGAGGAAGTCTACATAGAATAGCTAGAAGGATTTTTTAATGATAACAACAAGAACATAGTACGTAGACTACACAAATCCCTATATGGATTGAAGCAAGCACCAAGAGCATGGTATGAGAGACTTCATACTTATCTTATGAAGATTGGATTTGAAAGGATTGATGATAACAACAATTTATACATAAAGGTAGAAAATGAAAAAGGTATTTTTCTATCTAAAATATTTATTGATGATATCATATTTGGAGGACAAGATGCTTTATGTAAAGACTTTTTCCAATTAGATGAAGAAAAAATTTGAAGTGTCTATGTTTGGAAAAATCAAAATTTTTGTGGGTTTGCAAGTATATCAGATGAAGTATGGTATATACATCACTTAGTCAAAGTATGTCAAAGAGATATTGAAGACATTTGGACTAGAGGATTCCAAAATGGTAAGTACACCTATGGTAACAGGACACAAGTTATCAAAGAATGATGATTCAAGTGAGGTGAATTAAACATTATATAGGTCTATGATTGGAAAATTGTAATATGTAGTACATAGCAGAACTGATATTGCATTATCTGTAGGGATAGTTGCAAGATTCTCTGCTAATCCTAGGGAGAATCACTTAATGGCTGTGAAGAGGACAATGAGATATTTGAAAGGAACAAAAGAGTTTGGTCATACTACAAGAAGAATGAAAGGTTTGACTTGAGAGCCTACACTGATGCTGACTGGGCTAGACACATTGATGATAGAAAGAGCAGCAATGGTGGAACATTTTTATTAGGAAAAAGATTAGTTACATGGACAAGAAAGAAACATATTTGTACTTCACAATCTACTACTGATGAAGAATATGTTGTTGTTGTTGTAAATTGCACAAATATTGTATGGATCAAATAGCTACTCAAAGGAATGAAGGAAGAAATCATAGAATAAGTGATATTTTATTGTGATAATACAAGTGCTATCAATATATCAAAGAATCCAATGACACACACAAAGACAAAGTACAATGTAGTTAAGTATCATTATGTAAGAGAATTAGTTCAAGATAAAGAGGTGAAGATTGAATATGTTAACTCAAAGGAACAAATTGCTAATATATTCACAAAACCATTACCTAAGGATCCTCATGAATATCTAAGAGGTAAACCAGGGGTGATACCCATATCAAAGGCTATGTAAGAAATAGAAGGAGTACCTTGCATCAAACAAGCTGATGTTCATATAATACAAATTAATGCACTAGATCTTACTTTAGGAACTACCTAAAGTAATCACAGAGCTAAAATTGCAAATCAATCACAAGCAAGGTGACAGAGGGAGAAAATGAGGAATCTACAAAGCTTATAATTGCATATTTTAAGGATGACAAGTTTTTGGTATAGGTCTTTGACATTGTCATCAAAGAGGGAGAAAGTACATTAAGTTGTTCATCATCAAAATAAGATTTTTATTGATCAAGTACAAGAGATAAATGGAAGAAAGTCCTAAACTAATCTGTTGATTAGAGAGGGAGAAAGATATCAAGAATTGAGTCAGAACTAAGAGGAAGACAATGATCAGAAAGCCAGAAAGATCACATAAGAGGGAGATACAAGAAGGAACTTAGACAAATTTTTTAAGAAAGAGTTTTGTAACCTAATCAAAAGATGGAAGTTGTTGATAAAGGGAGGAATACAAGTTCTTTCTTTGGTATTATCCTTATTGTTTTAACCTAGTTAGATTGGTTGCACAAGATAGTCATCATTTGATTAACTTGGTGGATCAGTTTGGTTTTCCATCAATGGTAAAGGGGGAGATTGTTGAAATTTGATTGAAAAAGATAGAGATTGTTGAAGAAGATTATGTGTTTCAATCATTGTTTTGTCATTGGTGTCAAACCTGCTATTTGTTGGTAAGACAATTGCTTATAAGATTCAAGCACTATCACTTAGTTGATTGGAGGAGAATTTGATCAACAAGATGTAACAAAAGTACCTAGAGGAAAGGTTGAGTTATGATTATGTAATGAAGTACAAGGATCATTTAAGACAGTGATGACATGATGAATTGATGATCTACTTAAGGTTACAAAATGGCTAGCTACACTTAGAAAGACTAGAAGAATAAGCTAAACAAAGTTTGTCTACCAAGCTTGACCCAGTGTATAGTAGGTGTTGAGAAAATTTAGTGCAAGCCGAGCAAAAAGTTAGTTGAAGCCAAGTAAAAGAAAAATCTAGTGGATGTCAAGCAAGGCAGTTGATGCTAAGTAAAGTTTAGTTGATGCTAAGCACAAGTAAATTTTAGTTGATGTCGAGTGATTTTATAGTTGGTGCCAAGAAATGTAGTATGTACCAAGCATTAGAAGGTTAATAATGCTGAGCTACTGCATTATGATAAATATTAAAAATTTTCCAATTCTAAGCTAAAAAGTTTTCTTTCTTGAAACTTATGAACCAAAAGGAAGATAAGATTGATGAGCTGGTGGCATAGAATTTGATGTAAAATGTTTTTAGGAAAATTCAAATGGATTTTAGGAGAAGTTTCTAGAAAAGACAAGATATGGAGTACATACATTGTATCCTACCTAATCCATCCAAAAACCCTAATTTGGATGATGTATACTGAGCAGAAAAATATTCTAATTTCCTATTTATAGAAATGTCTAGTCATGAAGTAAAGAGGTTGGAGATATTAGTGTCATGTGTGAGAACCTAAGAAGGAGAAGGAATTAGGTGTTTTGCTTCATCAAGTAACCCAAGAGAAGAGTCTGCAATTGCATATTAAGCAAGAAGGCTTAAGGAGATGAATGCTTGAAGGGTGAACAAGTTGTTAGAGCTGCAAAGTATGAAAGCCAAGAAAAATTGAGGACTAAATAGAGATCTATAATCTACAAGTGAAGTTGTAAGTTGTGTCAAATCAAAGCTCTACTATTACTCTCTAACAATTATATCAGTCCAGGGTAAATCCTTAGGATTAAGGTTGACCTAAAATACATTGGAAAATCTTTTAATAGGGTGGCATTCCAAGTGAATTGCCTAAAGTCCTCTAACAAGGCTTACTTTTAACAAGGTGATTGAAATCCCTTAACTGGGTCACATTTAATAGTGTGTGTTGTAAACTTTAATAGGGTTGGCCTTTCACATAGTATCACTTCAAAAGAGTGAAAAAGGAGTAGCATATTATTGGTGGTTTTTCCTAAATTGGGTTTCCATGCAAATCATTGTGTCAAGTGTGCTAATGACTATGTTGTGTTTCATGCTTTACATTTTTAAAAATTGATTTAACAGTAACATACAAGTTTTTGTAAATACACAATGGATACATGCATTGGTATGAATATTTTATGGGTTCACTAAATTATCGAAATTTTTTTGTTTATACATCTAGACCTTAAATAATTGATTCACCCCCTAGTTATTCTAAAGTAATTCCAACAATTTTTTGATGCACCTGGTAGGACATTGAAGTCACAAATTGTTTGTGACTCATCCTACCTAAATTAAGTAGCTCTAGTAGTAGTAGAGAATGAGTTGGTCAAAATTGATGTTAGAGAGAGAGTTGGAAGTTGCATAGTTAACAAGAAGTTAAGGACATAGAGAGAATGCTATGGACAAGTGTATAAGTCTTGATATGATCATAGTGAGTAGGAATTGAGAAATCAAGCTTACTGGTATATAGAGACATTATTTAAATCTATGGTAGATATCCATTTAATGCATTGTGAGATTTGAAATGATTTAAGGATTGTAAGAAATATTGTATATGCCATTTGTTCATGTGAAGTGCTTGAGAAAATTGAAGAATGATTTGAAAATGAATTGAAGTCTATGAAGTGAGACATTGTAGAAGCCCTTAATTACAGTTTGAAGGTATTTTGTGAAGCTTGAATCAATTTTTATAGTAATTATAGTTACAATGGAAAGTTAGAAAGTGCATGATATAAGTGATAGATTGAGATATGAGTTTAAGAAGCATCCATTTGTATCTTTATTGGATGATTTTATGGACACATTTTTGAAGGTTTCAAAAAATGTTTTACTTGTCAAAGATATAAGAAGCTACATTCACTATAAGATTGAGAGTATAGGTGATGATGAAATTCATGAGGACTTAGGAAATATGTGTAACTATGACCTATCCCTAAAGTCTAAGTATGTTCACTTAAATAATTTGAATTTGGCGAAGTATATGTTTTACATAGAATTTGATAATAATGACTAGACCCAAATTATTTTGAGTAGGTTACATAATGATATGTTTTGGCTAGGAGATGAGAAGATTGTCATTGACAATGACTTAATTCACAAGGTCTCAAGATTAAGAAATGAAGGATGTAATCCTATAAATGAGAAGAATGTCAGAAAAATGGTTGAGACAAACCTTAAGATGAATTTCGATAGAAGGAACATGAAGGTTGAACCTATTTAGGATTGAAAGGTAAAATTGTTAACCAAAATATTGGGTTACAAGTTGAACCATGGATCAAGGGTTAACTCAGTACCAGCTGGATTTCTTCATGCAACATATGTAGTGGAAGTTGATGGAAGAAAGGTTAACTTATGCGAGATCATTAGAATGTAATTGTTGGATAACATTGAAAGGTTGAAGAAAACTAAGAATGCAGTATTTAGATTTGAGTCTTTGTTGACTCATATATTCTTTTGTGCTACAAGGATGTTAACAACAAGTGTGTAATGAACTTGGTTACTCAATGCTATAGATCCAAGCCAAAGAATGTTAGAGATGATGGCATTGATATATTAATGAAAAGTTTCTAATCTAAGATGAAACTAAGATCTAGAGTAAACCCCTCTATGGTAGAGAAGTACAAGGAATATTTATGCTTCATGGTGGAAATAGACAATACCTACATGGAAGTAGTCATTCCTAGAATCAAATTTGTTGAGTCTATAGGTTATGAAATGAGTGTATAACTCATAGAAGGTTATGAGAAGATGATACTTGAATCTAGGTAGAACACACAATGCCCTAGATGGGGAACCTATGAGGAGAGATTAGGAATAGTTCACTCTAAACTATATAGCAAAGAAAATAGGAAAAATGTTGAAAAGAAGATAGATTCCATTCTTAAGGAATCTAGCATGAAAATATAAGAATTCAATGAGATTAAAGGAATTGCATTGGAGATGGAAGCATTGGTGTTGGTAGTAACTCCCATTGTTGTGGCAGGAATTTTAGAAGGAGTAACAGTGGTACAACCTTGTGCACAATATCTCATTACATCTTATGCAAAAATTTCCCAAGTAAAACTAGTGAAAGTAAGACATGAACAAACCAAAAGGTAGCTAGAGGTGGAAGGACATATTGTGCAGAGGAAATCTAAAAAATTGGTAAAGGTTAAATAAGAATCTACACCATAAGCCAAGAAAAGGGTCAAGAAGATTGCCAAAAAACCAAGAAAGAGGAGGAAAACTATGCAGATAAGTAGTTTAGAAAGCTCTAAAGATGAAGATAAACCTATTGAACAAGATTCACATGAATAAAGGACAACAACAGGAAAGAAAGCTTGGAAATCCAAGGTAGAAAATTTTAATATGTAGATAACAAATGATGATAATTTTGTATAGTTAAATAAATATTATAGTATGTATAGTAATATGGATAGAAGTAAATAAGAGAATGCTATTATAAGAAATATGATATTGAAGAAGAAGAAATTTGAGAATATACAAAATAGGATTCTTGAAGACCTATACAATAGATTGATTAATAGGAAGAATAGAGTGTTGGAAGTGGATATGAATATGATGATCAAAACAATAAATAAACTATGTGATGTTGGATCTAAAGAGGAATCAGATGGAGTTTTGAAGGGTATTGAGACCTTGTTGAGGAACAAAAGAAGAGAAATTCTTCTTATGGGAGGAAATTATGAGTAAGGTAGACAAGAAACATAGGAGATTATAGTAAAACATATGTCCTTGGTACCTAAGGTGTGTGGGTAGAAAAAGTTTGATAGTCTAGTGTATGTACAAGCAGATATACCTTCTAGTGGAAAGAAAGAAGAAGAGGAGACACAATATACACATTCACCACATCACATTATTATGGGTACTGAATCCATGCAAGTGGATAGTACACACATAACTATAGATATAAAGGAGAATCCTTTTATAACATTTGACCAATCCATTATTGGTAATATTACTGCATATTCTAGCCATGATGATGATGATGAAGTAAAGAAGAAAGAGGCAGAGGCCATGAGGAAGGCAAGGATACAAAGAGAATAGGTAGAGAAGAAACTAGAAGAAGAGAAAAGAAAAGAGGTAGAAGAAAAGAAAATAAGAGAAGAAGAGGAAAACAAAAGGAAAGAAGAACAAGAGAAGAAGAGAAGAAGAAGAAAGTTGAAGAGGATGAAAAGAAAGATGTTGAGGAAAAGAAGAAAGTAGAGGACAGTAAGAAAAAGGAAGTTAGACTTATTCCTACTATAGCTCTAGTAGTAACAACAATTGGAACATCAACAATAGTATCTATTCCATATAATGATAGAGACCATAAAGGCCTAATGAGCACCTTGAGTAAGTTATTTGAGAAGAATAAATCTATAAAGTCTTTGGAGAAGACATTAACTAAAGTCCTGGATAGGATGTAGAGGATAGTTACTACAATTATAGCTATTCTAGACTTGGAGTTGAAGGCCATGGAGTTGGTGAAGACCTTCAATAAGGAATTCACAACCCTAGCACAAGTAGCTTTGGTGCAAGCTCAAGTTACTCATGATGCATCTCGATTCAACATATTTTGTACCAATGCATATAATGATCTAAGGTACTTGAGCTAAGAAATCATATTGATGAGGGAAAAATATTGTATGGACAATGTGCATAGTCATACAAGTACCTTGCAGACTATGAGAGTCAGATAAAAGGTAAGACAAGTGAGCTTGAAACACTCATTGTCAAGTTACAACTTCCAAAATCTAGATTTGAAGACTATGGAGTAGAAGTGGAGAAGATACATGGCGTGATCAGAGACTTGGAATCTAAGAAAGAGAAAGTAGCAAGGAGATTCTCTAATCTCAAAAAAAAAAAAATCATCTAAGATTAGTATTTTGTAGAGACAACTTGAGGTGTGTCTTACAACTAAGGCTTCCTATGACAAGTTTTCCTACATTGATTTGAGTGTGGTTGAAGTAGAATCCTATGCACTTTGCACACTAATTAGTATCTCAGAAATAGTGAAGGAGAACTAGAAGAAGGTGATAGAATGACTAAAGGTTGTATACGTAGATTGTTTTTCTAGATTGATAGTTTGATCAATAGTAGAACATCTAAATTTTGTGGATACAGATTTTGACAACTTTACCATTGATGTCAAAGGGGGAGAATATTATTTAGATGGAAAATTGTATATATATATATATATATATATATATATATATATATATATATATATATATATATATATATATATATATATATATATATATATATATATATATATATATATATATATATATATATATATATATGTATATATGTATATATGTATGTATGTATGTATGTATGTATGTATGTATGTATGTATGTATGTATATTTAAGGTGGAGCTTATGTATGTATCAATGTAAGGAGTGATAATGAATCTAATGATCCATCAAAACATGAATAAAATTGTTATGTTTTGAAAGAAATTTTTGTAGTTTATTTATTTTTTTGTTATGTATGACATAATTTTGGGACTTATCCAGTTTTCCCATATGTTGACATCAATTGCAAAGGGGGAGATTGCTGGAAATATGGTCAAATAGATGTCTTTATGGTTGTTATTTATGGAAACATACATTCATCATTTCATTTATGCATTTAGTTATAGAAAATTGTTTAAGTGTTAGACAATTTCAAGTAGCACAATGAACATATGTTAATTATATAGATGACTTATTAAGAGTTATCTCTTGTGAAATTAAGGATAGCTTCATGAAAGCATCATGATAACATATGCCAGTGCATAGATATGTATAGACAATACAACATGAGTTAAGATTTAGGTACTAGTGTGGGTATATAGCAATATAGAACAAAGCATAGTAGTGAATTGGATCGTATGGCCTTAGGAATTATTTTGGTTATGAAATAGTTACTAAGTTGTGATGAGCCAACTATGTAGACATTATCATGTCAAGTGTGTGAATAGATGAAGGTTGACTGAGCATAATTTTGTGAACATGTGAAGTATAAATAAAGATCTTATCTTGTGAAGATAAGTGAACTATCCAAAATAGACAAGCAAGTGTTAAGTAATATGTGAGCCTTATTTGATGTGAATTATAATGTATGATTAGAACAAATGTGAATTACATCAAACATCAAGTATTTTATGTATATCTATTATTATGAAGTATTGAATTATATTATTACATGTTAGGGCAGTGGGCTCTTCTTGCATACATTATATTTGTTCTACCAACTTGTAATAGGGTTGATGCTTCTTAAAAGGCCTAGTCTCCTAATGGGGAACTTAAGACACTATATGTACTTCATAGACTCATAACAGGGTCAATATCCTTAATAGGATCCTATTGTTTAGTGAATCATCTAGTGGGTATCATGACCACTGGGGTTTTTCCTTGGCCAAGGTTTCCCTAGTTAAGAAATAATGGTGTTATGAGTTATCTATGTGCATGGTTATATTTATTTTTCAACATTGTTGGTTCACTTTCATATGCAAGTTATAAAGTAATTAACAATATTTAGTTGTGAGAAAAAGTTTGTAGAAAATTGATTCGCTTCCCCCCGCACCCCCCCAGTATTATCTATTTCTAATAGGATGAACATGTGTAGTTAGCTATTTTGATTTACATGCTAAATTGTGAGATGGATGTGTGGTGAATGTTTTATGGTTAAAGTTTTGAAGTGTTGATTCCCCCTCCCCCACCCCCCTCTAAAAGTTTACTTTCCCATTGTTGTTTATAACAATTGGTATTAGAGCCTTGATCTATAGAAAGGAAAGTTTTACAGCTTTGGAGGAAAGATCTTGAAGATAGAAGTCTACAAGTTGGGAAAGACTATTGAGAACTAGAAGATTGAAGTACAAATTTCCCTATACCAACTCAATGAAGCAATAGATGAACTGTAATATTCATTGAAGATAGGAAAGGAACTAGATATTGCACTAAATGATATTCATTACCAAGAAGAAGACACTCCTAAATTGTTTAAGTATGAAAACTCAAGTGAGTTTGATGCAATAGTTGCAAATTTGATGGAAAACAACAATGCCTTAACTCAAGAGGTCAAAAATCATAAGATAGAATAAGAAGTGTAATCAGTATTGCTATATGTGGTAATTGAACAAAAGAAGAAGGTTGATGAAGATAAAGTCACGATTAAAGATGACAAAATATCACTAACTAATAGATTGGAAGAGAAGATATCCGATGTGTAGAATCTTGCTAACATGTAATTGGATAAAATGAATTGATTGATGATTGCAAACCATAAAAAAAAATGGATAGGACATTGAGATCACAACCCTAAAGTTATAGAATGATCAATTGAGGAATAAACTAAGAGTAGAGAAGGAATCTACTAAAAGTTTCAACAAACCTACTAGATTGGGATACACCAACATTGAGGAAAGAGAATCATTTAAAAGTGGAAAGAAATGAAACAACAAAGGTAAGAGCTACAAACCCACTTGTCATAATTGTGGAGATCTAGCTCATACAACAAATGTTTGTAGGAGCAACAATGGAAATCAGAACTCTATGAAAAAATTCAAGGGTTACTATCATAATTGCAACAAGAAAAGATACCAAGCACATGAATATAGGACCAAGACCATGAGCACTTAGAGATTTAAAATATACTACCACAATTTTCAATAGGATACACACAAAGCATATGAATGCAGATCTAATTCCAAGTGGACATCAAACAAGTAGGAAAAGATATAACAAAAGGGAAAATCCAATGATTGGGTTTACAACACAAGGTACAGTTATCACTATTATCAATGATATGGACATGTTCCTAAGAATTGCATTAGAACACATTTTAAAGGAAACTATAATAGATGGTTGAATGAGACTAGATGCTTTAGTTGTCTCAAGACTGGTCATCTCAATAGAAACTATCCAACTAGGTCACCAACATCAAGTAATGGAAATAGTAAAGGAAAAGAAAAGGTCAATGTAGAGAAGGTAAAAGTGTAGATAAAAAAGGCATAGAAAAAGAAGGAAGATTACAGCACATCAAGATTAGATGAGGCCACTTCATCTAATGGATTAGGTGATCACATCACCCCCAAATAACCAATGAAGAGGTATGTATGGGACTGATATTTCAAAAGTTATATTATACATCAGTTCTAAGAATCTAAAATCTGAAAAAAAATATAAGCATTAATTAAGATGCAATGTACAAGTTAGAACCTAGAATAAATCTTTAGTTTTTTTGTTTTCTATTTTGGTGACAAGCGTGGAAGACTATATTGTTGTTACCAAGAAAGGAAAGGAACAGTGGTTATTGATAAGTTAAGGAGACATGGTAATAAGTTCCAAGCTCACAATGTTGACTAAGCATATTGAAATTCCTATGATAGTTGAGTTTATAGTAGTGTAAGCACTGAGAATTTATGGTTGAATGTGAAGGTTATATAGTCAATATTTGACTCATTTTCACTTACCAAAGTTTATAGAGTGCACAAAGAGCATAAAGGAAAATTGAGAAAGAATATTCAAGTGCTTTTGAACTAGATTTAGCTAATACTCATCATCAATCATCAAATTAAAAAGGTATTTAACTATTGTTGAGTTATGTTGTTTGAATTTTTCCAAACCTTAGATATTTGAAATGGGATCTATCTCTTTCTAAAAATGTTAGGAAAGAGGAGAAAGAGGTTTTCAATGTTCAATTGATAAGTAATGATGTTAGACAACCCCCTTTCTGAGGTATTCCTAAGATAACATATAAAGGAGACTGGTCGAGTGCATTATCAATGATACCACCAAAAGTATTAAGGATACAAGATGTTAGATGTTGTTAACCAAGAAAGGTAGGAGAAGTGGATGACATGGAGATGAGAGATTCCTACAAAAAAATACGTGATAATGGATTCTTGAGGGAAGAATATAAAATCATTTGAATGGGTTACATCATGCCCTAGATTTTCCTCAAGCATTTAAGACCGAATGGATATGAATTGTTTCGAGCTACGTACATGATAACTATATCTAGTTGGAAGGTGGACTAGTTAAGTTCACAAAGAGAATCATTAACTGAGTATTAGGGAACCCTACCCTTGATCAACTTAAGAGCATGTGAAGTGATGTAAATGATGTGATTGAGAAGAATATAGGTGTAGTATGGAACCAAAAGGGGATGTCTATTGACACAATCTTAGATCCCTTAATTGCTTGCAATGAGAGTGATTGCTCACAAATTATTTTAGTCTAGCTGACTGAATAGTATATCATATATGGTTGTTGATTTTTAGTTACAAGATGGTAAAGAGGAACCATTCCTATGATATTTTTGAGTCGTAACTACATCAACTATCAAAAAACTTGGAGGTCATTAGGAAAGAAAATAGTGCATCATGCAAATTTGGTTCTTTACTTTTTTTCATATTCTTTTATGTGCAAAACACCTTCTCAACCTTTCAAACAATTGATTAGAAGACCAATAGGCCAATTGCAAAATAGATTTCAGAAATCATAGAACAACTTGGGGATAACTTTGAGTCAATAATGACTAGATAATTTGAGGATTTTAAGAAATTCATGAAACCAAAAGACATGTCTAATGTGCCCCCTCAATCCATAGAAGAAAAGCGAAAACCTAGAACAAATAATTGTTACAACTAAGACACAATTTGTAATGCCTACAGTTATATTTCAGATAAAAGAGGCTAAGACAAAACAAAAAGATACATCATTTCCTAGCCTACACAGTTCAGGTATGCCAGCTATACTTGCTATTGAGAAAGATGAAATTGAAGCTCACATAGGTTAGGTAGCATGTGTTGTACCTAGTCCACAAACACATGGTTAATAATAAAAGGTATAGAATAAAAATGATAAGAGTTAAGAGTTGAAGGTGACTATCATAGTAGAAGAACAAATTACCATAAGACTTTGCTTACCCTACTAGTTTTTGTTACTCCTTCTAGTAGTCAAGCTCTTTAGAGGCCAAGCACACATGTTACACCTTTGAAAATATCAAGCCCAAGTGTAAGTACATCAAGGATCATAGATGATACATCTTTTGGAGATGTAAGTTTATATGAGGTGATTGAGTTGCACAGTTTGATCTAGCAACCATCACAATTGAAGAGATGAACATTCTACAAGAAGCTCTGTAGAGAAAAAAGACATAAGAAATGATGAGAAGGGAGTATCCAAAAATGAAAGTTTTGCATAAGATAAAAGACATATTTTATGATGATTTTAGTCTCCCTAAGATGAATGAAGACAAGCCCATCATTGAACAACTTGTCACTATTGTTGACAAAATAAAGGATGAAGACTTGGACTTAAACTTTTAGAATGGTCTGAAAGCAAGTTTCACACAAATGTACTTGAGAGGATATCTAGTGCTATTGCACTAAGAAAAGTTGATTTAGCAACCAAAATGGAGAGTGTGAAGAAGGTGTTAGAGAATATTTTCCCTCTCTCTCTGTCTCTTATACCAAGCTCTATAATATGAATCTTTTCACACAAAAATTTTTAGAGGGCTATCAACTAGCTACAAGGAGATTTACAAACTACAAGTACTACATTTTAGTTATCTCTTGGTTAAAGCCAAGCTCATTTTTAGATATTATTTTCCACACAAGGTATGCTTGCTAAGCTAAAAGAACAAGATGCAAACATTTGAGCTACCTTGATAAATATTCATTCCATGTTGACCCCACACATAGAAGTGTTGCATAAGGAACTAGCCTATGCTAAGACATTGATGAAGAAAGATAACCAACTTTCAACTCATGATGGCTTAGTTAACCAACTTTCAAATAATTTTTGGATAAATACACTATTAGTATGCCACCCATGACATTAGTGTCAAAAAAGGGGGAAATGAGTAGAATGGGGAAATGAGAATAATATAGTTTTGAGTAAGGGGGAGTAATAATGTAGAAATAGGGAACAAAAAATCTACTTAGTAGGAGTATCAAATTAAAATATAGAAAGGAAACATTTACTTAGGGGAGTAAGGGAGTAATGGAGAAATGAGGTGTCACAGTTAGTCATCCATTTTGAATTTTTTTGAAAATTTGAAAATTTGTATGAGAGTCGAGTCACAAATATATATTATCTAAGTTATTTACAATAAGGATTGTATATGCATGACAACATGTTTTTTCCGCTCATGTCAAATAGGGATATTGCTAATCTTAGATTAGTTTTGACAAGGCAGTGACGAAACACTTAGAAATTTTCTATTAGTATTATGGTACAAACTGAGCAATTACAACAAGTCAAGCAATTAGTGTGATCCGAGTGACTAAAGAATTCTGAGCATTAGTTGTCATACAATACACGTTGAGTCACTCATGGGTCAATTATTCTATACATGCTAAGTGATTCAAGAGTTGAGTAAATAGTGTATGTCAAGCCATTTAGAAGTTGAGTTACAATATTGAGAATGTAGTGATGGCCAAGCATCAAAATCTTTAGATGACAAGTGAATAGTTTTGCACAAAGTTGTTTGTAATGGCACAAACTACTATGTAAACCATTTTTGGGCTGACAGAGTGGTTGTTTTATGATTTTAAAAGATAAGTATAGAGGTATAGTATGAATTCCTAAGTAGTACATACACCCAATCAAATTAAGGGATACTTTAAGGAAAAATATGGATCAACCTCAATTGTTGATTCATACCTAACCCTAGTCAACCTATGTTTACTTAAGGAGGAAAACCATAAGGAGTTTGTATGAGTGGAAGGAGATGAATGCTAAGTGTAGAGAGCACATTCATGGTGGCTATGGAGGTTGTGACAATAATCTGAATTAAAAAATTAGTGAGAGAGAATAGAGGAAAGAAAAGAGAGGATAGAGGAGACATATCTAACCAAAAGGATCAAGGATTCATTAGGAAAGAGAAGATCTTACATCTAGAAACATAGTGCTAATTGAAGGATCATGGTGTTGAATCATTTTAATATGTGATACAAAGAAAATCTCCTAACAAATTAGTCTTAATAGACTTGGGCAATTCTCTTAATCAAGTGCTTACTTTATTGTAGGGTTAAGTCCTTTAAGAAGGCACACTTTTAACAGGGTTTAAAATCCTTTAACAAGGTGAGAGCTAATAGTCTTTCTAAGCCTTTAATAAAATAGAGCCCTCATAGGGTAGATCATAGTTTGTGATCAAACTTATTGTAACAATAATTAGATATACTTTATAGCTATAGCAGTGAAGATTTGCGAGTATCATCCCCACCCCAATTTTACCTTCTCATTGGAGGGTTTCTAGAACAAAATTATTGTGTCATATATTATTTGTTTCATGCTATGGATGGACATGTATAGTTAGCTATTTCAATTTACATGCTAAATTGTGAGATGGATGTGTGGTGAATGTTTTATGGTCAAAGTTTTGAAGTGTTAATTCTCCTCCTCCTTTTCTTGTAGTTTACTTTCCCTTTTTTATTTCCAACAAGTTTACATATGATTCTTATCTTGGGAGTTCTAATCGATCTACTATCCAACAGAGTCTCTACATAGAGTTTCTGACCAAGACCTATTGTATTGCATTATCTCATGATCTTGGTTTCAATCCTCTCTAATATTTTTCATGAGTGTTAGCCATGGATGATTGTACTATGTGTGTGTGTGTTTTTTATCACTATCTCCATTAGCATGACAGGAATGGGCCTACAAGTTCCACTTGGTTGGGAGGTGTAGTTACCTATACCACTATTGGGGACCGACATGTAGAGTCAGCCTTCCTCCATGTTTGGTTTCAAAATTGGATGTTCATGTGGTTCTATGTACCATTTTGAAGGATGTTTTACTTGTGATTTTTTTATTTCCATTTATTGAGATAGCCGGTTTATGCTCATGTATGTTCACTATGATGTTACTTTCAACCTAGTTACATTAGATGCTATGGATTAGATGCTATAGCTTAGATGTTAGAATTATTCAATATTCTTTATGTTTTTAAGTATTTACTCATTGACTAAAGTGATTTTGGTATACCTCACTATGGAGGTTTTAACTCTATTTTCCTTCTAGACTAATCATCAAGATTTTATTTACAAACCTGAGTGACATAGGTTTAGCATTAGGCAATACTAGAAAAGTATCACATGGCCATAGAAAGAAATATCATGTGATACTAGAAAGTATCGCACTATAGTAGCCAAGTGTATTGTGTGATACTGGTAAAGTATCACATAGTAAAAGGAAAGTATATAATGTGTTACTAGAAAGTATCATATGGTAGTTGTAAGAAGTATTGCACAATACTAGAAACGTATCGTCTAGTGGTAGTGAGTAGTATTTTATGATATTGGAAAGTACTACATGGTTTTTATGAAAAAAACTACTTAGGCAAACAATAAGTATTTTTAGACTCATTGAACCTACTTCAAAGGGTGTTTTGGATACCCTATTTGGTTGTGCCCCTTCCTAGGTATGGAAAATTTAGAGTGTAGTGTTTCTTAGTTGTTTGAATTTCATAGTTAGGTATTAAATGCATTGGTAGGTAGTGATGCTTGGAGATTGTTGGTTACTTGGATTGTCTAGATAAATCTTCCATTATGATCTTTTGATTGGCTGCATGTTGATGTTGTTAGGATCCATGCTTATTATCTTTAAAGAAAAATATTGGCTCTTATATATCTTTTATCCAAGTATCTCTGGGTGGGGCATTGCATCTAGTATTAGAGCCCATGTTGCAACATTAGGATCTCTATGTTATACTCCCACTATGAAATCATTTGGTTACACATAATAGTATCTTATTTTGGCTTATGCTATGATACTTATGTTTGTTGGGTATGTATTTGACCCTTATATTGTTTCTACTTTAGAGTTGCCTCCTATGCATAGACCTATTGGTCAAAGGGATAACTGACAGAATAATGATGAAGAAGAACACCATGAGGAGGAATGACAGGAAGATGGTGAAGGATAGGGTAATAACAATCAAGTTGTTATTAAGGCATTGGTGCATTTCTTACAGGATCTTATAGCTTGGTTGGGACCTCGACTTGAGGATAATTGACATGACTATGGACAAGAAGAGGGATCTTAGCATGGAGACTCTCACATGTCAGTCCATAGAGGTGAAGAAGAGAATAGGCATTAACATGACCATTTTTGCACACCAACTATTGATGGAAATTATTGTAGGAGAGGGCATGGTAGGGATGATGGGGGTTTTATCCATATAGATATGATGAGAGACCTTCAAAGGTCTAAGCCACCACTATTTGATGGCCTAGGAGGTGGTCTCAAGGCTGAGAGATGGTTACTAAATATGGGGAATTTCTTTTCTTTTCATCCTTATGAAAGAAACTTGAAAGCCCATTGTGTTGTTATATAGATGAGCCACCATGGATCTATATGGAGGGATATAAAGAGCAAGAAGATCCAGATCAATATAATGGATCTCACCTAGGAGATCTTTGAGGAGAGGTTCAAGGAGAAATTTTTATCTCCACAGTATCAAGAGGCTTGTGCTAATGATTTTCATGGACTCAAATAGGGAACATGTCAGTGGATCATTATGAGAGGTGATTCCTTAGGCTATGATAGAACTTGAGCTACCATTATGATGAGGTACTCCTTACATGTCATTTTGTCAAGAGTCTTAAAGACTCTATCATGGGGATGTCTATCTCTACCAAACTAGGAAACTTACATTCACCAAAAAGAAGGCAAGAATTGATAAGAGAAATATGGATAGGGGGTTCAGTCTTATATCTCTCAAATCCATAGGGCATGATCTCTAGGTTAGATTATACCACCCCCTTAAAAATAGGTCACAATGCAGGGCCAAGCCTAGTCAACACCCTCACAAGGTGGTCATGGTCATCAAGATCAACAATGCCAACATTATTAGCATAAGGGTGGACAAAGTACAAATACCATAAGAGGAAAGGGGCATGACCAAATTCAAGGTCAACAGTCCCAATAGAGTCATCCATCTTAGGGTAATCAACAAAACTCTAGCAAAGGGAGTGCACCATATTCTAGTGCTTCCCAGTGTGGATGTGGATCTAGTTCTAGTTTTAGAGGAGCATATTTTTCATGTGGTCATCTCAGCCATAGATCAATGGAGTTTCCTCTAAAGACATCTTACAAAGGTCTGGCCATGTGTGAGTCTATCATATGTGACACAACTAGATCTCAGAGAGTTTTTGTGGTGGATAAAAATCATCAAGTTGAGCTCCAGGGTACTATAGTTGAGGCTACATGTATGTTGCATGGTAATTATTCTATAGTATTAATTGATTCAAGTGCTTCAAATTATTTTATTTCACTATCCCTTGTTTAATGATGTGGGCTAGTGAATGCATGATAGGTTGATAGGTGGAAATTGAGTTAGCCATAGGTTCCTAGGTGACTATGGATTCCATAGTTAGTGATTGTATGTTGGACTTGGACACCTTCACCATCATATTTTATCTATGGATCCTACCCTTAGGATCTTATGACATAATAATGGGTATATATTGGTTAGCCACCCATTAGGAAAATATAAATTTTTGACATAATTTTGTGTAGTGTGTGGATTACACAAGTGGGTAGGTGGAGCTTGTAGGAGTCTAGAGGCTAGTCACAGTTGAGATGATCTCAATTAAGTAGCTAAAGAGGAGTGTGCAACATAGATCTTAGATGTTTGTGGTCTCTAACAATGAGGTTGGGAGCTATGAGGTGACACTATATGATGAGATACTCCTTCATGAGTATATAGATGTATTCCCTAGTGAGATACCAGGTATGCCACTAGAATGCAACATTGATTTTCATATTGATCTCATTCCAAGAGTGGAGCCTATTTCATGATATCCTTACCATATGACTACTTAAGAGTTGAGCAAGTTCATATTATAGTTAGAGGAATTTTTTACCAAGGGCCATATTCATCCTAGTGTATCCCCATGGGGTGCACCAACCATCTTTGTGAAGAAGAAAGATGGGTCATTACATTTATGCATTGATTACCAACAACTGAATAAGCTAACAATGAAGAATTGGTACCCCTTGCTAAGAAATGATGACCTTTTTAGTCAAATAAAGGGAGTAAGAGTGTTCTCAAAGATTTATCTCAAGTTGGAACACCATTAGATTTGGACTCATGAGGTTGAAATTTAATCAAACAACTTTTCATACATGCTATGGGAATTATGAGTTTATGGTTGTACTCTTTGGGTTAACCAATCTACTATCGGTGTTTATGAGTTTGATGAATAGAGTATTTTGCATGTACCTTGATTGGTGTGTCCTTATTTTCTTAGATGACATATTGATCTATTCTAAGGCTATCGAAGAGCATGAGATCTATTTATGCTAGTTGTTGTAGTGCTTATGAGACCGTAAATTGGCAAGAGTGTTCTCAAAGATTGATCTCAAGTTGGGATACCATCAGATTTGGATTCATGAGGCTAACATTCATCAAATGACTTTTCATACATGCCATGGGCATTATGAGTTTATGGTTGTACTCTTTGGGTTAACCAATACACTATTAATGTTTATAATTTTGATGAATGGAATATTTTGTATGTACCTTGATTGGTGTGTCCTTATTTTCTTAGATGACATATTGATCTATTCTAAGGCTATTGAAGAGCATGAGGTCCATTTATGCTAGATGTTGTAGTGCTTATGAGACCATAAATTGTATGGAAACCTAGATAAATGTGGATTCTTCTAGTCTAAGGTCAAGTATTTGGGGCATAACATAACAAGTGATGGCATTGCAATGGATCCAGAGAAAATCCAAGCTATTATAGATTGGTCGACACCCACTAGTGTTTCTAAGGTTCATAATTTCATGGTATTGGTAGTTTAATATCATTGATTCATGAAGGACTTATCACTAGTGGCTCATCCTATCACTTCTCTTTAGTGCAAAGGAAAGAAGTATGTTTGGTTAGATTAGTGTGAGTCAATGTTTGAGGCTCTAAGGGACTAATTGACTAGTGGACCATTCCTCATAGTCCATAATCCTATAGGTGATTTATGGTTTGCAAAAATGTGTCATTGGAGGGTGTGGGTGTAGTGTTATTGTAGGATGGTCATGTGATTGCATATGAGTCTAGAAAACTCAAGGACCATGAGCTTAACTACCCCACTCATGATTTGGGGCTTGCAGAAGTTGTGCATGCACTTGTTCACTAGAGACATTTCCTTTGGGGACATAGGTTTGAGGTGCATAGTGATCATCATAGCTTGTAGGATATGACAATGAGGTTGGATGGAGTTTTTGTGTGAATATCATTTTGATATTCACTACATCAAAGGGAAAGAGAATGTCATCACCAATTCCTTGAGTAAGAGAAGATATGAGATATTAATTTTTTCATTGTGAATGGATTTATAAGGCCATATATTGGAGGTCTTACCTAGTGATACATGGTATCAGGAGGTAATATCAGAGATTGAGTCTAGATGTATCCTTGAGGGGAGGTTTTCAAGTTATTCCTTGGAGTCTTATGGACTATTATGATACTTGGGATACCATATTTTGCACATCCTAGTGTCAATAAGATACATACTAACCTTAGACAATTGTACTCTTGGGTGGGGATGAGGCATGATTTTGTTAATTTTGTTTCTCAATGTCTTGAGTGCCAAAGAGTGAAGGTAGAGCATTAGGATCTGATAGGCCTTTTGTAGCTATATACCATTCTAGAGTGGAACTATGATACTATGTCTATTTATTTTATCATAGGGTCTCCTATGTCATCATGATGACATGATTGTATCATGGTGATAGTGGAAAAGTTGTGCAAGATTGCACATTTTTCTCCGATGGGAGTATCTTATACAACTTCTTCTATAATGTATGTTTGGAAGACATTGTTCAATTGCATGGAATCCCTTGTTAGGTTATATTAGATAGAGATCTAGTGTTTACTTCATCACTATGGAAATCTCTCCAACATTCTTTGGGTACACAACTCAATTTTAGTTTGGTGTACCATTTAGAGACTGATGGTCAAAGAGAGAGAGAGTGAACCAAGTTCTATAAGACATCCTTCACATGTATGTGATGGATAGTTAGGTGAAGTGGGGGGACTATCTATACCTTATTGAGTTTTCCTATAACAATGGGTATAATAGTTCTCTTTCCATGTCACATTTTTAGGCTTTGTACGATAGACCATGTCATAACCCATTGACTTGGGATCATTTAAATGGTTGAGTAATTTTAGATCCAAAGATGCTCCAGGATATGGAACAAAAGGTTGTTCATATTAGAGAGCATTTGGCTACTACCCAAGATAGGCAAAAGAAGTATGCAAATGCCCATATGTTGGATTGTCATTTTTTAGTAGGTGATTGGGTATTTTTGAGAGTGCATCCATAGAAGAGTCTCATATGTTATGAATAAGTCTCTAAGCTAGTGCCGCATTTTGTCAGAACATTTGAGATCCTTGAGAGGATTGATGATGTTTCTTATTGACTAGAAGTGCCACCTAGCCTATTATGCATCCATGATGTTTTCCATGTTTCTTGTTTGAGGGAGTATATTCCTAATGTGACCCATGTATTTGACTAGGATGCTTTATAGGTGGAGGACAATCAACTTTCTTTGGAGCCAATTTTTATCATTTAACATTAGAGGCTAACCCTTAGAGGTGGGATCTAAAGAAAGTAAGGTTCCAACAAGACCCAAACAATGAGACTTCTACTGCTTGGGAGGATGCTACATGGTTGAAAGATTTGTGCCCTTATCTTTTTGTAGGCTTCCAGTAGTAAGCCTGTGCCTAATGGGGGAGGTTATTGTGCCTCTCATGTTTTCATTTTGTACCTTATTATATTTTGATTTGAGAGGTACTTTGTTACCCATGTTGGATGATATTCAAGATGGCCTAATGGTCAGATACTATATTTTGATTGCCAGTATCATAGATGATAGATACTATGTTGTTCATTTTGATCATATCTTCATGATGATGCTTATTTATGTGACATTATGCTTTATGATGATATCTATTTATTTTGTATTTGAACATATACTCTATTTATGATTATATGGTGGAATTATTAGATTTAGGATACTGTGATTTAATGCTATGTATATTTACTTCATTCTTTCTTTGAGATGTTTTACGATGTAGTGAGTGATGTAAATATATTATTTTAATGTAATTAAATAAATGGCCAATTATGTGATTTAATGCATTTATCACTTTGACTATATGATTATATGAAATTTCACTTAATCATGTTGTTTAGTGTGTAGGATTTATATACCTAGTTGTGGCACATGGAGTTAGTGATTCGACTATTTATACCTAGAAATGTCATCCCTAAATGAGCAACTAGTATTATGTCTATGTATTTAGATAGCCATATTTCTCACAGAAACTGCTAAAGAATATTCTCATTTAATGTTTTAAGGTTATTTTGATTTTGAATTAAATTATTTTAATTACTAGTAGCTTTTTTGTAGTTGAATTCCATGTAATTGATATTAACTAATTTTTTCTGGCTGAAAAAGGAATTTATTTTAGTGAACAGATTATTTTTCCTTCTATAATATTTCACTTTTAAAGTTAATATGTATCCCAAAAAGTGAGTAATTCCTTACTTCTCACATTCAAATCAGAAATTTGAGAGGAAAATCCCAAATCTTCTTTAAGAAGTGTTGTTGTTTTACTCATTGTAGGAGCTATGAGCATGGGATTTTTTGTGAGTTGATCTCATTGGATCCAGCTCAGGGAGACCTTTGATTGCTCAAATTTTTGGTTGCTTTTGTAGAGAAATTATTTTATCATGAGCATTCCTATTTAACTCCTTTTGGCTATGAGGTAGGGCTCTTCTATTTTTGTGGTTTTAGTCTATTTCTGAACCTATTTTTGGTATTGATATGTTAGGAGGCAAAGAACTAGTGTTCCCCCACCCTACCCCCCCATTCTTGTATGCTAGCTCTACCTAGTTGGGTGGGTATGAGCATATTTTGGTTTTTGATGTGGGGTTTTGGGGTTTAGGACTATTATGCTAGTTTTTTTTGCATACAAACTTTGAACCCAAATTTTATTGGATATTTGGGAGTTTTTATACTCGATTGGAACTAGGGTTTCAATTTTGTTAATATTCATCAACATTGGTTTTTGGGCATTTTTTACTTTGCCTTGATTTGCATGCCACCCAATTTTCTTAGGTGTTTCTTGGCATTGATGTTTGTCATGGAATCAAATTATCTATGAGGAATCCAATCCATACATAACTATTCTTTTTGCATTGGGATTCATGCTAGATCTATACTCTTGACTATGTGCTCAATTGAGTGATTTGATACTTTGTATTTTTTATTATTTCTCATCCAACCCTTGTTGTTTATGATATTTTTGTATCTGGTATGCCCATACATGAGCACATGAGTGTGAACTTGTCATGTTTTCACAAGACACAAACTCCAGGTTGCTTTTAGTTGGGTTATGTTCATTGGGGTTGAGTTGGGAAACTCCATTTCCTATAGGAACTTATTATGTGATGAGCATGGGTATGTAGGGTGGGAAAGTGGAGGGTATTCTCTCATAACTATTGTCATAGAAGTTTGCACCCTTGTCCAAAGTCTTACCTAAGGACAACCTTGTGAAACGTGGAAACAATCTCGAAGCTGTGGGACTTGAACTGTGAGGTTGAATCTCCGAAGAAGGCTGACTTCCTCTTACTATCAGAGTGCACCTAACTATTCTTGGAGAGGAAGAGGGAGAAGGAGAGCATGGAAGCGAATCTACCTATTCTAATATAAGGAGGCGATGCACCAAAATAGAGTGTTCAAACCAATCTTTTCCCATTCATGCACTATTGAAGCATTATGACACCCAAAAGATATACACATTCAGACTTATTTTAATCTAACAACCGCATGTAGATTAGAAACTCAGATGAATGACACAAGGAAAGAGAAGATTCACTTATATATCATTCATAGGCCAAAAGAGATACAGTAATGTAGATTGCAGACCTCTAAAAAAATCAATGAGAGGCAAAGGATTCTTGTACTTTCACATTAATGGCTGAAGAAGATAAGGTAGGATGTCATATAGTTTAGAGGCAAACGGAATTTTACACTAAAGATTTGAAGAGCAATATCAAAGAAATTAGAGAAGGTTCAACCTTTTCAAAATTACAAAAAATTGCCTTTATAGATTAGGCATAACTGAGATTTTCCCTCCAAAACTATTCTGTAACCACTGCCATCAAGGCTCTACCAAGAACAATCATGGGGATCTGAAGAAATTTGATCTAAGTATAGCTTTTTTTACCATGAAATTTGATTTTAACTAAAATAGGGCCTTGAGAGGATAGAAATGGTGCCATAACTATTCTTTGACCAGGTAGATAGATTAGATCGGGGTGGTAGAGTGTCTCTACATGCTACACATTCATTTCTAGTGGTTGGAATTGATCATGAAGATCAAATTCATGCAAAACCCTAGCTTTCCTTCATTTTTTGGCCTGGGAGTCAGCAAGGTCAACTAGTCAATTGAGATCTGCAATGAGAATGAGCCATGTGGGCCAATGGTCCTTTATCTTTTTGCCACCTTGTAGGGTCTCGTTGAGTTGACTATCTATTCATAACTAACTGCGCCACCCCAAAACACTGACTGTGGCAGTTTGGCCAAAACTCTGACTATGGCAATTGTTTTAACTATTTTTGTTAACTATCGATGCTACCTGAGCCATCGGGACACATGTCCTTTGCTTGCTTTCCCACATTACTTAAATACCTTATAGCTCCATCTTGCGGGGCTGCTTTGATCATTCATCTCGATGAGATCGATGATCATGAAGATGTTTTCCTTTACTATGCTAACCCTTGTTAATTTTGGCCCACAAACACTTGGCAATAGGGCACTTGCCCACATTACTTATCTTCCTTGCAACTTCATCTTGCAAGGGTGCACCAACCATTGATCATTGAAGATCTAACGATGCCCATAACTGTGTGTTTGAAACTTGACAAAGACCCTGTGATGTCACCTGGACACGCATCAAGAAAGGGCTTTGCGACAAGGTTTAAATCCCTTGCAACTCCATCTTGTGGGGAAGTGACTGCTATTGACCTGGCAAGATCCAACAGTGAATAAAGGTTGTGTCTCGAACATCTTCTATGACTTACCAAAGGAAAGGGACCCACCTACCATGTGGTGGAAAGAGGCTTCCTCGCAATACTTAAAACTATATATGAGAAATATGTTAGCAAGTAATACTAAACTATCCAAAACCAAAAGCATTAACTAGCATAAAAACCATAACATATATGAGAGACAAAGTGAAACCCTCAAATGAGAATATGAGCCATAGAATGGCTCTCCCAATGAGGATGGTCACTTGATTTAGGGATGAGTCTAAGTAAAAGATTGGTATGTATGCTCAAGGCTTCTCAAAATAGCTTCAATGGAGATGGAAATGGCAAATTGGTAGCTTGAGAGCTCTCAATTTGGCATTATAAGGGTATGGTTGATGGCTTTTGGTTCTCAAACTAGCATTATAACTTTGGCTTAAAGGTTGTGATGAAATGGATTGGGAGGGGATTCAATTTATAGGCTAATGGCTTGAGGTATGGAGGGTTAAGATGGAAGGAAAGAAAAAAGCTTAAGGAGGGCTAGGATGCAGTCAAAGGGGAGCACATGGATTGTGCTTGTTTAGCACCAATCAGGGAGTGACACATGTGACAGGGTGAGTGGATGGAGGAAAGGGGATGGATGAGTCAACAAAGGCAGCTCAAGGGATAACATCTTCATAAAGACCCTTCATTATGGCTTGTAAGAGCTTGTAAGAGTCTTTATGGCTTTTGTAAGAGCATTCATTGTTGGGTGATTGGGATATTTTGGAGGGAGTTGAGATTGTTGACTTTCCTTGGCTTAGGAAAGTCTTAAACTTGCTTAGGGAATGTGACAATATTAGGGGTGGATTAGGCTTGGGTTTAGGATTAGATTAGGGATGTTAGAGATTTGCAAGTGGATGGCATTCATGAGGGTGGGTGAGTTAGTGGCTAAGCTTGGTTAGTATGGGTGGATGGGGTGGATTAGGCTAAATGAAGGGTTTAGGAATAGGTTAGGGGTTATTAGCTTTGAGGGTTTTATTTATCAAATAGATTTATTTAATAAATGGGGATTTTGGAATCAGATAGAAGAATAGGATTTAATTGATAAATAATAGGTTATTTGATTTATCAATTAGGACTATAGATGATTAATTAAATTAATTAGCTAGGGATGGCAAAGGATTAATTAAATAGGAATTTAATTCATGATGCCTTTAGAGATGGTTAAATTAGATTACCAAAGTGGTGTAATAAAATTTAGGTGTCTACAAAAACTACTACACCTTCATCTTGCAGGGAAGTAGGGACTGTAGATCATGGAAGATCTAATGGTAAGGAAGGTTGCACACCAGTGGCAATGAAACTTAGGGAAATAAATAAATAACATAAAGGCTTTCATTTTATTTTTTATTTTTTTTCTGGGCGATTGAATAATATTAAACTAGGCAACTAGCTATTGGATGGACTAACTTTTGAATTTGAATTTGGTGAGGCAAATTTGGACAACATTCTGGTGACTCATAGGGGATGCGAGCCTACTATGTGTCTAACTAGAGACCTTGTGCATCCATTGGGCTTATAGAGGTCATGGAAAAAGTGAATCACTATTCCGTAAAAACCCTAATCCTACCCCTGCAGGCATAAAACTTTGAAGAAACTCTGTTTCTGCAACTGGAACCAGAAATCAAACATATCTGCAACCTTCAAAAATTTCAAAACTTGTTGTCTCACAGAGAGACAACCCTGTGCTCATTCACTTCTTGGAAAATAGGAAACAAATAGAGAACAAAACTACACTATGTACATGGAACCTCAAACCCTGTTAGAAACATGGCTTAAGATAAATCCCATTGATTGGGATGGGCAGAATTTCATCATCAGGCATGCTTAACCAGAAAGCATTGGCCTGCTTACAACTTTCAATCAAATAGGAGCCACTCCACATTACATCAAATTTTGAGTGCCTCCCTGGTTTTGCCCTGTCTGCATCCCATTTCAAAACTAGATCACCTTCTCTGAAAGTCCTGACCCTAGCCTTTTTGTCAAAGCTCTTCTTCACCTATTGCTAATGTACCTCTAGAGTTTGTATGGCCCGATTCCTTTTCTCTTCTAGCTCCATCAGCTCTTCCATCCTGATTGTCATGGCATCATTTTCAACTATCTCCAACTGATGAGCCAATTCTAGGGTTAGGAACTCTAATGAGATTGAAAGTCTTGCTTCTCTACCATATACTAACACAAATGGAGAATTCCCTATTGATCTCTTAGGTGTTATCCTGTCAGCCCACAGAGTTGTCCTTAAATTTTAATGCCAACACCTCAGGTTATCCTCTATTGTCCTTTTAATAATTTTGATCAGGTTCTTGTTGAACAACTTAGCCAGGCCATTACCTTGAGGGTAGTAGTTTGATGATGTGCTCAAGTAAATGTTGTGGTCAACTTCCCATGCACAAATCTGAGCTCCTACAAAAGATTTTGCATTATCTGAAATAATGGTCAAAGGAGCACCAAACCTTGTCACAATTTCATCAAGGAACTGCACAACTGAAGATTCTGTGGCATCCTTCAATGCAACTACCTCTGTCCATCTAGTAAAGTAATCTATAGCAGCTAGAATCCACTTGTGACCAAAACTAGAGGGAGGATTGATAGGGCCTATGAAATCTAATCCCCACTAAGAAAAAGGTTGGTCCACCTAAATGGGATGAAGAGGAAGAGCTGCAAGCTTCTATTTTCTAGAGAAGAAGGCACATTTTTCACACTTCCTCACATACCTATGACAATCATGGAACAAGGATGGCCAAAAGTAACCAGCCCTCATGATCTTTATTGCAATTGTTCTAGCTGAGAAGTGGCCACCATCGGGGCCATCATGAAGTTCCTTGATCATTCCTTTAGCTTGGTCTTTGTCAATTCATCTTAGTAGGGCTCCATTAAAATCTTTCCTAAATAGGATACCATAAACTATGACATAAGGGATTGACTGCAATCTATATTATCTCCTTTTAGCTTTATCTAATCCTTGAGGGTATCCATTTTTTGATAAGAAACTCTTCATGTCATCCACCCAATTCCTTGGGCCATCATTTCTTGCTTCTTGTTCTTCTATTAATACCATGGAAACTTCCCCATCTAATTCTTGAGGTGATAACATTTGTTTACACAATCCTTTCCCTCTTACCAGCTTGGTGACCTAGATGTCAACATCATATTCCATTATGTTTGTAATCCAACCAGCTCTTTTCTCACTGACATCTTTGCTCAATAGGAACTCCTTCACACTGGCATGAGGTACTAACAAATGAATCCTATTATGAGATAGGAGGTGTCTAAATTTCTCTAAAGCTTTGATGATTGCAATGGCTTGCTTCTCAACATAACTGTACTTATCTTCATACTCCTTGAGCCCTTCACTAAAGAAGGCTATGGGCTACTCTTCATTCTTGTCATTTGTTTGAGTCAAGACAGCAGAGATACTTGACTCACCACCTAAGGTATAAAGAATGAAATCTTTCTCAAAGTTTGGATTAATGAGAGTAGGGGCTGAGGCTATGGCTACCTTGATCTCTTCAAAACTTTCTCTCCCTTCCTTGGTCCATGCAAAGACCATAATTTTCTTGAGCATATTTGTAAGGGGTTTCACCATAGTAGCAAGATTACGGATGAATCTTCTCACAAAATGTATCCTACCAAGGAAACTTTGCAAACCTTTCTTGTGTTTAGGAAGAGGAAGAGCAAGTTTTGCTTTTTTTTCTCTGGATCAATGGTCAAACCATCTTTAGATACAATGTGTCCTAATAATTTTCCTTGATTGGTAACAAAGACACACTTGCTTGGGTTAAGAGATACCCCAAACTCTCTACACCTTAAGAATACCTACCTAAGATGATCAAAATGATCTTCTATGTTCTTTGAATATACTGTGATATCATCAACGTAAACTAACACAAACCTTTCGATCATATTATTGAAATCCATTTCCATTGCCTTTTTTAATGTGGCACCTACATTAGTTAGTCCAAATGGCATTTTACAATAAGCATAGGTACCCCATTTGGTAGTGAATGCAGTCTTGTATCTATCAGACTCCTTGACTAGCACTTGATTATAACCAGAGAACCCATCAAGAAATGAAAATCTCTCTGAACCATTGACCTTGGATAAAATCTACTCCATGGAAGGGAGAAGATGGTGATCTTTAAGGGAATCTTGTTTAAGGTCCCTAAAGTCCACACACAATCTAATTTCTCCATTCCTCTTCCTAACAGGGACAAGGTTTGCTACCCATGATGAGTGCTTGATAGGGAAAATTATATTGGCCTCAATCAATTTGGATAGCTCTTTTCTCATTAAGGGTTAAATTTTAGGATTCACTAGTCTCTATTTTTGTCTTACTGGTTTTACATCATCAATTAAATCTATGGTATGCTGAAACAACCTTGGGTCAAAGCCCTTTAAGTCATCATATTTCCAAGAAAATACATCATTAAATTCTTGACATAGATGAATAAAATTTTCTTGTTCAATTTCAGAACATACCTTCCCCATGTTTAAGGACTTTCCATCAGCAACCATGACTGGAGTATAGTCATTTTCATCAATAGCTAGGTTCATGACTCTACCTCTTGCTTGATCATTAGGATTAAAAACACTCTGTAGAGTAATGAGACCTTTAGGCAGCTCGTTGGAGCTGAGATTAATGATTTGGTCACCATACTGATCTTGTAGTCTTGACTGATTTGTCTCTAAAAATTCTACCTCATTCTACAAGAACCTCACAATTTTCTCATCAGACTCAAACACTTGCCAATGGGTGTTATTTTTAGGGATGGAAGGCCTTACTACCACTCTAATTTGTTGCTCTTTCTTCCCCTTGAGATTCCTCGGCACATCATGAGATGCACCTATTGCTACAAGTCTATCAACATGTCTATTTTCTTTTCTAGGGATGTTTTGGATGTTAAATGCATTGAAACCTTCAAGAAAATCCCAAACTCTACGTTTATAAGATTTGAGCAAACCTTTTTTGGTGATATTATGATTTCTCACTTGATTCACCACCAACTCACTATCTCCATATACACTTAAATCTTGGATTCCTCTTTTTTGAGCAAGTAGGAGACGTTGAATCAAGGATTCATACTCAACCACATTATTAGTGCAAGTAAATTGGATCCTAAAGGAGAAGTAGTACCTTATTTGTGCAGGAGAAATCAACATCACACTAGCTCCTGATCTATTCTTATTCCTTGATCCATCAAAGTACATACTCCATATCCTACTTACATCCTTTTTAGTCTCCACAAGATTGGGAATGAGAGCATCCCCCTCTAATATACAATATGTACCAAGGCCTGTTTCAAGGGTTTCTGGCATAGGATCAAGTTGATATGCATTAGCCCATTCATCTAAGAGAAAATTAGGTATCTCTACTAGGGAAGCAGCAAGCTCACTTACTATGTCATTCTCATCCACTTCTAGGATAGTGCAATTCATGTTGATGAGGTTAGGGGTGTAGGGATCGATATGATGGAGGGCTAGAGGCTCTACTCTGATTGAAGCTTTAGCTCCATATCTTGTTCTAAAAAACATATATGACCAATCAAAAGATATGTAACCACCTATTTGGGCAGTGAAGTCCCTTGATAGGAAAATGGAAAAATGTGGCTTGACTTCAGCCACTGATATATCTTGAGTTACAGTACAATTGAGGTAGGCATGTAGGGCCATCTCTACATTTCTAAGGATCCCTACAATCTTGACAGTACTACCATCCAACTATAATACATCCTTAACAATGGGCTCATATTTCATTTCCAAAGCATCAGCAACACACCTAGGCATCATTGAACTACTAGCCCCTGAATCAATCATACAATTGTGGACTAGTTTATCCCTTATAATCAAAGAAACATAGAATGGGGGAGGTCTAACCTTTTTGCTTGTTTCTGCCCTCTCTGATGGTTGTACTAGGCTTGTGGCACTTTCCATGTTTGGTGGCTGATCCTTTGGTTCAATACTTTCCAATTCTTGTTACAACAACCTCTTTTGCATGGGTATAGTAGCAATAGCATCCCACATAGAGATATTCACATTTTTCTTCTTCATTTACTCTACCACACTGAGTTGCATAGTGGGCACTTTGGTAGAAGCCTTGGGAGCCGCCCTTGTAGGAGCTTGAGATGGAACAACTAAAGGATCACTTACATCCTTTCTGACATTATTTTTCCTTTGCTACTGAGAAAAATTTGATTTCTCATTAACTACTTGTTCATGAGGTATTGCACTTGAAGTTGAGGCCTAATTTGGAGGAGGAGGGGCAGCATCTTCAATAGCTCTTCTCTTGCTCCTGGTTTAGTGAGCAACGAAATCTTGGTTTACATTGCAATGTTCCTCCATCTGATGGTTCATAAAAGAAAAATCACCTTGCCCTTACACATATGAGGCATCCTTAAATTTTCCTTCCTGGTATGATGGTTGTATTGCAAGCTCTTGGATGGTCAAAGCCAAATAAGATTCAACCTTTTGACACATGCAACAAGCATAGGAGTAATTGCAAGAGGGACAAAAATCTTGATCTTGAACCATGTTTTGAGGGACTATGGCCCTAGTTTGACTTGCATTTGAGGTTGAAGCATGACTATTTTGTCTATTCTGATCAAAAGAATTGTTCCCATAATTCTAATTTGGAAGCCTACCACCATTTAGAGTTTGACCTTTCAATTGATGAGCTTTATTACCTTGAGCTTGTCTTTCTAAAGTCACCACCTTATTGATCATTTTCTACATCACAGAGAAGTTTTCCTCTAGCTTCTTATCTTAGCCTTGCAATCTCTTATCTATGTTCAGACCATAGATTGCATCATCTCCTTAATCTCATCTATTCCATTTGAAGATGTGGAGGCTTGAGGGACTAGAGCAAGGGATTGTGAGGTGGAAGCTATGGGAGGAGGAGCCATTGTTGGTTGATGGTTTGGGGCATTAGGGGAAAAGGGCATAGGAAGCCTTGGAGCTAACTTACCTCCTTGTATCAATATATTTTCTGCCCTTATTGCTATGTCATAAGCGTTAGGTAAGGTATCCCCTCCCATGGTTTGGATTATAGTAGCTATGTCACTATTAAAGGGTTTAAGGTAATGCAAGAAGGCATTACTAGGGGTAGGCTTCACTGAAATAGGTATTCTATCCCATGTCTTTTGAAATCTATAGTTGAAATTAGTCATACATTCACGAGGGGCTCTTTTTATGGTAGTCAACTGCTCTAAAAGCGACAAATGATCACTTTTGTCCTCAAAATGTTTGCATAGTCTTGCTCCTAACCCATCCCAATCTGTTATAGAACCATGAGCTAAGCCTCTATACCATTGTAATGCTTTTCCTTTTAGGGATGAGGCTAGAAGCCTAATTGCAACATCATCTTCTATAATGCCATGGATATTACAAATATTTGAAACCTCTTATATATGTTTTAAGGGGGAAATGGAGGTTTCACTAGTAAACTTTGGCATACTTTTGAGTGCAACTATTGGTATGTCATGCCTTTAGGCCAATAAGAGAGGACTGCCACCATTAAAAGTGGCAAAAGCATGAGCCCTAGGCTATGCCATATAAACAAGTGATTTATTGATATGTGTTGATGGTAATCTAGGCTGAGATCTAACAGTAGGAGGATTAGAGATAGATCTTTCAGGTGTACTTGTTACTATTGCACTCCTAACTAGTGATAGAGATACTCTAGTCCTTCTTCTAGGATTTGAAAGTGAAAGCTCTTGGTACTAAAAATTACCTCTAGAAGATGCCCTTGTTTCTACCTTGGGCATGAAATCTTGCAACTTTGGTCTAGAACCAGATGTGTTTGAAGCTTAGAGTCACCAAGTTCTTTGAAGGATGAGCCCCTTGAAGGCCTGAATACTGAAGCCAGAACTATCTCCTCAGTACTAATCTTGAAATCTTTCTTCTTGACACCAGTAGACTTAAAATTTTCTAATATGAGTCCCACCGAGTGTGCCAAAAACTGTTGTCATAGAGGTTTGCACCCTTGTCTAAAGTCTTACTTAAGGACAACCTTGTGAGACATGGAAACAACATCCAAGCTATGGGACTTGAACTGTGAGGTTGAATCATCAAAGAAGGCTGGCTTCCTCTTATTATTAGGGTGCACGTAACTATTCTTGGAGAGGAAAAGGGAGAAGGAGAGCATGGAAGTGTATCTACCTATTCTAATCTAAGGAGGTGATGCACCAAAATAGAGTGTTCAAACCAATCTCTGCCCATACATGCACTATTGAAGCATTATGACACCCAAAAGATATACACATTCAAACTTATTTTAATCTAACAACCGCATGCAGATTAGAAACCTAGATGAATGACACAAGGAAAGAGAAGATTCTCTTATATATCATTCATAGGCCAAAAGAGATATAGTCATGTAGATTGTAGACCTCTACAAAACATCAATGAGAGGCAAAAGATTCTTTTACTTTCACATTAATGGCTGAAGGAGATAAGGTAGGATGTCATATAGTTTAGAGGCAAAGGGAATTTTACACTAAAGATTTGTAGAGCAATATCAGAGAAATTAGAGAAGGTTTGATCTTTTCAAAATTACAAAAAATTTCCTTTATAGATCAAGCATAACTAAGATTTTCCCTCCAAAACTATCCTGTAATGACTACCATCAAGGCTCTAGCAAGAACAATCATGGGGATTTGAATAAATCTAATCTAAGTATAGCTTTTGGTACCATGAAATCTGATTTTAACTAAAATAGGGCCTTGAGAGGACAGAAATGGTGCCATAATTGTGCTCTGACCAAGTAGATAGATTGGATCAGGGTGGTAGAGTGTCTTTGCATTCTTCGCATTCACTTTTGGTGGTTGGAATCAATCATGAAGATCAAATTCATGCAAAAACCCTGGCTTTCCTTCATTTCTAGCTTAGGAGTCAGTAAGGTCAGCGAGTCAACCGAGATCCACAATGAGAATGAACCACGTGGGCCAATGGTCCTTTATCTTTTCACCACCTTGCATGGTCTCCTCGAGTTGAGCATCTATTCATAACTAACTGCGCCACCCCAAAACACTGACCATGGTGGTTTGGCCAAAACCCTGACTATGGAAATTATTTTAACCACTGTCATTAACTATCAATGCTACCTAAGCCACCAGGACATGCGTCCTTTTCTTGCTTTCTTGTATTACTTAAAAACCTTGCAGCTCCATCTTGCGGGGATGCTTTGATCATGGATCTTGGTGAGATTGATGATTGTGAAGATGTTTTCCTTTACTATACTGACCCCTATTAATTTTTTCCCATGGACACTTGGCAACAGGGTGCTTGCCTACATTACTTATCTTCCCCGCAACTTCATCTTGCGAGGGTGAACCAACCATCGATAGCTGAAGATCCAACGATGCCCATAACTGTGTGTTTGAGACTTGATGAAGACCCTATGATGTCACCCAAACACACATCGGGAAAGGGCTTTCCCACAAGGTTTAACTCCCCTGCAACTCCATCTTGCAAGGAAGCACCCGTCATTGACCTAGCAATATCTGACAGTAAATAAAGCTCATGTCTCAAACATCTTCTATGACCCTCCAAAGAAAAGGGACCCACCTGCCACATGGTAGAAAGAGGCTTCCCCACAATACTTAAAACCACTGCACCTTCATCTTGTAGGGAAGTTGGGACCATAGATCATGGAAGATCTAATGGCAAGGAAGGCTGCACACTGGTGGCAATGAACTTAGGGAAATAAAGAAATAACATAAAGTTTTTCATTTGATTTATTTTTATTTTTATTTTTATTTTCATAGGCGATTGAATATTATTAAACTAGGCAACTAGCTATTGGATGGGCTAACTTTTGAATTTGAATTTGGCAACGCAAATTTGGACAACAATAACTTTGGGTCATGTTCCTAACAAGGTTTTCATGAAGAAAATTTCAATAAGTGATAACTAAATGAATTCATGGGTAATAAAACTAAGATAATAAAATGTGACATACCTATATGATTCATCTGAGGGTATGTACCTATACAGTTCATCTGAGGACAAGTGTTTGTATGGTTCATTCGAGGACATAGTGTGATAGCCTCCCTAGGGAAACCTAAGAAAGATTTTTAGTATGATACTTAGCTTGATAATCCCAAGCAATCTACTAACCACTAGAGTCTATACATAGTAGACCCATAGAGTGTTTGACCAGGACCTATTGTATTGCATTGTCTCGTGATTTTGGTTTTAGTCCTCTATAATATTTGGCATGAGTGTTAGCCATGGATGATTGTATTGTATGTTTTTTTGGTTGGATCACTATCTCCATTAGCATGGTAGGAGTGAACCTATGGGCTCCACGTGGTTGGGAGGTGTAGCTACCTATACCACTATTGGGTACTGGCATACAAAGTTGGTCTTCCTCCATGTTCAATTCCAGAGTTGGATGTTCACATGGTTCTACATATCATTCCAAAGTATGTTCACTTCTAATTTTGTTATTTTCATTTATTGATATAGTTGATTTATGCTCATTTATGTTCATTACAATGTTACTTTCTTCCCGATTACATTAGATGTTATAGATTAGATGCTATCATTTAGATGTTAGAATTATTTGATCTTCTTTATGCTTTCAGTGTTTACTCATCACATAAAATGGTTCTAGTACTCCCTGGTGTGGAGGTTCTAACTCTATTTTCCTTCTAGACTAACAGTCACCTTTTTCTCTACAAACCTGGGTGACATAGGTTCAACATTGGAGATACTAGAAAAGTATCATATGGCTATAGAAAGAAATATAGTGTGATACTAGAAAGTATCACATAACAATAGCCAAGTGTATCATGCAATATTTGTAAAGTATCACATGATAATAGGAAATTATATCACATGATACTGAGAAGTACTATACGGTAGTTGTAAGAAGTATCACATGATACTAGAAAGGTATCACCTAGTGATAGTGAGTAGTAGCATATAGTATTGGAAACTATCACATGGTTTTTGTGCAAAAACTTTCTTAGGAAAACAAAAAGTATTTTTGGACATGTTGAACATGTTTCAAAGAGTGTTTTGGATACCCTATGGGGTTGGGACCCTTCCTAGGTTTGGATGATTCATAGATTAGTGTTTCTTTCTTGTTTTAGTTTCATAGTTGGTTATTGATGTTGATCTCAGATTGGTTTTGACAAGTGAGTGTCAACACACTTAAGCCATTTACTTAGTTCATGCCAAACTAGTAATACATGCTAAGAAAAACATATAAATGTTAGACCATGTCAAGTTGTAATGAGTGTCGAGTCACTCATGTGTCGAGTAACTCTAGTTTTGAGTAGATAAACCATGCCAAGTGATTCTATCATGTCCCCTTTTCAAATAATTAAAAATAATAATCTTTGCTAAGGCAGGCAGGCCCAAAAAGGTGAAGTTTTGGAAAAAGGGGATAATATTTGGAAGCTAATAGACTAATAAATGAAGATTATTATTAAAATATGTTTTATTAACCCCTCTTGTACGTGAGTTAGGGTTATGCCCTCTTTTAAGGGGTTTGGAGGCATTTTGGGCTGATTCCAAAACTTGATTTTTGCTCATTTTCTTTGTTATTCTTCAGAGGCTGCCAAACCTGTGGAGAAGGAGACCCAAGAATGGGAGTTTGCAAGTTTCTAGGGAGACCCAAGAATGGGAGTTTGCAGGTTTCTAGGAAGGATAAGGATGGGAATTTGAAGCCATTCCATGTGCATGCTCATGCAGAGTTTGCTTTTGTGCTGAATAGTGCAGATTTGTGGGTTTTCGGGTGTATATTTTGTAAGAGTTTGGTGTTTCTAGTTGAGTATTTCATATCAGTTTGGGTTGCTGCTGTATATCAGACTTTTAAATATTAAAATAGAGCTTAATATATGTATTTGGATATGATTATACTTCTATGATATATTATTAAGTTTTTGTGGTGATTCTGGGCTATATTGTGCTATTTTCGGGAGCCCGATGAGCATTGTTTTTGTCCTCCGTTTGGGAGCTATTGTGTGCATGTTATACAGATCTGGAAATGAAATTTTATAGGCTATTATTATGCTCAAATTTCTTTAAAAATTTTCACTTTCAGATTTATTAATAATAGGTGAAGCTATGAAGCTTTTGGCACTATTTTTGGCATACCCGATTTGGGGTTTATTGAGAAATTGGTGGATCTTTGAAATATTGGTTGTTTGATCTTAAAGATCTGATTAGAGGTTGGAAATATCATACAAAATCAGTAAAGGGAAATTTTAGTGGTATTAGAGCCATGATCTTGCTAGCCTGAGAGTTTGTAGAAGTTTGCATGTCAGTTTTGACAACTACCCAGATCTTGCATGTCATAATTTATGGTTGCATGTTGCTTCTAATCATTTGCATGTCAAAATTTATGGTCGCATGCGACTAAGTGAAAGAGAAAAAAGATATTTTCAGCAAGAAAAGAATAAATAAATTTTGATCAAACCTCCAGTTGAAAGTAAAAGTACAAAATCCAAGGAAGGGAAAAGTATGGATGATCCAGATGAGATGGCAAAGAAATTCTTCCAAGACATCCAAAATACTCAGAAGAAAACAGTGGATAGTTTGACAAAAACTAGAGAGGCTTTGTGAATATTGACAGAAAAACTACAAGGAGTTGCATCTATTAATGAGAAAGGGAGCACTTTAGAGGAGCCAAGAAATCTGAAATCCACACCATCTAAATCAACCAAAACTATTTTCTTGTTTGCAGATGAGCCACCAGTACCAAATCTAGCCATTAATCCTATGGAAGAGGTTACAGGTAACTTGATTACATTAAGAGCTACTTACAATGGCTTAGATGATGACTTTCATAGTTTGGTTCCTTTTAGAGAATATGTGGATATGATGAACACTTTGATGCCCAAGAAAGAGTACAGAAGGGAGCATGACATAAGTGGAAGAGAGCTCAAAAATAAAATAAGCAAGTTTATAGCACCTACTTTTGATGGAACAAATAAAATTTCAGCTAGAGCATGGCTACAAAAATTACAGACCTTCTTCACACTTAACCCCATGAAGGAGAGTGATGCTGTTCAAATTGCAAGTCTACACTTGGAAGATGCAGCCTATGATTGGTGGTATCATGGAATGACTACTCAAGGTCATGATCAAGTAACTACATTTGATGATTTTAGTCAAAGAGTGATATATAGATTTGACCTCAAGGATGATGATTATGAGGATGTTGTTGTGCATGATGGTGAGATACCTGGTAGAGATGAGCAGACATTGAGCATTCATGACTTTTCTGAGAGAGAGTACTAGGCACAATTAGATGTTTTGTCACATGAGGTTGAGGCTAGTAGTACTTCACATGATTTATTCCTCTAGCTAAAGGTGAGTGAATAAAGTATTGTGACTACATTATCTCATCATGATAGGTATGTGGAGTTAGTTGGTATTGGTCATATTACTTAGGTGAGGAGTTTGCTTGAGTTACTAGTTGATTCTAGTTTACAGATATGGACTCAAGATTGTTATATTAGCATTTGGGATTCAGTTGACTGGAAATCTTTAACACTTTTTGGTAGTAGTGATTGTTTGGGTGCTATCATGGATTTGATTAGCAGATTGCACGATGTTGTCTTTTCTTGTGATAGCAGCTTGTCCAATGTTGGTATTAGTTTCTATACACCAGTGTTGGGCTTTGTTCATATATCCAATCAACCATTTTTGCTGGAATGTGTTGATGGTCTTTCATATTTGGTAGTGTATATAGATGAGTCCCAGGGTCATATTGGAATTGATGACATCTAGGAGGATGTAGTGGGCAATTTTGAAGACTTAGTTTCCTTGGCAGTTTCTTTTGGTATAGAGGAGTTGGATAGCAGTGCTATAGTTTTTGATACTCTGTTTGTTGATATGAGCTTTGGAGTTGATTCACAAGATATGGATGGTAATACTCTAGAGACTAGTAACTTTGAGGATACTCCTTTAGACAGTGCATCAGAGGAGGTTTGTAGGAGATAGTCTAGCCAGTGCCATCATGTGTCTAATCAATTGAGAGTTAGTGAGCGAGACATTGCTATCACTTGCCAGCATTTTGATGCTGCTCGTCAGTTGTTAGCCATTTATGGATGGGGTTCTCCTACTAGTGATGAGCAGGGAGGTTGTTATCTTTCCTTGACAGAGTTCAACTCTTTATGGGAGGCTATCCAAATTCTGAGATAGGATTATATGCAATTGGTAGCCAATAGAGATTATCTTATGGAGTGGGGCAGTACAACATACGATGCATTGTTGGCCAAGGAAGATGAGGTGAGTGAGCTTACTCAATAGCTTGAGGTGACTTCTAAGATTCTTGAGAGTACATAGTTGGCTTTCAAGGAGTCACAGTTTCATTTGGCTAAGGTGACCATGGAGTTAGAGCAACTACAGTCTTTACTAGATTCTGTATAGTCACAAGATGTGGTGTCTGATGATCTGAGGATGTCCATGGTTGAGATTTTCAAAGATAGTAGAGATGGGGATGCATCCATCCTTGACACTAACATTGGCATATCGGGTTCATCCCCACTAGAGTCAGGTTCAGTTGAGTTGGGTGCTGCAGTAGATTGTTGTGGTATGCTTGACATGGTGGTGACCTTTAGCACTAATGGCATGAAGACTAGAGATGTTGTATCAAAGACCATGTGTGATGTTGGTGAGCCAATAGTTGGCATGGTTCCTGCTAGTAATACTACTCCCTTGGTGATGTCTTTGGAGGTAGTAGTCAGTTCCAACTTGGTTAGTGATCGATTGCCGTTAGTTACATCTAGATTGTAGTCTAAGCCACTGACTGAGATTGGCGCATTCTATCAGTATTACATTGTAAAGTATGCTCATCAATTTACCTTTGATGACCATGTTGATGAGATGATGATACAGAGATGTACTTTGGTTCTTAGTGCTTATCATCAGTTATGGGATAGTTTAACACCTCAAGATGAGAGTTGTGATGGGCACGACATGGCGATAGGTTCTACAGTTGACAGATTGATAATGCATGACTTAGAGCAAGAGTTTCAAAGTGATGCTTCAGCGGGTGTTGTTATTGATTCTACTCCTTTGGCTATGAATTCTCCTGACTTAGTTAGCGATCAGTCACAGTGGGTTGTATCACTTGTTCAGGGTGAGTTGTTGACTGAGGTTGGTTTTTTTTATCAACATTATATTGCAAGGTATGTACATCAGTTAGCATTTGATCCTTGTGTTGAGGAGTTGATGGCAGGAAAATTTGGTTTGGGTTCCAATTCTTGTTGTTTATCTTGTGATGGCTTTTCACCATAAGGGTTGCATGGTAGTTATGGTTATGAGACATTGGTTGGTGATCTACAGAGTTGTGTTGACTGGAGGCATTGTATAGTGTGTGGATTCTCCATACTTGGTACAGTTTCATTCGGGAGCATTCACCATTGTTGCAGAGTTGGATTGTACATTCCGTATAGGCCAGTGGAATGCATTGATGGTATTTACTGTGTTGGTAGTCCACTTTACTTGGGTTTTGATGTTCTAAGAGTTTGTGTCTCGTGGGTTTCTGATTGTGGAAGTTGTGATTTTGGAGTTTGGTTAAGCTATAATTGTCAGTTTGATTATGGATTCCTCTTGGTCATATTGCAGAGGATATTGCAGGAGCCTATGTTAATTGGTAGTAGTATAGTTCATGACTACATTTAGGATCTAGGTGGATTGATTAGTTTATTGTTCAATCATTTCTTGAGGACAAGAAATGTTTGGGAGGGGAGGACTTGTCATGTCCCCTTTTCAAATAATTAAAAATAATAATCTTTGCTAAGGCAGGCAGGCCGAAAAAGGTGAAGTTTTGGAAAAAGGGGATAATCTTTGGAAGCTAATGGAATAATAAATGAAGATTATTATTAAAATATGTTTTATTAACCCCTCTTGGATGTGAGTTAGGGTTATGCCCTCTTTTAAGGGGTTTGGAGGCATTTTGGGCTGATTCCAGAACTTGATTTTTGCTCATTTTCTTTGTTATTCTTCAGAGGCTGCCAAACATGTGGAGAAGGAGACCCAAGAACAAGAGTTTGCAGGTTTCTAGGGAGACCCAAGGATGGGAGTTTTTAGGTTTCCAGGAAGGCTAAGGATGGGATTTTGAAGCCATTCCATGTGCATCCTCATGCAGAGTTTGCCTTTGTGTTGAACAGTGCAGATTTGTGGATTTTCAGGTGTATATTTTGTAAGAGTTTGGTGTTTCCAGTTGAGTATTTCATATCAATTTGGGTTGCTGCTGTATATCAGACTTTTAAATATTAAAATAGAGCTGAATATATGTATTTGGATATGATTATGCTTCTGTGATAGATTATTAAGTTTTTGTGGTGATTCTAGGCTATATTGTGCTATTTTCGGGAGCCCAATGAGCATTGTTTTTGTCCTCCATTTGGGAGCTATTGTGTGCATGTTATACAGATTTGGAAATGATATTTTATAGGCTCTTATGCTGCTCAAATTTCTCTAAAAATGCCCACTTTCATATTTATTAATAATAGGTGAAGTTGTGAAGCTTTTGGCACTATTTTTGGCATACCCGATTTGGGGTTTATTGAGAAATTGGTGGATCTTTAAAATATTGGTTGTTTGATCTTAAAGATCTAATTAGAGGTTGGAAATATCATACAAAATCAATAAAGTGACATTTCAGATTCAAGTGCCAAGTAAATAGTGGATGCCTAGTAGTTCAAGTGTCGAGTCATAAATAGAAATACAATGTATGCTAAGCATCAAAGACTTTGTATGCTAAGTGACATAGTTTGCACATATTTGATTGTAATGGCACAAACAACTATGTAAATTATTTTCAAGCCAACTTAAGAATAGATCTTGAACTTTTGGAGATAAGGATGAATCTATATGTAGATTCCCTATGCAATTACATGCAACCAATTAGAAAATGGGAAGGCTAAAGTGGAAAAATGGATGAATCTTACTCATAGATTCATACCTAACCCTAAGCCACTAGATTTTTCTTAAGGAGGATGAAGCCCTAAAATCTTAATAATGATGAGAACAATATACAAGGGGTGAATGATCAAATATAGTTTAAAAGAGTATTCAAGGTGACTTAGTAGTAAGAGTGAATTGTAGAATCAATTAAGTGAAGAATAGAGGATAGAGAAGGATACACCATTGATACATCAGATCATAAAGGATCAATTAGAGATTGTGTAGAGGTGATATGTTACTAGGCAAGCAAGTACCAACCATAGGATCTATGCTAAGACATTTTAATAGGTGATTTTAGTTAAATCTCTTAACAAAGTAGTCCTAATAGGTTGTGTGAATCCTTTAATAGGGCACTTACTTAATTGTAAATTGAAGTTCTCTAACCAAGAACACTTCTAATAGGGTGTTGAAATCCTCTAACAAGGTGGGACTTAACAGTCTTTGTAAGCCTTTAATACGGTAGGCCTTTCATAGGCAAGTCATGATGCATGGTCAAACCATTGTAACCTTAATTAAATACACTTTATTGCTATAGTAGTGAAGATTTTTTGGTGTCATCCCCACCCCAATTTTACCTTCTCACTTGGAGCATTTCTGGGTAATCATATTTGGTGTTATGTGTGTGTTTGATTACATGTTTACATGATTGATGCATATGCTTTATATGTTATTTCAGTATATTAATGCATGTGATGAATGAATGGTGAAAGTTTTATGGGTCCAAGTTTAAACTCCTGATTCACCCCCCCACTCTTAGAAGTTTACTCTATTCCAAATTGTAATTCCAACAATTGGTATTAGAGCCTAGTTCTCTAAAAGAGAAGATTTGTATCCTAGAGGAAAGATCTTGAAATGGAAGTATACAAGCTGGGAAAGACTATTGAGAACCAAGAGATTGAAATACATCTCATATTACATCAATTGAATGAGGCAAGAGAGGAACTAAATAAATTTTTGAAGAGAAGGAAAGAGATTACTATTGCAAAGAATGACACAAAATACAAAGAGATAGTCACCACCAACCTTTTTGTAAATGGTAACTCTAGTGAATTTGATGCAGTAGTTGTAGATCTAATGGAAAAGAGTAGAATCCAAGCTAAGGAAATTAGAAATCTCAAGAGAGAAAGAATCACAAGCTATACTACTATGTGAGGTGACTAAACAAAATAAGAAGGCCATGATTGAAGAAGACAAAAGAATTCTAGCAAATAGATTGGAAGCAAAGTCAACAGAACTAACCAAGATCTCCAACATGCAATTAGATACTCTAAGTCAAATGATGAATGCCAACTATGAACTGAACATCAAGGACATTGAAATAACCACATTAAAGTTGCAAAATGAACAATTGAAGAATGATTTGAAAAGAGAAAAATAATTTGCTAAAAGTCTCAACAAGCCAAATGAAGCCATCAAATACTTTGAACAATTACTAAGATCCCCTAGATCCAACAAAGACACATCAAGATTGGGCTACATAAGCACTAAACAAGGAGAATCATTCAAAGTCACTAACGACAGGAACATCAAAGGTAAAAAATCCAAACCTACTTGTAATAATTGTGGTCACAAAGGAACAACTACTAATATGTGTAGGAGTAACGATACAAATCAAAATCTCAAGCCTCAGAACATGAATCATTATCATAAGTGCAACAAGCAAGGTCATTAGGCACATCAATGTATAACCAAGACCATGCATACACAAATATTTGAAGGATATTGCTATAACTATTAGAAGTATGGGCATAGATCCTTTGAATGCAAATCCAAATCCATGTGGTCATCAAACAAACCTGCAAAGGTAAGAAGCTATCGAAACATTTATAATTGGGATTACAATATAAGATATAGCTATCACTAGTGTCAAGAATATGAACATGTTCCTAAGAATTGTATTAGAACACACTTCAGTGGTAGCCAAAAAAGATGGTTGACTCAAACTACATGTTTTAGTTGTTTGAAGACTGGTCACATTAGTAAGCATTGTCCAACTAGGTCAAAGGCACCAAGTTGTGAATTTGATAAAGGCAAAGGAAAGGGAAATGTTGAACACATCAAAGATGAGATGAACAAGACATGGATAAAGAAAGATGCTTGCAACACATCAAATGCAAAAGGAATCACTTCACCCAATGGGTCAGGTGATCACACCTCATCAAATTGAACAAACAAGAGGTATGTGGGATTAATATTCAAGTGTAATATTATACATCAGTTCCAAAGGGAGATAGTAATGAAAAGATTATATTAGCATGAATAAAGATGTAAGATATTATTGTAAATTCAAGTTAAATCTTCAAATTTTTCATGTTGTTTTCAAACATGAAATGTTTTCTATGTATGCCGAGTGGAATGGTAGTTGATGTTGAATTGCTAACCTAGCTAGTTGACATCAAGTTTGTAGTAGCTGACAAGTAATGGTAATATCAATGGATGCCAAATGATTCTAAAATTGAATTGATGTCAAATTTATAGTTGTACAAGAAATAAGCATTAAATGCAAGGGTTTTGAAGGGAATATGATTGTTTTTCACTCCTTATTCACATTTTGAATTTGAGAAAAGAGCGAGCAGAGCAAAAGGCAATTCAAAAAATTGTTCATGGCATCTGTAGAGAATTTGATAGTGATCTCACACTAGTTCTCCAGATTTCACAAGGCATTCTTCACAAGTCGAGCTATGCAATGTTACTTTGTATAAACCCTAGTTTGATAAATGGCATCAAGCTCAAAGAATGTAGACGGGAAAGAGGTTTTAAATGTTTAGCTTATCAGTAATGAAGTCAAATAACCTATATTTAAGGCCATTATTGACATAGCCTACAAACAAGATCCTTCTAGTGCTTTATCCATGATCTTGCCAAATATCATAATGGTACAAGATGTAAGGAGATGTTATAATCGCAAAATTGGTAGCATTAGGGATTTAGAAATTAGAGAAGCATATGATAGGTTATGTGAAAATGGTGTTCTAAAGGAAGAGTATAAAATAGTTGAGAAGAAGGGTTTGATGTGTGCCTTAGATTTTCCTATTTCATTCAAAATTGAATGGATTAGAATTATTTTGAGTCAGCTACATGATGGATCTTTATGGCTGGAGGGTGGACTTTTTGGTCATGTTTTTGCATTTTTGCACTATGTCTTCACAAATATATCTTACGATGGGTTACCAGTTCAAGTCTAAAAATTAGGGTTTGGTCATAGAAATATTATTTTAACCCTAAGAAAAAGCCCTACTCTAAGTATCTTTGGGGCCCTCTATGTCATATGATTGTCATCGCATAGTTAAGCGAAATTTATTTTAAATGGCCATATTTTTTGGGAATCTTTTCTAGGCTTTTATCAATGTTTCATACAAAAAGCCTGCACTGTTAGATCTTTCTAAGATCTATGGTATTTTTTATGTCACATTAAACGATTCTAGTTGCTTTGTCTTTAGTGACATAGTGATGCAGAGCAATCATAATAATGACAATAAAATAATGGTAACAAGAATCGATAAGAAAACTGAATCACAATTTAAAAAAACACATATTTTCACTACATATAACTATCTACAAATTACAAAGTGGATGGCTCTCTGGCTGCTGCCAGAGAGCCATTTGTAGTTCCTCTATTCATGCACTCTCTATCAAACTATTATCTTTTCACCCTTATCTATTCTCTATCTTGATCACATTATGAGATGATTTATTTAAAGATCATCTTTAATGGTTACAAACCATTCTTCAACTACTCGAGTCCATTTTTGTTCCTTTTGGAATTTTGGGAGGTGTCCCTACATCATATTGCTAGACTTCAAATGTTTCCATGTCCCATGGAAATGAGGTGGAAGACAAATATGGGCCTTGTCACTCGGATCACTACATCGACACCTCTATTGATTCCTTTTCACTATCAACCAAATCCCATCTATGGAGTTATCCTAGTCGCCTCCATGGTGCTTCCCATTCCTCAGTCCACTCCTCCACACTGCATCACAACCTCTGTCCCTCACCTGGGAGTCCATCATTCCTCTCTCCCTAGTCTATTGGCGACAAAAAAGACCATTTTCTATGGCCTTTGGTAGACCTTCATGTCCACCCCCTACAGCTAAGTGAACCAGCACCAATCTGCAACCACAAACTTCATACCAAGAATCCAAAACAACCACAATATTGCCTGGTGTAGATCACTTTCCATCTACACACTCAAAATATTCTAAGCTCTGATACCAATATGATGAGGAGATAAAAAAAAAAAGCCTATAATAGGCTCAATATTGGATGGAAAGAAGAAACTAAAAAAACTATAGGGAAAACACCAAATATGAACAACACCTTACAGGTTACACGTGTTCATTCATGGCAAGCACATAGGGATGCTGCCTTACCAAACACATGTTTCTTCAAACTGTAGCCCATTCCTGCAAATGGCCATGAAGAAAGTAATGTACATTCCTCCTACCCGCTCTCCATGACACTTAGGCCACTTCACATGGTGATTATGCGAGCAAGAGGCATTACAGCCCAATTTAATTTCTAGAGATTCTAGTGTGAGTCTGCTTTCTACAACAATAACTTCTACTAAAAGAAAACAATGCTACTACTACTATTTTATTAAGAAAACAATAGATATGATATGCATCCCTAATCAATTTGCAGTGTGAACAACAATAAAAACCAAGTAGAAAGAAAGCACTGCAATATTATTTATTTCATCTATTTAGGGCTGGATAATAATCTTCTCAATATCTCAGTCCTTCTTTACACAAAAAAGAAAATCTCAAATCATACCCTCCCAAAAGATTTTGGAGAGAATTTATAAACAAAGCCAAACAGTTAAGAATTGGTTTTGGCAACCACTGGACCCGTAAAGGTTTTGTTTAAACCTTTACTAAAGTTATAATGAAATATTAAATTAAGACCTAAAATTAAACACCACCCCAAATGCAATGCAAACCCTAAAATTTAATAATAACAAAAAATATTTAAACACCATCACAATTGCAAACCAAAAATTCCTGTGCACAGCACTTGCTCTTGCAGCACATAGCAACCAAGTTTTTTGTTACCCCTAGACCCAACTAACATTTAATGTAAACTTTTCATGTTTCATCTAGCACCATCAAATATCTCTAAACTTAATGGAGGTTGCTATGTCACAACTAAAAAATAGTAGAATCTCACTGGTAGTGATATAGCACCTTCCCAAAAAATGAACCATAGTAGGACCAAAAGTAGATTATAGTGCCGAGACTTAGCATGTCATTAATAAGTCATACCAGCATGGAAGTTTGTTAGAGGTGTTAGATGTAGTAATTGGATCTTGAGTGAAGACTTTTCATTTCTTCCTTCATGGTGATGGTTTTCTAAAAGATAATGGAAGTTGCTATGTCGCAACTGGAAAACTTATGATTTTGGCCAGTAGCAACATAGCACCTTCTCGATAAAGTGAAAGGCAGTGAGATTAATGTATGTCAAGTGCCATAAAATTTTATTCTTTATCATTAATGCACCATGTAACTCTCATAGAATGTTAGAAGTAATCAATGCAATATCAGTGGTAAGAATGTACATCTCCTTTTCTACTAGAAATTTTCAAATGACTCAGAGGTCACTATATCATGACTGGAAAACTTATTGTTTTGGTTAGTAGTGACATAGTGCCTTCCAAGTAAATAAAAACATGGTGCGAACAAAAAAGGAGGTGGTACAAGAAAGATAATTAATACTAATATTTTTCCAACATTTCAAGGTGATATCTTGTCATATATTATGTGGATTATGTGGATTTTCACTTAGGAAGAAGGCAAATGAATAGTTAGAACTATCTAATCAAAGTGCATCAACAACTATCACCAAGTCGCTACGAAGAGTTGCTTGATGTTTATCCCATGCAACATGGCAACCAAAGGAAACAACACATAGGCCCACCATAGCTTAAGTAAGATGATTTCAAGTTCCTCACCATAAGATCTAAATTGTATCGATGGTAGGTGCTAAGTCATTATGAGAAATTGTTTTCTTTTTAATGGTAGTGACATGGCGACCAAAGGAAGAAATGAAGGGCCCCACCATAATCAAAGCATTGTTGAAATGCACATAATCAGATTATAATGAGTTGATGATGGTTTCTATGTTGCATAAAGAAACTGTTCACTATTTAGGCATAGTGACATAGTGAGAATATGACACATGTCCCCAAGTGTCAGTCGGTCCAAAGAAGGTTGCCAACAATAAAGAGAGGCTTATGTAGAGAGAGCTTATTGGATTTACTTCCAACCTAGCAAGTAGAAAATGAGTCATCCTTGATTTTATCCCTAGATCGTCAAATTTTTTTGCAATTAATAGTGTGCTTTTAAAAAAGAAGAAGGTGTTTCCACCCAATTCTCCTTACAGTTCATTTATGAAGATTGAAAGCTCCTTGTGTGAACCAAGAACATAATATATTATAGAGATTTCACTAATTTTTGTCCATGCAAAAAAAATTCAAACTTACAAAGAGCTCAAAGCTATTGAGAAATTGTGCTTGGCGATTAACATGTGAAGAAATTTCCATTAATCATGGTGTGTTGCCAAATTATAGTTATAGAATAGTGATGAGCAACTAAGTTTCTTAGTCTCCTATATATTAAGCTTTCTAGTATTCTACAATCTTAGTCATCATGCCTCCAAAGAAAGTTTTCTTAGGTTAATTAGATTATTTATCTAGAAACATATGTGATGATCTCCTTGAGTTATTGCCTAAGTCCACAAATGAATCTGGTTAGGAGAAAAAATTAACTTCTTTAAACCCTAGACTCAAGATTGTTGGCAGACTGTATGATAAGGGAAATTGAGTTAGAGATGCAAAAACTTCTCAAACAAGGATTTTCCTTTTGAAAAAATGGTTCTCACAAAGGAAATTATTTGCTCCTCATGAGGATATTGGGAACTTTGAATTGGGAAAACTAGTGGTTCCTGGTGTTTTTATGGATTATGACTTATTAGTGGCTATTGCCAAGAATTATGACCCAATAATTAGAGTAGTGAGAAGGTTGGATGATGAATGTTTTATCACAATAAGTGCTGAGGAAATTCAAGAAGTTTTTCGTCATGAGCCACTCTCAGATTACCATATACCAATTGACCTACAAGAATTGGAAAAAGAATATCAATGAAAAAAAGATAAGATCAGGTAGGGCACATTGAGGGAACACATAGGCACAATTGGGAACCTACCAGTAATCACAACATCTACTAGGGAACCTTTTAAAATAGAATAGTTCACTTCCCAAGCTATGGAGATATATATGACTTTGTGTAGAGTTTTTGGTGAGGATAAACATAATGTCTAATTTTATGTATATGATGGCTCAAATTTCATCTTTTGGTGTTGATATTATTTTTTATTTTGCCTCCTATTTAGCATAATAAATCCATATAGGCTTGGTTGGAATTTCTAAGAGCAAGGTAGAAAAAACTTTTGGTCACTACTCATTACTGATGCATATGTTCTTGTTTAAAGGAGTGACATATTTTGGGAAAGAAATGGTTTTGAATAGAGAATAGGAGGGAGAAGCTCTGCTAGTTCAATTATGGAGTGCATTATGACTTGGGATGCAAAAAAGGCTAGTATTGTTAGGTTTGATAGATACTTTTCCTCAAATTTAAGGTGCCTCTTATTAAGGGACAATCCCAGAGTTCCTAGGGCACTAATAAATCTCATCAAGCCCATGGATAATCCTATTGGTATGAAAGTATCACATGACTAGGGAGATATTATACCATATCCTATTTCAACTATTTTTAGAGTTTATGGTTTCCAAGGGACTCCTCATGTATTTCTCTACTAAGTGCCTCCAAAAGTAGGGTTAGCTAAGATTTTGTGGCAGCTAGGAGGATTGGAGGAAACTTATTTGGATAGAGGAAGTAGAGGCTCAATTTTCCCAACTTGTACTGTAGCCCACCATTTTGTAATTACAAAAGGTGGTTGGTTGTTTTTATACAAGTTTCTAGACCAATATAAGATGGCTATGTCCCATGCCCATTTTTGTGATACTGAGGGATTTTATGATCTAGTTTTTAGAATTAGGGTTAAGTTTGGTTCCATAAAGCATGAGCCCTATTTCCCAGAGGATATAATTAGGAATGAGTTCTCTTTGTAGAAGCAAGAGACTAAGAAGAAGTGGAGAGTTTTTTCCAAAGTTTTGGAATTTATTCATTGTTTTGACAAAGATTACAAGCCTCTTGATAATGCAAAAATGGAGACAGACAAAATAAATAAGCTCATGCTTACCTTTCTTCAAATAATGGAACCAATGAATGAGAAGAAATAATTTTTTATCAATACTTATGCAATTAAAGCCAAAGAGGTCATGAGGAGATTGCCATTCACTCCCAATGTTGGAACATGACCATTGATTTTCAATAAAAGACCTGGTTATGATATAATTTAGAACAAAAGGAGCTTTATAGATAAAGATAAATATATAGCAATATCTACTAGTGTAGCCTTAGAGGAAATACCTGATGAACCCTCGTCTAAAAGGAAAAAGATAATAAGGGAATAGGTACCTTAGGTTGAAGCTTATTCACCTACACAATACCCATTATAAATTGGAGATGAACAACTCACTAGGGAGCAAATAGAGCAAATGGGATCCCAAGGGGAAATATTCATCACATAGGCTGAGTTGGAAGAAGGAAATCTATAGGAACCTCTAATGTCAAGCTTAGAATTGACAATAGTAGAATATAGAGGAAAGTAGCTAGATCTTGTAATTGAATAGGTCCGCCATGAGTTTTTATCTAATGATAGTTTTATTAGAACAAGAACCCTTTACCAATTTGCATGGAGAGAAAATATGGGAAATATGAGGAAAAGTGCAATAAGTTAAGAATAGAGTATCCAAAAATGGAGGAGGTAGCCATATAGAATCAAATAAAAGATGAAATGATGCAAGAATTTGAAAATATAACCTCCGAAGAAGGGAGATAGATGGTAAAATAATCTACTATTCTACTACTATCCAATTGGGATATAGCAGATGCCTTAGTTTTTAATTCTATTTTAGGAAAGTTAAATATAAAAGATCAAGGGAATAAAGAAATAAAAGGTGCCAAATTCAGTGAGGACCAAGCTACATTAGTCATTTGGTCAGTAAGAAAAGGATCTAGAATTGGCTCCTCTTAGCTTGATAATACTATATTGATAGGTAGCATTATTGTGAAAAGGGTGGAGGATACTACCAATATAGAAGCTGCATGTCTGGGTAAGGAATTATCTAGTTTGAATTTGGCCATAGCTAAAAGAGAAGAGAAGGCAATGTTTGAATTGCAAAATAAATATGAAAAGGTTCTAGAAGCCTACAATAAAGAAGTTCAAAGAATAATTAAACTTGAGAATAAGGTGGTGGAATGATCTACTAGGCCAAGGATTACATACCCTCACCCACTAGTGGAGCCTTTTAAATCCACTCCCCTTATTGAGATTCCTGATATACCATAGAGGCCATAGTATTATACAATTGAAGATTTTGAAGAAGAGAAGAGAAAATTGTGGGCCTTACATGTAGAGTTAAATGTTTAGTATGAGGACAAACTAAGAAACACTCTCATGTATATGGTTAATAAAATTGAATGGCCATTTTTTTATGATCAATTAGCAAGGGCAATAAACATATGGGAGGAAATAAAATAAAGTGATGAAATTTTGAAACCCATTGTCAATAAGTGGAGTAAGAGAAGGAAAGAGGTCACATTGTTGCATTATTCTTTTATAAGACCTTCACATGACCACATTGAAAAAACTAATGTTGTTATTAGTGATCTTTTAGAATTTGATGATAAAAGAGTTGAGTTGTAGAGAAGAATTGTTAGCTACTTGGATAAGTATAGAAGTGAAAATTTTTATTTATTCCCATTTGCTTTGGATAAGAATAATAGATTGAAAAGTAAGGATGAACGAGCCAATAATTAGATAACTTATTTTTTTTGAGAATAAATAGAGTCACTAATGAAAAAGGACATGCATAGTGGGCAACCACAATAGACAAAATTGTGAAGGTCCAATTATTCTTTGATTCTTTAAAACAAGATTTTGTTAGCATTGACAAAGTGGCTGATTATGTAATCAAGAAGCAAAATAATATTCTATAGTTTAACTGGCCAGATGACACACTTTTTGACAAGTGGATGGTAGATATTGTTTTTGATGAGCAGTGAGAAGAAGTTGAAAGTGATGATGATGAGATGGATCAAGATGAAATACAAATCATTGATGCACCTTTAGGATATTAGAGGAAAGAAGAAGACAAAGAAGGGAAACCATCTCAAGTGGAAAGTACTATGGACCAGATGGATGATGTGCCTGAAACAAACCCAGATATAACTGTCATCTTGATAGTACATGATGATATATGTGGAAATGCCCAAGTTGAGGTAGATTTGTAAGAAGTAGAGCCTAACACATCATTGGAAAACTTGATGCCTACATATGCTGAAGATTTAGAAGAGAAAAAAGTGGATCATGGAATTTTTAGCATTTGAAATGTAATAGAAAGTAGGCCTATCAAAAGGAATACCCTGATGAAAAGTTGTTCTGTTACACACAATTTTATCTTTTTGTGATAGTTTTAAAATGTAAATATCTTTTGTCAAAAGGACAACTATCAATTCTCTATGCTAGTAGCTTTTTGCATCTCACATTATATAAGTGAGATTCCAAGGCTAGGGAAAGGGTCCAAATTATTATCTTTCTAAGCTTTTACTAATTCTATCTAGTCCAACTTTTCTTGATATATATCTTGTGACATGTTTTCTCTACAATTTTATGAGAATTCATCAACTTGATAGGATTTAGATGTTTTGTCTTGAGTCATTTTGAGTCTTATTCAACTATATACAATTTTTCAAAATGAAATTAATACAAAGATGAATTGTCCCCACATCTTTTCTAGTTGAATCTTGTCTCCATTTTATTATATGGTTATCTTGAAATTGTATGAGCAAGTCTTGTTCAATTGAATGCAATTAAGTCAAATTGTATGCCAATTACTATTGCTTTTAATTCAAAGAATTAAGTAAATGCTTTAGTAAGATTGATAGGATAGCCATGGTAATAGGAGGGTTTTTTATAAGAATGAATTTTAGTAAGAATTGTTAATAACATTGATTGTAATGTAGTCAATTAGATCTATGAATTGAATAGACACTAAAGCCCATTGATAAGGCACTGATCTGATTATTTTAGTCTATAGATGGAAAGATCATAAGTAATCATCAAGTTTAAATTTAAATTCAATTTTTTTTTGCTGTTCAAAGAGTTATCAATGCTGGTTAGCACTTGTTTACACTTAACTTCTAAGTTGTAGTTAGTTGTTGTGGCTAGAATTATCTATAAACCTAAGTAGAAAGGTGACCATATCTACTTTTAAGGGATGTATGTTATTGTAGATTGTCATGGAATGAACTAAATCTATGTATGTTGTTAGTTTGAGAATCTTCCATCCCTTAGGTATACCCACCTTGGTTCTGTAGAGCCTAAAGTGTAGAAAATTAGTCTTGATTTTGTTGAAGTTGGATCTAGATAAGAAGGACATATAGATTGTCAATGGGAAGTAGTTGATCCTTAGATTTTGTGAGTTTTATTATCTTGGTATTAAGTATTTTGTTGCTTAATAGTTGAAACACACCAACAAAATGGTGACTCAACTAGGGAAAACATTCTTCACATGTGTGAAAAGTACTACAATATCTTTGGTCATGTTGTGTACATGTGTGTCAGCTCATTTTTCAATATTGCTAATGGTTATAGTGGGCTTGTTTTAGTGAAAAACCTTGAGTATTTAAAAAGAGAGAGACAACCCTAGTGCCACAAATGTACATTGACATACACAACCTATTAGAAGTGTCTTATCTATCAGGCAATAGTTACAGTCTTGTGTCCTTGGTGATTGGTTCCTCTGTGTGTCAGATAATTTTGTATTGTTACTTTTCCCTAGAATAGGGTGGTGACTCAGTCAAAGTTTTGAAGGTAGTTCTTGTTTAATAAGTGATCCCCTCAAATAGTTGACAAAAGAAAAAACACAAGAGCCTATATGAGAGCCAATCTTGATGTACCAATGTATATCGATTTACCTCAAGGTGGTAGGAATAACTTGAATAAGAAAAAGGTAGATCCAAATCCTACCTAGAAACCAAGAGGTAGTATATCAATTAATTCTCAATACCAACTAGTGGTAGGAAGAGAATCCTCTTCACTCAGCTTTGAATCAGAAACCACAAGGCTCTTAGAAGGAATATTTAGTACCCCATTACAAGATGAAAGAGTCTACCAGGATAAGAATATGTCACCAGTAGGAAATGCATCACCTAGGAAAGATTTGATAGATGAGATGAACCATAGGCTAGGATATAAGAATGCATTTGAAGATCCTTTCAATCCTAGAGTAGTTCCATACATGGAAACTAATCTTATAAATCTAGATGATCCTGCTAATTCAGAAGCCACTTCTGTAGATCCTAATGAAATGCAATCAGAGATAGGAGTTTTGAAGAAGTGGGTTCCTAAGGAAGAAGCCAAGCATGCTTTTTTAGAGAAAGAAAGAGAGCAAGCCACCCTAAATGTCATTTTTGAAAGAGATAACTTACTTAGAAGGATGGTTGCTTTGAAGGAGCAAAATAAGAAGTTAGAAGAAAGGACTTCGGTCTTGCATGCTGATGTTTTTGGAGACATAGATAGTTTGAGAACCAAAGTTCAAGAACAAGAAAAGCTTCTAAGCTAAAGACAAGATAAGAACTTGTTATTTCCCAAATTCAACCCTACAAGCCTATCCAAAATGACTAGGTAGAACCTACTATCAAGTAGATAGATAAAGGAAAAAGTAAGGCTATAGGAATCCAAATAAATGAGCCCAAGCATTAGCAATTAAATTTGCAAACCCTCCAGTGTCAAAGTTAGATCTAGATCTAGAAAAGGCCAAGAAGGAGAAGGAAGATCTTGCTAAAGAGCTTGAGAAGGTTGAAAATGAAGCTCTGGCTATAGAAACTAGGAGAAAAATTTAGTTCATAAAGTCCAATTATGCCTTGGCTTCATGGCCAAACTTATCCTCCCAAGTACAACTTTTGTACCTGCTTTTGGACCAATAATTTCAAATTAGGGTAAGTCTTAGTCTACCCCTACTTCATCATCCACTATTAATACTTAGATCCCTATTGTACAAACTCAACAATCTCAAAGTGTCATTCTTAACCAAGCCAATGTAGCAAGTACCTCAAATGTTGCTAGTTTACAGAAGAAGTCCATCTACATGGAAAAATACAAACAGATGTTATTTGTAGGCATTTCTAGTTCTCCACCCCCTATATCTTTTAACTTAAGAGATAAAGCTCTCAAGTTCTCTAAAAATAATGTTGTTATTGGTGAAGAGCATTTAATATTTTTCATAGACATGCTAAATGACTTTGAAGTTAAATGTGAGGATGTGGTGATGAAGTTTTTTGTTCATTCACTAATTGAGGATGCAAGGGATTGGTTTAGAAGATTGTCTGATAACAACATTACTTCATGGAGTGATCTAGAAAAATTATTTAAAGAACAATATGGAGACAATACTAATGCTAGATTTATGTTGAATGATTTCAATAATATCAAAAAAACTGTAATGAATCTACATTTGATTTCAATGTAAGGTTTCAAAAGGGAATGTATAAGTTGTTCTAGGTTATTAGATTGAATGAGGATGTTTGTCTTACAACATATTTTAATGCTTTTGATAGCAAGATGGCTTACCAGTTGAGGGATAAAGATCTTAAGACTTTGAGGGATGGTTATAAGATTATAGTGAATATCAAAAATAATAGAAAAGCATTTGGTAAGCTTGGGAGGAGAGATGATCCAAAGTTGTTTAATCCCAAGAATAACAACAAAAAGGAAGTTGATAAAACTCTTGCAGGTAAGAAACCTAAAGAACCCACAATAGGTCAGGTATTGGACTTGTTGAAAAAGATGAATCTAACAACTTTCAATATACATAAGCCTAATGTTGGTGAGAAGGACCCAGTGAATAAAAACAATTTCAATAGACAACCTCAAATGCAAAACTATCCTTATACCACTCAATGGAAGGATGGAAAAGCAATTCCTAACCTGACCCAAAATGTAAAGGATAAGGGTACACTAGATCCTTTGCAAAGAAGCTCTATTAATATGAATGATGATGTACCATGGTGCATCATATGTCAACCACCTCACTCTTCAAATTATTTTGCAGTTGCTTAATCATTTGCTTGAGGAAAAAATGCACAAAACCAAGAGCAAGAAGAAAAGATCCATGATGATGTAAGCTATAATATGGTGAGCATGTGTGATGATTGTGTAGATTCAAATTTGGTTGAACCTGAAAGTGATCTTGCAAATAAGAGAATTTTTTACTACTTGCGTCATCAGCAAGTGTTCTTAGATGATGAAAGTTATGATGAAGATCATGTATGTGTTACATCTTCTAAAGTTGGCCATGTAAACTTGAGAATGCCCTCTAAGGAGGAGATTGATAGGATCACTATAGAAATTATTTCTCAAGTTCATAGCAATTACAATTTGAGAAACCAAATAGTCAATAATGAAGTTGGAAAATCCTCTAGTATATTCATCAAGGATATTACACATAAGATGAAGGATGACAATAAGAAGATCAATATAGATATTTCTAAGATTAAAGATAGCAAGACCAAGAAGTGGGAACCTAAGAAGAAGGTTCAATTCCAAACAAATAAGATAGAAAAAGTAATTGTGCAAGAAATGTAATCAGGATTTGATACTATCAAGAAAATGATATCGGTTCAAAATATTTCCACTTTGGGTATTCTTGTAAAGCCTACTATATTTGAAGCTATTGATATGATATCTATGTTGTGACAAATAACTATTAAGGTGCCTTTATCAGAACTGTTTAGAATTGAATAACATAAGAGTAAAGCCTTGTCATGGTTGGGAGGTATAGGAAATAATAGCAATTTTGTAGAACAAAGTGTCATACAGAAAACCCTAGTGGTACTAGAGGATAGTGGTATTATATCTCAAATTCCCCAAATGTTTTTGGATGATTCATCAATAGCATATATAGAAGATATTGAACCTTTCTTTCTCAGCCTAATTATAAAAGGAAAAACTTTTAAAAATTGCATGATAGATTCAGGAGCCTTTAACACCATCATGCTCTTCAAATTTATGGAAGCTTTAGGTTTGAAAGTAGATAGTAAGTAAGGTAGATGTAGAGGTATGGATTCTAGATAAGTCCTAGTCATAGGTACTATCAATGCTTTACCATTTAAGCTAGTTGCATACCCTAAGGTAGAATTGACCATGTTAGTCCTAGTAATTAATATTCCTCCACATTATGGAATGTTTCTCTCTAGAAAATGGAGTGCTACTATGGGAGTTAGCCTATAATGTGACCTATCTTATGCAACTTTTCACATAGGGGATAATGTTGTTAAAGTAGATAGAGAGCCATGGGTTAGTTACATTCTTAGGGAAGAAATTGATAAGGATTCCACTTTTTTCTTAGACATTGGTGTGAATGCATTTAGAGTTAAGCTAATTATCCAAGAAGTTAAGAAGTTGTCTCCTATGATTGAGCATGAAGTTGAATGTTGTATGGATTCACCAGTATTGTAGATTGTGTATTTTGATGGGGCTAGATCTAAGGAAGGCTCATGGGTAGGGGTGGTCTTTGTTTCTCCTAAAAAGAATACTTTTAGATATTCCTTCACCTTAAATTTCTCATGCACCAACAATATAGCAGAATATGAAGCTCTTCTATTAGGATTGAAAATTGCCACCCACCATGGAATTAAGAAGTTGCATGTCATAGGTGGTTCTAAACTGGTTATCTCATAAATAAGGGAAACCTATGCCTCTAAAAATAAAAGATTGAAATAGTATTAGAAATTTTTTCTGGGATCAGATTGAAATATTTGATGTATTTAGTATTTCATAAAGAGATAGGAGTTAGAATAAGATGGCCAAACTATTGGGAAATGTAGCAATTAAGCCTAAAGATGTATCATTCAAAGGAATTTCAAAGATTGAGGTTTAGAATAGGCCTTCAATACTTGAAAATATTGAACATTGGCAAGTCTTTGAAGATGATAAAGACATTGTACATTTCTTATTGAATGAAGATAAGTACCATGGTCAGGAATTGGACTGTAGTGATTTGATTGAAACCATTGATGGTAAGGAAATAGTTTTTGGTCAAGAGGTCATACATCTAAAGTCTAATAAAGTACCTAAAGGCTTGGTTGTTTTAGAGAATATGTTTGATAACCAAGATAGGGTAAAGCCTAGAGCTAAAGATCATAAACCTCAAGTGATGGAAGAGATAAACTTAGGGACTTCTTAAGTTCCAAAGAAAGTTTATATTGGTCAAAATTTGTTAGCTAAAATTAGAAAACCTTTGATTGACCTATTGAGAAAATATATACATGTTTTTGCATGGTCTCATGAGGACCTCAAGGCTTATAGATAAGACCTCTTTCAACATGTTATACCATTGAAAGAGAATGTAAAACCTTTTAGGCAGAAGCAGAGGCTAGTAAATCCTACCTTAGCATCGAAAATGCAAGAAGAACTGATAAAGCTAACGGATGGAGGGATAATTAAACCTATTAGGCATTCTACTTGGGTCTCAAATTTGGTGCCTGCCAGAAAAAAGCATGGAGATATCAGACTGTGTGTAGATTTTAAAAACCTAAACATTTCTTCTCTAAAGGATAATTATGGATTACCAAACATGGAGGCTATGTTGCAATAGGTAACTAGCTTGGAGTTGATGTCTATGATGGATGGATTCCTAGGGTATAATTAAGTCCTTGTGAAAGAAAATGAACAATTTAAGACAACATTTACAACTCCATGGGGAACTTATGTGTATGTGAGGATGCAATGTGGGTTGATCAATGCTGGTGCAATTTTTTAAAGGGCTATGGATGAGCTTTCCATGATTACATCAATAAGTTTATGGTAGTAGACTAAGATGACCTTATAGATTATTCCAAGAAGGCTGAAGACCATTGTAGATACCTAGAGAAGATTTTTATAAGGCTTCAGAATTGGAGTATTCTTAAATCCAAAGAAATGTAGGTTTGGGGTGACAAAAGGTAGAGTATTAGGACATATAGTGTCAGAAGATGGTGTAAAGATAGATCCTGAGAGAGTGGCAGCCATTGGTAAGGTGCCTAAGCCAAAATATGTGAAGGGAATACAATCTTTCTTTGGGCAAGTTAACTTTCTGAGGAGGTTTGTTACAAGCTTTGCTAAAATTAGCAGACCTATTTATAAAATGCTCAAGAAAGGAGCTACTATAAATTGGGATGGTGAGCCATCACAAGCTTTTTAGGATATTAAAAATGCAATAACAAATGCTCCAATCCTTAGGACTCTAGATTATACAAAACCTATGCACATATTTTTCTTTGCATCCTTCCATACTATAGCTGGAGTCTTATTACAGAATAATGAGGAAGGATATGAACAACCCATTGCATTTTTTAGTAAATCATTATAGCCTACTAAGTTGAAATATGAAATAAATGAGAAACAAGCATATGCCTTGGTGAAATCTATTAAAGCTTTTAGGTGTTATTTGGTAGGTGCCATTGTTATTGCATTTGTACCTAGTGTAGTTGTCAAGGACATGCTTTCTCAGTAGGAGGTGTTAGATAGGAGATGTGGATGGATCAATAGAATCCAAGAATTTAACATTGAAATTCAAATCACAAAATTATTAAGAGGTCAAGGATTAGCTAAGCTTATGGCTCAATCCAACTTAGATGCTAATCAAATCAATATAGTAACAAATGATTTAAGGTCAAACTTATGTGACATGGACCATTATGAATGGTATGTTAATATCATTCATTATCTACAACATATGAAAGCCCCTTCTCATTTGAGTAAAAATAAAAAGAGAAGCACCAAATTACAAGCCATTAGATATATTATTGTCTAGAATAGCTTAGGGTGGAGAAATTTTGAAGGAGTGCTACTAAAATGTCTTGTTCAAGAAAAATCAAAAGAAGTGTTGAGTAAAATGCATTTTGGAGTTTGTGGAGGATATTATATGGCCAAGAACACTACACACAAAGTGATTAGTGTTGGATTTTGGCGGCCTTCCCTCTTCAAAGATGCTCAAATGATGGTTAGAAAATGTGATGCCTGTCAGAGATTTGTAGGTAAATTGAAATTTTCAAGAAACACTCCATTAAAACTAGTGGAAGTTCAAGCACCATTGCAACAATGGGGAATGGATTTCATAGGAGAAATCTCTCCTAAGTCTAGTACTAGTTTTTGATGGATATTGGTTGCTACTGATTACTTCACAAAATGGGTAGAGTCAATTCCTACAAGAAATGCAACTAGCAAGGTTGTTAACAATTTTTTGCTAAATAACATCATTTCAAGGTTTGGTTATCCTCAAAGGATTGTGACAGATAATGCAATGTGTTTTAGATCTAAGGAATTCATAAAATTTTGTGATAAGTATGGGATTACAAGATCAACATATTATCCATATCATCCTCAAGGAAATTGACAAGCTTAATCCACTAATAAAAGCTTGTTGAAAGTAATAAAAAGGACAATGGATAATAATAAGAAAGCCTGGGATTCTAAATTGTAGTTAGCAATATGGGATGATAGGGTGACTGTGAAAAAGTCTATAGGTGTAGCACCTTTTGATATTGTATATGGGATCTAGACAAGAATGCCTCGAAACAATTTAATGGGATTACATAATTAAATCCAAACATTTGATGAAGACATTACTAATGACATACAAGAAAGGTTGGATGAGCTAGTAAGATTGGTTGAGACTAGAAAAGAAGCATTTGTCAAGAATTAGGAGTTGCAACAACAAGTTAAGACACTTTATGATAGATAAATAGTAAGCAAGAAATTTGAATTTGAAGATCTAGTCCTCATGTGGAATGGCAGGATTGAGGATAAGGGAAAACATGGAAAATTTTATCCTATATGGTTGGGCCCTTATTTAATTAAAGCTTCATGAGGAGAGGATTCTTATTTGCTGAAAGATCTACCAGGTAACATTCTTGAGTTGCCTATTCATGGATAGTTCTTGAAGAGGTATTTTTTCTAAAATACTTTTTTCTCCATGAACAGTAGTTTTTAAGGTTTCTATATATTTGTATATCCTTTGTGTCTGTGTGTAGTCCTTGTATATTCATTTCTTGGTGTTGTTGCTCTCTCAAGAGTTGTCAAAGTTAGAGAGACAATCGAGTTTGTGATCTACTTCTCCCAGGGATTTTGAGCCCTCATATGAAATTTGCATATTCATTGTCCCTAGACAGAGCCATTGTTGATCATGTTTTTTCCCTATGTCTTCACAAAGATATCTTGTTATGGGTTATTGATTTGAGTCTACAAATTAGGGTTTGGTCATGGAAATATTATTTTAACCCTAAGAAAAAGCTCTACTCTAAGCATCTTTGGTGCCCTCTATATCATATGATCATCATCGCATAGTTAAGCGTGAAATTTATTTTAAATGGTCATTTTTTTGGGAAAATTTTTTAGGCTTTTATCAACAATTCATACAAAAATCCTACACCAGTAGATCTTTCTAAGATCTATGGTAGTCACTATGTCACGTTGAAGGATTTTGGTTACTTTTTCTTTAGTGACATAGCAACCAAATTTTTTGTTACCCTTGGGACCCAACTAACATTTAATATAAACTTTTCATGTTTCACCCAAAACTGTCAAAATTCTCTAAACTCAATAGAGGTCACTATGTCATGATCAAAAAATAGTAGAATCTCACTAGTAGTAACATAGCACCTTCCCACAAAACAAACCATGATAGGACCAGAAGCATATTATGGTGTTGGGACTTAGCAAGTCATTAATAAGCCATGCTAGCATGGAATGTTGTCAGAGGTGTTAGATGCAGTAAGTGGAGCCTGAGTGAAGACTTGCCATTTCTTCCTTCACGGTGATGGTTTTCTAAAAGATAATGGAAGTCAGTATGTCATGATAGGAAAACTTATCATTTTGGCTAGTAGAAAATGTAGTGCCTTCCTGGTAAATTGAAAGGTGGTGAGATTAATGTATGTCAAGTGCCATAACAAATTGTTCTTTATCATTAATTCACCATGTAATTCCCATAGAATGTCAAAAGTAATCAATGTAATATCAGTCGTAAGAATGTGCATCTCCCTTTCTACTAGAAATTTTCAAATGAATTAGAGGTCCCTATGTCGCAACTAGAAAACTTATCATTTTGGTTGGTAGCAACATAACACCTTCCTAGTAAATTAAAACATGGTGGGAATAGAAAAGGAGATGGGGCTAGAAAGATAATTAATACTAATATTTTTCCAATGTTTCAAGGTGATATCTTGTCATATATTACATGTATTACATAGATTCACACTTAGGAAGAAGGTAGATGAACAGTTAGAACTGTCAGATCAAAGTGCATCAATGACTATTGCCAAGTCGCTATGAAGAGTTACTCAATGTTTATCCCATGTGACATGGTGACCAAAGGGAAGAGCACATGGGCCCACCACAACTTAAGTAAGATGATTGCAAGTTCCTTACCATAAGATCTAAATTGCATCAATGGTAGGCACTAAGTCATAATGAGAAATTATTTTCTTTTTAATGGTAGCAACATGGAAACCAAAGGAAGAAATAGAGGGACCACCATCATCACATTAAAGCATTGGTGAAATGCACATCATTAGATTATAATTAATAAAAAATGATGGACACTATGTTGCATAAAGAAATTGCTCACTGTTTAGGCACAATGATATAGCGAGAAGATGACATGTGTCCACAAGCGCCAGTGGGTCCAAACCAAGTTGCCAACAGTAAAGAGAGGCTTATGTGGAGAGAGCTTACTGGATTTACATCCAACTTGGCAAGTAGAAAATGAGTCATCCTTGATTTTATCCCTAGATCATCAAATTTTTTGCAATCAACAGTGTGTTTTAAAAAAAAAAGGTGTTTCCACCCTCTTCTCCTTATAGTTCATTTATGAAGATTGAAAGCTCCTTGTGCGTACTAGGAATACAATATATTGTAGAGAGTTTGCTAATTCTTCTCCACACAAAAATATCTTTAGATTTCCAGAGAGCTCAAATCCATTGGGAAATTATGATTGGTAATTAAAACATGAAGAAATTTCCATTAATCATAGTGTGTTGCAAAATTACAATTACAGAATGGTGACAAGCAAGTAAGTTTGACAATCTTAGTTGTCATGCCTCCAAAGAAAATTTTCTCATGTTAGGTAGATTGTTTATCTAGAAACATACATAATGATCTCCTTGAGTTATTTCCTAAGTCCACAAATGAATCTGCTCAAGTGAAAAAATTAACCTCTTTGAACCCTAGACTCAAGATTGCTAATGGATTGTATGATAAGGGAAATTAGGTTAGAGATGCCAAAACTTCTCAAATAGGGCTTTTCCTTTTCAAAAAATGGTTCTCAAAAAGGAAATTATTTACTCATGGGAATATTTGTATCTTTGACTTGGGAAAACTAGTGGTTCTTGTTTTTTTTATGGATTATGACTTATTAGTGGCTATTATCAAAAATTATGACCTAGAAATTAGAGTAGTGAGAAGGTTGGATGTTGAATGTCTGATCGCAATAAGCCCTAAGGAAATTTGAGAAGTTTTTGGTCTTGAGCCACCTTTAGATTATCATATACTAATTGACCTACAAGAATTGGAAAAGGAATATCAATAAAAAAAGGATAAGATCAAGCAAGGCACATTGAGGGCACACATAGGCACAATTGGGAACCTACTAGTAATCAAAACATCTACTAGGGAACCTTTTAAAAAGGAATATTTTACTTCTTGAGTTGTGGACATATATATAACGTTGTGTAGGGTTTTTGGTGAGGATGAACAAAATTTCATGCCTATGAATTTTATGTATATGATAGCTCAAATTTCTTCTTTTAGTGTTGATATTATTTTTGATTTTGCCTCTTATTTAGCAGAAGAAATCCATACAGGCTTGGTTGGAATTGCTAAGAGCAAGGTAGAAAAAACTTTTGGTCACTACTCATTGTTGATACATATATTTTTGTTTAAAGGTGTGACATATTTTGGGAAAGAAATGGTTTTGAACAGAGAACAGGAGGGAGAAACTCTGCCAATTCAATTATGGAGTGCAGAAATGACTTGGGATGTAGAAAAGGCTAGTTTTGTCAGGTTTGATAGGTACTTTGCCTCAAAGTTAAGGTGCCTCTTATTAAGGGACAATCCCAAAGTTCCTAGGGCACTAGTAAATCTTATTAGGCCCATGGATAATCCTATTGGTCTGAAAGTATCACATAACTAGGGAGATATTATACCATACCTTGTTTCAACTATTTTTAGTGTTTATGGTTTCCAAGGGACTCCTCATGTATTTCCCTACCAAGTGCCTCTAAAATTAGGGATAGCTGAGATGTTGTGGTAGCAAGGAGGATTGGAGGAAACTTATTTGGATAGAAGAAGTAGAGGCACAATTTTCCCAACTTGTACTGTAGCCCACCATTTTGTAATTACAAAAGGTGGTTGGTTATTTTTAGATAGTTTTCTGTACCAATATAAGATGGTTGTGTCTCATGCCCATTTTCATTATACTGAGGGATTTTATGATCTGATTTTTAGAATTAGGGTTAAGTTTGGTTCCATAAAGCATGAGCCCTATTTCCCTAAGGATATAATTAGGAATGAGTTCTCTTTGCAGGAACAAGAGACTAAGAAGGAAAAGTGGAGAGGTTTTTCTAGTGTTTTGGAATTTATTCATTGTTTTGACAAAGATTATGAGCCTCTTGATAATGCAAAAATAGAGAGAGATAAAATAAATAAGCTCATGCTTATCTTTCCTACAATAATAGAAATAATGAATGAGAAGAAATAATTTCTTATTAATATTTATCTAAACAAAGCCAAAGAGTTCATTAGGAGATTTACATTCACTCCCAATGTTGGAATAGGACCATTGATTGTCCATAAAAGACCTGGTTATGATATAAATTAGAACATGAGGAGCTTTGTAGATAAAGGGAAACAGATAGCAGTAGCTACTAGTGTAGCCTCAAAGGAAAGATATGATGAACCCTTGCCTACAAGGCAAAAGATAGTAAGGGAATAGGTACCTTGGGTTGAAGCTTATTCACCTACACAATTCCCATTACAAATTGTAGATGAACAACTCACTAGAGAAAATGGGATCCCAAGGGGAAATATTCATCACACGGGCTAAGTTGGAAAAAGGAAATCTGTAGGAACCTCCAAAGCCTAGCTTAGAATTGACAATAGCAGACTATAGAGGAAAGGAGTTAGATCCTATAATTGAATAAGCTAGCCATGACTTTTTATCTAATGACATTTTTATTAGAACAAGAGCCTTTTACCAATTTGCATGGAGAGAAAATATGGGAAAGTATTAGGAAAAGTCCAATAAGCTAAGAACAAAGCATCCAAAAATGGAGGTAGCCATACAAAATCAAATAAAAGATGAAATGATGCAAGAATTCAAAAATATAACCCTTGAAGAAGGGAGACAGATGGTAAAATCATCTAGTATTCTACTACTACCCACTTGGGATATAGCAGATGCCTTAGTTTTTAATTCTATTTTAGGAAAGTTAAATATAGAAGATTAGGGGAATAAAGAAATAAAAGGTGCCAAATTCAGTGAGGACTAGGCTGCATTAGTCATTTGGTCAGTTTAGAAAGGATCTAGAATTGTCTCCTCTCAGCTTGATAATACTAGATTGATAGGTAACATAATTGTGAAAAGGGTGGAAGATACTACCAATGTAGAAGCCGCATGCCTGGGTAAGGAAGTATCTGGTTTGAATATGGCCATAGCTAAAAGAGAAGAAAAGGCAATGTTTGAATTGCAAAATAAATATGAAAAGGTTCTAGAAGCCTACAATAAAGAATTTCAAAGGAGAATTGAACTTGAAAATAAGGTGGTGGAATGGTCTACTAGGCCAAGGATTACATACCATCACCCACTAGTGGAGCCTTTTAAATCCACTCCCCTAATTGAGATTCCTAATACACCACAAAGGCCATGGTATTATACAGTTGAATATTTTGAAGAAGAGAAGAGAAGATTGTGGGCCTTACATGTAGAGTTAAATGTGTAGTATGAGGACAAATTGAGAAAGGATTTCATGTATTTCTTTAATAAAATTGAATGGCCATTGTTTTATGATCAATTAGCAAGGGTAATAAACATACGGGCAGAAATAAAGGCAAGTGATGAAAGTTTGAAACCCATTGTCAATAAGTGGAGTAAGAGAAGGAAAGAGGTCATATTTTGGTGTAATTTTGTTATAAGATCTTTACATGACCATATTGAAAAAAATTATGATGTTGTTAGTGATCTTTCAAAATTTGATGATAAAAGAGTTAAGTTGCAGAGAAGAATTGTTACCTACTTGGATAAGTATATAAGTGAAAAAAATTATTTATTCCCATTTGCTTTGGATAAGAATAATAGATTGAAAAGTAAGGATGAATGGGCCAAAGAGTTAGATGACTCATTTTGTTTCAGAATAAATAGTCATTGATGAAAAAGGACATGCATGGTGGGAACCCACAACAAAGGAAATTGCGAAGGTCCAATTATTCTTTGATTCTTTAAAATAAGATTTTTTTAGCATGAACAAAATGGCTAATTATGTAATCAACAAAAAAAATTACATTCTATAGTTTAATAGGCCAAATGACACACTTTTTGACAAGTGGATGGCAGATATTATTTCTAATGAGTAGTGCGAAGAAGTTGAAAGTGATGATGATGAGATGGATCAAGATGAAATATAGATCATTGATGCAGCTTCGAGAGATCAGAGGAAAGAAGAAGACAAAGAAGAGAAACCATCTCAAGTGGAAAGTACTATGGGCTAGATGGATGATTTGGAAGAAACAAACCTAGATATAACTATCACCTTGACAGTACATGATGATGCAAGTGGAAATGCCCAAGTTGAGGTAAATTTGTAGGAATCAGAGCCTAACGCATCATTGGCAAACCTAATGGCTACATATGCTAAAGATTTAGAATAGGAAAAAGCCAATCATGGAACTTATAGCATTTGAAATGTAATAGAAAGTAGGCCTATCAAAAGGAATACCCTAATGAAAAGTTGTTCTGTTACACACAATTTTGTCTTTTTGTGACAGTTTTAAAGTGCAAATATCTTTTGTCAAAAGGAAAACTATTAGTTCTCTATGCCTAAGGCTTGTTTCATCTCATGTTATATAAGTGAGATTACATGGCTAGAGAAAGGGTCAAAATTATTATCTTTATAAGTTTTTACTAAGTCTATTCAGTCCAACTTTTCTTGATATATACCTTGTGAGATTTTTTCTCTATAATTTTATGAGAATACATCATCTTAACAAGATTTAGATGTTTTTTCTTGAGTCATTTTGAGTCTTATTCAACTATATACAATTTTTCAAAGTGAAATTAATACAAAGATGAACTGTCCCCACATCTTTTTTGGCTGTCTATTGTCTCTATTTGATTATCTAGTTATCTTGAAATTGAATGAACAAGTCTTGTTCAATTGAATGCAATGAAGTCAAATTGTATGCCAATTTACTATTTCTTTTAATTCAAAGAATTAAGTAAATGCTTCAGTAAAATTGATAGGATAGCCATGGTAATAGGAGGGATGTTTATAAGAATGAGTTTTAGTAAGAATTATCGATAATATTTATTGTAATGCAATCAATCAAATCTATGAATTGAATAGACTCTAAAGACCAATGGATAAGGAACTAATCTAATTATTTTAGTTTGCATATGGGAAGATCATAAGTAATCATCAAGTTTAAATTTGAAATCAATTTTCATTTACTATTCAAAGAGTTATCAATGCTAGTTAGAACTTGTTTGCACTTAACTTCTAAGTTGTGGTTTGTTGTTGTGCCTAGAATTCTTTGTAAACCTAAGAAGAATGGTGACCATATCTACTTTTAAGGGATGTATGTTATTGTAGAGTGTCATGGAATGAACTAAATTTGTGTATGATGTTAGTTTAAGAATCTTCCATCCCTTAGGTATACCTGCCTTGATTCTACAAAGCCTAAAGAGTAGAAAATTAGTCTTGATTTTGTTGAAGTTAGATCTAGGTAAGAAGTGCATATAGATTGTCAATGGGAAGTAGCTAATTCTTAGATTTTGTGAGTTTCATTATCTTGCTATTAAGTATTTTGTTTCTTAATAGTTGAAAAACACCAACAGGACCAACTAAGATTACCAAGAGAATAATTTACAAGGTCACTAGCTACCCAACCCTAGATCGGCCCAAGACTTTGAGGAGTGAGTCCAAGGAAGTAATAGAGAAAAACACTAGAGTAAAATGGAATAAAAGAGGCATGACAATAGACACTATTACTAATCCATTGTTACACTTTGCTATTAGGGCAATTCCTCATAAATTATATCAATCTAGTAGATTGAATAGTGTACCCTATGTTTCTATGGATGTTGGCTACAAGATTGTGAAGAAAGATCATACTTATGATCTAGCCGAGCTTCAACTACAAAAACTAATGGAAAATCTTGGAGCAATCAGAAAGACCAAGAGTGTTCAATGTAAATTTGGTTCAATACTTGTCTGTATATTTTTTTATGTGAAAATACATTTCTTTCCTTTGGTACTATAAACTAGAAAACAAACAGGTCAACAATAGTGTAGATCAATGAGTTTATTGAACATTTAATGCCCTGCTCAGGAACACAAGAGAAATAAACCTAACATGTTACAATGTTTACTGAACTATTTTTTTTTTTAAGTTTAAACAACATCAAGATAACATTAATGCAGAAGCAATATGAACATACACATCAAATCCACATTAGCAATTACAAATATAGTTTCAATTCCTCAAGGGTTCCTTTACGTTGAGTCACATTTAATAAATTTAAATTAATTAGTTTAAGTTTCAAGTACAATGCCTCATGAACATAAAGAAATAATAGTAAATAATCACATAAGCAAAGCATAAGTATAATACCATGAAAGTACATCCAATTAATAACATCCACTACACATGTCGCAGGGTATGTGAAAATAGATACAATACATCAGAATACATGATAGCATATATACATCATTTGAAAAGAAGTCTCTGAGATAAGAAATAAGAATGATAAAGGTACATCTTCTGCAATGAACATCCATCAGCTGGAAATATGAGGGGAACCCAAATGGTAAGAAGACACTACCTCCTGACCACATGGTTACCTAGTCAGGCTTCCACTCCCACCGTGTAGGGAAGATAACGAACGATCCTCATACGGCTAATCAAACATAAAACATTCCTAGGCAAGGTACCCCTAATAGGCAAAACTAACTCAAAGGTAACACATGCTACTCAAGAAGATAAGATAATCTAAAAAGAAAGAACACTCAATCCAATACCAACACCACATAACCAAACATCATACTCAAACCAACCAAATACCAAGATCATAAGATAAAGTAAACGAAAGATATCCAGCTCAATTCAAAAGCCACATGTCAAAAGTACATCATCCATGAATCACAAATCATTGTCAATGAAAGTAATAACCACAATAAACACATCCAACAATAAGTACACCACCACAGGTACATAAAAACTATAGAGGAGACTTAGGCTACATACTAGGTAGTGTCATCACATGGCTGCTTGAGTTACCCTGGACTGGCCTCTCAATAGACCCCGGACCCTCAAGCATTGAGTTACCATGGACTAGTTACTCTAAACCCCGAACCCTCAATGTGACACATGTGGAAACCAGAAAGCCCTCTCAAGAAGACGAGGCAATCATCCCATTTCCATCCTTAGTCTATGCAAGCACTCAAGGCATGGTTGGGTCAAATATCTCTAACTTATCTTTTTAGTGTGTTTTTCCCCAAAGAGTTTTAATTACTAGATTATCACTTATTACATAACTTGCATTAGGTTACCCTGGCACTGACCATTTTTGGTCCTAGACCCCTATTGCAAGCCACTCCCAAGTCACGTACCTAGACAACCTCTCCTAAGCACATAAATACATAGTTGTGTCCCATACCACAACACCCATAAAGATCAAACTCAGTTCCTTAACAGGCAACCTGACAATGAGATGGTTCTCCCATCCAAGTACACATAAATGCTCCATAAAGTGAATCTCATAAACATAATTTCAATTTAAATTACAAGATATATCATGACATCTAGTCACATAAAATAGTATCAAAGAAATTCCATAAAATCTTTGGTGTACGTCCTAGACTGGTTGACATCTAATCAACACCAAAATCCAAAAGGGTAGAAGGTACAAGCAACACAATACAGTTTCATAGTTGGGTTTGATTTGATAATACACAATAAAGTCAAAAGTAAAGTTTCAATTGCATTTCAAAGAACATTTTAAGTGTATAAGATTCTCAATTTATTAAGGTCGTTATTATCGATAATTTAAATAAGTTCAATACTTGATTCAAATATCTTTCTTTTATTAATTAACCTTAGTTAAATAAGACTATAACTAAATTAATTAATAAATATATATTTTTAAACAAAAACCATTCTAATATTATTTAATTATTATTTACTAAATAATATTAATGACAATACTTATTAATTAATTATAAAAATTATAAATTTTAATAACATTTATTAATCAAATTCATTAATTAAAAATTTGCTAAATTTTATTATAATTAAAATAAAATTATTAATTTAATAATAAAATTTTAATAATTAACAATATAAATTTATTAATAAAATTATTAATAATTAACAATATAAATTTAATTTCTTTTAAAACTTAATAAAAATGATTTAATTTAATTAATAATATAAATTTAATAAAATTTATTACTTAACAAAAATTTAAAAAGAAGCAATCTAAATTTTAATGCAAATTGTTTAAAACAATCGCACGCCTTTAATAAGGCTTCTGCCGGTGGCAGGCCTACTGACGTAAGGCCTGCGGCAGCTCACCTACACAGTACTGCGGCAGCTCACCTACACAGTACTTACGTCAGCAAGGACTACTGGCGGTTGTATGCCAGGGGGGGTGGGGGAGGTCGTGGCCCCCACTTTCCAATTTGATTTAATTTTTAAAAAGAAACCTATTTATTATGTATTTTTTTAAAACAACTTTTCAACAATGTATAATAATAATAATAATTTTTTAATAATTTAAATTTTACATAATTTTTGAATAAACAAGACCTTAAAAAATATTTTTAGATATATATATATATATATATATATATATATATATATATATGATTGAAATTTTTGTCTAGTAGGAAAAATAAATTGAACCAATCGGATTTTCAATCTAGGATTTTCATTTCCAAAACCAAACCCTTTTCAAATTTAAATTTCTCACTTCCATTTTAATTCAAACCCAAACCTCGATTTAATACTAATTTCTTTCAAATGTAGAACGAGGTTTTCTAACTAGTTGTTTCAATCTGGATTCATAGATGGAATCGAATAGCAAAAGATCCAGAACGAAGGATGGCAAGATTCATACAACAAAATTTGAGAAACAATTTTCAACAAGCATGAAGAAGACAGAGATCCAAAAGTATTTCTACAATGGTTCACAAACCCTACCTTGATCTGATGCTAACAATCTGGTGAAACCCTTGCTAATCCAAGCCCTTCCAAACTTCCAAAGATCTCTTTGTTCCCTTTCCAAAAGTGTGTGCGCAATAATGACCCGAAAACCCTCTAATATAAACTCTAATTACCTTTTAGGGTTTCTATCTCCACAACTCTAAAATTACAATTATTTAATTTAATTAATTCTTTAACACCCAATTAATTTGCTTTTAATTTAATTTATTAACTTGATCTCATATGCACTTTATTAAAATATCTTTATTAAGTTCAAATATTTTATCTTTTTAATTAATATTCTATATTTTAAACTCATACACACATCATGCGAACTTAAAACATTTTCATAATTTAATATCTTTTAACTTCTTAATTTATTTTCAAAACTTAATTGATAAAATATTTAACAACTTAAATAATAATAATATTTAGCATTTATTTAAAAATGAACTCTAAATATATTATTATTAAATTAAATTAATAATATCATGTTCTAAAATTTAAACTTGTAACTTTTATCTTCAAATTCCATTCTTTTATTTAATTAATTTCTCAATTAATTAAATATAATTAAATATTTGAAATGTCATAATAATTCTCCATTAAATTAAATCATTAATTTAATCTTTTAATTAGTCTTAATTAACATAAAATTCATTAAAGAGTCATAAAACAACATACGCACAAAAGACTCACTGGTTTTTTAAAAGGGTAGACAATCTATTAGGAGTCCTCCTTGTAGGATAAGTATTTTAGGCTATGGTTGGGATTGGACTTGATCATTATCTTCCCATTCTCACCATTTGAGTATTTGTAATTGGGCACGCTCATCCTAGCAATTCAAGGAAGTCAATGCTCGATACCTGCATCTTGCATAAAAGATGAGCATGTATACGTATATAATATATCTAAACTAAACAAGTAATGGCAGGGAGTGGTGCATCATGTAGATCCCGACTAGCAAGTGACTACGACTCCCTCCCTTAACCACATCAAACACGTTAGACATAAAGATAAAATAAACATGCGTACCATACACATGTATGGGGTAAGTATCATAAAAATCACAAGCCTAATATCAAATGCGTACATATAATAATGCATATGTATCAATACAAACATAATCATCATTAAAGACGTCACTTTACATTGTTATGAAAGAAACCACATTTACTAACTAGGAATCATCAAGACATCATTAACAACGTGCGAAATAAAATCAACTAAGCAATTGTCACTACTATATCACTAATTCAAGTCATGAAATAATATCATAATATTGTAAATCTAGTATCTCTAAAACTAATCAATGCACAGAATCGGCTTAAGAGAATTTGACGATGATAATAGAAATGCAAACTAGGGGCAGGCACTACACAACAAATGGGAGAAAATTTTGAATATTTTAAAAAATTAATCATGGAAAGAATGACGATACCTCTTTCATTGATTGAGCAACATTATAATGATATATGCTTTCTGGTTGATGTTGATTACACCTTTATATAGGTTGCCACACCAAGGGTTAGATGGTTAAGGACACTTGGGTATGAAATCAATGTTGATGAAGCTTCAACAACCATCACTGCACTCCTAGCAAAGGAAATTGACAAGACTACTAAAATCTTTGGGAATTATGATGTGATGAAATCAAAGATTGAAATGGAGTTGAAAACTACCTCTACACTTAAGAAGAAAGATAAGCTAGTAAAGAAGCTAAAGGATAAATTTAGTTAGGGTGTAGATGAGGAAGAAGAGGAAGGAGTTGAACAGGATGAAGAGGAAGAATAAAAAAAAATTAAATAACCTCTTGCATTGACTCAAGGCATGGGAGAGGATAAGGAAGAGGAAGAAATAGAAGGTGCTGAGGGAAAAAAAGCTAAGGAAGCACCCACACATGCCAAGCCAAAGAAGAGAAAGGCTAAGACACAACTAGTGGCTAAGGAAAAGAAAACTATTAAACCAAGCCTAGCCAAGCCAACAACACCTACCACCAAAGAAAGCACATGAGCCACAACATAGAAGACCAAGGAGAAATTCAAGAAAATAGAGCAAGGTGGCCAAGTGCAAAAGAAACAAAGAAGAAAATATGTTGTATAGCCTAATTCAGATGAGGAAAAGATTGAATTAGATGATATAAGCCAATTCAAAGTGGTAATTCACAAACCACTCTTTCATATTGAAAACTTATGTGAAAATGTCAAGAATAATGGAGATTTATCTAGTTTAGAGATGTAAATTTTGATGATTTGGACAAAGCAGAGAAAAAGCTAGTAGAAGAACCCCTATATGTAGTGATGTCTAAATTTAAGACTATGCCATTAGAATTTTCCAACTTAGTACCCAAGAAACTAGATGACTTAGTTGAACAAAAATGGCATTATTGTTTAAATTTGGAAAAACAAATAAGGGGAACCACTTTTGCCTAAGTAATGCCAAAATTGACAAAAGGGTAGATTTCTAAGGCTACTAAGAAATATGGAGTTAGGTTTACACCTAACTATAGAGCCTTCAACATACTTCAAAACAATATTGAAGATGTGCTCAAGAAATCTACCCAAATATGGAAACTTATCTATGGGTTGACCATTGTAAAATAAGGAGAAGTTGACCCTTTTGAGGTTAAAGATGATGATAAGAATGAAGATGACAAGGATGATGATGAAAAAAAAGAAGATGATAAGAAAGATGATACATTGGGGAAGGAAACTAAAAAATAAATTGATGACAAGGCAACAACTAAACAATAGCAAGATGTACAGAGTATGCAAGACACACAAGTGTCGAGTGTTAGTCCCCCACATGACATAGTCAAGTCTACTAAAACAATTATTGTAAAGGATGTCTCTGATCTTTCAACTTAGAACATCAATCCTTTGACTGCAGAAGACTTGAAGAAGATACTAGACCAATCTGCTCTACAAATCAAGCTATGTGAAAATCCAATTTTGGTTAGCATAGATGAGCTCCCAAAGGTAGTAATTGGTGTCAAAAGGGACAAGGTGAATCCACAAGAACCACCTTCTATCATTCCTTCAATTACTAAAATACAACATTTGACTCAAGCAATAGTAGCTACATCCACTAAGGTTGATATATTTGTTAAAGTTGACATAGTTGAGTAGAGGCAAACTATAGAAGAAGAAAAATAAATTATGACTAAATAGTAGGAAGTTGGATAAATAGATTCTTCTATACTTGAAGCACAAGGACTAGATGCTAGTCATGTCATTGTGTTAGACAAGAGAAAATCTAACGAGAATGAGAAAATACCTAAGGTAAAGGAGCAAGAAGCCATGTAGGCATTGGTAACTCTACCAACATCTAGCATTTCTCCTACAAAAATTCTTCAGAAGCCAAGCACAGAAGCTATAACATTGCAAGTCTCAGTGCCAGGCTCTAGCTCTTCAAAAGTTGAAAAGGTAATTCACTGTGGAGATATCACTCTAGATGAAGAGATTGTTATTCCAAAATTTTATTATGATATAAAGACATTAGATCAAATAGGCATTTTGCAACAAGCCTTCAAGAAGAAAAAGCATCAAGAAATGCTTTGGAGAGAACATAGGCAAAAGAAAGTGCTTCAAGACATTAAAGACATCTTTCTGGATGCATTTAATCTACCAACTCTTGAAGAGACCAAACCACTACTAGAACAACTATTATATATAGTGGAAAAGGTCAATAAATTAAAACATTGATACTAATGATGAACTCTTAGAATGGTCTGAAAAGAAATTCTAGAGCAAGGTAAATGAAAAGATATCTAGTGATATAGCACTCACTCAAGTTACATTGGCAAAAAAGGTTGAGGATGTGAAGAAGGTACTTGAGAATATATTCTTATTGTACACCAAATTGTGTGACCCTATCCTCTTCAACCAAGAGACTAGACATCATACTTTGAGCCTAGAGAGAAATCTTAATATATCAGGTATAGGGTTACCTCGAAACCCTACTCAAAGTGAGAAGTATTTTCATACATTGCTTCAATCAAAAAGTAAATTATTTGTGTTAACAATAGAAAAGGGTAGAATAAGAGCCAAATTGACATGTATACGGGTGTCCCTTACTCCACATATGAAAATACTACACAAGGAACTAGGTTATGCATAAACTCTACTGAAGAAAGACCCCAATCTTTCTACCTTAGATGGCCTAGTACACCTTTCTATTGAGCTTGCAATCCAGATCAAATAATTGGATGTTACATGTGATAACTGGGATGAAGCTCTCAAAATCATGATGGAGGTCCATAAATCCTTTTTGGACAAACACACTATACGTGTATAGCCCATTTGACATAAGTGTCAAAAAAGGGGGAGAGATAAAGCATGGGAGAGAGAAAAAGCAAGATGGAGAAATGTAACACAAGGGGAGAATAAACAAAAGTAGGGAGCCATAAATAGAGAAATATAGAAAGGGAGTATGAATGAAGGGTAGTAATGAATAAAAGAAAGGAAGACAATTAAATAAGGTTCTATCATTGGGGTGATATACATATACATTTTTGGAGACACATTTTTTGAGAAAAGTAGCAAATGGATAAAGAATCAACTATGACAGAGCATATCAGATGAAAGAGTATTATATATAGAACATTGAAGTTAGAGAGAAGCATATATTTTGGATAAAAAATAGACACATTAACTCAGGGGGAGTTATCAATTTTGAGGTATATAGGTTATTGTAAAATTTTCAAAATTTTGAAGTTTTGTATATAAGTCGAGTCATGGATATGTTATGCTTGAGAAGTTAAGTAAAATATTGTATATTTAAGTGTTTTTGACACTAATGTTAAAGGGGGAGATTGTTGATCTTAGATTGGTTTTGACAAGTGAGTGAACAAACTTAAGCCATTTACTTAGTTTATGTCAAACTAGTAATACATGCTGAGCACAACATATAAATGTTAGACCATGCTGAGTTACAATGAGTGTCGAGTCATTCATGTTTCGAGTCACTCGAGTGTCGAGTAGATAGACCATGCTAAGTGATTCAAGTGTTGAGTAAATAGTGGATGGTGAGCAGTTCAAGTGCCTAGTCAGAAGAAGAAATACAATGTATGTTGAACATCAAAGACTTCATATGCCGAGTGACATAATTTGGACATATTTGTTTGTAATGGCACAAACAACTATGTAAACCATTTTCAAGCTAACTTAAGGATAGATCTCAATCTTTTGGAGATAAGGATGAATCTATATGCAGATTCCCTATGCAATTACATGTAGCCAATTAGAAAATGGGAAGGTTTAAGCAACAATATGGATGAATCTCAGCTATAGATTCATACCTAACCCTAAGCCACTAGAGTCTTCTTAAGGAGGACAAAGCCTTAAACTCTTAACAATGATGAGAACAATATACAGGGGTGAAAATGATTGAATATAGTTTTAAAACATTCAAGGTGACTTAGCAATAAGAGTGAATTGCAAAATCAGTTAAGTGAAGAATAGAGAATAGAGAAGGATACAACATTGATACATCAGATTGTGAAGGATCAATCAAAGATTGTGTAGAGGTGATCTATTATTGAGAAAGCACGTGCCAACCATAGGATCCATGCTAAGACATTTTAATAGGTGATTTTAGTTAAATATCTTAACAAAGTATTCCTAACAAGTTGTATGAAATCCTTTAATAGGGTGCTTACTTAATTATAAGTTGAAGTCCTCTAAACAGGCACACTTCTAATAGGGTGTTGAAATCCTGTAACAAGGTCAAACTTAACAGTCTTTGTAAGCCTTTAATAGGTAGGCGTTTCACATGGTAGGTCATGATTCATGGTCGAACCATTGTAACCTTAATTGGATAGTAGTAGTGAAGATTTGTGGGTGTCATTCCCACCCTAGTTTTACCTTCTTACTTGGAGGGTTTCTAGGTAATCATATCTAGTGTTATGTGTATGTTTGATTACATGTTTACATGATTGATGCATATACTTTGTATGTTATTTCATTATATTAATACATGTGATATATGAATGGTGAAATTTTTATGGGTCCAAGTTTAAACTCTTGATTCACCCCCCTCCGTTTACTCTCTTTCCACTTGTAATTCCAACAATTGAATGCATTGGTAGTTTGTGACACTTGGAGATCGTTGGTTGATTGGATTGTTTGGTTAAGTCTTATGTTGTGATCTTTTGATTGGTTGTATGTTGATGTTGTTAGGATCCATACTTTTTACCTTTAAAAAATTTGTATTGGCTCTTATTTATCTCTATTCCAAGGATCTCTAGGCAAGGCATTACATTTTTTCTAACATGAGAGGTAAGTCATTTCCTTTACTATATGATTCATCCTTAACAATAATATATAGCATTTCATGTTCATCATCACTATCAAAATCTTTAGCAATGTAACAAGATTTATTACCTTTGTCTTTGTAGTTTTTGTAGCTCTTCAAATCTTTCTTGCCTCTATACTTATTGAATTTTCTGTCAGCTTTCTTTTCTTTGTTTGGAAACCTTACAGCAATGTCACCAACCTCTTCACAAGAGAAAAAAATCAATGGTATTTTACTTTTATATTTACCTTTTCCTTTAGGTAACCTTCTTGAAAGAAGGGCTTCAATAGCTTCAAGGTCATCTTCTTCACTGCCAATTAGTTTTCCTTTTGTGTTACCTTCTTTTCTACCAAGAGTTAGTTTGGCTTTGAATGCAGATTCCATGTGGTTAGTGTTTGGATGATAGTTATCAAAGTTATCCAACTCAAAAAGATGTCAATTTTTCTACAAGTTCATCCAAAGTTATATCATTTTTAGGATCATATCTCATCTCTTGAATAGCTAAAACTCTAATTCATAAATAAGAAGAAGAATTCTTAATACCTTATCGACTACTATAGTATCATCTATTTTTCCTATTGCAACTTTGATTCTTTCACTGTATTTTGCAATGTTCTCATCTTCTTTCATCTTCATCTAATTAAATTGGCCTCTTAGACTTTCTTCTTTGGCTCTTTTCACCTTATCATCTCCTCCATAGATATTTTCTATTTTAATCCACATCTCATGAGTAGTAGGGAAATCTTTGACTTCATCAAATTCAAAATAGTTGGGAGAGGAAGCAATATCAATCATCATTATTTTTTGATTCTTCATATCCACCATCTAATCCATAGTTAAAGGGTTTGGTGGTGCCACATACTGATTCTCCAAGAAGTGTATATATGTATCTCCAGTGCTTCCCAGATGTAGCTTCATCAATACCTGCCATGCTAAAAAGTTATCTTAGTTAAGCTTTAGAATCTCTCTTCTATAAGACATTTTGATCTTTAGCTTAGGTCTTTGAAACCTTTCTTGTAAGTACCGAAAGCTTGCATACCAAATTTTGGAAATGTAAGCGGAGTAAATTAGAGGGGAGGGGTGAATTAGTTACCACAAAAGCAATTATAAGTCCCTTAGATGTTAATACACACTTCTCACTTAGTAACCAAATCCTTGCTCTACTCAATTAAAACTAAATATATATTGCAACTCAATTAACAAAGTAGCCTTAAGAAATTAATGTGTATTAGGCTTTAGTGACATAGTTTCAAAAACATAAAGCATTAAGAAAATAATATGAACACAAGATGCACCAACATTTAACATGGAAACCTAACATGGGAAAACCACCAATGCAACTAGTTAAAACTTTTTACTCTTTTGAAGTGAGCCATCTTAGGAGACAACCCTATTAAAGGTTACAAAACACACGGTTAGGTGTCACCCTATTAGAGCATATGAATCACCCTGTTAGGATTGACCTTGTTAGAGGTTGTTAGACACTTCAATCTAGAAATGCCACCTTCTTAGAGGATTTCCAAAATGATTATTAAGCCAAGTCTATTAAGATATTTCTTCACTATTACAATTTTTAGAGAGTAAAAATGATTGAATTAATCCATAAAGAAACTAACTTTGTAGATTTAGATCTATATTCTAGTTTATTTTCTTGATCCTCCTTGATCAAAATATTCTTTGCAACTCCTTGGATGTTCTATATTTAATCAAGTATCCTTCTTATTTCACATCTTCCATATTCCCTTTTAATTACTTCTCTTTCAATCCACAACTTGACATATATATGAAATCCAATGTCAAGTTGGGTTGAATAACCTTTTAATAAAACATTTACCATCCACTTAGTTGGCATGTATTAACCATTTAATTAACAAAAGTAATCTGATGTCAGTCGGCTAATGCTGGACTAAACACTTGGTTAATACAAAACTTTCTTTTTTAACCAACCTAACTTGGTTAACACTAACTCCCTTCATTGACTTCCTTTGATGACCAACTAACCTTGGTTTACACTAAAATTTTCTAGGTTGATACTAGAGTCTTCTATAGTGCCCATGTGTGCTCAGTTAACACTAGTTGTGCTCAATTAGAGTGTGACATTTATGTAACATCAATGAAAATATACAATTGAATAGTTGTTTTCAAAAGGTTCTCCATGATACCAAATCACAAGGAAGGAAAACTAGGATCTAATACCACCTGACATAGGGGAGTGACATAGGAGGAATAAGGTGGAATAAAACCTAGCTTAAATATACTACCAACCTTGCTTAGAGTTACACATGAAAGCTTCACTCAAACAAAGAACATAAATTTCATATGTAAAAGATCAATAGTGTAATTATTTCACTTTACATATAAAGAAACAACATGCCCGACTGTGAGGCCTTCTCACTTGTGGCCAATACGATGAAATTAAAAAATCAAAGTCCAATCTTGCATCTTCTATCTTTTTCTCTCTAAGACAATCATTTCCTACATCTAATCAAGTTTCATTTATATCCAACTAAGCCACAAGTTGGCTAGTCAATCATTTAATTACATTATAGGTCCAATCTTGGGAGAGTAAATCAAAACCCAAAAAAAGGATAACATAAGATCATGCAATCTTATGAATAGGTCCAAACACAAGTTAGAAGTCTATTCCTAACTGTGTAAGAGCCCACATTAGCATAGGAAATTGTGCCAATAGAAAAAAACACACCTCTTTCGATGAAAACTAAAAGAAATAGAGGTTGCAAACAATGATAGAAAAATTTAAGAATATGAAACATTATAATATGCGCACTTAGATCAAGTATCTAGGATAGGTCCTTGACATGATATTAATAGTGCACAACATGAAACAAGAAGTAGCAATGACTACATCATGAATAAAAAAGTGGTATAGAAAACAAGAAATATTTTTGGTTGATGCAAGATTACTCAAAGACCCAAGATGCTCCTCCATCACAATTTAATACTTTAATTTACAATATAAAAATAACTAGGTGAAAAAAACATATCTTGTTGACGATCCTTCATAGTTGCATTCTGAAATGTCCCTTTTCTGATTTTGTATGATATTTCCAACCTTTAATCAGATCTTTAAAATCAAACAACCAATATCACAAAGATCCTCCAAATTTCTCAAGAAACCCCAAATCGGGTATGCCAGAAATGGTACCAAAAGCTTCACAGCTTCACCTATTATTAATAAATCTGAAAATGGACATTTTTACAGAAATTTCAGCAGCATAACAGCCTACAAAATGACATTTCCAGATCTATATAGCCTTTACACAACAACTCACAAATGTAGGACAAAAACTATGCTCATCGGGCTCCCGAAATTAACACAAAAATGCTCGAAAACACCACAAAAACACTAATAAACTATCTTAGAAGTTTAATCATGTCCCAAAACATATATTCAGCTCTATTTTAACAGCTTAAAGTCTGGAATACAGCAGCAACCAAAACTGATATGAAATGCTCAACTGAAAACACCAAACTCATGCAAAAAACACACCCAAAAACCCACAAATCTACACTGTTAAGCACAAAGGCAAACTCTGTATGAGCATGCACATGGAATGGCTTCAAACTCCCATCCTTAGCCTTCCTGGAAACCTGCAAAATCCCGTTCTTGGGTCTCCCTGGAAACCTGCAAACTCCCGTTCTTGGGTCTCCTTCTCCACAGGTTTGGCAGCCTCTGAAGAATAACAAAGAATGAGCAAAAATCAAGTTCTCGTATCCACCCAAAATGCCTCCAAACCCCTTAAAAGAGGGCATAACTGTAACTCACGTCCAAGAGAGGTTAATGAAACATATTTTAATAATGATTTTCATTTATTAGTCCAACGGTTTCCAAAGATTAACCTCCTTTTTCCGAAACTTCACTTTCTTGGGCCTGCCTGCCTTAGCAAAGATTATTATTTTTTAATTATTTGAAAAGGGGACATGACACATTCCAATTCCATGATAAATCTGATAAAATCTCCTTCAAAAAATATTTATTTCCCAAAAAGCTGATTTGATTTTTGCTATTTACTTGATTTCTAAATTAATAGAAAAAAAAATTATATAAGGTCTCCATTTGATCACTAGTAGGTGGGTAGAATCAGTCAAGGTTACGATCAAAATAATTTCGATCAGAACATTTTTTTACATAATCATTTCATCCATAACTGTCTATGTAACATCCTATGTGTTAGCCACACAAGAAAAAAATAAAGTTTCTAAAAATTTCTCACTTCCAAGGCCAATTTTTGCATAAAAAATGAAGTTTCTTCAAAAATTAAAAATACCCTTTTGTATATCTTGGAGTCAAGATTATGGTCATACAAATTTTATAGTGTAGTTATAATATGTTATAATTTGAAAATATTAGAAGTAGGTACTTTAAGATTCAAGAAGATGTCAATTCAAAAAGGGAAAAAAATGAAAATCATGTTCAAAAAATTAAAACTTTATTTTGTGCATCTAGAGGAGAGAATCATCTTCAAGAATATGTAATTTATTTTCAAAAATATGTAGATTTGATAAAAAAAAGTTTGGCAAAAAAAACGCTATCAATTTTTGATAAGTTCAACTTTGAACAATTATAGTTGAAAAAATATACATTGAAAATGGTTTTTTTGTCGGTTAGCTATACATGTCAACTATAACATATTACAAAATTAGAGAAAAATATGATCATTTGCATATATTTGATTGGAAGGAAACAAACTCTAGTTTTTTAGCATTTAAAAAAAAAAAAAAACTAGACTTTAAAATCTCCTCCTATGATGTATCTTAGAAGCCTAAGAGAGAGAATGCACGTGTGTGCAAATATATGTGTTTTCAGTAATGGTAGAAAGTAAATGAATGAAAAATTAGGTATGTTAAGAGGAGAGAGTGAAGAGCCCGCAATCAAAACATCACATCAAATCCATGTAGAACAAGTCCAATTGCACTGATTTTTGCTTGGTCATTCATGATTGATTATATTCTTACCCACCTTCGTAAAATCCAAGCTATTTCTCATCAAATTCCACCTAGCTTTATAAATCAAGACCACACCAACCAAAATTTTAAAAAAACCATAATTAGGGTCAATAGATACTAAATTAATAAATGAATGTCATGGGAATGGGAATGTGAATGTTGTATAGTTGGGCCAAGGGGTTGCATTTGTGATGTAAATTAGTGTTGATAGGAAGTCATCCTAAAAGAATTGGTGCCACAAATTATGCTACTCAAATTTGTCAAGGGTTACAATATTCTTAGTACGTAATTGATGGTGTTTTTCCATAGATCTTCTGTGATTCAGGTGTTCATTTAAATGAAATAAAATTAGGTTTCAAGATAGGTAATTTTATTTTCAAATCACCAAAATAAAATTTCAAACAATTTCATTTTCAAATCACATAAATTGGGTTTCAATAAATTCATTTTCAAATCATACAAATTTGAGGTAGCATGTGCCCTTACCTTGAAAATGTCAATGATGCATCGACTTGCACTATTGAGTCATTGGGGTACGAAAATTCCATGCTCAAACACCATGTAATTCGAATAGTGCCATTTTGTGCATGATCAACTATGAAAATGATTTAGTGATTTTCCTTTTTTATTTTTTATAATTCCTCTTCATCATCTAAACTTCAATGATCATAACTTAGATTGTTGAAATTAGAATGATATCAAGTGCATTTGAAAGTGAAATGGCCTGGCAGTTATTGGTTCTTTTAGCACTCACGATTCATACTTCAAGGATTAGTCATTTCGACAAACAATTAACTACCAGACACTGATGGCCCTCTCTATAAGAGTTTAAAGTGTTAACCTTTTATCAAATACTTGCCATGAACCAGACTAATCTTATACAACGAATAATAATATGGGCAAGAATCAGTAAGTGATACAGTTGCAAGAGAAACTATAGTATGAACTATCCAGTTTTATGGGTGATCAAATGGAAAAAATTACAATAGCGCAATATTAGAAATGGAACCTGTTGATTCATGCCCCAGATTTGGATTATTCAAGCGTCCATTTTCAGGGACGGTGGGAATATGGGTGCCGTCTTTCCTTTTATATAATCTGCTGTGCGATTTACTTAGGTCAAGATTCGAGGATCTCTTTCCCAGCTAATCGACAGACCACCATTCTCCCGCTGTGCGCATTAACTCCCATCGCCTGTGATTTGGTGACTGGACCCCTGTCTGCGATCAGGTCGTAACTTGTGGAGGCGCCCGAACTGTTGGCAGCCGACCCCGCTGGTTGCAGGAGTAATTGAAACTCACAAGCGATTCCAAATCCGCGTTCCCTCCCCTTCTGTAATCCAATCTCAGATTTGGTGATAAATCTGCAATTTGCCCAATCTTGATGCGATCACCCTACCTGTTGGCTTCCTATCTGCCGTCCAATCTTAATGCATTCTATTGATCACGTAAACTCTAAACTGCTGTTTCAGACTGGAAAGAGAGTTTCACATTTCAATTTTGCCAGTACTCAGGATTTCAAATCGTCATCCTCAAAATAATCTGAATGCGCAAATAATCACAACATGAGATGGCTGAAGACCACCTCCAATGTGCAACCCTTCGGAAGATATCCCACCTCCTCAGTTATGCAGATCCCAGGGAGTTCTCGTTCCCAAAGATCTAATGGGAATTTGCAGATTGAAGACCACAAATTGCTCCAATATGATAAATAGAGAAATCCACAAAATTGCCTGCTTCAAAGAGAGCCCTATGTCCTCTATTTATTTCTTTGCCGGGAAGTTTCTGGGAATTATCCGGAACCTTCTTGCACTACAAATATTAACTTTACAAAATTAAATAATTAACTTTATAAAGTTAGAATACAACCTTTATTTAATATTCGAATGAGTAGGCCCCGCTTATTTATTTGGAAGACAAAATTGACCCTCTCCCCATAATTATTTTCCTACGAGAGTCAATGATAGGCAAATCCCCTGTTATAATTATGTTGCTAAGAGAGGGACATGACAGTCCGCCCTTCTGGATATTGCTTGCCCTCAAGCAATCTCAGAGCTGGATGCTGCAAAATGGTCTCATTCTCCCAAGTAGCATCTTCGATTGGTAGATCCTTCCATTTAACCAAATATTCTCTGATTACTCTTCGGCGGAGCTGTTTTTCCCTGCTTTCTAAAATGAATTCCGGTACCATGACCAATTTCCCTTCATCATCCAGAGGCGGCAAGACTGTAGAAGGTATCACATTCTGTCCCAATGCCTTTTTGAGACGTGATACATGAAACACATTATATACTTTGCTGTCTACTGGAAGCTCAAGTTCATAAGCCAATTCCCCGATTCGTCTACTGATCCTGAAAGGTCCATAATACCTGGGTTTAAGCTTTTCTGACCCACTCTTTTTGAGAGTAGATTGTCGAAATGGTTGAAGCCTTAAGTAAACCATGTCGCCCACCTCAAAGCTTCTCTCCGTCCTCTTTTGATCTGCATATTGCTTATACTGATTCTGTGCTCGAGCGATGTTATCACGTAGAGAGCTAATGATATCTTTACTTTCTTGCAGTAATTCCCCAGCACGTGGAACCCGAACATCACTCATCAATAAGTCAATGAAACTGGGTGTATCATAGCCGTACAATGCTCGAAAAGGTGTCATTTGGATAGACATGTGGAAAGTGGTGTTATAGCAATATTCACACAAATAAATCCATCTTACCCAAGCCTTTTGCTGATCGGCTACGTAATTCCTCAAGTAGCCTTCCACCCATTTGTTTACTGTCTCCGTCTGTCCATCAGTTTGCGGGTGATAACTAGTACTGGGTGTGAGCTCAGTGCCGCATAATCGAAACACCTCTTGCCAGAAATGACTCAAGAATCTACTATCCCTGTCACTGACAATACTGCGAGGTATCCCATGTAACCTGAAAACCTCCTTGAAGAATACTTCGGCTACTTGTACTGCAGTATAAGTAGTGGTGATGGGAAAGAAATGAGCATATTTTGTTAGCCTATCCACCACCACATAAATGCAATCACGTCCTTGAGCCTTGGGCAATCCGATAATTAAATCCATGGATATGCATTCCCACTTCTGACACGGAATGGGAAGTGGCTGTAAAAGCCCTGCTGGAAAGGTGTGCTCCTGTTTATTCTGTTGGCAAACGGAACACTCACGAACATACTGCAAAACATCCTTCTTAAGTCCCTTCCATGTAAACCATTCTCGCACCTGTCTATATGTTTTAAAGTATCCGGGGTGACCAGTTATAGGTGAATCATGAAGAGCTCGCATAATGAACTGTTTCACCTTCGATCCTGGGACTAAAAATATCCTGCTCTTGTAAATAATCAATTCATCCACAAGTGTGTACCTGGTATCAACAAGGGTCCCATCAACTATCCTTGATGCCCATGAATCTCGGGCATATTCTGCAATAATCAGATGCTTCCAATCCTCAGAGATTTCAATCATTGAACTAAGATGTGGCCTGCGTGACAAGGCATCTGCTACCACATTCTGTGTGCCCTTAACATAAGATATATCGAAGTCATATGCCTGTAACTTACTGACCCATTTTTGCTGCCTATCATTGAGATCCCTTTGCCCAAGGAGGTATCTTAAACTGTTGTGGTCAGTTTTTATGCAGAATTTGCCACCTACTAAATACTGCCTGAACTTAGCTAGTGCATGCATGATGGCTAACATCTCTTTGTCGTAAATGCTGAATGATCTCTCTGGCCCACGGAGTTTCCTGCTTTCATATGCAATTGGGTGTTTATCCTGCATTAAAACAGCCCCAATACCATCTCCTGAGGCATCACACTGGAGTTCAAATGGTTTCGAGAAATCAGGCAACGCTAGTACCGGACACAAAGTCATGATCTCCTTGAACTTGTCAAAACAAGCCTGTGCCTTTGCTGTCCAAACGAAAGCTCCCCTCTTAAGCAAATCGGTTATAGGAGTCGCATGTCATGAATATCCGCAAACAAATCTGCGGTAGAATCCACATAATCCAAGGAATCCCCTTAACTGTGTTAGGTTCTCAGGAGTAGGCCACTCTATAATAGCACGAATTTTATCAGGATCCATCCGTACACCTTCTCGGCTGATAATATGACCTAAGTATAATAACTCATTCATTCCCAAATCGCATTTGGATTCTTTGGCGTACAAGGATTCTTCTTGCAAAGTCTTCAATACTGTTTCTAGATGTGCCATGTGCTCCTGCCATGTTCGACTGTATACCAAGATATCATCAAAGAATACCAACACGAATTTCCTCAGCTGATGATGGAAGACCTTGTTCATGGTAGACTGGAAAGTAGCTGGTGCATTGGTCAATCCAAATGGCATCACTACAAACTCAAAATGCCCACAGTGGCATCTGAATGTCGTCTTCTCAATGTCCTGTTCTCTGACTCTAATCTGGTGGTAACCTGATCTCAAATCAATTTAACTAAAGTAGCATGCCCCATGTAGTTCATCTATTAGTTCATCAATCCGTGGAATGGGATATCTATTCTTAGTGGTTTTCTTATTCAGCAACCTGTAATCTATACACATCCGTAACGAACCATCTTTCTTCTTAACCAAAACTATTGAGGAAGCAAAAGGAGACTTACTAGGTCTGATGTGTCCCATTGCGAGTAGCTCCTTGATGGTTTTCTCTATCTCATCTTTAAGCCTTTTGGGATGCCTGTATGGAGTAATCATGACTGGTTTAGTGCCTTCTTCCAATTTGATGATGTGCTCGATCCCTCTATCAGGTGGTGTTCCAGGTGGAATATCGCTGAATACCTTACTGTACTTTTCCCTCAATATCTGTATGTCAGAATGATATTCTATCTTAGGTTGTTCCTCCTGTGTAGGCATGAGAGTACACATGGCTGCCCATTCAAGATCCTCATGTCTCACCAATCTTTCCAATCGTCTAAGAGAGATTGTTCGGATATCACTATTCCGAATAGCTCTCAATACATGCTGCCTCCCATCTACTTCGAACTTAATCTCCATGTCCCTGAGTCAGAAAGTAACTTCACCCAATAGACATAACCATGCCATTCCCAAAACGATATCCAAATCACCCATATTGACCACGTGGTAATCCGCTTTGAACTCATAATTATTCAGGCATAAAGGCATGTCTCTGACTATCTTGTTACACTTAAGAGTGTATCCGTCAGCAACCTGTACACGAAGACCTTCGAATTCTTCTGTCTTAATACCACGACGCTCGACCAATCTTGCATCAATGAAGTTATGTGTAGCTCTGGTATCAACTAATGTAATCACCTTCTGTCCTGCTAGGACACCACGTAACCTGAAAGATCCTTCCTGTTGAATGCTAGACAAACGCCCTTGCTGTAGATGCAATTCAGGTTCTTCTCTCTGCTCTGACTTTTCTTCCTCAGATTCTGAACCAGTATGTTCATCCTCTTTTTCCGTACCGTCGGAATCTGATCCCTCGTAATATGCCCACATAACTCTGTTGGCTTTCCCCTTTGGTCGCAAGGGACAATCATGATCCCTGTCATATGGACCTTTACAATAGAAGCACAGTTTCTTCCTTCGCAAGTCATTTAATGCTTCGGTATCTAGGGATGTGGTAGATTTCCCTTTGGTTTCAATGCCTTTCCCTTTATTTTTATCAAACCTCCTATTGTCTTTGAAAGAGGTAGTACTTCTGGGAGGGAACCGGCTAGAAGGGGCTGTAAGTTCCATACTTCATGCTTTCCTCATGGCTTCTTGCAGTGTTGGTGGATCAAATGCCTTAATCCATCCCTTGAGGGGTTCAGACAATCCTTCTGTAAATAAGATAACTAACCTCCTCTCTGATACATCTGGTACCATGACTGACAACCTCTGAAATTCACTAATATAAACCTCGATATTGCCAGTCTGTTTTAATTGTGCAAGGTCGCAAAAATAAATTTCTGGATCCTTCATATCAAAACGTTCAACTAATCTATCCACGAAGTCCTGGTATGATGTTACCTGATTGTGCTGCAAGGTAACCATTCCATGTGACCACCAGTCATGAGCTGCGCCTTCCAGATGCAAGGTAGCATATCTGATGGCATCTATTTCAGACATAGGCCTTAATGCTAGAAAGGTGTCCAACTTATGAATCCAAGCTTGTGCCGTCATCTGACCACTCCCATCGAAGAAAGGCAAAGTAAGTTTACTGACAGCTCGTTGTAACTCACTTTCATGACTCCCTCTAGGTCTCCGATTCTGGCGACTATTCTTCATATGTTCTCTTCTTTGGTTTAGATATCGATCAAAGTTTAATAACTCACGCACATGCGGGGGTAATGCTTGCCATTCTGCTGTAGCAGCCCTAAGATCATCCTGAAAATCTTCTGGTGCATCATCTTCTCCTATATCCTGAGCCTCTTCCCTTAGGAAGGTGGGACGAGTAGGCCTATTTGCTATCCATGATCTGCGCCTAGGAGCACCTTGTGATCCTACCACACTCCTATCATCGTGATCAGATGTGCCTCTTCCTTGATCTTGAATCCTGGGCTGAATAACTCTTTCCATTATGGTAGTCAAAGCCTGCAGTGTCTGAGTTATTTCTTGTTGTCCGTTAGTCATGGCTCTGTAAAATTCTCTGGTTTCATCATCGTCGACTCTGGGAAATCTTGGCGGACTTTGTCTTTCACCCATATCCCTGTCCTTGAATATAACTCCGGCAATTAAAGTACTTTTACCCAATCAGGATGGCAGGACAACTGCTCTGATACCACTGAAATGGCCTGGCAGTTATTGGTTCTTTTAGCACTCACGATTCATACTTCAAGGATTAGTCATTTCGACAAACAATTAACTACCAGACACTGATGGCCCTCTCTATAAGAGTTTAAAGTGTTAACCTTTTATCAAATACTTGCCATGAACCAGACTAATCTTATACAACGAATAATAATATGGGCAAGAATCAGTAAGTGATACAGTTGCAAGAGAAACTATAGTATGAACTATCTAGTTTTATGGGTGATCAAATGGAAAAAATTACAATAGCGCAATATTAGAAATGGAACCTGTTGATTCGTGCCCCAGATTTGGATTATTCAAGCGTCCATTTTCAGGGACGGTGGGAATATGGGTGCTGTCTTTCCTTTTATATAATCTGCTGTGCGATTTACTTAGGTCAAGATTCGAGGATCTCTTTCCCAGCTAATCGACAGACCACCATTCTCCCGCTGCGCGCATTAACTCCCATCGCTTGTGATTTGGTGACTGGACCCCTGTCTGCGATCAGGTCGTAACTTGTGGAGGCACCCGAACTGTTGGCAGCCGACCCCGCTGGTTGCAGGAGTAATTGAAACTCACAAGCGATTCCAAATCCGCATTCCCTCCCCTTCTGTAATCCAATCTCAGATTTGGTGATAAATCTGCAATTTGCCCAATCTTGATGCGATCACCCTACCTGTTGGCTTCCTATCTGTCGTCCAATCTTAATGCATTCTATTGATCACGTAAACTCTAAACTGCTGTTTCAGACTGGAAAGAGAGTTTCACATTTCAATTTTGCCAGTACTCAGGATTTCAAATCGTCATCCTCAAAATAATCCGAATGCGCAAATAATCACAACATGAGATGGCTGAAGACCACCTCCAATGTGCAACCCTTCGGAAGATATCCCACCTCCTCAGTTATGCAGATCCCAGGGAGTTCTCGTTCCCAAAGATCTAATGGGAATTTGCAGATTGAAGACCACAAATTGCTCCAATATGATAAATAGAGAAATCCACAAAATTGCCTGCTTCAAAGAGAGCCCTATGTCCTCTATTTATTTCTTTGCCGGGAAGTTTCTGGGAATTATCCGGAACCTTCTTGCACTACAAATATTAACTTTACAAAATTAAATAATTAACTTTATAAAGTTAGAATACAACCTTTATTTAATATTCGAATGAGTAGGCCCCGCTTATTTATTTGGAAGACAAAATCGACCCTCTCCCCATAATTATTTGCCTACGAGAGTCAATGATAGGCAAATCCCCTGTTATAATTATGTTGCTAAGAGAGGGACATGACAGAAAGAAACACCATTTTCACATAATGCACCGCCTCTATTGGAAAGTAAAATTGGAAAATATAGCTAAATGTAGTACTAATGATATTACTATTAAATTTTAATTTTTTATAATCTAATTTAAGATTTATTGTTATTATTATTATTACTTCTAATATATTATAAAATATTTTTTTAAAATAGTTTGGAAAAAATAATTATTCTACCTGCTTATAATTCTACTATTTTAACAATTCATCTAACTTATTATTAACAAACATTCAAAACTAATTTTTTAACTTTTATCAACTTAAAAAATCTCATGTAATCTAAATTTTAGGAAATAATTTTTATTTTTTATGGAGGTCAACCACAAACAAGTTTTAGGTACCCGCCCATGTGTGTCTAATTTGAATAGTTTTACAAAACTTTAAGTTCCTTATAGTTTAATTATTAATAAAATATTATTATTAATATGTAGTTTATAAATTTTATTTGTATACAAAATTTAAACAAAAGCTTCGACAAAAACTTAGTTGTTTTATAGGAAGATCCTTATTTAGAAGCCCTTTTTCTATTGAAGAAAAAATAAAATTAAATAGTCGAGCTTTTGGTCCTAAAACCTCTCATTGTATCTACATAGACGAGCATTCCATCATGTGGAGCTATAGTATTTCTAGAGATGTCCATCAAAAGATTATTGACAAACCATTTTTTAACATTTAATAATCATAATAGAAATAATAGAACAAATGAACTTTGAAACTTGATTTAACTATCAACTTTTTAAAATTCTCTTATCAAAGATTTTTTATATGTGCATGGTCATTTTTAATTCTCCCTAATTCCTTCTTCCACACTCTTAATGGTGATGTTGCAATCATCACGAACAACTAGGATTTTCATCCTCTGAATATAATTTTATAACTTATTGATTGGGAAAACAAAGCTATGGTCCACTTTGTAGTAACAATGAAAATGATAAATATATTTTCAAATTCAACTTGTTGGACCTATGTATCTAGCTTGGATGCTAAAGTAGTTCATGAAGGAAGCATCTTTTCATTTTCTACAAGAACATAAAATATTTCTTAAATTTCATGATAGTGTCTACAAATTAGTTCTAATAGGAATCTGTAATCGATTAAAACTTATATGTCAAAAATATTTAATTTTTCATTAAAAGACAAACAAATTTTAATAGGTTCTTAATTTCTAGTTATATCATAATATCAACTAACAATTACAAATAATATTCAATTACCAAAATGATTTTTTTAAAAAAGCACATAACAACTTATCCAATCTACATAATGTAGTTTTTTCATACTAGGAATATTATTATTATTACAATACAATTTTGACTATTTTATATACAAATTGCCATAATTTAATGGGTTTTCATATAAATAATGTTTTCACAATGTTATATAATAGAGACTAATTATGAAGATTAAACCAATAACAATCTCATAAAGATTTATTATAATATAATAACAAATAAACAATTTTTTTATATAAACACACACAAAAGCATTATTGTACATGCCCTAGGCTAGTACAATTCCATTCACTTATTGCAAAGATTGTCTAATTACATTCAATTATTTCTAACTTGTTTAAATATTTCTAAAGTATTTTTTTTATCGATTAAAAATATTCATAAAAATCATTTAGGTGTTATAGGACCCTTTTATTGAGCTCCACAAAATTTTAGGAGATTAGATATTGAAATAAAATAATATTAATCTATAAATTATAAAAAGAGATGATTGGAACTCACATTAGTATTAAATTTTAGAAATTGAATTTATAAAAGTGTAGTGGAATTTTTTTGAGTAAATTCAATTGACATTTGTAAAATTTATATCTCTAAACTTTACCATCTCCTTCTCTAAGTTATAACTATTGATTTTATTTTAAATACAAAGTTTATTGACCTATTCAACAAGGGTTAAGATGTGCATAAAATATGGAACGCAATGAGCATAGAATTTTACAAAAACAGTGTGAGAAAATAGTTTATTTATTTTTGTTCAATATGCTATAATAAAATTATAATCTAAAATTGAATATTTGTTCTTACTAAATTCTGTAAGTGTAATTTAAGAAAAGTGAGTCAATAAGTTACATTTCTCTTCATTTTATTAGAAAGTGTCAAAAAAAATTAAAACAATTTACCTACAACTTGAAAGCATGCATATAAAGGAGTAATATAATCTAATTTTATTTTTGGGGCCCATGCTTCGGCTAAGAGCCAAGGACTAAGGAGCATCCACACTACCGAATTCACCGGACCTAAGGAGCATCCTGACCTCATTCCTTATGATGTCTCCGGGCATTGCACTAAGCAAGACTTGATCCCTGGTAGGCTCTTTGTGAGCCATAGACCAAATGCCCATTGACAAAAAACAAACAATTTGATATAATACAAATATAATAGATACAAGACAATAGTATTAACTATAACAGTTCATTTAGCTACATATAATAAATATTTATACCATAACTATATAACACATATTTATTTTATTAATTATAATTAATACATATTTATTATATTAACTATAACGAACTGACACTTGTTTTATATAGAAAATAACCACGTCCTCCCCACGTCCTCCATAATATATTGCACTTAGAATGATTGATTTGTATCTCCAATAATTTATATGCTGCTCTAATTGTGTTGTATGGCGCCATGCTTTGTTTTTCCTTCTGGGTTTTTTCGCCTGAATTAGCTGGACTGTAACCTCTGCCATTTGCTGCAACTGTTCTTACAACTGTTGCTTGCATTATTATTAAATATATTTATAATAAAAAACACTTCTGATGGTTAACATTAACAAAGAACTTAACCCAAATCACACGGACCAACGTCTGATTGCATTACCAAAAAAATATATTTACAATAACTCGTTACTCTGCAAAAACTGGAAAAGTGGTCTGACATTAATGAGCTTGTGATGCACACATTGTTATTTTTTTATTCAAATGCAAGGCTTGCGTGCTTCTGATTGAAATTCTTCTTATATTGAATGCGAACATGCATTACTCCTTCCATATGTAATGATTGGGTGGGTGTTCCTTAAAACACAAGGAAATATCAATTGCTTACATTGCATGTTGTAATATGTATACAATCTGTAAAGTTGGTGGGTGGCTTGTTTTACAGCTGGTCTTCAGAATCGGGTGAAATATCCATGCAAGAATGGACGTCTACCAACTATTCACATTAACATGAAAAAGATTCAAGAACAATAATCCAACAATTATTGCAACAATAAAATTCATCCCTATCTTTAGTGGGTCTTTGAATTTGGAATTGAGATTTTATACTGATTTTGCTTGAGTATAAGAATTCCTAAGTTGTTTTATATTATTCTGAATAAAATGAATTCAACCATTGTCTTAAGAATGGAAACCATCACCAACTTTTATTGATTTTTTATTTATTTTTAATTTGGTATTGATATTATAGATTTATTTACAGCGTCAATAGATAATTTTGATATAAAAAATAGTTTTTATATTTGTCCTATTTGTCTTTAAGAAATTTCTTAAATAAAAATATTAATATTAATAATTTAAAAAAAATATTGGATCAATGCAGATTGCAAAAGAATGTAAGCTAATAGTATGTGGTTGAAGAAATGAATTATTGTCTAGTTATGAATGTAAAACAACCCTCAATAATTCAGTGAGATCTTCATTTCACATATAGAATAATATTACAAAGGAAAATAGTGTTATAGACTTAAATTCTAACACCTATTTTTTATAGACTGAAATGTTTTATATTTGATAAAATCTAATTTGAGATTAAGTTGACAAACAATAAGATTATCATTTTAGGAGAAGAAATAAATTATCTATTTACATGCATATTGTAAATGAAGTTTCTATTTAAGAATATTTAAAAGAAGGTTATAAGTTTTTGACAAATATTACAATAAAACACTTGGGTGTTGTCCTTTACAAATATTCAACACAAGAATACGAAATATTGAACAAGTCAGTCAATACAATAACATCAAAGAAAACAACAACTAATAAATTCCATTCAAGGATTGAACACAAAGAATGAACATAGATTTACCATTACAAAGCTTTAATTACAACACAAAGACAAGACATCAAACAAGCAAAAACACTAAAAAAGGCCACCAAGGGCCATGATCAAGTATCCAAATAGACTAAGCTTGGTTGGTTACCCTCAATAATTCAGTGAGACCTTCATTTCACATATAGAATAATATTACAATGGCAAATAGTGTTATAGACTTAAATTCTAACACCTATTTTTTATAGACTAGAATGTTTTGTACTTGATAAAATCTAATTTGAGATTAAGTTGACAAACAATAAGATTATCATTTTAGGAGAAGAAATAAATTATCTATTTACATGCATATTGTAAATGAAGTTTCTATTTAAGAATATTTAAAAGAAGGTTATAAGTTTTTGACAAATATTACAATAAAACACTTGGGTGTTGTCCTTTACAAATATTCAACACAAGAATATGAAATATTGAACAAGTCAGTCAATACAATAACATCAAAGAAAACAACAACTAATAAACTCCATTCAAGGATTGAACACAAAGAATGAACATAGATTTACCATTACAAAGCTTCAATTACAACACAAAGACAAGACATCAAACAAGCAAAAACACTAAAAAAGGCCACCAAGGGCCATGATCAAGTATCCAAATAGACTAAGCTTGGTTGGTTACCCTCAATAATTCAGTGAGACCTTCATTTCACATATAGAATAATATTACAATGGAAAATAGTGTTATAGACTTAAATTCTAACACGTATTTTTTATAGACTTAAATGTTTTATATTTGATAAAATCTAATTTGAGATTAAGTTGACAAACAATAAGATTATCATTTTAGGAGAAGAAATAAATTATCTATTTACATTCATATTGTAAATGAAGTTTCTATTTAAGAATATTTAAAAGAAGGTTATAATTTTTTGACAAATATTACAATAAAACATTGGGGTGTTGTCCTTTACAAATATTCAACACAAGGATATGAACTATTGAACAATTCAATCAATACAATAACATCAAAGAAAACAACAACTAATAAATTCCATTCAAGGATTGAACACAAAGAATGAAAATAGATTTACCATTACAAAGCTTCAATTACAACACAAAGACAAGACATCAAACAAGAAAAAACACTAAAAAAGGCCACCAAGGGCCATGATCAAGTATCCAAATAGACTAAGCTTGGTTGGTATGTTTGGAACTATAACAAGCATGGAAGAAGATATTCCAATAGTCCTCTATTGAGAATTTGAAAAGTTCCCAATGGTTGTCTTGCTCTTCCACAATCTCTCCTAAAGCCTTGCACTATAAGATGGACAATGGGGTCACCAAACTATGCATCCCTTGACAACTAAATCTTACTACATTTCTCATCATTCTCTCCAAATTTGAGGATGGATTTCTTACATTTTTCACTTCAATTTTAATCATCTTCACATCAAAGAATATAGTTTGATGACCTTTACAACTAATGCAGAGACTTTTAGGGCTCATAACTTTTGACTCAAATGTGAAGTTTTCATGAAATTTTATAGGTGGCTTCATTAGAAAGAGTAAAATGGTTTTCCAACCAAGCTCTTCTATATTGGTGACAATTTCAATACTTATTAAAGAGCCAAAAAATATGTTTAGACCCTTGAATTTAGATTTTCATGTTTTTCTACTTTTTTTGAGTTTTGTTTCTTGTAATAACTTCAAAATGATGTTTGTAATTTTGAAAGTTAGATGGAAGTTTATTTTTTTGTACTCTAAGTAAATTTTAGTTAAAAATTCAATTTTATAGGAGTTATTTCAAAGATTACCAAAAATGGAAAATTTCAAGAATTGTAAAAATTTGCCAAAAAGAACAATTTTCTATTTCTCAGTTTAGAGAGTTTTATCAAAGCTATTTAAGGGGTTCTTGAACATTGTAGATAGAGGTTGGTGAATGAAAAAATAGTTAAAGTTATGAAATTGCAAATTGTTATATATGATTCATGTTCAATAATAGATGAATGAATTAGTTTGAATAGATTTGTATGATACATCATTTAGTATCATAGAAGGAAGATGGTTGGGAGAGGAAGATGAAGAGAAAGAGGAAGAGGAGATTTTACCTAAATGCAAAGAAGAGGCAGGCCAAGGGATGCCAATCAAGATGAACAACTTGGAGAAGAACAAGTGGAAGATATGAATTTTGAAGAAAGAATGTCGATATCCTTATAAAGAAAAAATGAACGGGTTAAGATAGATGTTTTAGACTACATAGGTAGTCTTAAGCTAGAGGAATTGATAGACCGATTGAATTTTTTCAAATGGAAGCCTATGAAAAAGGAAAAGAAAATGAAGTTCACATGCACAAAGCTAAAAGGTCATGCAAAGATATGGTGGGATCATCTCCAAAAGAAATGGACAAAAGAAATGGCATAAGATCAAAGCATGGAATAAGATGGAGAAAAATTTGAGGAAAATTTCTATATATATATATATATATATATATATATATATATATATATATATATATATATATATATATATATATATATATATATATATATATATATATATATATATATATATATATATATATATATATATATATATATGATGAAGGGTGTGCCCATTAATATCACAAATACATAACATAAATCAAGAAACAACAACAATGGACAAGAACAAAATATGGGCTTTCTATTATCGTCATGTAGACAAAATTATAGAGTTTTGAAATATAACATGCACACCCATATGGACAATTTCTTTACAATATTCTTCAACACAGAGCTACGAATTACCATCTAGAACTACCTAAACATCACTACAGGCCATCCTTAAATAGGTAAATTTTCACCACCTAGGAAGGTTGTAGACATTAACCCTAACCTCTAATGGTAACAAAACCACAATTAAAATTTATTTTCTAATTTATTGCATAAGGTTAGCCATAGCTATATTTTTAGGTAGGCCATAATTTTCAAACCATATGTCTGATTTTACTATAAGTTCTTCTTAGAATTGTTAGCTCCTAAACTACAATGTCTAACACATGCAAGTGCAAGTCAACCCATATAGGATATTGTCCTAGAACATCTAAGGCCTTCAAAATTGAGCTAAAAGGTTTTTACCAAAAAACCTTAATAACTTCTACAATACAGAGGGTATGACAATGCAACTCCACTAGCAGGCTGATATGACTATGCTAAACCTCCTCCTGTGAAATTAGAACATTCTTAGATCATATGACCCACTTACTAAAAATAAGAAGTTTACATAAATAGTAACTTTTTACTAAGATAACCCTTATTAAAAATGAGAAAAATAAAAAATAAAAATTGGGTGATGCAAGATTGCCCTTACTATTGAAAACAATTATTCGATTCTATGTTGTCTTTGATTGATAAGTAGGAGATAATTTCCACATCAAGACAAATTGTGATATTGCTATCAAGATTTAACTATGTGATTTTTGAGTCAAACTCATTGACCTATATTTCATGAGTAGTGATTCAACATGAATCTATCTCTCATGAGAATAAATGGAACACTTAGCACTTATTGGATCTAGGTGATTCTCATAGGGGTGAAGCACCGAGACTTCTTAGGAGGTCACCCATCCTAGTACTACTCCAGCCTGAGTGCACTTAACTAAAGAGTTTCCTCCATGGTTAAACCCAAAGCTTGCAAGCCCATTTGCAAAACCTTCACAAGTGTTGTGCCTTATGAACCATTCATTAGAAATCCCCTTAACCTCATCAATTGATAAGTAGGAGATAATTTCCATAGCAAGTCAAATTGTGATATTGCTATTAGGATATAACTGTGTGATTTTTGAGTCAAACTCATTGACCCATATTTCATGAGTAGTGATTCAACATGCATCCATCTCATGAGAATAAATGGAACACTTAGCACTCATTGGATCTAGGTGATGCTCATAGGGGTGAAGCACCAGGACTTCCTAGGAGGTCACCCATCCCAATACTACTCTAGCCTGAGCGCACTTAACTGCAGAGTTTCCTCCATGGTTAAACCCAAAGCTTGCAACCCCATTTTCAAAACCTTCACCAAGTGTTTTTCCTTATGAACCATTCATTAGAAAGCCCCTTAAGCTCATCAATTGATAACCAGGAGATAATTTCCATAGCAAGTCAAATTGTGATATTGCTATCAAGATTTAACTGTGTGATTTTTAAGTCAAACTCATTGACACATATTTCATGAGTAGTGATTCAACATGAATACATATCTCATGAGAATAAATGAACACTTATCACTCATTGGATCTAGGTGATGCTCATAGGGATGAAGCACCAAGACTTACCGGGAGTTCACCCATCCCAATACTACTCCAGCCTAAGCACACTTAACTACAGAGTTTCCTCCATGGTTAAACCTAAAGCTTGAAACCCAATTTTCAAAACTTTCACCAAGTTTTTTACCTTATGAACCATTCATTAGAAAGCCCCTTAACCTCATCAATTGATAAGTGGGAGATAATTTCCAAAACAAGTCAAATTGTGATATTGCTATTAGGATTTAACTATGTGATTTTTGAGTCAAACTCATTGACCCATATTTTATGAGTAGTGATTCAACATGAATTCATCTCTCATGAGAATAAATGTAACACTTAGCACTCATTGGATCTAGGTGATGTTCATAGGGGTGAAGCACCAGGACTTCCCGGGAGGTCACCCATCCTAGTACTACTCCAGCCTGAGCGCGCTTAACTATGGAGTTTCCTCCATGGTTAAACCCAAAGCTTGCAACCCCATTTTTAAAACCTTCACTAAGTTTTGTGCCTTATGAACCATTCATTAGAAAGCCCCTTAAGCTCATTAATTGATAAGTAGGAGATAATTTCCATAGCAAGTCAAATTGTGATATTGCTATCAAGATTTAACTGTGTGATTTTTGAGTCAAACTCATTGACCCATATTTCATGAGTAGTGATTCAACATGAATCCATATCTCAAGAGAATAAATGAAACACTTAGCACTCATTGGATCTAGGTGATGCTCATAGGGGTGAAGCACTAAGACTTCCTAGGAGGTCACCCATCCTAGTACTACTCCAGCCTGAGTGTGCTTAACTACGAAGTTTCCTCCATGGTTAAACCCAAAGCTTGCAACCCCATTTGAAAAACCTTCAACAAGTGTTGTGCCTTATGAACCATTCATTAGAAAGCCCCTTAAGCTCATTAATTGATAAGTAGGAGATAATTTCCACAACAAGTCAAATTGTGATATTGCTATCAAGATTTAACTATGTGATTTTTGAGTCAAACTCATTGACCCATATTTCATGAATAGTGATTCAACATGAATCAATATCTCATGAGAATAAATGGAACACTTATCACTCATTGGATCTAGGTGATTCTCACAAGGGTGAAGCACCGAGACTTCGGCTGGAGTAGTACTGGGATGGGTGACCTCCTAGGAAGTCTCGGTGCTTCACCCTTGTGAGCATCACCTAGATCCAATGAGTGCTAAGTGTTGAATTTATTCTCATGAGATATGGATTCATGTTGAATCACTACTCATGAAATATGGGTCAACGAGTTTGACTCAAAAATCACACAGTTAAATCTTGATAGCAATATCACAATTTGACTTGCTATGGAAATTATCTCCTACTTATCAATTAATGAGCTTAAGGGGCTTTCTAATGAATGGTTCATAAGGAACAACACTTGGTGAAGGTTTTTTGAAAGGGGTTGCAAGCTTTTGGTTTAGCCATGGAGGAAACTCCATAGTTAAGTGCACTTAGGCTGGAGTAGTACTGGGATAGGTGACCTCCCAGGAAGTCCCAATGCTTCACCCCTATGAACATCACCTAGATCCAATGAGTGCTAATTGTTCCATTTATTCTCATGAGAGATGGATTCATTTTGAATCACTACTCATGAAATATGGGTCAATGATTTTGACTCAAAAATCACACAATTAAATCCTGATAGCAATATCACAAGTTGTCTTTGATGTTACATAAACTGTCAAGCCCTTACAAAGAAGTTAGTGATAGTCGAGCTCACTCTGGCATTGAAGGTAGTTTCCTATATATGTTAGAGTGTTCAATTATAACCAAGTTTAGAGATAGTATTGATTGAGCTTAGTCAGTGAATGAAGCAAAGTCAATACTGACCAAGTTGAGTCGGTTAACATTAGAACTCCTCTTCTAACTAAGTTGGGTCAGTCAATGAAGGGATCCTTTGTGTTGACTGAGTACTCAATTTTGTATTAGCCAACTATTAGCATATTTAGTTTGATACATTTATTGGTTAATACAAGCCAAATTAAGAGAAGAAAATTGTTTGATTAAAAGAGTATTCAAGCCAACTTGACAAGGTGAATCATACATATGAAGTTGTGGATTGAAATTTGGAACTAATGAAAATGAATCAAGGAAACAAATTTAAAGGATACTTGTAAAGGGAAGAACATCTGAGTGGACCAAGATGCAAAAAATATTCTAATCAAAGAGGATCAAGTAATCAAGCTAGAAATTAGATCTAAATCAACAAAGTCAGTTGCATCAATAATCAAGTCAAGTCATTGTTACTCTCTAATAATTGTAACAATGAATTATATCTCTTAATAGAATTGTCCTAACCACTATTTTACAAATCCTCTAACAAGGTGGCATTTTTAGATTCAAGTGGTTGAAGACCTCTAACAAGGCCACTTCTGATAGGGTGAATAAAATCTTCTAATAGGGTCATACCTAATAGTTTTTTTTGTAACCTTTAACAAGGTTGTCTCTATTAAGATAAACCACAGACAAAAATAAAAACTACATGCAAATATAATCAATAACAAAAAAAATAATAGAACACATAGAAATGAACACAAGGCACCAAGATTTAACGTGGTTCACCCAATCCCTGGGCTACGTCCACTAAATAGCAAGTTTGATCTTATTACAATCTAGTGATTACAACCTGATTACAATTTGTAATCCCTTATAGATCAATACCGTCGCAAGAACCAATTTTGCATCACAACATAATGAAAAATAACCAACCCTAAGCCCTTTTATACAAGTATTAAACCACTTTAGGGTTATGACATATCGTCCATATGTCGGCCATAATATGTCGGCCACTATTTATGAAGTATGTACAATACTTTCCTGATCAGTCACCACAATCTAACAATCTCCCACTTGGTGACTGATCAGGCTCCACACTAAACAACAATCTCCCACTTGGAGACTGATCTTGTAGCAATACAACTACCACTGGATCAAACCACATTGGACTCTACTGTTCTTTTATTCATGTTCAGTCTAAAAGACCAACCGAAGCTAAAGAGGAGTTCAGCTTCTCCCTTGTTACAACCTTTGTCAACATATCTGTTGGATTGTCATTGGTATGTATCTTCTCTAGCTTTAACTGTCCATCCTCCAAAACTGACCGAATGAAATGGTACCGCAACTGTATGTGTTTGGTCTTAGAATGCAGAGCTGAATTCTTAGCAAGATGAATGGCACTCTAACTATCTGTAAACAAATAATTATCCTTCTGAGGATGTCCCAATTCTTCCAATAAGAACTAAAGCCATATAATCTCCTTGGCTGTCTCTGTAGTAGCAACATACTCTGCCTCTATAGTGGATAAAGCATTAATCTTCTATAACCTAGAAACCCAGCTCACAACTGCCCCACCGATAGTAAAGACATTACCTATAGTACTCTGCCTGATATTAATATCCCCTACCAAATCTGAGTCAACATGGGCCCATCAATTGATATCAGAGCCTAGTTTTGGCCTGGTCATGGGTTCAAATCTCCCCGATGCCTTCTTGACCCGCGTAAGCACTGGTATGCGCGTCGAGGGGGAGATTTTTGGGTGATGCAACGCGCTCCCCTACCCACAGGTGGTTAATTATGTGGTGTTCCATGTTCACTAAAAATCATGGCTTTTGGTGCAATGGCAAATGGGCCCTTCAGGCTCCTAATAGGACTCAATTCATAAAAGTGAAAAATAGTAACTAGTTGCAATTGGTGGTTTTCCCAAATTGGGTTTTGATGTTAAATCTTGGTGTCTCTTGTGTTCATATCATTTCCTTTATGTTTTTTCAACTAAGTTAATAAAGGTTAATCACATTAATATCTTAAGATCCTAGTATATTCAGTGTTAACTGAGTTACAACATGATTTGGTTTTATAATGTGTTGACATCTTAAAAGGGACTTGGATTTTTTTTTGTAGTAATTGATTCAAATAAGGTTACTCCTTTCCATTTCCAACAATTGGTATTTGATCTATTGGTGCTTGCAAATAAGGTTTCAAGGACCTAAGCTAAAGATCAAAATGCCTTACAAAAGGGAAATTCCTAAGTTGAACAGAGATAACTTCCAAGCATGGTAAGAACTCATGAAGCTACATTTGGAAACCATTAGAGACACAAGCCTAAAATACCTAGAGAACAAGTATGTGGCACCTATTGGCATTTCCTCCACTCTCAATTATGTTGAATTTGATGAATTCAAAGATTGTCCTACTACACATAAAATGTGGATCAAGTTGAAATATATCTATGGAAGAGATGACAATGTGAGAAGATCTAAAGCAGAAAGTCTAAGAAGGAAGTATGGTCATATGAAGATGAAAACATTACACAATATAGTGAAAGAATCAAAGCAATTGTGAGTGCAATAAGAGCCTCGAGAGGGTGAACCCACAATAGCGGGTTACACTTTTTTGGAGGAATAAATTCCTCCAAAAAAGCACGGAGGCCAAAATTTGTTTGAGAAATTTCGAGTGAAACTAATTTTAAAAGCTTCGATCAAAAATTTAAACTTTCAATCGAATGTGAGTTCTGATCAAAAGCCACATAATAAAAAGGTTTCAATCAAAACCGTGACCAAGTTTCAATCAAAACTATGGTCAAGTTTCAATCAAAAATTGGGAATGCAAGTTTCTGCACAGATTTCAAGTTTCGATCGAAACTTGACCATAGTTTCGATCGAAACCCTAATCCCCTTGAATAAATAGAGGCGCAGTAGATTGTCTTCTCATTATTTCGATTGAAAGTCAGAGAGAGATCGGCATCCACCTCATCAACCATCCAAAAAAGGTATGAAACACTTGTTTTTTCCCTTCCTATGTTGTTTTAGTTAAAAATTTTGTGTTTTTAGTATTTAAATATATGTTTTTTATATGTATTTTATTGTTTTTTTGTATATTTTATTGTTTTTTATATATGTTTCTTTGTATATTTTATTTTACTATTCATGCTTAAGCCTCTATTGTCATTGCGGATGTCTTAATGCACAAATAAAATATTTTTTAAAGATAAATTTTCATCCATATTAGATCTAAATATATATTATTATCTTTTAATTTAAAGTTTATTTAAGTACACTCTCACTATTTTACCTAATCTAAACTCTAAAACTAGCCATAGTTCCATGACCTTTAAAAAAATCTCTAACATTAATTCTAACTTCAACTATAAGCTTTACTCCAATTTTTATCATAACTAAAATGCTAACCCTAATTTTTTAAAACTCCAATATAATTATTTCTCTAGCCTAAGATGATGCTAAAATTAATTATATATCACTAATCCAAACCCTTACCATGTGATGTAAAACCTCAACTATAAAGCCTAATGTTGACTCTAGCCATAACCCAAACATAAAACCTAGGTATGTCATTTTAATCCAAACCCTATTCATGACCAACCATGATGTAAACCCTAACCTTAACCTCAAATAATATTTTCAAACTATATCTAAACCTCAACCCAACCAAATTCTAATTCTCTCTCTAACTAAGAGATAATATAAACACTAATTGTAACCCTATCCCTAATCAAAGCCATAACTCTAACCCTACATGGTACATTATATGAATCCTAACACTAGCCTTTATTATAGCCTTAACCATAAACAATGACCTTAACTATAATCTTAATCATAACCAAAGTTATGCTAACAATAATCCTAAGAAAAGTATTTCTCTAACCTAAGAATAATTCTTAACCTAACTATATCACTAATACAATTTAACCTAACCCAAACCCTAATCATGATGTTAAACCTGACCTTGACCCTAAAGGTTAATATTAGCAGTAACACTTATGCTAGCCATCCCCAAACCTAACTATATTTTTATTCCAACTTTTAACTCTAATTTTCTAGTTCCATGATTTAAACAACCACACCATTTAACCTCAATGCAAATTCCTAAACCTAAACTTTATCTGTGTGTGTGTGTGTGTGTGTGTGTGTGTGTGTGTGTGTGTGTGTGTGTGTATATGCACACATATGCACATATATACACACACGCGTGATAAATATATGTACAAATATACATATCATGTACATATATGCATATATCTATATATACATATATATGCACATATTTACTTTGTGGACCTAAATTACACTTGACAAGTTTATGTGCACACATATGTCTAAAACCTTTGAACATTCAATCTAACTTAGATAGAAATATAACTTGCACACATGTAGTTCTTAAAAGGTCTTTGAGTTAAAAACATTATATTTAACAACATGTGTGTTTTAAAATTTAGCTTTTTTAAGGTATATACATTTCATTTATGTTTTAGGACTTCTATATATATGTACACATGTTTAATTTTATTAAAACAATTTAGATACAAGTTTTTTAATTTTGTCAAATTGTACATACATATGTTAATATAAATTTCAAGCTTATTAAATGTCATACATTTTAATTTAAATTTTCAGGTTTACACATTATACATGCACCTACATACATTGACATGGCTGATCAACAACCTTCTATCCCCCTCGAGCAGCCTATACCTGAGCCCAAGTAGCCTATCCCAAGCCCTAAGCAACAACCTATACCTGGGCCTAAGTAGCCTATCCCGAGCCCTGAGTAGTAGCCTATCCCCCTTGAGCAGCATCATGTCCCCCATGATCAACTACCTATCCCACCTCAGGAGCTCTCTGATCTCACTAACCAGGAGATTCATAGACTTCAAGAATCCCTAACTAGTGGGCCATGCTCTAGTGTTTATAGTGGTACATGCTAGAGTATCTTACGTAGCCTGACATTTATTCAAGATGAGATTCATGGTGCTGCCCCATATTTTGCACATACTATACAGAATGTTCTTGATAGTAAAAGACAAGAGGTCTCCTCTGGTCTTTCACTCTAGGAGGTGCAGAGCTTGGTGCCCAAAGATGTCCTAAAGAGGGAATGTTTCCCTCATTATCTTTCACAAAATTATGTGAAGGGGTATTCTCCCCTTAAGTGTACAGATCCACAAATGGCTGCATTGATATACCCACGCTTCCTTGCTACCCATGGTCATTTTCCAAATAATGACCAAATTCTACTCTATTTTTCCTGATAGCTTTATGTAGAGGTTCGCTTATGCAAGGCAGTGAACTACACAGATTTACTAGGACATTTAGAACAAGGGCATGGTAGACTGGTTGATAGGTAGCTAGGTCATCCCCCATTGGCACATAGATTGATTATCAAAGAGAGGGCACCTACTATTTTCCCTGTGTTAGGTCCATCAGTTGATGAGGCCATGTGTAGCACTCAGTTATGTAGGGTTATTCAAGGAGTTGAAGAGATTGCAGAAGCTATCAGATCTATTTGAGTGATGAGGTTGGGCAGTATTTGATGTCTCGTCAACATTCTAGATCATCATCCTATGCTTCATCTTTAGGAGACTTGTACAGTGCAGCAGGCATCCCTTCAGTGGCTAGCTTAGAGGGTCTCACTGGAGTTTTGGCACGAGATACTATGATTGGTCTGGCTGAGGATCTATTAGATACATATAGATTTGTATTAGAGAATCTTGGCATACCCATATCAGATGTTTGAGGTCATGTCCATGATAGTACTAGGACACTTCCTCAGCCATATTCCTCTCATTGATTAGGTAGTGGTCATGGTGGTAGTGCACATGATGATCCACCTGATGACCACTCTTTTGCTCCAAAGAGACATATACATACCATAGACCCTTTAGCCAGTGTTACAGTGCAGGCTTAGAGTTCAGATGCGGGCCTTAATGATGTTGATTTGATCTTGTCGACCACAGGATGGATAAACTTGTTGACATGTGATGATTCTACTTCTATGTCATCTCATCTACATAGTCCACTTGGCTCATCATTATTAGGACATGTGCTAGTCACCAGTCATGGGGCTCGCGTAGATGCAGAGATTGACCTTGATGCGACGTAGTGAAATCTAGATGCATTAGTGGACATGATCGATGCTAGGTAGTCCGAGTATTATCAGATGCCACCATCTACATAGGTAAATTTTTTTTTGGTCATGTTAAAATTTCAATCATTTGAAACTAATTTAATTTAGACATGTGCATGTGTGCACATGTATGTATATCATGCATGTGTAGATTCAAATGTAATCATGTAGAGAAATTTTAATTTGATGTGTTGCACGTGCACATGTACAATGTAGGGGGACATGCCTCTTTTTACTCTAGCATTGATGCCAGATCATGTACGTCGTCAAGACTCATTAGATGATGTCAATAGTGGACATGTAATGTTTATTTATGTTTTGATTATGTCTACATGTATTTCAATATCACTTTCTCTTGATTAAATGTACGTATGTATTGATATCACTTTCTCTTGAATTTATATATAGGGGTCAGCACATCCTAGTGAGCACCTTGATACTAGTTAGTCTTTAGACTGCATTGTGAGGAGGCACGGTGATGATAGTCTTGCACCTGATGATCTATAGTTTTTTTATCTAGATGATTTGTTCTAGACTTTCATCTAGAGAGACATTCATATATTAGATAGACACTTTAAATACACACATGATGCATGTTATATTTATATTTTATTTGATATAGATGTACCTAGTTCTACATGTCTACATGTGTGCATGCTATTTATATTTGATATTATCTTCTGATAGATCTCTAGATAGATACATGTTACATTATGTTGTGGAATCTAATGTACATTATAGATCTAGATCTAGTATATTATAAATTGTTTCTATCTAAGATATGTAAGTAATTTATTTAGATATGTAACCATGTTTAATATATTGATTAAATTTAGATATATATATATATATATATATATATAACTCATGTAATTTAAATTTCTAGTAATATATCATGTATTAAATGTTCAAGTATCAGGTAATTAGTTGTACATAATTCCTAACTCAAGTAAATCTATAGAACTCATCCCTTTTATTTGTACACATATCCTAGAATTTTATCCCCTTAAGCCCAATGTTCTAAAATTCAAGTCCAACTTAAAACATGTACATGTTTAAAATTTAGTTTAAACAAATTGTAATTTGAACTTGAAAGCTCACATGTTAAGCAATTAGTTAAATTGAAAGTTCACATGTCCTAAAATTGAAAGCACATGTCCTATGGCCATCTTATCATTTTCATCATCTAATTCATCTTTAATATAAATGTAAGCCATTTCATCTTCATCACTACTATCAGTGTCTTTAGCCAATTAATAAGATTTCTTAACTTTATTCTTATAGTTTTTATAGCTTTTGAAATCTTTTTTTTTCCTTTGTACTTATCATGCTTCTTTTCTTATTTGCCTTCTTTTTTTGGACACCTTGCAAAAATGTGACCAACTTCTTCACAAGAAAAATAGATTAGAGGTATTTTATCTTTGTACTTTCCTTTGCCTTTAGGGAATCTTCTTGCAAGTAGGGCTTCAATGACTTCAAGGTCATCATAAAAATTGTCTTCATCTTCACTGTCAATTTTTCTACCTTTCTTCTTGAGAAATTGTTTATCTTGAAATGCAAACTCAATGCTACTAGAGTTAGGAACATAGTTATCAAAGTTATCTAACTCAAAAGTTGTCAACCTTTCCACTAGAGCATCTAAAGTTATATCATTTTTGGGATCACATCTCATTTCTTGAATAGCTAAAACTTTAATTACATAAATAAAAAGAATATTTTTGAGTGCCTTGCTGACCACTATCACATCATCAATTTTCCCTCGGGTTTCTCATATTAGAAAGAATGACACATGGATTATTGATAGTGGTTGTTCTCACCACATGACTAGTGATAAATCAAAATTTGAGCACTTGGAACACTATGATGGTGGGAGTGTCAAATTTGGAAATGGTGAACATTTTTATGTAAAAGAAAAAGGTTGCATTGCATTTAGTGATGAACTCAGATGTGACAATGCTTATAGGGTTGAAGGACTTAAAAACAATCTAATTAGTGTGGCACAACTGAACAACATTGGATTCAAGGTAGAATTCATGAATGGAAAGGTCAAGTTGTTGGATGGAAAAGAAATTCTAGTCAAGACTGGGAATCAAACAAAAAGTAATCTATTCTATCTACATCTAATTGAAAGTTCATGTTTCCTAGATCAAGTAGATGAAAGTTGGTTATGGAAAAAAGGTTGTATCATGTGAACTTGGATAACCTGATCAACATAAGCAAGAATAAAAGAGTGAGAGGAACTACTAATATAAAGAGACCTGATATGGGGATGTGCAAAAAATATAAAATTGGGAAGATGGAAAATACAAGTTTCAAAACCAAGAATTTTTATTCTGAAGAAGTTTTGGAGCTAGTCCATATAGATCTTTGTGGACATATTCGCATATAAAGCTACTGTGGAGATATGCATTTCATTTGTTTTTTGATGATTATTCTAGGATGATGGTAGTGATATACCTAAAAGACAAATTTGAAACTTTTAAAAAATATCAAGTGGTATTAGGCTAGAGTGGAGAAAGAAATAGGAAAGAAACTAAAATGTCTAAGGTCAGATAGAGGAGGAGAATTGATCTAAAATGAATTTAATGAATTCTAAAATGAAAGAGGAATCAAAAGATAGGTATGTGTACTTGGTACACCTCAACAAAATACCATAGTAGAAAGAAGAAATGGATCCATTATGGATTATGCAAGAACATTGATGATAGTGAAAAATGTTGCAATCAAATACTAGAAGGAAGCAATCAGTACAATAGTTCATACCTTAAACATATTTTAGTTGAAGGACACAGATCAAACACCTTATGAATTATGGTATTGGTATAAACCTTAAAAAAATATTTTAAAGTATTTGGAAGAAAATTTTATATCTTGAAAGAAACAAGGAAAGGAAAATTTGATGTCAAAAGTGAATAAGGAATATTCTTAGGATGCTATAACAAAAGAAAAGCATATAAGTATCTAAATCTTACTACTCACAAGGTCATAAAAATTGCACATGTAAAAATTGTTGAGTTTGTAGAAAAGAGTGAAGAATTTTTTTGGAAAGAACCTAAAAACTACAAAACTTTGTCTACTTTGAGCCATATACTTCACCTAAAATTCAAGCAAATGCAAATGGAAATCAATAGTCTTCATCATTTGAGTCCCATAACTCTCTAGTTCAACCCACGTTGTATTCAATGCAACTGGAATCATGGTTTGAAGGACCCAAGTCTCTGTTAGAAAGACCCAAGCTTTAGCCAATGTAAGTTGAATTGCAATATGAAAGATCCAAGTTATAGAAAGTGGGACCTAAGCATCATTCAAAAGATCATCTTAAGCATGGTCAATAGAGTGAAACAAGTTCTAAATCCAAAGAGAAGGTACTTGTACTCACTAGATATGTCAAAAGGCATCATGCACCTAACAAAATCATTGGATATCAGTTAAAAGCCATAATGACAAGGAACGATCTAAAAGGTACATGTTTTCTTATTGAGTTTGAACCTAGAATTGTTAAAGATGCATTAGATAATGAAAGTTGGATTGAGGAAATGAATGAAGAGATTGATCAAATTGAAAGGAAAAAAACTTGAACTATTGTTTACAGACCCAAGGAAAAAAATGTAATTGGCACAAAATGTGTATTTAGAAATAAATTTAATGAAAATGGAGAAGTTTAAAGAAACAAAGCAAGGTTAGTATGCAAAGGTTATGCTCAAGAATAAGGTATTGATTATGGAGAAAATTTTTCTCCTATTGCAAGACTATAAGGTGTTAGAACACTACTTTTTGATGTTGTACATAAAGGATTCAAAGTATATCAGATGGATGTAAAGTCAACTTTCTTGAATGGAATCCTAGAAGAATAAGTCTACATTGAGAAACCTAAAGGTTTCATAGATCCTAATAAAATGGATATGGTCTTCAAATTACACAAATATTTATAAGGTCTCAAAAAAGCCCCTAGAGCCTGGTATGAAAGATTGTACAAACATTTGGTAAGAATTGGCTTTCAAAGGACAAATGACAACAACAGTCTATACATCAAAGAAGGACCAAAAAAGAAGATATGTTGCAGCAGCAGTTAATTTTTTCAACATCATTTGGTTCAAATTACTATTGTTAGGTATGAAGGAAGAAATCAAGGATCCAATAGTTATCTTCTATGATAACACCTATACAATTAACATATCCAAGAATCAAGTGATGCATACCAAGACAAAGCACATTGCAATAAAGTATCATTATCTAAGATAATTAGTGCAAGACAAAGATTTTGGATTGGAATATGTGAGGGAAAAGCATGGATCTGTGCCACCATTTAGGATACCAAACTTGTTTTGGTCAAATCTCATTTCTCTATCATTACTCAATTTTTTTCAAAAACTAAAAATACCCTTTTATAGATCTCAAATTCAATATCATCATTATAGAAATTTTTGAGTGTTTTGATTAGTTATAATATGTTATAATCTCAAAATATTATAAGTTGATATTTCATTATTTCAAAAGATGCCACCTCAAAAAAGGAAAAAAAAAATAGTAAATCATATCAAAAAAATTAAAAAATCATATTTATCTCTAGAGGAGAGAATCCTCTTCATGAATGTGTAATATTTTTTCAAGAAGGTATAGATTTGATAGGGAAGTTTTGATGGGAGGAAAAAACTATTGGATTCTAAGAAGGTCAAACTTGAGTACTTATAACAAAGAAAATATGCATCAAAAATAATAATAAAAATTTTCCCCCTAGCTATACATGTCATCTATAAGATATTTTCAAATCAGAACAAAAAAAAGATGATTTGCATATACTTTTTTGATAGGAACTACACCCTATATCTTTTATAGTTAAAAAGGGACTTCAAATAAAATAAAATGAATAAATTCTTTACTCAAAAAAATAATTAAAATTATAGGCATAAAATTCATCCAATTCTACACATTTCATCAGTTTACATCATCTTCATATTCTAAATAAAAATACCATTTTTTTGTCATTAATGTTTAACTATCACATTCTGATATCTTGTTTCTTTATAAAAGGTGAGACAGGTTTGTGCTTTTACCCATAAAAATAAAGGAAAAAATTGAAGACATATTCATGAAGAGATTACCTAAGGATACATTTTTGTATATAAGAGGTAAGGTAGGGGTCATTCCCCTATATGAAGCTCACCAAAAAATGTTTAGTGATGCATCAACTAAGCATTTTGAAGATCAATCAAGTTGATATAGTATTGTTAGAGAAGATTGCATATGAATCAATACATCAGATACATGGAAAAAATATTGATTGTCATCTTTCGCATAAGATGTCAAAGAGGGAGATTTTTTATCATATTAGAGAAATTTTGTATCAACAAGTTCATTTTTACATAAGAAGAGATTAGTAAGTCAAAGGGAGAGATTTTAGTCAGAGAAAATCATTCCAGAGGGAGAGATTGATGTTGGAGGGAGTTCTCACTGATAAAGAGAGTTATCATGGATGAGAATCAGAATGAAACTAAGGATATTAACGTTACTTCTTTTTTTTCACTAAAATGTCTTTATATTATGACATTTTTTATTTCCATCAATGCCAAAGAGGGAGATCGTTGAAAAAAATTATTCAATTGTATGTTGTCTTTGATGTTACACAAAATTTTAAGCCATTACTAAGCAGTCAGTGATAGCCAAGCTCAATTGGGCATCAAAGTTAGTTTTATGTATATGTCAAGCATTCAGTTATAACCAAGTTTAGAGATAGTATTGATTGAGCTTAGTTGGTTAATGAAGTGAAGTTAGTATTGACCGAGTTGGATCAGTTAATGAAGGGATGCTCTATGTTGATTCAATTCTATATTAGCCATCTGTCAACATATTTAGTCTGATAAATTTATTGGTTAATACAAGCCAACTTAAGAGATGAAAATTGTTTGATTAAAAGAGTATTCAAGCCAACTTGACATGGTGAATCATATTTATGAAAGGTCAAGTTGAGGATTGAAATGTTAAATTGAAGAAGATGAATCAAGAAAGAAAATTTAAATGATATCTATAAAGCGAAGAACATTCGAGTGGACTGTGCTACAAAGAACATTCTAATCAAGGAGTATCAAGTAATCAAGTGAGAACTGAGATTTGAATAAGAAATTTTAGTTTCATCAGCAAAGAGATCAAGTCATTTTTACTCTCTAATAATTGTAGCAGTGAATCAAATCTTTTAACAGAGTTAGCCTAATAGCTATTGAGCAAATCCTCTAACTAGGTGGCATTTCTAGATTAAAGTGTCTAAAGACCTTTGACAAGGCCACTCCTAATAGGGTGAATTAAATCATCTAACAAGGTCACATCTAATAATGTGTGTTGCAACATTTAATAGGGTTGGCTCCTAACAAGGCTCACTTTAGAAGAGTGAAAAATATTAACTAGTTGCAATTGGTGGTTTTCCCAAATTGGGTTTCCACATTAAAACTTAGTGTCTCTTTTGTTCATGTCATTTTCTTTAGTTTTCTACAACTAAGTTAATAAATTCTAATCACACTAATATCTTAAGATCCTTATATATTTAGTGTTAATTGAGTTACAATAGAATATTTAGTGTTAACCAAGTTACAATAGGATTTGGTTTTATATTGTGTTGACATCTTAAAAGGGAATTGGATTTTTTTTTGTAGTAACTAATTCACCCCTCCCATCTCAGTTACTCCTTTCCATTTACAACACTTACACCTAAGATGCTCCTATATTATACACTCAAGGTAATTTGAGAAGTAACCCTATCACATCTCAAGTGTTCAAAAGAAAACCAAGATGGCAACCTCATCCCTTGTTAACCATGATGAATCTTCGATATGTTTTCCTTTCCACTTGACTAGATATTCTTCATATTCTTTATTCTTGGTACTTCTTCCAACTCAATTATCTAGTATGTCCTCAAAATCCTTTATAGTTGAAGTACCTAATAGAATACTTCACTACACTTTTATGATTGCATCATCATCACTCGCTTCATGATAATTGGTCAAATCTAAAATGTTAAATATTGGTAAAATATTTAGTTCAACAAGAAACTCTACTTCATAGGCAATTTAAAGGTCATTCTTTTTTAGTATCTTGCATGGTCAAAACTTCTTCATTTTTAGTTGATTATATGTATCCAGTAAAAATATCTCATTTGTCAAATAAAACATGACTTCATCTCCAACTTGAAATTCCTTATACCTTCTTTTCTTATCATCCTTAACCTTGTACAATGTTTTCATCCTTCTAATGTGCTTCCTCACCTCCTCATGAATTTTCTTCAAATGTTCAACAAAATCCTCTACTTTAGCACTACTTATCTCTCCTTTATCTAACTGCTTCAATTTAGAAACATTTCTTGGACTACTCCCATATACAATCTAGAATGGTGATTTACCAATACTTCTAATTACATAATTATTGTATTAAAATTATGCCTATGGAAAGAGCATATCCTAGCCTTTTGGTTTATCTCCAACCAAACATCTCAACAAATTTGGCAAATTTTTTTTCACAACTTCTATTGGTCTATTAGTTTGTGGATGATGTGATTGACTAAAATTCAAATCTGTCTTCAACTTTGTCCATAATGTATGCTAGAAATACACAAAAAACTTGGCATCCTAATCTAAAACTATACAATTTGGCAGACCATGTAGTTTCATCACTTCTTTGAAAACCAACTCTACCACATGAACAATATCACTAATCTTCTTGCAAGAAATGAAATGTTCCATCTTTAAATATCTGTCAATCACCACAAATATGGAATCATTCCCTTGTTGATTCCTTGGTAATCCAAGAATGAAATCCATGTTGACTTCCTCCCACCATTTCTTTGGTACATGTATGTTAGAAATTTGTTCAGTGCTCCCCTTAGGATTTGTGACAAGGACTTAACTACCTCTTGTATACTATAAGTTAAGTGGTTGTATTAGGCATTGACAAATCAGTCTTTTGGTGTAATGAAAACCCCACACTAACAAGTGGTATTAGAGCTTGGTCACAAGTTTGAATCCTAAAACCCTTAGGTAACACTAAGGGGGAGATTGTTAGAAATTTTTCTAGTGCTCCCCTTGGGATTGGTTGAACGACCTCCTATGTACTATAAATTGAGTGCTTTTTTTGAAATGGAAACCCCAATCTAAAAAGGTAATGGTTGATACAACCCCACATTTTGATTCACTAATTTTTCCATCTAACATACTCTACAACTTTGTACACACTTCTTGACATCTTGTTGTAATTGTGGCCAATGAAACTTCTCAAAAACCAAAGAAATGGTATTATCTCTACCAAAATGTCTAGCCAATCATCTACTATGCTTCTCCTTGATGAGATTCTCTCTCATAAAACTTCTCAGAATGCACAACTAAATTCCTTTAAACAACATACCATTTTGGATTACAATGTCCAACCACTTTGTCATGTCAAGTGTAATAGGTTCTATACAAGCTTTCCAAGATTCACCAAAATTAGGATCATCCATATACAGATTCTTGAGTTCCATGAACCCAACCACCTCAATCAACATTTCTATAAAAAAAATTGTCTTTTTCTAAGAGCATTTATAGCTCTATTAGACTTCTCATTTTTGTGTTTCAAAAAAATGTATAAATTTGCAAAAACTCAACCCATTTTAAATGCCTTTGGTTCAATTTTCCTTGACTATAAAAATATTGAAAACCTTGATAAATAGTATATGACAAAAAATCCTTAGGAAGAAGATAGTGTCTTCACTTCTTTAGTGCTTGAACTATGGCATAAAATTCTTGATCATAAAATGAATATTTTCTTTTGGTATCATTCAACTTCTCACTGAAATAAGGAATGGATCTACCTTCTTTGGTCAATAAAACTCCTATAATCTAATATGGAAAGTAATATGCTAGGGGGGTGAATTAGGATCCATGAAAATTTTAACAACTCCCAACATAAACCATATTTGATGTGTTTACCATAAACCCTTATCTCAAATCAACACATTTACTGCAATGTAATATCATATTTAACATCTAACACTATGAGTAAAACATATATGAAATGAATCAAAACATAACACAATGATTTGGTGATGCAAAACCCCTCCAAGGCGAAGGTAAAACTAGGGTGGGGATGACACAATAAAAATATTCATTACTATAGCAAGAAAGTGTACCTATTATAGCTACAAAGTTTGACACTTCTGATGATCTGACCTATGAGGAGTATTCCCTGTTAAGACCTTACAAGTCTTATTCATTATACCTTGATTAAAGGATTTCAACTACACAATTAAGTGAGCACTTTGTTAGGAAATCTACTTTGTTAAGAGATTTATCTTGGAACACTTTTTAAAACAAATTGATACCTTGATCTTATAGTTTGGAATTTAATATTGATAACATATCAACTCTTTCCAATTAGATATCACCTCTCTATGTTAGATCTTCAATAGCTTCTCTCTTCACTAGTAAGCCTCCTCAGTAATACTTAGCAAAAATTTACTAAATTCACCTTAATCTTGGCATCCAAAACCTTTGACTCAGAACACTTATGAATTAGGTCTTAAACCCTCAAATAGTTTTTAAGTCAAGCTTCTAGATCATGAACAAAAATCTAGATTCATCACTTTTTCCATTTAATCCTTCTAACTTTTTTATTGGTTAATCACCTTTCATAGGGTTTAATGATCTATAATTACATGCATAAAAAAATCCTCAATTAACTTCTTGATCTATAAAACATGCTTCCATCTTGACAAAAATGGTTTGCATCAATGATTGTTCCATTCCAAACATTTATACAAAATTTTGTTACTCAACAGTAATAGCTTATTGATGCTCGATGCAGATTGATTCTTCATGTTTTCCCTTGGCCTTAACTATTCTTAGCTTCTATTGTCTTACTCAGATTTCATTGGACTATTCATCCTTTATATCACTTAGCTCATATGTCACCTCTTGAACAACTTGGCTTATAGTGGACTACTCAGTGATGCTTGGATCACTTGGTAGTAACTACCACTTGATAATAACTTAAGTATATACATATTCTTTACATAGCATTTCTTGGCATGTATAGAATCACTTAGTTGTAGTGTTGATTGAATAATGTTTCCTATTAAACAACTAAGTGTTTTGCACTATTTGACAATATTAGATTTCCTTTAGGGTCAAAAATCTCCATCTTTGGCATTAGTGGAAAAAAAACATTTTCATGATCAAAACTTGATATTCTGAACTTCAAAATCAGTACTACCCTTGAGAATATAATCCATACTTGTAGCTTGGTCTATACATGTTATTCTTGCATTTCAAAATCTTTTTCAAAAAATGTGTCTCACATACTGAGCATCAGACTAACTCCTTATTACTCCAAAATAATATATACCAAAGTTTCTAATCAAAATTTGATAATGCACATACATGATCATAAATTTATATACATACATTTCCAATTCAAGTTCACTCAGAGTTTCTATTTTTCAACTGATGAGAGAATTTGGATAGTATATTTAATTTAACAAAATTGTATATGACCTCATAAAGGTATAATCTTAATTAATTGAATAATTAAATTAAATAAATTAAAATGAGGATATATCTTATTAAATCAAATACATTTAATTCCCTTGTACATTAGCTAAAAAGGTAATTTTAATTTAATTAAAGTATGAAGACTTATAATTAAATTAAACTTAATTAATAGATTTAATGTAGCTGATTTGAGTGAACACTTAGGAATTAAATAAAGACTATAATTAATATAGATTAGGGATTTTCTACATTTGACACTTAGGTCAAGTAGTGATTATCAAAATTAGAATTGCTTAGTAAAATGGGACTTAGGATTGATTAAATAGACCAGAATTGGTTTAGCATGGCAATGTGCCAATTTTGGGGTATTACATTTTCCCCTTTTTGAATGAATGTGTGAGCAACATGTTTGATTAAAAGAAATTAGAAGTATGAAGCATAAATCAAGAAATGAGATTGGTTGCAAAATAGATAATCTTTTTAAGGTTATCTCCAAGACAAAGCTTAACCTTAGGGGATCCAAATACAACACCTGGGTACTGAGATTGATAAGCTTTTTAAGCTTATCCCCAAAATGAAGCTTAGCATTAGGGGATCTAGATAGAACACCTAGATATCGAGATTGATAAGCTTTTTAAGATTATGTTTAGAACAAAGCTTAACCTTAGGGGTCCAGATAGAACACCTAGATAACAAAATTGATAGAACAAATATTATCAAACTTCATAGAATTGTTCCTAGAAGGAGACTAAATTCTCAAGAGTCATGGTTAGACTGTCCCAATACCTATCCATTAGAAGATGACAAGATTAATCATGATTCATAGAATTATCCCTAGAATGAGGCTTAATCCTTAGGACTCAAGGATAGAATGTCTTGATACATGTCCATTGAATAGTGGTCAAAAGAAAGAACTTAGAGTTGTCCCTAGAATGAGGCTTAATTCTAAACAAGATTGAGGATTACCTCTAGAGAAAAGCTTAACCCTTAGTGAGAATTTGGAATTATCTCCAAAATAGAGTCTAATCCCTAGCAAGAAATTGGAATCATCTCCAGAATGGAGCTTAATCCCCTAGAGTCCACATAGAAAACCTAAATACTAGCCCATGAAAGAGATAACAAGACCTATGATGAATCATAGAATCATCCCTAGATCAAGGCTTAATCCTTAGGAGTTAGGGTTAGACTGTCCTAGTACCTATCTATAAAAATTTGACAAGAATTAGTATAAGTGTGATCAACTAATCAAAAGATGAGATAGATGGCATATGATGCTGGATCAAGGGGAAAAAAATGCCTCAAGTGATGAGATGCCTCGAGTGATGAGGACATAAGATTCAGATTGAGTTGAAGTCAATTTTCAAAGATTCAATGATGTAATCATCCTACTCCCTTAGGAGCAAAAAAGATGACACACGAGTACATTGATGTAGAGGAGTATATGGAGAGATAATGAAGAAACCTGAGATGCAAAAGAATTTAGAACCAATTAGAAGAATCTAAAGAAAATTTGGATTTGATTCAAAGTGATTTCAAGGTCCAAAAGACCAAGTTTGACCAAAGTTGATAAGAGTTGACTAGAGTTGACTTTTCTAGAAATCTGGAAAATTTAAATAAAATTTTATTCGTAAAGATTCCAAGATTCATAAAGTATCAAAAAAATTGGACTGCACAAGCATTCAATTGCATTGGTCCCAAAATTTTAAAATGCTATTTTGAGTTGTTTAAGTATGTTATATTTTGAATTTGATCCTAAAAATGGGTTCAGAGTAGCCAAATTAGCTAGGGGTGATTTTCATGCCAATCAAAACACTTTGAAAAATTAGGTGAAAACCTATATAAGGTCCCAAAGGGTCATTTTCAATTCATTTGTGCTTTTATCTTTTGTCAAGAAGAGAACTTTGAGGAGAAAGATGGTGGTCCCCATGTGTATGCATCAATTTGAGCACTTTAGGTGACACAGCTAGGTGGTGGACTAAGGACCTCTAGTTAGTCATTGATAATCTCACTATGTTTTTCAAATTTCATGCATATTGAGTTAGTTTAGCATGTTTTTATGATATTTTTAATGTTTTCGTATCAGTTCTCATTCGAGGATGTCATTCCTCATGTGACTCCAACCGCCTTTTGCATGAAGAAGTACCAAGCTAGTACTTTTTTGCTAGGTATTATGGGTTTCCTCACATAGAAGATACCCATCTCTCACACCAAAAACTCTAAACTTGGCAATTTATTCACTAAGTCTTTTGAGCTTTTTCATGTGAGAATGTGTTTCATTGGGAAAAAAATTGCAATGTTGCATGAGAAGATGAAATCTCACACGAAAATTCGGTGTAATTTGCAAAATTAAATGTTGGAAATTTGATTTCTCATTGATATTTTGTAGTTCCATTTGTCATTTTCTCTTATTTGTGATTGATCATGTGCATTTTTTGTGTGTTTGTGTATAGATTAGCTTTCCTAATGTTAGATTTAGACCATACTATCTACCTTATGGAGCCCTGTTACAACAATTGGATGATGCCAACATGGTACATATTGATGCCCTTGGATTGCCATATCTTTGTTGGATTCCCACATTGTTGGTGAATCATAACCTATTGACTACAATGTTTCACCATTTCCATTTGGAGATGAACACCTTCTATCTAATCTAGGGAGAGATGATGATCACTCCAAAGGATATTTATAAGATTTTACAAATCCTTTTCCATGGGCCATAGGTAGTGTATGACACAGTACTGTAGATAAACACAACATCATCAAGGGCCATATTCTAGGAGGACCTCATCATGGGTAGAGCCATCACATGGGATGAGCTAGTGCACACATACAGGCCTACTCATAGGTTGGTAGTAGTAATGGGAATTTTCATTAGCTACATTCTGATGCCTAATAGAGGCTAGCACAAACTTGAGTGTGGATGGGGATGGATGTCATAGTAGATGATAAACAAGCTAGTGCATTACAGATGGGGTCAGCACATGCTTGCCCATATGTTCCATGAGATGCAAGAGATTGTATATCATGGGAGTAATAGCATGGCCATTGGGGTCTATGTACTTTAGGTGTGGGAATGGGAGCATTTTCCCATCATGAAATCCATTTTTGTAGATGAGAGATAGGATCTAGAGCCATATATATGCAGATATTGAGGCCAGTTGACCCAGACAACTCTGGGGAAGACTGAGTAGTGGAGAGGTTGGCTAGATGACCTAGTAGTAGTGGTGTTGAGACCATGGAGAGTGATAGAGGCACGAGATGATGCACCCACAAAGATGGGATATATATTTGCATCTTAACCATTGATTAGTCGTACTATGCAGGTTATAGTGAGATTCCTACTAACACAAGTCTAGCGATAGTATGGTCAGCTGCATGACATCTTACAGAAGTATTACTCATATAAGTAGTTTGATATAGATCTAGATCATGGGTGGTTAGTTAGATTAGACCAGAGTTGGTCGATGATCGATGTGCATCCCTAGTGGTGACCCAGTGGGACTACATGCTAGATGTAGGAGATGGGGGGATGATGCCAGCATATTAGACACACTTTGTGAGTCATCCCTTCCCTTGATTCACAAAACCAGTGGAGATGGCCATACCCATATAGCCAGTGTAGGGACCATAGCCACCACTACAGTAGCCATAGTAGGAGGGACTAAGACTAAGAACTTGAAATGTTCATATTCCTCCTTGATAGATGGGAGATGATGTAGGTGCTAGTGGTAGTGGGATAGGACATAGGCATCCTCACAATGACATGGGATTTCTAGGAGTGATTAGAGGAGATACATAGAGGCCATGCATAGAGTCCAAGTAGCTAGCTGAGCAACTAGAGGAAGGGATGGGTGAGAAGGAGATGCAAGATCAATCTATTGTAGAGCCATAGGGTGGAGATATCCTAGTATAGACCCATGATTCCCTTAGGAGATCCCCAGAGAAAGTTTGGAGTATGGAGCAATAGTTGGGAGAGATGACTAAAACTTGTTGTGAGAGATACCAGGATATCAGAGTAGGAACGAGAGATCCATAGCTTATGAGAGCACTTGAAGTGACAAGCTCATAGGTCAAAGTAGTAATAGGATGAGATTTGGCTATAGTCAATGAGAGCAACATACTATTATGCAACATATGTTGCAATAGTGCTAGATGAGGCAGAGTAGGTAACCCAATTTTCCTAGTATGCTAGAGAGTCAAGAGGTATACAACCTCCAATGAGACCAAATATGCTTCCTCCACCTCATTTTCTAGTTGGAGGTGAGGGAGAAGGAGAGATTTATTTTTCTTTCTTCTAATTTTTCTCTAGCTATGTATCGATTGGTGTGCCAAAACCATTTTGTATCATATTGAGGCTAACAGTGCTTGAGTAGCATTCAATTTTGTAGCAATGTATACAGTGGACTTCAAACATGTATATCTATGAGATTTTTGATTCGAGTATCTTCATATGTGCTAGCTTTCTTTCTTTATAGTTTTTTGTACATGAGATATTTATGCTCTGAGTATGAAAGAAAATTTATATGATGTATGAATGTACTGTAGATGAGATGAATCATGAAATTATGTATGTGAAATTAAAAATGTGAATGATTTATCATCTCATGCAGTGTTCCATTTTGTTCATAGTGATAAGTATCCCATGAAGATCGATAAAATGAACCAAAGAACCAAACACTTGTGCAGTTGTGAAGAATCATGATAGTTTGAAGAAACCAACACTCCCTCATCACAAAGGATGCAAGTGAATTAGTGATTGAACCATGTGCTTATGCAATGCAACCATACACTAGATGCATCCCTAAGTCTAGTTACCAAGATTCAAAAATTATCATCACTGAGTGTTTTAGCTAAATCCCAAATGTCATACAATTCTCACCGACATTGCAGTCATGAGAATATAAATAGGATGTATGTTCTAGTTTTGTCAAGATTAAATGTAAGTATTCGAGGCACTAGAAGCTAGAATGACAATAAAATTTGTCCCTTTTAATGTAGCAAGCTAACATAAGCATCAGAGCATAAATTCTAGGATGATAACAATGTTTCTTGTGTACAGACACACTAGGCACACAAGAGATCCTTCTAATTCTAAGTAATCAGTATGTGTTTTTTCCATAGTGACTCTTGCATTCATAACCTGAGACATAAGTGTGCTAAGTATACTCATAGTGACACATACATTTACTTAGTAGGACAAATATCAATATTTTCTATAGCATAAAGAGTTCACTCCAACAAGCAAGGAGAAGAACCAACCTCAATGAAGAGTCCAAATAAAATAAGTTGAGGTACACACAACCATCCAATACAAGATAGAGGCTCTTATAGTGGACACCCCTTTTATATGGATGCTTCATATCATTGGAAATAAACCAACAAATAGAAAGAAAAGAAAAGATCATGCCCCTAGTCCTCACTTCTCTAGTAACAAGTGACATCATTGGGGTTCTCAAAAAGACATGCAAAAGAAAAAGAAAAAAAAACATAGAAAAGCTTAGCATATCCAAAAAAAAATCATCATTTTCAGTTTAGTTTTTGTGTTATAGGATTGATGTCAAATATCAATATTTGGAACATATATGAAAGAGATCTATTTAGTATGGTGATGATAGTAAATAGACATAGTTAAAATAACTAGTGACTAAAGTCAAAGAGGAATCTTTAGTAAGAAAAACCTTAGTAGGATACTGAGAGATAGTAGACAGATATAGTTAGGACAATTGTTGGCTAATACAAGAGATCTTCTCTGATAGGAATCTCAAAAGTGACATGATCAACAGTAGGCAGAGGTAGTTTGAACAACTAGTGACTGAAATGAGAGATCTTTTGTGAGAGAAATCTTAGAACTGACATTAGTAATAGTAGGTAGACGTAGTTAAAACAATTGGTGACTGATGTGAGAGAGATTCCTATGACACTACATGGGTTGCCCCCGAGTTATGAAAAGATTCAATCCATGGATGCATGAGAAAAAAAAACAAACTAAAGTAGGAAAGAAACTACACAAGAGCCAAAAGATGCACTGTAAGATATAACATTTGAAACAAGAGGCACCTGTTTACTAGGTTTTCCCCTACTTGGTAGAGATCTTTTTTTTGTATTTTTTGGCATTTTTTGAATGTTTTTAGTATTACCCAAGTGCTTATTACTAGGTTTTCACCAATATAATGATTTTTTTAGAACTTTTTGTAATTTTTAGACTTTCTTTTTTCAAGACTTTTAAGTATATATAAAGAGATTTTGGAATCAGATTACCTATAGAACTACTTTAGATGGAGAGTGTTGATGGGCTCCTTGAGTGCCTCTCCCTCAGCTATAGAAAGTTGGTAAGCACTATATCCAAACATTGTAGTAACTATATATGTACCAAGTCAATTGGGTTTGAACTTCCCTTTTTGTACCCATTATTGCTGATTCTTAGGGTTTTCTCTCAAAACAAGATCACCTAGTTGGAAGTCACATGGCTTAAATTTCTTATTGTTCTTTCTAGACATACACTACTAATAGGCTCAAAGATGATTGCATGCCACTTTTCAATGTTCATCTAAAATTCTAGCTCTTAAAGCCAATATATTCTATATTCATCATCAGTAATGAGGGCCTTTATGGAGGCTCTCAAAGTAGGAATATTAATCTTAATTGGAAGCACAACATTTTCTACATAAACCAAAGCAAAGGGAATTGTACCCATTGGAGTTCTACTAATATTTCTATAAGCCCATAAAGTTGGATTAATCTAAAGGTGCTTGTCCATTCTAGATTTGTTAATTGCATGATGTAAGATTTTATGGATCACCTTGTTGGATGCCTCTCCTTGACCATTACCCTAGGGGTAATAAATAGAAGACCAATTTTTTTAAATTCTAAACTTTTTGTACAACTTCTTAAGATCCTTGTTTTTAAATTGTACTCCATTGTTATTAATGATGGAGAAAGGTACACCATACTTACATATGATGTAATTCATAATGAATAGAGCTATAGTTTTGCCATTTTCTATAGAGAGGGAGAGACTACCTCTTCCCATTTAGTGAAGTAGTCTATAGTTGTAATGATAAAATTTTGTCAATTTGAAGAAGATGGGTGAATTTGAACCACATGATCAAAGGCCCATTATTGGAATAGCCATAGTGTGATAGATGGAATTAGCTCCTTGGTTGGTGCATGAATTATATTTACATAGATCTGGCATTGTTTACAAGACTTGGTGTATTTGATTGCCTCTTGCTCCATATTTGTCTAATAGTAACCAGCTCTAATAAGTTTACAAGCTAGTGTCAAGCCATTGGAGTCAGATCCACAAATGCCCTCATGTATTTCAAGTAATACACTTTTGGACTCATTAGGCTCTAGATACATAAGGAGTGTTCCACTAAGACCTCTCCTAAACAAGTCATCAATAATAATAACATATCATGAAGCATTATGGATAAGGTGACATTTTTCATTTTGGGTTATATTGTCTGGAATTGTTTGCTCACACAAATAAGAGTATATATGGTGGTAGTGGTATGAGTCATGTCCTACAATAGAATAGATTATTTGAGATTTGGCAGAATTATAGGCAGGGTAGAGTAATGTTTCCACTAAGAACTCATGTCAAAGATCATTCTCTAGCATTTGCAACATGGAAGCAAGAGTAGGCATTGCATTAGTCACTTTTTTGTCTGCTTGAGGAATTTGTTGAAAAGTGAAATGAGAAAAGTATTTCTTCAAATCATCCACCATGAATTTATAAGATATAAATTTCTCATTCTTCATCTATTACACATCATTGACCTAGTTGATTATGAGTTGTGAATCACCAAAGATATTTAATTCACCAACTCTCCATTCAAATGCAATCTTCATGCCATTGATTAGGGCTTTATATTCTACAATGTTATTTATACAAGGAAATAGAATGTTATATGCCTTAGGAAGTGAATACCTCTATGGTGTTATGAATAAGAGCCCAACACCAGATCCCTATTGTGTGAAGGAATCATTAAAGAACATCATCCAAGTTTGGTGCATTAGCATTAGTATTGAATCATTAGGGAAGTCAATGTTTAGTGGAAGAAGACTCTGCATTGGTGCTTCTACTAATAGATCAACAATTGCTTATCCTTTGATAGCCTTTCTTTTAACATATTGAATGTCAAACTCTCTTAAGATTGTGACCCACTTAACTAACTTTCCTATTAGAGCTACCTTGTTGAGTAAGTACTTTAGTGGATCAATTTTAGCAACCAGTCACATAATATGAGTGAGCATGTAGTTTCTTAGCTTTTGGGAAGCAAAGATGACTACCAAGAAAGCCTTCTCAATGATACTATAATTTATTTCATAAGAAATCAACATGTGACTTAGATAGTAGATATCTCTTTCCTTGTTATCATTGTTTTCTTGAGCTAGCAGGATACCAAGAGATGACTCTATTGCTAAGATGTACAAAATAAGAGGCTTCCCACATATAGGAGCCATCAAGATCAGTGCATTAGAAATGTATTTCTTTATTTGTGCTAGATTCTAATCACAATCTTGGCTCTAGTGATATTTCACACCTTTATGTAGAGTCTTGGTAAAAGGTTGTGATCTATCCACAATTTGTGAGAGGAATCTACAATTGGATTGAAGTCTTCCTTGTAAGCCCATCATTTGACTAATATTATAGGGTGGAGGCATGTCCATGAATGCTTGAACTTTCTTTGGATCAACGTCAATTCCTTTTGTAGGCACAATATAGCCAAGTAGTTTCCCAAATGTTACACCAAATGCACATTTCTTGGGGTTGAGTCTTAGATTGAATTTTTCCATACAATCTAGGATAGGTCCAAAATCTTGAAGGTGGGTATTATGTTTTGTGCACTTAACCAAAGTATCATTGACATAATCTTTCATTGTCTTATGCACCATATCATGGAAAATTTTAGTAAGTGCCCTCTGATACATGACACCTACATCTTTCAGAATGAATGGCATCACATTCCAACAAAAAGTTCCCCATCATGTGAAAGTAGTTTTTTCCTAATCTTGTAGTGCAATTTTAATCTAATTATAACCATAAAATTCATCAATGAGTGAATACATTTCATATCCTACTATTATATCCACTATCATATCAATGTTAGGGAGTAGAAAATCATCCTTCAGACATGCTAAGTTTAGATCTCAAAAATATGTATAAACTTTGATAGATTTGTCATGTTTGGAGATTGGAACAATATTGGATATCCATTCAACGTAATCAATAGCGCAAATGAAACCAACTTTTAGAAGCCTTTCTACTTTAGCTTTGACAAGCAATGCAACATGAGGATGCATTTTCCTAAGTTTTTGTTTGACCGATTTAACTCCTAGGACAATAGATAAATGGTGCATTATGAGATCAGGATCCAAGCCTGACATGTCTAAGTATGTCCATGCAAAATTTATCTTTTTCTCTTGGAATAAGGAAATGAATTCCTATTTTTCTTCTAGAGATAGTGACTATGAAAGATGTATCATGTGAGGTTGTTCCTCTATTCCCAAGTTGATCTACTATGTTGGTTCTATCAACATTGATGAAATTTCCTCAAAATGGCTAGGAAGTGCATCAAATATCTCATTCATAGGTGCCTTAGAGAGGTTTTCACCATAGAACCTTCTATTTCTTTTCTTTTTGATTGTGTGGCTGAGATACTTGATGTTAGCTTTAGTCATGTTGACACTTTTTTCCCTGGTGGAATATGTTATAGGTTCAATAGCATTTAAGTAATAGGCAAGAGCATAGTCATTGTGGAATTTAAGGACTTCATTAGATGCACTGGAATTCTAGTCTATGAGCTATGGATAGGTGAGTGAAAGAGATGCGACGAGTTCAATAGCATTCACAATATAATCATCAAATTATTGGACAAGAAATTTAAGACCTAGAACAACTTCATCCACAAGTGTGTTTGAATACCTTTGAGCTCTACCATCATTAATCAAAGACTCGATGAAACTAGTTGGATGAGACTCATCTAACCTAACCCTAGATGATTCACCTACTTTGAGCTGATTTTCATAGACATGAATTTCATCTATATCTTTTTTCTATATTTTCTTTTGAAAGAGAATAAAATTCATATTCTTGAGAATCTTTGCTACATGGAGATAAATTATAGAATTCCCCAATAGTAATACGGACCCATTCTCCTTCATTATCTAGATTTTTACAAAGTTTCTCAATGACAAAAACATGATTGGACTCTCCTTTTTCTTAATGGATATGGGGAGAATCGGTAGTGTCATTAGAAGAATCACTATCACCATCCATAGTGTTGACATGTGGTACAAATTCATCTAGTTCTACGAAGAATTTAGCAAGATCAATAGGAATTAGATAAGGATAATGATCCTTAAAATGAACATTTTCCTCATGGTCATTTAACTTAGCTTGTGGCTCATGATTAGATGAACTTTTAGGTTATTTTATAAACTTGTTAATCCCTAGATGGAAGGGAATCTTCTTGAAGCCTAGACTAGATGTATCTTGAGACCTTTTAGCTATCTCTTTGATAGGATCAATTAGACCATTTTGGTTGCATTAAATTGGACCATTCCCCTTGTAGCCAAAGCATTTCATGAGTTTTAGACCTGGATCAAAATTTTGAAGAATAATTTCATGAGACTATTTTGTGAGGTCAACTAGAGTTTCCTATTTGTATATCCATGCAACAATGGCTCTATTTTCATCTTCCTCCTTGAGAGGTACAATAGCTTTAATAAAAGTACCTTTGTAATTAGTTTGAGGTGTTGGCATAGAAGGTTTCTTCACTTTAGATGGTCTCTCATAATGACAAGGAGATTTAGGAAGAGATGTCAAAGATAGAATTGGTTCTATGTGGTATTCACCCATTCCAATTTCTTTCAGCTTGATTGAGTGCTCAATTTGTTTTAGCCTATTATCATGATGTTCTATAGATTCCCTATTAGTAGGTACAAAGCTTTCAACATGTTAAAAGTATAGCTAGTACTTTCAAGCATGGTGACTTAAGAGTTGTGAAATGGAAACTTTACGCATTGATGGTAAGTTAAGGGTAGAACTTGCATTTCATGTATCCATGGTCTCCCTAGCATGTTGTTGGATGCTAAAAAAATGTAAGGAACTTGACAAGTGACATATCTTTCTATAGGATCAACTCAGAGAGGCAACATGAAAAGACCTAAAGACTTATGCTCAACTCCTTCATATGCCTTGATAGTTATCTTGCAATGAGGGTCAATTGACTCTTCAAAATAGCCCAATTATCTGAGCAGAGTAGTAGAGATAATGTTTAAACCAGCTCCATTAGCAATGAGAACACAACAAACATGTTTTTGGTATATCATGACTTCAATTTGTAATGATTGGTTATTCATATGACTCAATGAATTATAATTGTCCTCTAAGAAGGACATATAGTAAGGTCAAGTCAAATGACCTACTATAGGTTGGAACCTATCAAGATCAAGATCTTGAGGTACATTTGCCCCAATGAAGGATTTGTCAAGAATTTTCCTATGAGTAGGAAATATTTTGAGTAATTCAAAGATCATGATTTGAGCATTTGTTCATTGTAATTTATTGAGGATACTATAGCTAGTAGCCACAGAAGATGTTGCAATTTGTGTGCCTTTACTAGATGGACCAGAAAGAGATTTTTCTTTGTGTTTTTCTAACTCAAGAGTAGAAGGCGTGGAGAATTTGAGTACTATCTTGGCATGAGAACATGTAATAATTCTTGTACAAGATTGTGATGGTGCATTGTCAGATGCATTGGATGTAGCACCCCTTAAGAGAAACAGTGTCTTCAATTTAGTGTTGTCTTGTTTTCCCTTGATGGCAATAATGTCACAATACTCAAAATCTACTACTTCAACCATGTGGACTATATCATCATCATTAGAGTATGTATAATTGATCTTTTTATGAGATTTTTGTTTTGAGTTTTCTCCTTTTTCATAAGATGGAAATGGTTCATTAAAAGCCTTATGATTTAAGTTCTTATTATGTCCATCCACAATAGTGTCACCATCATCAATTAAGTCTTGAACTTTGTGATGCAAGTTAATGCAATTTCTAGTTTTGTTACCTTTGTTCTGATAATATTTGCAAAATGTGGTTTCATTCCACCATGGGGGTTGTGGTTGTGGATCATAAGGAAGAGAGTTATCCAATGGGGAAATGAGCTTGTTTTGTAGCAAGGTCTTATAGACCACATCTAAAGGTTCACCCAGATGTGTATATTCTCATTATTGGTGTGTAACCCAAGATGATTTCTTTGGTTTATTTCCAAATGTATTTTTGTCAAAAGGAGGTTTATCAACATTCTTGGATGCTTTGAGATTGTCTGTAAGATTAAACGCTACTTTAGCAGGCTTAGGAGTAATTTTATCAAAAACCCCACCATGTACCACCTCTTAATTCTTGTTAACATACTTAGATTTATCCTTATTGGAGGTTGATCCTTGTTTGGTGTCCTTTTGAAAGGTTATTTTTCCCTTTTTGATTATGAATTCCTCTATTTAGATAGCTTGTGTGACAATTTCTTCAAAGGTGCAAGGACCTTGAAGATGAACTTTATGCCCAAAGTTAGGTAAAAGATTATCAATAATGATGTCAAGTTTTTCCATTTCAAGAATCTTTCATGAATATTTGTTGTAAAGTTATCTCCATCTCTGAAGGAATGTGAGGAAAGGTTCCCCAACTTTTTTTTTAAGGTTACACAAGTCTCATGTTTTAACTAGATGTTTAATGTTGTTGGAGTATTTTTGAACAAACAAGTTAGCAATCTCATTGAATGTTTTAATACCAGTAGGCAATCTTGAAAACTATTCCATGGCTTGATCACCTAGAATTTGTATGAATAGATGCATGAGATATGTATGATTGTACATAAATTCCATTGACAAGGCACCAAATTCCCACAAATGATCTTGGAGATTGGAAGTTCCAAATTATTTATCATACTTGTGTAACTCAAATCCTCTTGGAAAAGGAGGCATGTCTAGACTCTTGTCAAAAGGAAATGGAAAAAGAGTGTCTAAGGTGTTTGGTTTTGTAGGGTTATCTTTATCACACATCATTTGGGCTAATTATTCTTACATGATCTCTAGTTGTTTTTGCAATTTAGACATTTTAGTTTCCTCTTCAGTTGTAATGAATGTTTCAACATTAAAGTGATGAGGTAGCTTGGCTCCTTCTTGGGAAATTTTGAGAAAGTATTTCTCTTTCTCTTCATTAAGAAAGATTTCCATGACTTTATAGAAGTGTTTATCCTTACAAAATCTTTCAATATCTTCAAGAATTATCTCTTCATTTTCCTCATTCCCATCAATAAAATTTTCTTTACATCTTTCATTCCTTTGATGTTCTTCTTCTCAACTATGTTCTCTATGTTCTTGGTCTTGATCAGCCATTTTAGGAATGTGATAAATTTTAGTGTATGTTGGTTGAAAAGGTCTCTTGAATAGAACTTAGATATTTTTAGAGATGTATGACCTTTTATAGTTTTAGGATCCTCTTGATACAAGGGCTTCCTAATTTGTTGTAAGTTTATGGAAAATGTTCTTTGGACATGAGGAGATCTAACTAGTGAAGGAGATCATGAAGACTCCAAAATAGATGTAATAGATATAGACTATGTATAAGCTAAGAAGTGACATTTGAAAGAATTAAAACACCTATCTCTACCTTGTCTAAGTCTATGGGGATGAAACACATTTCCAGTCATTATTGTAGTAGTCATAAATAATGACAAAAAGTAAAAACCTAGATAAGGACCGCACTAGAATGTAGCCTAAAAGTGAGATAAGAGTGTTGTATACTTAGGTATGATTCATTTTAGTAATGACTAGAATAACCAAGAGTTATGACTATTGTGACACAAAGTATGACAAACACAAAAGGACAAAAAAAGATAACTAAATGAGGAAACTAGTTCATATGTAGATTGCAAGTTGTAAACTAAGCAAGAAGTCACTATTTATAGATAGAGAAGTGATCAAATATTGGAGACATGGGTTAGACTTGGAGCACAGATAAATCTAACATAATAGTTTGACAGTTTCAGGACAAGATCCCACATGAGAATTCACAGAACACCACTTAAGAAAGTACAATGAACTAGGTAAAGTTTTAGAACAAAATATTTTAACCATTTTTCTTGCACATAGTTGTGTGAGGATTTGATAGTTTGACTAAAAGATAGAATTTTCCATTAGTATACAATGTTTGGAAAAAATCTTGTGCAAAGATTCATAGATAGTCACACGAGGAACTATAGAGAACTCTATGAGGAAGTGCTGACGGGGAGTTTTCTTGTGCAAAACTTCACAAAATTGGGTGTGAAAAAAGGGGTAGACCAATAGTTTCTAACTAAATTCAAATAAATTTTCAAGGTTTCAATAGTTCTAAATAGAAGACTGATTGTGTTTAGAAGTTTAAGGCAGATATCAACATATTTTTCAAGTTTTGGACAATCATTTTGGTTTTCAAATAGATAGTTGTTTTCAAACATGGGAAGCAGGCAGTAGTCACAAACAATCCAACTAAGGACAAAGCAACTCAGAGGGATGGGGAGTCTTGACCTTTTGTTTGTTTGACAAATTTGGACAATTTTAAAGACTTGAAAAAGACATGCTTTATCCCTATAACCAAAAATGGTAGAGGAAGAAAAACCTTTTTCTCACAACTTATGTGCATGCATTCACCTTACACAACTATGTCACCCACTAGTGGGTGTATGCACCCTAAAATGGTCACCTAGACTATGGGCCCCCATTATTCAATTTATCAATTTATCAAATTTCTTGAATCAATGGTTTGCAATATTTTATTAAATCAATTTAAATCAATTTCCTTGATCAAATTCAATTTGTTTTATTTCTAAGGTTGATCATTTTATCCCAAGTCTTATTTAATTAAAAGAACTTGCTCTCTTTTAATTAAATAAAATAAGTCCCCGTTTAATTAAAAGAAAACCTCTCTTTTAATTAAATAGTTCATTCACATTTAATTAATTAAGAGAAAAAAATATCTTTTAATTTAATTAAATATTTTCCATTTAATTAAAAGAACTTGCTCTCTTTTAATTAAATAAAATAAGTCCCCGTTTAATTAAAAGAAAACCTCTCTTTTAATTAAATAGTTCATCCACATTTAATTAATTAAGAGAAAAATCTCTCTTTTAATTTGATTAAATATTTTCTATTTAATTAAAAGAACTTACTCCCTTTTAATTAAATAAAATATCTCACTTAAATATCTTTTTGATGAAAAATGAGTTAAAACAAATCAAAAATTAAATAAATCTTTTATCTACACTTAATATGAGACTTATCTTCATCCTTTCTCCACTTTCTTCTCAACCACTCCACTTTTCTCATTGGTGGATCTTTAGTTCACATGGATAATTATTTCTCCACCCTTAAGAAATTTTTTTTTCCTCTGAATCTAGATCGTCCAATCTTCTTTATAAGGGAGAGCCCTCTCCTCATTTTAGACACCCATTATTATGCTATTGTTATGTTGCAGGTTTGGAGAATGATTTTTGAAAGAGTTTTCAATATTAAAGCTTTTGTGGAGAACTTATATCTTCTTGTCTCATTCTCTCTTGCATGCATGGCTTCCATCATCATGATCCATACTTTGATTTTCATGTTAGCTTAGATCTTGCATTGATAGATTAGATCTTGCTTTCATAGATTAGATCTGAATTGTTATTTCTTTTCATAGATTAGATTTCATTTCTTGCATTGTTTTACATTGTTATCATTTAGATTAGTTTTTCATTTCGATTTTCATTCATATTAGATCATTGAATCTCTTGTTTCATGGTGTACTTGCATGGGCACAAACTAGGTCAGACTGAGGGCCTCCATTACAAACCCCTGCACCCCATGAATAGGGAGCTATGAGTCACCATTCGAGACCTCATTTTTGAGAAATCTTGAATATAATTACTCATAGAAGTGTGCCCACATTTTAGGCATATATTTTTTGCACCCACCGTGGGGCAACCCACCTTTGCTTGCTAGATTTTATGCAGATTTGTTTGTAGACTCAATTTTTTTTTTTTTTTAATTCTAGATTTGAAAGATTTGATCATATCTTTCAAATGGCTAGGTATTTTAATCTAAATTTTTTTTTCGCAGGGTTCTAATATATAAAGGAAGCTTTGGTCCAATTTTTAGATTTTTTTGAAATATTTTCGATTTTTTATGATTTTTCTTTGATTTTTCATAAAAAAAATAATTTTTAGGAGTAAATTAGCATTTTTTTAGAAATATTTACATTTTTGGAAAGCTCTCTAAATTTTAAATAAATTTTGTTCTTTGTGTTTCAATTTTAGAAGTCATATCAGGGGTCAATAATTCGAGACTCAAAGAAACCTTAGATTTGAAAGATTTGATCATATTTTTTAGCCGGCTGGGTATTTTGATCTGAATTTTTTTTAAAAGCTTTTGATGCATCAAAGAAGCTTCGGTCCAATTTTTAGATTTTTCTGAAATATTTTTGATATTTTATGATTTTTCACTGATTTTTCATGAAAATTTATTTTTGGGAGTAAATTCACATATTTTTTAGAAAAATTTATAGTTTTGGAAAGATCTCAGAATTTTGAACAAAGTTGGTTCTTTGTATTTTGATTTTAGAGGTCATATTAGGGGTCAAAATTTCTATTTGCAAAAACTGGTCTGTTTTGACAAAATGACTCCCTAGAGCACAAATTAAAAGATCTTTTCAAAATTTTTGCATTTTTGGAAAGCTCTCTGATTTTTTACAAGGGTTACTTTTCTATATTTTGAGTTTTGGATCCGAATTCATATCATGTAGATCCAATCTTTATGACTAGGTCAAAAATCAATTGAGAAAAATGGCATTTAATGAATAGCTTGCATTTAATTTTTACAATGAATCAATGCATGATGTGAGATTTCATTTGGATTACTTGCTGATTATTATCACTCTTAAAAATCAGATTTTTAGATCTAACTCTAGTTTTGCATGAGTTGACATATATTGCATATCTTGTGTTTGCTTGTGTTGTTTGTTGCTTTGTTCATTGCGAGCAAGCGATCAACCGTAAACGAAATGGTACAACAAAGAAAAGACGTGTTGCAAGAATTACCTGGTATTTTTTTGATCTCTAAAACCTTTAGATTTGGGATTAAAATTAAACCTCTCATGTGTTTGGCTTGAGTGTTTTACATGCTTTCATAAAACACATTTCAATTGATGCTCTTAATGGGAAATGAATGGACATAGATTTGCTTTCATACAAGTTTGTGTAAGTGAATGCTTGTGTTTAAACCTTAAGTAATTCTTGGTTTGAATATCAAATATCTTATTAATTGATTGAGGGCATGGATTCATTCCTTGTTTACATAGGGAGTTGAATGCACCACTTTGTGGACTCACTCTATGTTTACTTGGAAAGTTAAATATTCCATTGTTCAACCCTTTTTCATTTGTGAGTAGTATTGATTAGCAGTCTTAGATTACTTGTGATTGATCTAGATTGCTATCTTGGGTTATTGGACTCCCTAATCTACCGGCCCCTCATTTCCATCCCATGGTTGCAAGATCAACACCACATTAAGGGGGAGGGGTCTACAGGAAAGAAGCGTTAATTGCTCCACTAAGCAACCCTTTTGTGCTTTTTGGAACTCACTTGTTTTCTAAGGTGTGGACTCACTTTGAGTTGGTGTGAAGAGTTAAATGTTCCAATTTTGGACTCACTTTGAGTTGGTGTGAAGAGTTAAATGTTCCACTTTTGGACTCACTTTGAGTTTGTGTGAAGGGTTAAATGTTCCACTTTTGGACTTGCTTCACATTCTCTTGAAGGGTTAAATGTTCCACTTTTGGACTCACTTCACATTATCTTAAAGGGTTAAATGTTCCACTTTTGGACTCACTTTACATTTACTTGAAGAGTTAAGTGTTCCACCTTTAGTTCTTTGAATACTTTTGATAGTGAATTACTTAATTTTTATTTCCAGGAGGCTTGCTTCGGGATTTCATCACCCCTTGGGATGACCTCAACTCCTGTGTTCCGGTAGAGTATAAATATCAAGAGGTGAATCCAAAGACACCTCTCTTGGGAATTGAGTTTGATATCACTCTTGGCTAAGTCTCAAAGAACTTTATACCTTTGAAAAGTGAAGGAGGAGATTTGGGTTAATGTCTCCCCCCGGCTGTGTGGTTTTGAATTCTTCTCATCTACAGATTTGGGCCTCACATACCTTGCGTATATCAAGGACTCCTTTTAGAAAGCCACATATATCCTTGTAAACAACTTGATAAGGTATTGTTGTGTTCTAAGTGCCTGCTAAAATATTGTCAAGAACATACACAACTAGAACCTTTAAGGAGTAGAAATACTAAGTCACTATACTTGTTCATGCGCAAGGTTGTTTTGCCCGTTGCTCATTGTTTGAAGATTGTTTGCTTGAAATCCTTGATTGCTATCTTGTGTGCTTGGTTCATGATATGTAATCTATTGATACATCTAGTTGGATATTTAAAATGAACAAAATCTGAGTTCTTGAGCTGAGACTTTATGATCAAATAACTTTGTTATCCCATTATTTCTAGTCTCCCTAGGTTGATCCTATTTGCATTAGGCTACTTACCCCATTGTTAGAAGTCTTTTTGCACCTTAGGTTATTGTGCTTTGACCTCTTGAATTAGTAGTCATTGATTTCACAAGAGACCTTGTTTGGAGTTGGTGAGTTAGAAACCATCCTTGTTGAGAAAGATATACACTTGGATCCTTTGATATTACACTTGGAGAGTCTTAGTAATCTCTTGTCCATTCACTTTCATAAAAAAAAATCAATTTTAATTATTTATAATTTGGGTAAATCATCCTCCTGGTCCATATGTGCTAGGGTATTCACCCAATGTTGTGAGCACCTCTGTGGCAGTGTTGGTTTATGCCTATTGCAAAATTCTATCTTATCACATCTCTTTTGGACAAGTTAGTGCTTTTACTATCCTAGTTTGGTACCAATGTTTCTTAGGGTTATCCTATCAATTAGTACCTTTTCTTTCATGCCAGTTACAACAAGATATCAAGTAGATCAAGGAAAGCAACCTCAAGTTGTATTTAAACAATTACCCTTAGTTCAAACTCATAGAAGACGTAAGGGAAAGGAACCTATGTCTATTCAATCACCTGAGAGTATTCCAAAAGTTTTGTGTGACCCTAGTGGTGATCTTATTGAGTTGAGTACACCCTTAGCATCACCTCATTCAGCTATGGATATGAGTTTTACAAGAGTGCCATACAAGAAGAATCAAAGTAGTGAGTATAATGTTGACCTTTTGAGTGGTGATCCCACTCGTGGAAGTAGACCAACTTCACCTCTTATTGAGGATAGGTATTTGGATGCACATCAAAGGGATGAGAAAGGAAGACATTATGCCTATCAAGAAGAGGAAGCCCAACATGATGATCAAATTGGTGAGCCTTCTAGTGCTCATGTGAATGCAACATTTACTGGTAATTGGTTTAGACAATCAAGACCATGTACACCGCTCATGACACCTCTAGGTTATGTAAGTGGAAGGCTCAAAGAAATTGATCTTGAAAGAAAAGCCCTTCTAGAAGAAAAAGCTAAGAAAGAAGAACAATTTCAATGCCTAGAGGAAGAAAGGAAAGTTATTATTGAGATGGAAAGAAAATCCCATCAAGAAGAACAAGACTTTTTCAAGACTTCACAACTTGACAATCAATTCAACAATGTGCACATTGGTGGTGGAAACAACTCTCCCCCATCTACCCCTCCCAAGACTCCACAAAGTGGGAGATATTCAAGAACATCTTCACAATCTCCTACTCCTAGAGGAAGGCAAGCTTCAAGACATGATTATTATAGGAGACCAACATCTCCTAGAGTTTCAAGAAAACCTTCACAACAAGCTCATCATGATTCACAATATGGAGGTGCTAGCTCCAAATTTGAATATAATTCTGATGATTTCATGGCTATACCACAAGATCCACATTTTCAGCAACATATGGAAGCATATATGGACCAAAATAGAGATGCATGCTTTCAACGTTTAATCAACAAGGGTGCTAAGGTCCCTTACAACTTTGATGTGGATAAAAAGATTCAAAAACATGATCCTTCCATGAAAGAAGAAATTTATGAATTGAAGAAACAAATGAAGCAAATATCGGCACCCAAGAGTTCTTTTTCGTTTGATTCAATTTGTCCAAATCCTTTTGATAAAAGTGTTGACATGAAAGATTTTCCTAGAAAATTTGAGATCCCCCAATATGATAAATATGATGGAAATGGGGATCCAAATGATCATGTGTGTCAGTTCTATACTATGAGTTTTGAGTTTCATCATGAGGACTCATATCTTATGAGATTATTTCCAAGGAGTCTTAAGGCTCAAGCCATGGAATGGTTTACCAATATAACTCCTCCTATTAAGACATTCCCTGAGTTAATTCAAAGATTTGTTCAACACTTTTCATACAATCTTTCATGATCTGTCTCACTATTCGACTTATGTCACACAAAGAAAAATCAAGGAGAACCCTTTGTTACTTTCTTGCAAAGATGGAGACGACAATGCTCTCGTCATTCTAGGACTATTCCTGAGAAAGAAAAGATTGAAATCCTCATTAGTAATATGGTTCCTGAGATGAAGTATGAAGTTAAGAAGATGGTTTTTGAATCCTTTGATACCATGATTGAAGCTGCATTTAGAATTGAGGATGTTTTGAGAGAGCAAAGTATTTTGACAAAAAATGGAAACAACAACAATAATGGTCATAATAACAACAACAAAAAGGATAAAGGAAAGAACATAAATTGGAATAAGAACAAACAAGTGGTCAATGATGGAGTTGTGGATTCCTCAAACCCTAAAGACCAAGTTGTTCTCCATTTGGCTAGTGCTAATCAACAAAGTAACAAACCAAGATATCAAGAAAGGTCTAAAGGAGAGAAATGTAACTTTACACAATTAGGTGAGACATATGAAGAGATATTCATAAAGCTCCTTGCACGTGATCTTGTGCACCCTTATGATGGTGCAAAATTCTACATACCTGAAGTTAAGCCATGGTGGTGGGATGAGAAGGCTTATTGCAAGCTTCACAATGGCATTGGACACAATATTGAAAAATGTGGGAGATTCAAGCATATTGTTCAAGATCTAATTGAGAATGGAAAACTTAAAATAGATCGACTAAATACCAATGCTGATCACACAGCATTCAAAGAGCCTTTTCCCAAGTATGAGAAAGGGGAAGCTTCCCAACCTAAGAATGGTAGGGCTTCAATCAATTATTCTTATACAAATGTAGAAAATGTTGTCAATATGCTTGAGGTTGTAGAAGAAAGTGTCAACATGATGGAGGATAAAGATCCCAATGGTTATAATTTAAATTTGAAATCTCCTACCTTTGGCAAAAAACCTATTTTGGTGCTAAGGGGTGCTCACTCTAGAGAGTCATCTCAAGGTCCCCTTGTCATTAGAGGACCCAATCCAAACTAGTCAAGTAAACCTAAGCAAGTGTCTTCCCAAAGTCTCAATGTTGTTACGTGAAGTCAAGGTCCCCTTGTTATCAAAGGACCTAGTTCAAACCAACCAAGTAAGCTAAAACAAGTGCAATACAAGAATGTCCCTTCAAAACAACTGGTTAATCCCAAGTCAAATTATAATCTTGTTGATCAATTGCAAAGAACTCCTACTCAGATTTCAATCTTTGAGCTTTTAGAGTTGTCTCCGAGACACAAGAAGGTCCTTGAGGATGCTTTGTGCATGGTGAACGTCCCCAATAATTTAGATGTTGATCAATTCCAGAACATGGTTAATCATATTGCAAGCCCTCATTATCTTTCCTTTTTGGAGGAAGATGATAAATCTTTGAGCCATCCACACAATCTTGCCCTTCATATTGAGGTTATGATACATAGGACTTTTGTTAGGCGTGTGTTGATAGATGGGGGTGCTGGGCTTAATATTTGTTCTTTGAGTCTTTTAAAGACATTGGGTTATTCTGAACATGTTATTGATAGCAAAAGAAAGATTACTATCAAAGCTTATGATGAGGTAGAGAGAAGTTCAAAGGGGTTGGCTGTCCTTCTTGTTAGGATTGGCCTTGTGGAAAAAGATGTTTTATTCCAAATAGTTGATGCTGGACCCCTTGCATACAACATTTTTCTTGGTAGACCATGGATTCATGATATGGAAGCAGTACCATCTACTTATCATCAGTGTGTTAAGTTTCCTTACAATGGAACAGAGATATGTATTCTTGGGGATAACACTTTGTCTATCAACTCGATTTCGGCAAGTGCTCATGTTCCCCTTAATAGACAAGCAGATATTTTAATGCAGTTTTAGCTGATTGCAAGAACAAATTTAAGTCCATAGACCTTAGCATGGGGGGATATCAACTTAACTCCCTTGCTGCATTGCCAATTTCACCTAGGTCTTATGGTAAACCTTCACAAGAGATGAAACCTTCCTCTTCAATGATGACATTATTTGACACATTTGTACAATCGTCAGTGCCTATTCAAGATGAGAAAGAAGATGTGGTTGTTAATGATTGGATTTATAGAGAAGAGAAGTATATGCACAATGAAGATTTCACTCCTTCACCTAATGCTTATGGAAGAGGGTATTCTTTTGTTAAGAAAATGGGTTATCCTAGACATGGTGCTCTTAGTAATAGATAGGATGCTAGAGCTGAACCCCTTGATCATCAACTTTTTGGATGCAAGTCTAAGAAGTCAGTCGGCCTAGGGTATGCGGATCACAGTAAGAATGTTGCTTCTATCCTTGATAAGTTAGATAGTGAAGAAGAACAAGAATACATACCTAATTCAAAAAACCAACAAGATATGTGTGAAGATTGGGTCCCTTCTACTAATCTCCTTTGGGGAGATTTAGATAATCTAGTATCTCATGAGACAGTTGCCAATTTAGAACAAGAAAGTGTGACTCTTGATAGTATTGAAGCTTCCACATCCAGACATCCCAAGCATTCATGGTGTAAGCATCCTAGTCGAGATTTTGAAACAAATTCCAACGAGTATGAATGGGATTCTTTATCAGAATCTTCCATATTTGATATGGATGTTGATGTTGTTCATACATATATTTCTCAACCTAATTTATTTCATGAGTCACGTATAGGACTAGAGGATTTGAACTCACATGTTGCCTTAGTGGACGATTTTTCACTTTTGAGGATGAATTTTGATTTGGGTAGTTTAGGAAGTTACTTGATAGACCTTGAATCTTCAATCACTAGAGATATCATCCATATTCACAATCTTGAACCTGTCATTGATTTACCCCTTGTTCATCTTGACCTAATTGATTGGTCCCAATGCAACCGAGAACCTAAAATCTTAACATTTCAAAATGACTATGAAATAGCCTATTATTTGAATGCCATTGAACCTGTAGTCTCTTCCACCAGTGAACCAGCTGCTAGTATGACAGAGCCAGATATCAAGTACCTTAGTCACAAAATAAAGAGAAAAGAAAAGAAAAAGAAAAGGAGTTCTGATGGCGAAAACCACTATGTGGCAGTGTCAGAACCAAAAAAAGTAAAAAGAAAGGACGTATCCAAGGGTGAAAACCTCTCTAAGGCACCTAAGGATGAGGTACTTGATTCTCTTCCTAGTTGTTTTCAAGATAAATCTTCAGTACTTATTGAACCAACACAAGTAGTCAATTTGGGTACGGATGAAGCTTTGCAAAGGGTACATTTGGCTCAGTCCTTGTCATCACAAGAAAAAAAGAAGCCTATACTAAGTTCTTACAAGAAAAGAGGATTAATTTTGCATGGACTTATTCAGATATGCCAGGGTTGGACACTAATCTTATTATGCATCACTTATCCATAGCTCCAGGTGTTAAACCAGTTAAGCAAAAATTGAGAAAAATGCATCCTCATATAGCTCTCTTAGTCAAGGCAGAATTAGAGAAACTCCTTGGTGCAAAATTCATAAGAGCTATTGACTATGTTGAATGGATATCAAACATTGTACCAGTTTCAAAACATGACAAAACCATTCAAGTTTGCACAAATTTTAGAGATGTTAATAAAGCATGCCCAAAGGATGATTTTCCACTTCCTAATATAGACATGATAGTGGATATGACCACAGGTTATGAGATTTATTCCTTAATGGATGGTTTTTTTGGATATAGTCAAATTAAGATAGCTCCTGAAGACTAAGAAAAGACTGCATTTACTTGTGCATGGGGTACCTATTGTTGGAATGTTATGCCTTTTGGATTAAAAATTGCAGAAGTTACCTATCAACGAGCTATGACAACTATTTTTCATGATATGATGCATTAAAACATGGAAGATTATGTGGATGAAACCTTGGCCAAGTCTAAGAAAAGAGATACACACTTAGATGATTTAGAAGTCATTCTAGATTGTATGGAACAATTTCAACTGAGGTTAAATCCTAAAAAGTGTGCATTTGGAGTCACCTCTGGAAAATTACTAGGATTCATTATTTTAGTAAAAGGGATAGAGGTGGACCCTGAAAAAATTCAAGCAATTGTGGATATGCCACCTCCTAAAAACATTAGTCAAATGAGAAGTCTTCAAGTACGTCTTCAATCTATAAGGAGGTTTATTTCACAATTGGCAAATAGAGCTCAACATTTCAACAAGAACTTACATAAAGGAGTCAAATGTGTATGGAATGATGAATGGACTAGATCAAGAAATACTTGGCAAATCCTCCTATTTTAATGCCTCCTATCCCAAGAAAACCACTTATCCTATATGTTTCAGCAGCAGAATTTGCCTTGGGGGCATTATTAGCTCAACTTGATGAACATGGGAAAGAAAGAGCAATATACTACATTAGCCATACTCTTATTTCATATGAGGTTAATTACACCAGTATTGAGAAAGCTTGCCTCGCAGTTGTGTTTGCTTCCCAAAAGTTGCAACATTATATGCTTGGGCACACTATACACCTCATAGAAAAAATAGATCCACTCAAGTACTTACTATGTAAGGCTGCCCTCACAGGTAGACTTGCTAAATGGATGATGATTCTTTCAGAGTTTGACATAGAGTACATTGAGCGTAAAGCAATCAAAGGACAAGTTATAGCAAATCAATTGGCTGATTTCCCACTACAAGATGATGCACCTATTCAAGTTGATTTCCCAGATGAGCGCCTCATGTATATGACTAAAATAACATGGAAGATGTTCTTTGATGGGTCCTTTATGCAAAGTGGTTCAAGAGCTGGTGTGTTGTTTGTTTCTCCTCATGGGTACACAATTCCTAAATCTTACAAGCTATTATTTCCATGTATAAACAATATTGCTGAATATGAAGCCTTAAAAAATGGACTTAAAATGGCCATAGAATGGAGAATTACAGAGTTACACATCTATCGAGATTCACAGCTGATAATCAACCAAGTCAATGATGATTGTCTAACAAAAAATGATAAATTGGTACCTTACAAGAAAATGGTCAATTCCTTGAGACTCTACTTCACATTCATCTCATTTCAACAAATCCCTCAAACAGAAAATAAGGCAGTTGATGCTATGACTACACTTGCTTCACTTCTTCAATTACAACAACATGAATCAAGATTTGAATTCCTGGTGGAAGAGCTACATCACCCTATCTATGATTCCCAAGAAATTCATGTTATATGTACCCTTGTTGGTCATGAGTCATCTCATTATGGTGCCATTTACTCATACATTCATGATGGAATTATACATGAAACCTTTAACTGATCTGAACGTAGAAACCTTATTCAAAATGCCTCTCATCATTCCCTTATCTCTAGTGATTTGTATAGGAAGGGTCTAGATGGAACACTTCTTAGATTCTTAGAAAAGGATGAATCTAATCAAGCATTAGTTAACATCCATGAGGGTATCTGTGGGGGACATTCTAATGGTCTTGCCATGGCTTGAAGATTGCATAGGACAGGATATTATTGGCCCACAATGCAGATTGATGTAGTAGCTTTTGCAAAGTCATGTGAAAAATTTCAAAAACATGGTAACCTAATACATACTCCAAGTAGGGAGCTCATTCCTTCTATTTCTCATTGGACGTTTCAGCATTGGGCCTTTGATCTTGTTGGGAAAATTCATCCCAACTCATCATCTAGATACAAGTTTATTATCACTGCCACTGATTATTTCACTAAATGGGTAGAAGCTGTCCCACTTTCTGTTACCTCGGGTAAGACCATTTCTATATTTATTTTGAATCATATTATCTATAGATATGGAGTACCTTCTGAGATTATCAATAAACATGGAGGTTAGTTTAAAAATAAGGACCTTAAGCAACTCTGTAAGAAGTTCAAGATAAAACAACATTGGTCCTCTATTTATTTCCCACAAGGGAATGGTCAAGCAGAAGCATCAAACAAAACCATTCTTGAAATCTTGCACAGAACAGTTCATAAGAATGGTAGAGATTGGCATTTACAAATAAATCCAGCTTTGTGGGCCTATAGAATGAGTATTCGCACTCCTACTGGGGCTACTCCTTTTTCTCTTACATATGGTGGTGAAGTAGTGTTACCTTTAGAGGTTGAGATTCCTTCACTTAGAGTTTCTCTCAAAGGTCTAGTTATCGATGAAGACTACCATGCCATGAGACTTCAAGAGTTAGAACTTCTAGATGAGAAACAACAAGCATCATTTGACCATATGAGGGTCTATCAAAAGCGTATGTCAAAAGCATTTAACAAAAAGGTTCACCCTAGAGAGTTCCAAGTGGGAGATCTTTTCCTATGTGTGAATCATAAGAATCAATAGAATAGAGATCAAAAGGGTAAGTTAGAACCTAATTGGCTTGGACCTTACATTATCACAACAACTTTTGGTTCTGGTGCTTATTTACTATCTACAGTAGAGGGAGAACAACTCCCTGATCCTATAAATGTCTTGCACTTGAAGAAGTTCTATCCATAATGCCCATTCTATCTAGAGGCATCTTTGTATATATTTATTGATCCTGAATTTTTTTTTAAAAAATTGATATATTTCAAAAATCCAAAAAAATGATATATTGTAAAAAAGTCTAAAAATTGAAACATGTCCTGAAAAAAATGATCTTCTTAGTGACAACCTAGCAATAGGCACTTTGATGTATCTCCAAAAAAATTATATATTCCAAAGAAAGAAAAAAAAAAAAAAAAGTGCCTTGGTGAAAACCTGGAAATAGGCACCTTGGTAGCAAAAAAATAAAAAAATAATAAAAAGTCTTGAAAAAAAAAAAAGAACCCAAGTGGTGAAAACCTGGAAACGGGTGCCACTTGAGGCCTTTGCACCCCTATTTCTTAGCGCATGTCCTTGACACTTAGCCTTTCTCCATCATGCCTTGTCTTTGTTGCCTTGGTTTGGAATTGGTCTTTGTCTAGGGGGCATAACTATGTTTTCTTTGGTCCCTTGGATGTGTTTGTCTTTAGGACACCTCGCAAATGGTTTTTTTCAACACCACCCCAATTGTATTTTTCATTACAACCTTTGACATCGACTGTTTTTCAACACTCATTGGTTTGGTCTTACCCAGTATCAACATGTGATCTTCCCTTCCTGCAAGCATTTGATCCTTATCCTCCAAACTCAATATCAGTTAACACACTTAAATTTTAAACACAACACTTAATGCTTGACTTATGTCATGATTTTTTCTTTGTGTGCTGACTATTATTGATTTTTGTTGAGTGTCCTTGTCTGATAAGTCTCTCCGTGATGCATCGCTAGAGGACGTGGGGCATGGGACATGTTTTTATTTGTTTTTTGCTTGTGGGTGTGGTCTTGAAACTCTAGAGTGTCTCTTGTTGTCCCCTTGAAATGCTTAGGAGATTTAAGGTATCATCCTTGATTGTTTTTGCACAACCGTTCTTATGGTCATCTTGGCATCTATGCCTTGATGCGAGCATGGTTTTGCTACATTAAATTGGGTAAGCTAACATCGAAGTCATCTTGACCTTTATGTCTTTGATGCTTATGTTAGAATCTTTCCACATTCCAATCCGATATAAATTACATTCATATCTTCATAGTTACACTTGTGACTAGTGATGATTGTGTGATTTTTGATGTCCGTTAATAATGACCCAATGATGAAAATAAGTTCTTTTACATTCTTTAATGAATGATGAACACAAAAAATCCTATGTTACAGTTGCTCTTTTGCAAGTACACCTTTTCATTTTCACGTAGCTTGCATTATTAGACTTCATGTTAGTTTGCATTTTTAGGCTGCATTATGAGTTTGAGAGGGTTATCCCTTCATCTTTATTGTGGACTTTTAATCAACTATGGTCACGTTTTGATCTTCATTTCCTTATCTTCTTTCGTGATCTCAATCAAAATTTCTATCTTAAATAGTTGATTGATTTTGGGGAATTTTCTTTTCTTCTTTCCATATCTTCCAAACCTATATCTTCCATTTTCTTTTTCCCCACTTCTTTTCTTCTAAATCACCTTTGGGGCATAATATTTCATTCTTGATGATCTACCTTGGTTCTATGATTCTTATATCTTTCATCTTACATCAAGAACCTTATCTTTTGTTTGATTTGATCAAAATTAGCAATTTGATGTTTCTCCTCTATCTCATTTTGATTTCAATCACGAGGGGGCAGTAATTATCAAATTCAATCTTTGATTCATCAAATTCAATCTTTGATTCAGTTTTATCAATTTTATCCTTGACTTTTTGAAGTCAAAATTTATTTGTATTCTTTGTTCTATTGTGTTCCTGATTCGACCACACATCTAGGTTGTTTTGTGATCCCAAATCGACCTCACACTTCAATTTCTTTCTTTGACTACATGGGTTCCCAAATTGATCACACATTAGTCAAAGAGGGGCAAATGTATGCACCCTATAATGATCACCTAGACTATGGGCCCCCATTATTCAATTTATCAATTTATCAAATTTCTTGAATCAATGGTTTGCAATATTTTATTAAATCAATTTCCTTGATCAAATTCAATTTGTTTTATTTCTAAGGTTGATCATTTTATCCTAAGTCTTATTTAATTAAAATAACTTGCTCTCTTTTAATTAAATAAAATAAGTCCCTGTTTAATAAAAAGAAAACCTCTCTTTTAATTAAATAGTTCATTCACATTTAATTAATTAAGAGAAAAAAATCTCTTTTAATTTAATTAAATATTTTTCATTTAATTAAAAGAACTTTCTCTCTTTTAATTAAATAAAATAAGTCCCCGATTAATTAAAAGAAAACCTCTCTTTTAATTAAATAAAATATCCCACTTAAATCTCTTTTTGATGAAAAAGGAGTTAAAACAAATTAAAAATTAAATAAATATTTTATCTATACTTAATATGGGACTTATCTTCATCCTTTCTCCACTTTCTTCTCAACCACTCCACTTTTCTCATTGGTGGATCTTTAGCTCACATGGATCATTATTTCTCCACCCTTAATTAAATCTTTTTTTCCTCTCAATCTAGATCATCCAATATTCTTTATAAGGGAGAGCCCTCTCCTCATTTTAGAGACTCATTATTATGCTATTGTTATGTTGCAGGTTTGGAGAATGATTTTTGAAGGAGTTTTCAATCTTAAAGCTTTTGTGGAGAACTTCTATCTTCTTGTCTAATTCTCTCTTGCATGCATGGCTTCCATCATCATGATCCATACTTTGATTTTCATGTTAGCTTAGATCTTGCATTGATAGATTAGATCTTGCTTTCATAGATTAGATCTGCATTGTTATTTCTTTTCATAGATTAGATTTCATTTCTTGCATTGTTATCATTTAGATTAGTTTTTCATTTCAATTTGCATGCATATTAGATCATTGAATCTCTTGTTTAGTGGTGTACTTGCATGGGCACAAACTAGGTCAGACTGAGGGCCTCCATTACAAACCCCTGCACCCCATGAATAGGGAGCTATGAGTCACCATTCGAGACCTAATTTTTGAGAAATCTTGAATATAATGACTCATAGAAGTGTACCCACATTTTAGGCATACAGTGGGCACCTATATTTTTGGTGTATTCTAAGGACTCAATAATATATATGCTAAATGAACACCCTTGTGATAGGGAACAAGTGCATAAACCACCTTCCAACATCCAAGTACATGCCTATGGTTTGTATCTATAGGAGAGAGTCTTCCTCCTTCTTGCACAAAGATTATGCCCCCTTTCAAAAGTGAACCAAATAGCAACTAACTAAGAAGTTTTTACTTGGCTTCTATTCATATTACCCCTAGTGGCTTTGCAAATGAAGTTGAGGCCAACATCTATAAGTGCACACACTTGACAAGCAAGACTAGGGCTGACACTAGCTAGTGCAATATATAGAACCTTTTCTTGATATGCGATGTAAGAATGAAGAAGAGGGAATTAAAATGGCTTTGGAATCTTTCACTCAACAAATTTTCTTTATTATAGTTATTTGAAATCTCAGGCAAAAGGAGTCTACTCACTTAGGTCATTGCTAAAAGTTGGATCACTCTAGAAGGCCCTCTAAAGGTTGACTTAGACTAGTGGTTCAGATCTAAGGGTCCAAGTTTCTAATTTTTTGCAAGGGGAAAGAGAATACTCCTCTACCTTTTCAACTTACCCAAACATGTAGAACATGTTCATTATCGATTTAGCTTATCAATGCCAACTTGTCTTTTCTCAAGATTTTGATTCCCTAAAAGGAAGTCATCATCCCTTCATAAAAAATACTCATACAGGAGAACCACTAAATTTCTTGCCTCCCTCAGGTACCATCTTTCAAAGGTGTCTAGGTTTTTTATTTACTCTCAGGCATCACTCCAAGTAGTAAAGAGAATACTCCCCTATTCCTTTGTCTATAGCCCTACAAATTTCACAAGCCCTATTCAACTATGTGTAAGAAAGAAGTAAAGAAAACATGATGTTTTAGTGGATTCGAATATATTCTTTGACATCTGTATCTTTGGTAAATGTCCTACAATCAAACTATTAGTATTGTTTCACGGGTTTGTAATAAGGTTTCCTTGACAAGCATCCTACAAACCACTGTTAAGCTATTGAAAATTATGAATAAAAAATGAAACTATTTCAGAAACAACTATGAGTTAAATCATTATGGTAAAAAAAAAAATCTGAAAGCTACATTTTGCAAATACTAATGTCAAATTTTGCATGAAATTCTACATAGGCCTGCATGAGAAAATGGTGTACTGTACAAGAAACCACAAAATTATACACTTTTTCACACGAAGAAGTGCTGTAAAGGGAGAAAAATCTCAATTTTTTTGCACAAGAATGATATTTTTTATGCAAAGATCTAGAGTACTATACAAATGACAATGATAGGACAATAAAATATGCAAAAAAAAGGAACAGATGAGGCCAAAAATTTGATTTCTCAACCACACAATGGGTATAAAAAATGTATGTAGGAAATGTGGCCCTCGATCTTCACACACACTTCAACATGATGATTATATGTAGAATTGTCCCCTTATAAACGTTGGGTTGTTCATCCAAAATAATTTGGAAAGCTATTTTGTTGTCTCCTAACTATAATGATTATGATATTGCTCTTAGACCAAGAAGCTACCAACCAGACATCTAGAATGAAGGATTTTGTAAAGATAAATGAGATGCAATATAAAGGTTAAATGTATTCAATTAATCTAGAAATAAAAGAGAGCAAATTATAGTAAATGTATGTATTTTAAAACTAGAATGAGATTATTATGCTAGAATAACAATGCTATGAATGTAAATGCCTAAGTGATTAATTTAGCATAAGTTTGGTACAATCAATTATTAACCTCTAAAATGAGGAATTGAAGGCTTCTTAAATAGAATCCCAGAAATTGATCAATAACCAAGATCAATTTGAATGAACAGTTGAGATTGGAAATGAGATTTAGTTAGAGTAGAAACTTCCTTGTGTAAATGAAGTTAACTGATTCACTTCTAAGTGTGAGAAAGACTTAACTGAGTTAATTCCATTTCCAATTCTAGTTCACTTAGAGTCTCCATTTCTAAACTAAAGAGAGAACTTGGAGATTATATTTAATTTAATAAAATTGAATATGAACCCATAAAGGCATAATCTTAATTAATTGAATAATTAAATTCAATAAATTAAAATGAGGATATATATTATTAAATCAAATACATTTTATTCCTTTGTACATTGGTTAAAAAGGTAATTTTAATCTAATTAAAGTATGAAGGCTTATAATTAAATTAAACTTAACTAATAGGTTTAATGTAGCTAATTTGAGTCAATAATTATTAATTAAATAAAGAGTGTAATTAATATTGATTGGGGATTTTTTCCATTTCACACTTAGGTCAAGTAGCAATTATCAAAATTAGAATTACATAGTAAAATAGGACTTAGGATTGATTAAATAGACCAAAATTGGTTTAGCATCATAATGTGCCAATTTTGGGGTATTACACTATCTTTTTGCTATGCAGAAACTTGTGTGGTTTCTCCTGTATTGGCTAGCACACTCTATTGGTCAACATCACCAACTTGTACAATACCTTGGTTGTCAACTGGAATTGATGTTTCAATAGCAGTAGTTGAAAGTTTAACTAGTTAAGTAGCCACTTATACAGAAATATTTTGATAATACTTAACTTGCACTAACGAAGGATTAGAATCCATAAAATTCTCATGAATTGGAAATTGTACAGACTCATTATGAAATTGACTTTCACTTTGTTGCATTGAATCAATCATGACTCTCTTTAACAAGACTGTTATCAAGTTCATCATCAATAACTATATCCTCTTTCTATCATCCACTTAGATGTACCAAAATTTTGGATGTATCAACAATATTATCTTTCCCATCATCAAAATCTTCAATCCTATCTAACTCTACATTTTTTTGTCCATCATTTTCTTCCTCTTCCTTTTGATCATCATTTGGCATTAGACCATAAATATTCTTCCACATTATTTTTATTTCCTCAACTACATTTCTATTTTATTCTTCAATATCAAAAATACTCCTCTTAGTTAAAAACCTATTTTTATAATCTCTCAATGCTTAAAAAATTTGACTTTTATTTAGTTCTGGCATTACTTGTGCTAATGGTGTTTGTCTAATTTGTCTTTCAATCAATAGGGAGAACTTCCACTTCCCATCAATCTTATTATAGAACTCTTTAGGAATCATATTTCCTAACTCTATAGGTGTGTACTTTAATTTACCATCATGTCTATTACAACCTCTTCTACTTTAACCTGATCTTCCTTAATCTATCATATTTTATAAACTGAAATCTAGATAATTATGTAGTGCTCCTTAGGTTTTCACATACCTCATAAATAGATTGGGGCTTCTTATGTACTATCACCTCAAATTAGCTCAAGTCTCCTGACTCAGTATTCTCTTCTTCATCATCCTCATCATCCTTCTACACAATGAGCTTTCTCCTTGGTTTCTTCTCATGCTTTCTCACCTTAGCTTCCTCAGTAATAAAGTTTCTCTTTGTTGATCTCTTGACTGAATTTGGCTTGATTATCTTAACAATCCCCTTCATCTGAGGCTCAAAAACTATATTAGTTTCTCTTGTTCTCTTTCTTGTCACCCTTGTTAGTGTAGGTGCATATTTAGTCATAAATTTATTAAGACTCTTCTTCACACTAGGTTCAACAATGACAATTTTCTTATCTTTCTTGGCATGTGGCTTGATAGCCACTAGCTCCTTGCCTTTTTCTTCTACTTCTTCCTCTTCATCATCATTACTTCTTAATTTGTCCTCTCATTTTCCTTCAATGATATGCAAAGGCATCTCTTTCTCAACTCCTCCCAATAATCTCTCTAAGTTCTCAATCATGGATTTTCTCTTTTTCATCATCTTAGGTACATTTATTGGAATTGTAATTATCACTTTAGTTATTTCATATATGTCGAATGGCTTGGCATTCTTATCAACTTTTTTTGCAAACAATGTTCTGACTATTTTAGTGACTTCATCAGTATTAACCTCATAAGGTAGAGGTTTCAACCCTAGGTAGAACTACTTGAGAATAGGTATAATTAGTGTCCAACGAGAAACATATATCATCATAGTATTAGTCTACTAGGGATTGTGGTATCCTAGACCTATTCTTCATTTTCTTCTTGAATTCTTCAAAGTAACCATCCATAATAGTTTCAAAGTTATTACCAATCTAAATTATGAATTCATTAATATGCTCAATAATAGGCCTTGTCTTATCCCAAACTACATTACCAAGAGTAGGAAACATTTTTCACACAAGAGAAAATAAAAACTATCAGAGATCCAAACTTACATAGATTTTTCTTTTCTTTTCTTAAGCTTCTAAATTCTCTACAAGTTGGGTACATTAGAGCTCAAATAGGTCATAACTATGATCCTTTTTGACAATCTTCCATCCCAAATCCACTCTAATACATGGTACGCTATTAGGTTGGCTTGATTGCTAAAATTTGTGGGCAATGACTTTGATAGCAAATCCAATTTCTACATCTTTAATAGTGGATATCTTCATTACTCTATTTTTCATTTAGCTAATGTGTTAGCTTGAATAGAATCTCATCCTTGGAATGAATAGTCTTAACCCTATCCATCATAGGGTATCTTATTACATGGTGAATGATCTGCTTCATTATCTTAATTGGTCCATTCTCCAACCACAATTTCATGTCATGAAAATGACTAAAAACTACCTTGATCCATTCCATTTTAAAATTTCTTGGAAAATCTAGGGCATGAATTAACCCTTTCTTAGCCATGATCTTATGTTCTTCCTTCAATTGACCATCCTCACATAACTTGTCATATGTGGTTCTCAATTCAAAATTTCCTACCTCACCTATCTTGCACATATAGCATGATCTTATGTAATGAATTATGATAACTCTAGGTGGGATCAATGACATGACACCCAAAGAATCACCCTTAATCATGATTTTAGGGTATGCACAAAGTTTTGGTGGGGACATGCATTATTTATAACTAATTGTGCATTACTAACCTATTAATCCATCTTCTTCTCATATGGAGACAAACTTGCTTCCATTACATTGATCTAGGTTTTGAAAAAGTACTTATGTGTAGCTAAGCCTCAACAATTTTCTTATAACTCACTTCTGTAGCTAAAGGCATGCACTAAAATCAAACTCCAACTTGCTTAAATTCTTATGAAATTCTTTATATTTATTCACTCTATCAATACTTGAATGTGAGATGCATAAAATAATTCAAAAAATTTACTATATACTACATAAATTCAAAATTATTGCCTTGCCAATATTTTGTACCTATAGTGGGTGAACTATGATTGTCTCATCCATCTTTGCAAAACTCTACAAATGCACTTCCAAACTTCCATTTACTTTGTCAACACCATAGCTCAATCATAACTTCCATTTGACTTAGTCTCTTGGAGACCCAAAACTTAATGCTTAGTCATTACCAAATTTTCAACTTGGTATCAAAGTACGTTATTAAATTCAAATCTCATAAGTGTCCTTATGAATCTAGTATCATGCTAATTTAGACCTTTATCAAAAAAATCTTGGGAACTGATGTATGATATAATTATTAGACTGGGGTTGTCATTGCATCAAAAGACTAATCTATCAATACCCAATACATCCACTCAACTTATAGTACATAGGAGGTTTTTAAGACCTTGTCACCAATCCTAAGGAGAGTGATGAAAAAATTTCCAACAATCTCTGCCTCAACATTCCCTGAGGGTCTGAGGATTTGAACCTATGATCAAGCTCTAAAACCACTTATTAGAGTGGGATTATCATTGTACCAAAAGACCAATCTATCAATGCCCGATACAACCACTCAACTTATAGTACATAGGAGGTGGTTAAGCCCTTGTCACAAATCCCAAGGGGAGCACTAAAAAAATTTCCAACAATAACAATTCAAAATTTAATTCCATGGATTCCTCTTTTCTTAGTTTGAGATGGGGGAATCACCTAATCCATTGGATTGGGTGATCTCAACTTCCCCATTTGAATTGTTTTCTCCTTCTTTTTTCTTATTCCAAGTTTGATTCATCTAGGTTATTACTTCTTTAGTATTAATCTTTCATTTTCCATTATTTACTTCAACATTAGGTATTGGTGCTCAGTTTATATAGTCCATGCTAGGTATTGGGGAATCATATATTCCATTAGATTGGGTGATCTCAAGTTCCCCATTTGAATTGTTTTCTCCTTCTTTTTTCTTATTCAAAGTTTGATTCATCTAGGTTATTACTTATTTAGTATTAATCTTTCATTTTCCATTATTTACTTCAACATTAGGTATTGGTGCTCAATTTATATAGTCCATGCTTAGGTGACTGACCTTCTAACAATTGAAACATACCAGTCAAAAATTCCTCAAGTTTCTTGATCTTCCTTTGAGATGTATCCTTACAAAATTTTCTACAATGTGTACATACTTTCCATAAGATTAACATTTGACCCAAGTATTGTAATCCCAACTTATGGTATTACCTTTCTTAGGTGTTTTTACCTTGACCTTTAGGTGTTCAATTGTTTTTTTCGTAGATCTGTAACCTTGTGCCTTATGATTGTGCTTTTTGCATGTGTGATAATAGCTTTGAAATATAGATGTAGCTTGTTTCTTATTGGCCTTTGTTTCAATTTCCATTGAATTTAGGTTTAGGATTTGACTTATTGGTTTTGTTCCTACAAATTTTTGTTGTATGACCTAATTTTCCACAATGATAACATGTAGGATTCGTGTTCTTGGCATTCCTTTGTTCTCCATGCTTTGATGAATCTCCTTTCTCAGGAGATGGTGTGAACTTAGTATATCCTAGTCTAGTAGTATCATGGGGTATTATTTGTGTTCTTAGATTTTCATCAAGTTGTTTCATAGCCTCTATAGATATGTTCATTCTTTCTATGATTTCTTTCTCTACTCTCAATTTAGGTTTTAGTTGATTGTTCTCAGATCTCATATTTTCAATCTCTTACACTTTCCTAGAAATATTTTGATTGGCATTTAAGAACTAAGTAACCATTTCAAATTTATTATGATTTAGCCTTTGTACCTCATTGATTCTCTCATCAAGATTTGTAGCCATCTTCCTTTTTTCTTCTTCACCGATTACCTTGCCTTCTTTGTCCTTTTTCTGTAGTTCATTAATTTTTCATAGCCTTATTGATTGTGTTTTATGTTCTCTTTTTAGTGCTCTTACTTCTTCATTTAGGATGTTGTTCTTCTCCAATAATCCTACTATTACTACATTAGATTCACTATATCTAGCTTCATCACATAAGTTCTCAATTCTTTCTTCTCTATATTGGGTGTCATTTTTTTGAATTTCCATCACCTTCCTTCTCTTTAGGGATTTCTTCAGCTCCTTCTTTATAGCCTTGACTTTCTCAAATGCAAGTTGTAAATCAATCTTTGTATTCTTAATAACCTTTCCCAACTTATAGGCTTCCATCCCAAAGATCTTTATGTCTCAAGTGATCAGAATTATGCTTAGAGAACTTGTCTTTGATAAATTTTGTTGGAAATCTAATAGGGAAACCAATATGTCAAGAGGAGGGGTGAATCAAGATTGTTTTCACTTAGGTTTGCACCCTTGTCCAGAGCCTATTCATGAGGAAAACCTAGTGAAACATGGAAACAACCTCCAAGCTGTGGGACTTGAACTGTGAGGTTGAGTCTCTAGAGAAGGCTGACTTCCTCTTACTATCAAGATGCACCTAACTACTCTTGGAGAGGAAAAGGGAGAAAGAGAGCATGAAATGAAATCTACCTAATCTAATCTAAAGAGGTGATGCACCAAAATAGCATGTTTAAACCAAACTTTTCCCATATATGCACTATTGAATCAGAATGAAACTAAGGATATTACACATTCAGACTTATTTCAATCAAATAATCACATATAGATCAGAGGACCAAGATGAATAACATAAGGAAATGGATATTCACTTATATTATCATTCATGGATCCAAGGAGATATAGTAATGCATATTACTAATTTCTAGAAAACATTAGTGAGAGGCAAGAATTCTTACACTTTCACACTAATGGATGAAGGAGATAAAGAAGAATTCATACAGTTCAGAGGCATAGGGGAATTTACACTAGAGTTGCAAAGCAATAGTAGAGAATAACAAAGAATGATCCAATCATTTCAAAATACACAAAAATTACCTTTACAATATAGGCATAATTGAGATCCTTTTTAGCTGAAGTTAGTCTACAACCATCGTCGTTAAGTCCTATAGAGAATAATCATGGAAAAAATTTGAGGAAAATCTGATCTTGTTATCACAAGATGCCTTGAGAAGATAGAAACGGTGCCATAACTGTGCTCTGACCAAGTAGATGGATCACTAGAGGTGGTGGAGTGCTCTCTCGCATTTTTCATTCATTTCTAGTGGTTGGGATCGATCATGAAGATCAAATCGCTCAAAAAAACTTGATCTCCCCTATTTTTGGTTCATGAATCAGCAAAATTAGCTGATCAAGATAACCCTGGCACTAGGATGAGCCATGTGGACCAACCAGCTCATTTCATTTTGCCACTCAACAGAGTCTTTACATGGTTGACCACACCCATTCTTTACTAACTGCGCCAACCTGTAAACCCTGACTATGATGGCCACAACATAACTGCCAACCCTTAACTATTAATGCCTCAACTGGACCCACAAGGACACGTGTCACTGAATTTCCAACTCGCTATACATAAACTTTGAACTCCTTTCCATGGCAAGTTAACGACATCCGTTGATTTTCCTTTGATCTTGTGGATGACATTCGATATGACCCAATGAGAATAGTGGTGGGTCCCTCACTCGCTACCTCACCATACACATCTTTCACACATCTTCCCATAGCGATGTAACAAGTACCGTCAATCTGGCACCATCTGATAGTTCTGAAGATACATCCAAAATCTATCAACAGTCCTACGTTTGTAGCTCAAAAAATAGGTCCCACCATCCATGTGTCGCCAAGTCGTTAACTTGCTATAGCTAAATATCATGCATCTTCACATGGCGAGTTAAGGAGGACCATAGATCTGTGTTGATCTGATGATGCCTGTCACTTGTACTTCTTGGACCTACATGACCACCCACCATGACATCACCTGGGACACACGTCAATAGCCTACTTTCCTGCATGGTCAGAAGGTCTGACAAAGCTTAGAATGCAAGGAAGTGGGCACCAATCAATCTGCTAGCTTAGCCAGCCACCCTGTCTGAACTACAACTCATAGGAGAAACACGGACCCACCTGCCACGCATCGCTCGATTGTTAACTCACTATACTCAACCAACGAGCAACTTTTCTTGGTGAGCTAATGAGAGCCATTGATCTGAGGGTGATCCAAGGGCAAAGAAACTACATTTGGCATCCTTAAGATTGGTGGGCCCCATCCTCACTAAGTCACTATACGTAAACAACATACAACTTTCCATAGCGAGTCAGCGAGGACTATTGATTTGCATTGATATGAAAATCATGATCTCTCCTGAGCATCTTACCCCTCCACATCACATGACGTCCCACCAACACTTATTTCATGGTGACTTGCTATGTTGCTAACGGTGGAATGCTTGAGTTTTTTGATAGCGAGGTAGCGAGCGCCAATGACCTTTTACAAACTTGATGCCAGAGAAATAGAAAAAACCACCTTTGCCAGACTAGGCCTGCTGAGACACGTGGTGAACAATCACTAAGTCACTGTGCATATCTATCAGACAACTTTTCTTGGTGACGTAGTGAGGGTTGTTGATCCAGACTGATCTATGATGAGGAACTTGCAGGCTGGTGGAAAAAAAAAGCAAGAAATATCATAAGGTTTTTATCACTTATGTCTCAATATTTCTAGGGAATTAAAATAACATAAAGCTAGGAACTAGCCGTTGGTGGGCAAAAATTTGAAATTTGAATATTAGCGGGAGCGTAAAAAATGGCAACATTTCTGGCTACTCACAGGGGATGCGAGCTTGCTACGCATAAGACTAGTGGCTTGAAGCATCCATTGGGCTATAGAGTTGTAAAATGGGTAGATTTTGAGCATTGTGAAACCCTAACCTTCCGTCTAAGAGGAAAAAAACCTAAAACCCTTGTCTCTGCAACTGGAACCAAAGACCAAAACTTTCATCTGTAACCTCCAAAATTTCAAAACTTGTTGTATTATGGAGGCAACTGTGCCCATGCACTTCTTGGAAAAAACAAGAAACAACTGGAAAGAAAATTACTCTAATATGTACAAATATTTACAAAGAGAGGGGTTAAACAAACCCATTGACTAGTTTGCTGAAATAGCTACCCTTCCTTATCAACTGGCTTCTTGTTCCATGCAAAAGGGCAGCCAAGTGGATCATCAAGTATGAAAAGCATACTACTACATGAAACACCCTCCTCCCAATGTTGACAATAGTGAAGCTTTCTAGCACTGGGGTGTCACCTTGTGGAGCAAAACATACCTGCTCCTCCTTGTGATAATCTTCCTCATGCTCTAGAGTGAACATGATTGGGGGCAACTTGCTGATTTGTTACATAGCTAGATACCTTATGGGGAACCCTCTTGATGGTGTAGGGCCAGAGGAATCATCCTTGACCACTTGATTATACTCTGCAATGGTAGTCTTTAACTGGTTTGGAAGTGGCTCCTCCTCTTGATTTTTTTCCACATCTTGTTCATGCTGCCCATGAACCACTTCCTTTGGATCTACTAGTATGGTGTGATCTCTCACTTGTTGGTGTTGCAGAACATGCTCCTCATATATAGGAGATACTAATTCAATATATATGGAAGAGTAGAGAGCATCTAACTCATCCAAAATATCATCCTCATCATTAATCTCCTCCATTACAATTGCAAGGACATGCATAGGTTGGGGGAAACCTCATGCAAGTTAGCATATTCAAGTTAGCTATCCTTGAGGCCTTCTTGTCCATCCTCCACATCATAGAGGACTATCTGCTGCAACAAATGATCCTCTTATTTCCCTACCAACAGATCCTCATTCACTGGCAAAGGCTCAAATGCCATGACTTGCTCCTCAAGAGGAGGAACAAACTTATTGTCTTCTTCTTCTTCCTCAACAAAAGAGGGAAGCTCTTCAGACAAGAGGGTTGGGTCCTCTTCCTTTGGCTCAGCAGCCTCCTCTTTGTTCTCCTCAGTAGATTGGAACTCCTCATGCAGAATCCTTGTGGGTTTCGATTCACTCTCCCAAAACTCTGCATTTGAACCATCAGAAGTCCATACAATCGGCCCACCTAGAAATAATCTAATAGTAACAGGCTTGGGGGGTTCATGACTAGTCCAAATTTCTCTTACAATGGATGGAGGAGCTACAATAGTAGGCTCTTGTAAGGGAGGGGGATTCCTAAAGCTTGGGATGACATATTTGGGAGAAGGGGGGGTATCTACCTCCTTGGTTTGAAAATGAGCTGATTAGAGCCTTGTTTCCTCCTCTCTTGCTGCAACAACTTGCCTTGCAAGGTTCTCCTCAAAATGTCCCTATTTCTCCCTCCCTTATTTCTCATGTTGGAGATAGGCCTGGTAGGCCATCTTCTCCTACTGTCTCTCAAGTTCTTGTTGCCTTGCAACCTCATCAAGCTGCCCATCCATCTCCTCAAGTTGTCTATCCCAGGCCAATAACTACTCATCTCATTCGTGTATCTTCCTATCCCAGGAATCCATCTCTCTTTGAATCTTACTATCCCATGAATCCATCTATCTTTAAAATCCCAACAACATATCTTTAAGTTCTTCAACTGAGGATGTTGGGGCTAATGGAGTAGAGGCAGCAGGAGGGTCATAATTTTGAGCAGCTTGGCTATAAACAACTTGGGGTAAAAATTGAAATTGGTAATATGAGGGCTAAGGAATAAAATTTTCATCATATGGGGGGGAATAATGACTATTTCTATGAAATGAATCCATAAAAAAGTTTTCATAAAAGCTGCAATTTCATAGAAAACTTGAAAATCACAAAAAGATCAAAGGTGATCTTTACATACCAGCACTATCTCTACTTGAAACCAGTAGATTTTCACTAGAGTCACCATGGTGTTTGATTGGATGCCTCCAAAGGCTAATGGCACTAAGAATAACACCCAAATTCTTAGTGTATCAGGATCAACTAGCTAACCAATAGACTTCAAATCTTCTAACTAGGTGTCACACCCGGCGTGCCAAAAACTATCGTCACTTAGGTTTGCACCCTTTTCCAGAGCCTATGCATGAGGACAACCTAGTGAAACATGGAAACAACCTCCAAGCTATGGGACTTGAACTATGAGGTTGAGTCTCTAGAGAAGGCTGGCTTCCTCTCACTATCAAGATGCACCTAACTACTCTTGGAGAGGAAAAGGGAGAAAGAGAACATGAAAGCAAATCTACCTAATCTAATCTAAAGAGGTGATGCACCAAAATAGCATGTTCAAACCAAAATCTACCCATATATGCACTATTGAATCAGAATGAAACTAAGGATATGACACATTCAGACTTATTTCAATCAAATAATCACATACAGATCAGAGGACCAAGATGAATAACACAAGGAAAGGGATATTCACTTATATTATCATTCATGGATCTAAGGAGATATAGTCATGCAGATTACTGATTTCTACAAAACATCAGTGAGAGGCAAGAATTCTTACACTTTCACACGAATGGTTGAAGGAGATAAAGTAGAATTCATATAGTTCAGAGGCACATGGGAATTTACACTAGAGTTGCAGAGCAATAGTAGAGAATAACAAAGAATGATCTGACTGTTTCAAAATACAAAAAAATTGCCTTTATAGTGCAAGCATAACTGAGATCTTTTTAAGCTAAAGTTACTCTACAACCATTGCCATTAAGTCCTACAGAGAATTATCATGGAACAAATCTAAGGAAAAACTGATATTGCTATCAAAAGAAGCCTTAAGAAGATAGAAACGGCACCATAACTATGCTTTGACCAAGTAGATGGATCACTGGAGGCGATGGAGTGCTCTCTCACATTTTGCATTCATTTTCAATGGTTGGGATCAATCATGAAGATCAGATCGTGTAGCAAAACCTAATCTCCCCTGTTTCTGGTTCGTGAATCAGCAAAATCAATTGGTCAACATAACCTTGGCACCAGGATGAGCCATGTGGACCAACCAGCTCATTTCATTTCACCACTCAGTAGAGTCTTACATGGGTGACCACACCCATTCTTTACTAACCGTGCCAACCTGTAAACCCTGACTGTGATGGCCACAACATAACTTCCAACCCTTAACTATTAATGCCTCAACTGAACCCACGAGGACACATGTCACTGAATCACCAACTCACTATACATAACCTTTGAGCTACTTTCCATGGCAAGTTAACGATGGCCATTAATTTCCCTTTGATCCTTTGGATGACATTTGATATGACCCAATGAGAACAGTGGTGGGTCCCTCACTCGCTACCTTGCCATACATATCTTTCACACATCTTTCCATAGCGACATAACAAGTACCATCGATCTGCCACCATCCAACAGTTCTAAAGATACACCCAAAATCTTTTAGCAGTCCTACATTTATAGCTCAGAAAATAGGGCCCACCATCCATGTGTTGCCAAGTTTTTAACTTGCTATAGCTAAATAGCATGCATCTTCACATGGCAAGTTAACGAGGACCATAGATCTATGTTGATTTGATGATGCCCGTCACTTGTACTTCCTGGACCTACATGACCACCCATCATGACATCACCTGGGACACGCGTCAACAGCTCACTTTCCTACATGGTTAGAAGTTTTGAGAAAGATTAGAATGCAAGGAAGCGGGCACCAATCAATCTACCAGCTTAGCCAGCCACCCTATCTGAAGTGCAACCCATAGGAGAAATGCAGACCCACCTACCACGCATCACATAGCTGTTAACTCACTATACTTAACTAGGGAGTAGATTTTCTTGGTGAGCTAATGAGATCCATTGATTTGAGGTCGATCCAAGGGTGAAGAAACTACATCTGACATCCTTAAGATTGGTGGGCCCCATCCTTGCTAAGTCGCTATATGTAAACAACATGCAACTTTCCATAGTGAGTCAGTGAGGACTATTGATTTGCATTGATCCAATGGTCATGATATCTCCTAAGCATCTTACCCCTCCACATTGCATGAGGTCCCACCAACACTTATTTCATGGCGACTCGCTATGTCGCTAATGGAAGAATGCTTGAGTTTTTTGATAGCAAGGTAGCGAGCGCCGGTGACCTTTTACAAACTCGACATCGGAGAAATAGAAATAACCACCTCTGCCAGAATGGGCCCACTGAGACACATGGCAAACAATCGCTAAGTCACTGTGCATATCTATCCGATAGCTTTTCTTGGTGACGTAGCGAGGGTCATTGATCCAGACTGATCCATGGTGAGGAACTTGCAGGCTGGTGGAAAACAAAAGCAAGAAATATCATAAGGTTTTTATCGCTTATTTCTCAATATTTCTAGGGCATTAAAATAACATAAAGCTGGGAACTAGCCATTGGTGGGTAGAAATTTGAAATTTGAATATTGGTGGGGGTATAAAATATGGTAATAGAGATCTATTAAAAATTTAACAACTCCAAAAATAAACCATATTTGATATCTTCACCATAAACCCTTATCTTAACTCAGAAAATTTACTACAATGTAATATTAGATCTAACATCTAATACCATGTGTAAAACATATAAGCAAGAATCAACACATAATACAAATATTTGGTAATGCATAATTCCTCCAAGGTGAAGGTAGAACTATGGTGAGGATGATACCCACAAAATCTTCACTACTACAACAATAATGTATGCATATTAGGGCTACAAATTTTGATCAATTATGATGATTTACCCTATGAGGCATCTGCCCTCTTAAGAGCTTACAAGACTTATTCAGTCTACATTGATGAAAGGATTTCAACTACACAATTAAGTGAGCACTTTGTTAAAAGATTTACCCTGAAACACCTTTTAAAATAAATAAGTACCTTGATCTTGTAGTCTACACTTGAGTATTGATAAAAGATCACCTCTTTCCAATATGATATCGCCTTTCTATGATATATCTTCAATAGTTACTCTCTACACTACTCGGTCACCTTACTAATTCTTAACATCTATTTCACTAAATTCACCTCTAGCTTTATATCCAAAACCTCTAACTCACAATATTTATGAATTAGGTCTTAAACCCTAATTAAATCATTATTTGATGAAGCTTCTAGATCATGACCAATGATCTAGATTCATTCCTTTTACCATTTAGTCCTTCTCATTTTTTGATTGATTAATTACCTCTCATAGGGAATAATGATCCTTGATTACATACATAATTAACTCCTTGATTAACTTCTCAACTTGTAAAACAAGCTTCCAGCTTAATGAAAATGGTTTACATCAATGTTTGTGCCATTCCAAAAATTTATACAAAATTGTATTACTCATCACTAATGTCTTAGTGATGCTCAATACAAGCTAATTATTTTTGTTGTCCCTTGACCTTAACATTGTTCACCTTCTACTATTTTGTTTGGCTTTCATTGAACTATTTAGCCACTATATCACTTAGCTCATATGTTGTATCTTGAAAAACTCATCTTATACTCGATTACTCAGTGACACTTGGATTTCTCATTAGTAACTACTGCTTGACAACAAGTTAAGTATATGCATCTTCTTTACATATCATTACTCATCTTGTATAGAATCACTTAGTCATAGTGTTTTTTGAATAACTCTATCTAGTAAATGACTAAGTATTTTGTACTAATTGGCAATGCTAGATTTCATTTAGGTTCAACACTCCTATTGCAGTACCACTAGCATTAGAGTCTACTTGAAACACCTTATTAAAATCTAGAAGTGCTAAAATAGGTTGTTCTGTAACTTCATGTTTCAACAAATTGAAACTATTATCTACTCCTATAGTCCACTTAAACACTTTCCTATCCCCTCACATTATTTTATTTAAGGGTCTATAAATATTGCTAAAACCTCTTATCAACTTTTTGTAAAATCTTCCCAATCCATTAAAAGATCTTATCTCAATCAAACTTCATGGGGTAGGCCATTCAAGGATAACCCTCACTTTCTTAAGATCCATTTTTAGACCTTCAGCTTATACTTAAAATCCCAAGCATACATTTTCTTCAGATTTATCAACAAATTTTCTTCCCTCAACTTCTCAAACACCTTACAAAAATGCATCAAATCCTCCTTCAATGTCTTTCTAAAGATCAAAATATCATCTCAGTAAACAATGACAAACTTACCCAAAAAATCTTTTAGTCCCTCCTCCATGAGCCTCGTGAAAGTTCATGGTGCATTGGTTAGCTCAAAAGCATGATAAACCACTTGTGCAATCCTTCCCTTGTCTTAAAGGAATTCTTCCACTCATCTCCTTCTATAATTTGAATTTGATGGTAGTCACTTTTTAGATCTATCTTTGTGAAATAGACATCTCTACTAAAATAATTTATCACATTATCCATTTGTGACAATAGAAACTTGTACTTGATTGTGATCTTGTTGATATCATGTGAATCTATGCACATCCTCCATTCTCTTCTTTGGTTCTAATAATACAAGTACAACACATGGAATCAAACTCTCTCAAATCAACCTCTTCTAAAACAACTCATTTACTTGTCTATTTAACTCCGCACTTTCTACTCTAGTGTTGTTCTATGTTTTGTCCTATTTAGAAAACTACTTCTTGGAATCAAGTCCATCTAGTAATTGATCTTCTACACTAGTGGTAATCCACCAAGGACATTATCTAAGATAATATCTAGAAACCTTTCTAAGAAAATTGCAACTTATTTAGGTAACTCTTCTGCTTCTTATTTACCATCTTTTGAAATTATAGAAAACCACATATCCTTATCCATCATAACTTCTAGGAACTCATTTCCAAAAAAAAAAAATACTCTAGAAATAGTACATACCTTTTCATTTTATTTCTTCAATGGCTTCATCTTATGCTTTACTAAATCCTTTGTCAGAGTGTAGGTATTTTCATGTCCACAATCTAAAACATGAATGTTAAACTACCATGGCCTACCTAGTAACATATGAAATATGTCCAAAGGTATGATATTACACAACACCTCATCCTAGTAGATTCCAATCTTGAACTTCAATAAGCATTGCTCATTGACCATGACCTTGTGAACATCCTACACCCAAGCAATATGGTATTCTACCTTTTTAGGTTTAACATCTGTTTTGGTACTAGATTATTGATACTTCCACCATCAATGATCACATCACACTACTTATCTTCACATTTGTACCCTATCCTCCTTTAATCAGGTTCATTCTCATCACTTAGTAGGAATCTTCTACTAACTAGGACATTTCCTCTTTCAACATCTTTAGAATGTGATGATTTGGCATCTTCATCAAAATGCAAAACTTTGGTTTGGCCTTCTAGTCTTCTATCAGTCCTCCCTTGGCACTGGGAACATTCAAATTATCTATGCCCTTCTTCTCTATATTGAAAACATTTTCCATGGAAACCTTCTCTTTTAGATCCTTTCTCTCTTCCTCTTCCTCTCAAATCTATATTGTTTTGATCATGGAAATGATTACCCTCTAGTTTTGACTAATACTACTAACCTTTTCCTTGTTCTTTTGATCATCATTTCAGCCTTCATAAGATCATCCACTGTGACCTCTTGTACTATTCTTATGATCAAACTTCTTGTTCATCTTTTTCTCAACTCTTATGGAAAAATGGTCTACCTCTTCAACATTATTCATTTGGATCAGACTCAATTCCTCTTGAATGCTTGGTCTCAATCCATTAAGATAATTAACAACTTTCTCCTTTTCATCTTCTACATGGGTTGTTCTGATGAGAACTTCGTAGAATTCTTTAGTATACTCTTGAATAGATCTTCTTTCTTACTTCAACCGTTTCATTTTCTTTAGAAAATCAAGTCCATAATCCATAAGAATGAATTGTCACTTTAATTTAGCTATCATCTGATCCCATCTTGTGATTTCTTAATTCCCTCTTCTATTTCACTCAAGTTGAACCTCCCATCACTAGATCTTCACATGAACCTTTTGTTTAGCCTTCACAAACTTGACCCTATTAGGATCCTCAATATCTTCATACTCAAAGTGTTCCCCCAATTCATTGATCCAATCAACTAATTCCTCTAGGTTAAGTTTTTCTAAAAATGCGGAAATCTTAAACTTAGGTTTCTTTCAAATCTTGGAAATGGTCCTAAAAAGTTTGTCTTCTTTTGGGTTCAAAAATTTCCTCTTCTTCATAATTTTCTTATTCTTCTCCTTATTCTCACCTTCATCTCTAACAATAAGATTTATGCCTTAGCACATTTTTTCTTTTGATGCTTTCATTTTTCTCTAGAGGGCTCTAATACCCATAGGTGTAACACATACAACTCTTCTACCACACTCTCTTTATAGAAGCATTTTCACACTTTCATTGAAACCATAGTACAAATCACCTAACAATCGGTGAGCTATCTACATGCTCAGCCAAAACCATGATCCTAGTGTAACCACCTCATAGGTAGTGATCTATTTGCACACTCAATAAATCCTTCTTTGATACCACCTGATGAAGGATGCATCCCTTAATACAACAAAGACATAATAGAAATCAAGAAACAACAACAACTAGTGAGAAAAACATTTGGGCTTTCTATTAACACTACAAATGTGAAATTACAACATTTTGAAATACAATATGCAAACCCACATGGGAATATTTTTTTACAACATTTAACACAAAGCCACAAATTACCACCCAAAACTACCTAAACATAACTACAGGCCCTCCTTAAATAAGGAAATTTTCACTGCTTGGGAATGTTCTAGACATTAACCCTAACCCTTGAGGCCACTAAAACCCCAATTAAATATATTATTTTTTGTAATTTATTACTAAGGTCTACCATAACTATATTTTTGGGTACCCCATCTTTCAGAGGCCATAAATTTCAAACCATACATCTAATTTTGAACAATAAGTACTTTTTGGAATCATCAACTGCTGAACTACAACATTTAACATGTGCTAGTGCTAGTACCCAAAAACCTTAATAGCTTCTGTAATACATATGGTACAACAATATAGCTCCATTGGTAAGCTGATATGACTAAGATGAAGCTACTATTGTGATATCAAAACATTTTGAGATTGTATCACCCATTTACTAAAAATAATAATTTTTGATAAATAGTAACACTGTACTAAGATAACCCTTATTGAAAATGACAAAATAGGAATATTTATAGGTGTTTCAATATTGCGCTTACATGCAGGATGCTCTTGCATCAATATAGAGCATCAAGAGAATGATGACCAAATGACTGCTAGGTATATGACTGGCATGAAATTCACTATTGAAGATGATATAAACATGTATCATGTCAACAATATGGAAGAGACCTACTAGTTGGCTCTGAAGGTTGATGAAAATAATAGTTAGCAATATAATTAAAGGAATAAAGGAAAATGAAGGGGTACATCCACCCCATTTTAAGGGGGTTCAAATTATAGTAGGGTAGATTCATCTCATAGGTTTGAAAAAACAATAGACACCCAACAAGATTCTAAAAATAAATAAAGAGGAAGGGGGTTTCAAATAGGAAGAGGATTTGGTAGTGGAAAAGGATGGTGAAACCAAAGAAGACATTTCTCTTGTTTTAGGTCTAGAAAAAAAAGATAGATCTTTTCAATGGTCAATCTGTAACTTGCAAAAAATAAATCAAGGACAACTTAGGGTGAATCCAGTTTAGACAAAAAATATAGCAAAAGGGGTAGAACATGAAATTTCTCCATATGTGGGGGAAAGTCTCATGACAAGAAAAACAATAATTACTTGAGAAAAGAATCAAGTTCAAACTAAGATCTTGAAATATTCGTGAATTTGAACCAATATCTTCAAAACTCAATGCACTTTAGGTAGAAAGGTATGTCAAGTTATTGTCGATGGAGTGGTTGTGAAAATTGATGGTATCTAAAGAGATGATAGAAAGTTTGAGTTTTACATTGTGAGAAACATCCTTGTCCTTACTTTATTGCATTGTTTAAGATTCTTTATCAAGATTATCATAGAGAGGTTCTATAAGGATGAGATATGGTGTGATGCAACTCCAATGGATACTTGTCATATATTATTAGGAAGGCCATGTCAATATGATAGAAAGTACATGTATGATGGAGAGAGAAATTCATACACATTTTGGAAAGGTGGATCTAAGGCAATTATTTTCCCTCTTAAGGATAATGGAAAGAATGAGACCAAGTTGTCTGAAAAAAAGGTTATTAAAGAACTGAATGTAATGGAATGTTATTATGCACTATAGGAGTAAAAGAAGTGTTCAAGAAAATGAAGTTTAGACTACTTGGAAGTAATTTTTATGAGCCAAACTTCTACATTTATTGAGTGCATGACAATGCCAAGCATTGACAATGGTTGGTAAGTGTCAGAACTTCACCAAGTTTGTCTTTAGAACCAATGTACCTACAATTGGGCTAACTTTGTTTATTTTTATGAAACTTTTATTGCAGCCAACTTTGATGAATTGTAATTTGGATTGGTCTATATGTAATGAACTTTATCACATCCAAAAGAAGTATGGAATATATGAGACACACCAAGAGAAGAAGTGTGAAGTAAAAAGGTTACAAGTAGTATAAGGAGCAACAAAGATTTATCTATCATGGCAAGGTGATTGTTACACTATGAAGGAATCACATTCAACAAATCAAAGTTGTATATTAGAGATCATCCACTGGTCCATCCTAATAGGTGGAACAGATAAATCCTTTCACAAGGTATACTTAACAATCTTTTGTAAATCTCTTTACGAAGTCCATGCTTCATTGTATGTTTGTAAATCCTTTTGCAAGGTGGACCTAGCAATCCTTATTGTTACAGGACCAATTAACAAAAGTGATCATTGTAAGCCCTAATAGACCAACTTTTTACTACAGTACTAAAGCTTGTGGGTATCATCCTCACTCCAGTTTTACTTTCTATTTGGAAGGTTTTTGGGTTACAATATTATGTGTCAAAGTGTGATGAATGTTTTAATAATTTTAGCTTTTCATGTATGCAATTAGATTAGAATACATATGAAGGATTAACTAGTGAATTAAGATTAAATTTTATTGGTTAATGATTCACCCCTCCCCTCTCAATAACCTAGCCTATCTTATATTTCCAAGAATTGGTATTAGAGCTTTGTGGTTTTGTTTCCCCACTTTTCACCATATAAAAATTTTGAAAAGTGGAAAGTGAACTAATGTCATGTTTTGTCAAAGTCTGGTCAATATGTCTTTCCTCTTTAGATGTTGAGTTTCTCCATCGGGTTTTCATCTTTTCCCTTCTCGCGTGTCACATATAGCCCAGGTGGATATTTCTTGATTGTCATGAGTCTTAGGGGTAATTTAGAGCCATACTCGATGGAGATTCTCAAATTGTGCTACATCATTTGATTTTCTTGCGGCTCATTTAATCTAGAGATAGAGAAAATTGAATTGGAAAAAAATCAAGTTCTGACTTCTCCTTAGCAGATTCTTGCACCCCGAAGGTGAATTTTCGCAAAGGCTAGCGAATGATATTTGTAAGCTTTATTGAAGTAAAATGAATCATGTTATGAAAAGATCATTCAAATGATGTCATGATGTCACAGTGAGAATCATTTTAAAGTACAAAAAATAACCAAAATAGTGATCGGCGAAAAATTAGGAAAGAGCTTCTTTGAGGCAGGTTTCGAAGTCAGAAATCAATTTTTTGAAAAGGTGTATGTAAAGGAATAATGAGTGCTAGTGGGCCTAGTCTCTCACTTGTGAAGTTAGTTTTGTTTTTTTTGAAGGCTTAAATTAAAGTGGATAGGGTAGAGGAAGTAAAACGATGGGCATTGGTAGAAAATCAAATTTCTTCTTCTCTATAGCGGGTTTTCGCACCTAGAAGGTGAAACTCTGCAGGGATCCATAGCTACTAATTGTAGGCTAAAACAAGGATAGGTAAGCCATATTATGGTTAAATCATTCAAATATCATCATGTTTTCATAGTATAAATTACTCAGAACTCATTGGGATGAGTGGGATAAGCATCGGCGGAAAACTCAGAAGTAGTTTCTCCTTTGGTGGGCTTCGAACCAAGAAGTAAGTTTTCTGCAAAGGCCTAAATAGAAGGGTAAAATTACTAGCGGGTCTCATTTTTCACTCGTGAAGCCTCTTCTATGTTTTATGAGGGCTTTTAGTAAAGTTCTTAGGGTAGAAAAGGTAAAAATGAAAGCTTAAGAGGAAAATCAGAAATCAACTTCTTCGCCGCAGGTTTTCTACCCTCGAAGGTCATTTTCTGCATTTGAAGAAAAATCATTCCTGTAAGCATGGTAAGTATGTGAATTGATTACAGATTATTTTGGCCAAGTAAATAGAAGAAAATTAGTGATTTGATAAGGTTTTTGCAAGAAAAATTGAGTTAAGTGGAGTTTTCCCTAGGAAGTTCTCCATTCTTGTTTTTCTAAAAGAGGGATGAAATGAAAAGTAAACTAGTAATTAATGAAAGTTACTGTTGAGCCAACAGAAATAGTGAAAAGACAAAGATAAATCCATTAGAACCTTTACATCCACCAATCCAATAGATTTACCCTTAATTTTTCTCGTGTGGCACGATTTGTGAAATTCAATAGGCAAATCTAGGGTTATTTTATAAAGAGGGAAGTAACAGATTTTCAAACTACCATTTTACTATTATACTATTGTACTGGATAGTGCTTTCAAGTAATTTTCAAAGTTACAGAGTTTGCTTCTTGTATCATTTGCAATTGTTTGAATTTTTGCTATCATACATCAAATAAAATGGCAACAAGATTTGTGAGTTTTGATGGATTGGGTGGAATTAAGTTAGCATGGTCGACTATCACAGATACTTCACTTCATTTTTATGATATGCAAGATTTTCAAAGGAGATTAAGAGCAGAGCCAGTTCATCCCATAATAGAGAAACTTCAAGGAAGTGGATTAATGGAAGCAAATAGGTTCCCTATAGTAGTACAAGCCTCAAAATTGATTTTGGAATGCATCAATTGTTACAACCCAGATACAAAGCAAATTCTATTGCTTGATCAAATGGTGTTGATTTCAATTGATTGTCAAGCAATAGTGAATTGCTTGTAGATTCCAGAATGGGAGGAGTTCTCTAATTTGGCGATGGGATGAGCTATGTCTAAGTTCTCTCAAAAGAAGATGGTCTGGAGGAAGGAGATCATGCAATCTTGGTTTCAAAAGCCAAGGGGAGCTAAGAGTAAAGTGCCTAAAACTCTTTTCAGCACAGACCTCAAACCAAAAATTATTGACATTTTGGTTTTGTTGCATTGACTCAAAGGTGAGGTAGAAGCTTTAAATTTTGTATAGTAGTACTTCCTTTTGGTGCAAGTTATTTGCTCAGATACATAGTATATTAATTGGGCGTATGAGGTCAATGAGCATCTTTCTAGGGCTCTCAGTGTAGCTAAGTTGTATAATTCATTTTATATGTCCTCTTTCTTGATATACATGTCAGCTTCTCTCCAATTGTGGCTAGGACTCCCTAGAATTGAGAATTTTCCTGATAATGTAAAAAGTTATGAGTTTTATCCATGCTTGCAATTATAGAATAGTTATGTAGAGTATATCTGGGTAAATGATGCATTCAACATGAGGATTTACAAGGAGCTCCAAGGGTGTTTGCAGTAGAGATTTAGTCTAGATGTGATGGCGACCATCAGTCAATTTGGTAGTTATTTCATTTAGTTCTCATCATTTTCTTATTTGCGTCTTGCAGCATTTGATGGATTTCCAATGAAGCTGCCCAGGTATCCAGATGATATGATCGTGCTTATGGAGATAGTGAGGCAAGCAATCCAAGTCAATGTGTGGAGTGCCAGCTTGAGGAAGAAAGGGTATGAATTCCCTATAAAATTTGGAGCATACAATTGTGAAACCAGATCAAATGCAAAGAATATACTCAAAGCATTTGAGAGTAAATACAAATTGGAAGAGTATGAAGTAGGAAGGCCCCTATTTGATCCTAATGGATATGCCAGAGATGTGCTTCAAATTGGAAGCATAATCAAACATGTGACAACCATGGAGGATTATTGGGTAGATTGTAAGAATGAACTGAAGAGTCGAGATCGTGCCTTTGCCAGATTTACAATTGATCAGGTAAAGACATATGGAATAAATTTAGATGTGGGAGGATTGGAAGATGATGGTCAAAATATGTACAGTAATACATATTTGACTAAGTTGAGGAATACTCCCATTAGTTTCGAACCATATGTTGACATGGAAGAAGACCTCGATATCATGATGGAAAGAATTATCAAAAGGATTGGGAAGTGGGTTGAGTGGACAGCTAAGAAAGGCCAGAGAAAGAGAAAAACTACTCAAGCTTCTCCACCTACAGCTACTCCTACTTCATCTCAAAGTGCCACACCCAGTGCTACTACCACAACTACTCAAGGACTAGCCCAATTTGTAGGAGGAGGTGATCAACCCCTAAAAAAGAATGTTCCAATAGCCCCAACTTGTCAAGGTGGATCAATACCAGTCATTGGAGCTCAAGTTAAAGCTGAAAAAGGAATGGAAGAGCAGAAAGATGGAGCTCCTACTCCAGTCTCATCTCCACATGCCACTCTACCCTCATCCCCTTAGCCTTCTCCAACTCCATGTCCTCATGGCTCCCCCATCTTATCCCCTCATCATAGCCCTACTCCATCTATAAGTGCTCTTATTCTAAAGGCCATTGGTTCTCCTATTCAAATAGTAGAGATTGGAGATGATAAAAATAGTAGTAGTGAATCCACCGAGTCTGATGAAGTTGCAAAGAAAACTCAAGAAGAAGAGAAATCTCTAGGTTCATCTCAGCTTCTTTCTCGAGATCCGAAGAACCTCTTTTCTGCAACTATAGTGGCAATGACTCTAGTAAAGAAGAAAATGTTCAGCATTGAATCACTTGGAATAGCCTCAAAAGTGATTAGTACAAAGTCTTGGCTCAAGGATACTTTGGAGAAGAAGAGGAAAAGAAAAGATGAAAGCATTTCCTCAAAGGATGTTGTATCTCAAGCGGTGCGCTCAGGATCTGCCATAGTGAAAGCTAAAAAGCAGAAGACCTTGTCAATATTGGGACAAGATCTAGAAACAGGGCACTTATCTATGGAGGTAGCAAAACCAAACAAGGTAGGGAGAATTGAAGATATGATGCCCGAGGACTTCACTCTAAATTAAATTGATCTTGGAGAGGCTAGACATGACACAGAAGTAGGCCTATGGAAATCAGGTAATGAGGTAATAGAAGAGCAACTGGAGAACCTCAAGTTGTCAGAGATCAAAATAAAAGCTGGAATAGAAGAGTTAAGAAGATTTATGAAGAAATTAGTTGTTCCATTGGCAACTATCACCGATGTGCCTGCTACTGAAAATCCTTCAACAAAAGAGGTACAGGCTTTCATATTGCAGCTCTAGAAAGATAAGCATTTTGGTCAGATTGGAAAGGAATTGATCGAGAAACTCAATGCAGATGGAGTTTCCCTAATCGACCAAATTGGAAATATTATCCTTCAATTAGAAACTAAAAAGGGTAATATTATGTCTAACAGTAATATCTTGGCTAGAGAAAGGGTGAGGTGTATACATTGCATTTCTCTCCGGGAGATGGTTATTCAAATGAAAGCAAAGGATACAATTGAAGCAAAGATTCTGAAGAAAGGAAATGAACCCTTGAATGAATGGCCCCAGAGTATGAAATTCAAGCTGGAAATGATTCAAGAAGCTAAGAAGGGACTTAGAGAAATAGGGGACAAAGCGAAGAAGACCCAAGATAGAGCATTTGAGCTCATGCGAGGATTGCACACTGAGACACAAACTAGTGGGCAAGGGAAATCTTTTATTAATGTAGAAGTGATGAAAAACAATTTCTCTACATATTTGAGTAATCTATCTGGGATAGCTTCAAGTAGTCAAAATAGAGTGACAGAACTACAAACACTTGGCGGATGCATGCACGTGGCCACTGAAGAGATGACAAGTCAGTTGAATGAATTAAAAGAACTAGCTCTAGAACATTCAAGATGGATTTTGAGATTCACCAACGTACAATTATCAAATCATGAAGAATTGATTCCCATCATGGTGGCTACTAAAACATACAGGACAAAAATTGAAAAGGGGAAGAAGTCCAAGTGATTCAGATTACCCCCTTTTCATTTTCTGTTGTAAATTTTGAAATCTTTGTTAATGTTTTGATATGATAAATTGGTATCTTGCCATTTGTCATCTAGAGAAGATGAACCAATTAATATTCCTATTGTAATGGTCATCTCTCAAATCTTGTATGTATGAAATTCAATGATTAATTAAATCTCGCCAAAATTTTTGTGTGAAGTACTATTTGTTGTAGAGCCAATTGAATGATATTTTATTTCAATCATTTCCCACTCCAGTAGGTGTTGTGATTAGTTAGTATTTCCTTTCTATTTTGTAGATAACTAGGGAAGAAGAAAGTTTCATTTTCACTATTTTCTAGAATTCAAATGAATGTAATAAGTATTGTTATAATTCATTTGATGAAAGGATTCTATTAGTTTTCCCTGATTTATTAGTCTTAGTTTAGATCTGAATTTCAACTTAATCTAGTCTTATGCAAATAGATTTATGGATTTATAAGAGGTGTAGATACATGAATCTGTTTCAATATTTGGAAGTATTTCTTGCCTAAATTAAGTTCTAGTTATGCTTAATTTAGTTTTCCTCTTCTTCTCTTAGGTTAAGAGCATACCCCACATTAGTCTTAGGAATAAAACATAATTCCTTGAACGTCATTCACATAGGGAGTTGTACCTCAATTCAGAGGGAAACTAGATATTCTTAGAAATGATTTCCCAACTATTGTGTAAAGTTGTTCTTTGTTATAAGTTTGGGCACATAAAAAGAGGAAAAGAAGAAGAAAAAATTTGTTTACCAATAGGTTCTCAAAGAAGAAGTTTAATAGCTTGATAAAAGATCAAAGACAATGGAAATATTTAGATTTGATAAGGCTATTGATAAAGAAAAGCTAGATTTGGAATTTTCTATGGAAACTTAAGGAAGAAAAAGAGAAACACTTTCAATCCCTAAAAAGAAGAAAGGATCTTGCAGTATAGATGAATGAAAAAATCTACACTGAAGAAAGAATTGAAGATATCTATTCAAAAAGTAATTCAAATGAAGCTAATGAAGCAATTAGAAAGCTATTAGAAAAGAATGGTACACTTCAAGAAGAAGGAAGCTGAAAGAGAATAAGAAATTCATTCAGTAAGATTCTATGAAGTTGTGGAAGAGAAAAATAAGATTAAATAGGAATTAGAAGGAAAGAACCATGAAATTCAACATCTATCCCTTCAATAGGCAAACTTCATTGATCAAATTACTAATGCAAATGAAGAAATCATGAATCTAAGATTAGAAAATGAAAGATTGTAGAATGATCTAAACACTAAAAAGAAAACCAATGAGAGGATGATGAAATCTCAAGTAGACATGAATCAATTAAATGAGCAAACCCAATATAGATAGAAAGGAAAAGCATGAATTGGGTATACAGAAGAAGGTTAATTATCCAAGCAAGGAGCTCAAAAGAATCAAAGACCTACTTGCAATCACTGTGGTAAGCTAGGTCATACATCAAACAAATTTTGGAGTGATGGTAAAGCTAAATTCAATAGAAAATGTTAAAATTGCAATAAGCATGGTTATAGAGCTAATGAATGCAAAGAGAAACCTAAATTTGAAGGCGAATGTCACAAATTTAAGAAGCATGGGCACAAATCTTTTGAATGAAAAACTACGATATTAAACCCAAAAAAACATATTGTAAAAGCTATATTTGGTTGGGACTACAACACCTAGTGCAGATGTCACTACCATGGAGAATTTGAACACATTGGAATAAACTATGTAAAACATCACACGAGGACAAGAGACTCCACTAGAAGATGTTTCATTTGTATAGAACTTGGATACCTCACCAGAACTATATGAACAATGGAAGAATTGATGATGAAAAGAAATCCAAGGTTGATAACATCAAAAAGTAGATGAGATAGTAGTAGATTTCAAAATCATCTAAGAATGCAAGTATGAGCAATGAAGCACATGTCACTCAAGAATTGGGTGACTCAAACACTTCTACTTGATCTCGCATATGGATAATTGAAACTAAGATTCTAAGGTAGAAATCTTACATTAGCTTGAATCAAAAAATACAAAGATCCATATTAGCATTCAAGATGCAAATGGATCATCGAGTGTTTAAGGAAATTCTAGACCTTACCAAGCTAGGTCGAGTTGTAAGACCCTACTGAGCAAGGTTATAAGTAACTAGGTCATTGTGTGGACACTAATTCATGAATGTTTCTACTAAGAAATTTATTCAAATAGAGTGGAAGATAGTCTATCATCAAGAAAGTGAACATACCAAGCATTTATGGCAATTAGAAAGTGAAATTTGTTAAAATGATGAAATCAAATTCATTTGTCACTGTCTATATGTGAAGAGTCATTTCTATGCATCCAAGTGATCTATGTGATTTATTTTTGATGTTTTTCATGTTTCCATAAACCCTACCAAGCATGGCATCCTCTAGCAACAAAACCAAGAAAGGATCAGAGATGTTGGTTTGAGGAGTTGAGTGGAAAGCACCTGACTTCAAGTTGAGTCCAATAATTGTGGAAACCTTTGATCCTACCAGAGCTTAGTCATAGATTCCACATAAGGTACTATTGGCTAATGATATTCACTTGTATTTTTGTTGTTCAATTCAAGAAATAGGAACCTTATAAATGGATGAAACTTTGGAAAAGTTGTGTGTGAATGGTGCATTAAAACCCAAGCATTAACACTTGGAAACTAACAGTTTAACCCACATTCCACATATGCCCCAAGAATTTTAGATAAAATGGATAAGGTTTATACTTAGCCATGTACACAACAGGAAGCTATGGTTGGAGTGGCCTATCCTGATAAAAAAGTAAATAATTCATCTAATCATAGGGCTCCCAATGTTGACCAAGGAAAAGACCACCAAAACCTTAATTTGGGTGAACTAGAAAATAAAACTCTTGCCAAATGGGATGGAAGAGGTATGAAGATCAGCTATGTAGCTGATATAGAGGTAAAGTTTGGAATTCATGTAATAGCACATAAAATATATAGCTCCAATCATCTCAATAGTGTATCATGTGAGGTAGTTGATCTCACTTTCAAAGTGGTGAAGAACAACATGTCCTTTGACCTTGCCGAGTTGATGTTGAATCAATTCAACAAAAATATCGAAAGCATCAAATCTTTGAAGAATAACCCTTGTAAGTTTGGTTCAATTTTAACCTATTTATTCTTCTTTGTGCAAAATTTTTTTCCCTTCAAAAAGTATAGTTGTATGGAGAAAAGATGTACCTTTACTATATCAAATCAATGAGTATATAGTAGAGATGGGTGAAAACTATGTTAGTATCATGGACAATTGTTTTGATTCATTCAAATATAAGATGAATAATAGATTCAAAATTCCAAAGAAACTGGTAGAAGGTTACAAGGATGATGTTTTTTTAATGTTAAATTGTGACAAAGTGTACATATAAGCAATCAAACCTAGAGTGGTATGGGTTAAACCTCTAGGCTATGAGATTAATATTGATGACACCAAGGACTTCATTAAGGCATTGTTGAATGAACCTATAGATCCCAAGGCCATATGTTTTGGTACATATGATGAAGCCAAAGCCAAAATTGAACTATAGATAAAGGTTTTGTAGGCTATCAGCAAAGGAAAGAAAACAATAGAAAAACCTAGACAAACTAGTTCTACTCTACTATTGACAGAAGGTAAAGGAGATGATGTGATTGAAGATGATGTAGAAGATGAGGTAGATGAAACAAAATTAGAAGAAGAAGAACCAGTCAAGAAGAAAGGTAAGGTTATCATAACCAAACCTACAAAGTCATCTACTATAGTATTTACATGAAGAACATCTAGAAAGAAACTCAAATTATGTAAAGAAGTAGAGGATGTGATTTTCAAATGACCTCCGCCTACATTTTGAGATAAATTGAAAGAAATTGATTTTGAAAATGGCATGGAAACTTATAAATCATTAAGATATGAAACTATAAATACAAAAGAGACTCAAGTTGAAGACATGATTATGTCTAATCTAGGCAAATGGAAATATTCACCTGATCAACTTGCACAACAAATTCCCAAGGAATTGATGGAAAGAATCAAGCCAAGATGTGAGCATGCCAAGAAAACTAAAAAGGACATATATGAGTAGAATCTGAGGCAACTCATGTCAAATTTTAATGTCAAAGAAGTAAAAGAGTCCATGAAGTAGAATGAAGAAAAACTCACCTTGAAATTTAACACTTGCTTAATAATGAAATTGAACATGTGGTGAGGAATGCCACTAATACATGGAAGAATATCTCTAATCTTCATGAATAGGGTGATTTTTTTGTTCATGTCAAATATGATGGTGAAGATGACAAGGAGGGAGAGGAAAATGATGATGAAGAAGAAACAAATGATGATAATAAATATGATGACGAGCAAGAATATGAAGCCAATGAGAAGAATCTCCTTGAGATTTAGAGCATTGATGAAATTTACATTGAAAAGATTGTAGAAGTAGTTATGGCCTCATTTCCTCACTCTCTAAGTAGAGCTTTAAAGCCATCAAGCTTAGAGAAAGCTATTGTCAAGTTGGTTGTGAAAAATACTACAAATCCAAGAAATCAACCAATGTCTACACCTGTTCAACTTAGTACTTCATTAACTGAAGTGATCATCACTTCATCTATCGAGTAGTAAGTGCTTCCTCATTCATCAATTTTGGCTACTCAGCAACAAGATAATTCTAAAATTAGTGAAATATCTACTTTTGTTTCTATTCCTTCCATTTCCACTATTGCTACTATTCCAAGTATTCAAATAGTAAGTACAAAGATAGTTGAGAGCAAGCCTCAACCAAGTACTAAATTTTCTAGCAAAGGCAAAGACAAAGAAGAGGAAATTGATCTTGATGAGGATATAGTTATTTTGAATTGGGATATCTCTACTCTAAATCCTAATCAAATTCATATATTAGGTGAGCTCTTACAAAAGAAAGCTAAGCAATAGAGGCTTAGAGAGGAGAGAAACAGAGACAATCAAGTCCTAGAAGACGTAAAGAATATTATTGTAGATACACTCAACACTAAGGTTGATACTTCTCAACCTATTTTTGCTCAATTAATAGAAGTGGTTCAAAAATTTAATGAAGAATGAAATGGGCAATAAAAATTGTTGCAAAAAGTAGAGAAGAAATTTGAAAACAAAGTACTGGAGCTAGTTGCATAGAAGATTGTACTATACTAAGTAGACTTGTCTACTATTCTTAGCTCATTGGAAACCTCTGCCAACAATGGAACTTCTATATTTAGAAAACTGTGATACATCTATCTTTATGCAAGAAATCAAAGAAAAACTTTCCAAGATAGATGAATATTTGAAGGCAAGTGCACACCAACGATCATTAGACCGAAGCTACAATTCTACTCATTATAGAAAGATTAGATTTTTGATTGATATGCAAGAAGAATTACTAAGAGGAGAAGCTAGGATAAGGGCCACACTTGTACATATACAAGGTATGATTCTTATAAACATGGATGCATTGTAGAAACATATTGCACTTGAAAAAACTCTCATCCATGCTAACAACTTCTCCATAGCTGATCACATGATGGAATTATCAGCATAAGTTTAGATTGCATTGCATGCAAGCAAGGTGCTGAAAGAAAATTGGGACAAGATAATGTCACTAATTTTAAAGGTACATTTTGACTTCTTTTCACATTTTGGAATAACCATATAGCATACACCTTTTGCATTTATGTCAAAAAGGGGGAGAATATGAGAAGATGTGTAACTTGTAAAGTATGTTGAATAAATATGTATGGAGGAGCATCATAATATTATACATAATATGTACAAATATTCATATAAACATCTCTTACAAAAGAAAATTTGAAAAATCTCAAAAAAGAGAGAGTATGTTACTGAGTTGAAGACACAAGATGGAGACTAAAATTAGTTTTGAACTTTTTGAATTCAGTTTTGATTGATAAGTGTTTTTGTCACTAATGCCAAAGGGGGAGATTGTTGACATTACAGTCAAGTTTTTTTATTAGTGACACACACACTTAATCAAATGGTTAGTAGCTATTGAGCTCATCCTTTAGTCTAGAGTGTTAACCAAGTAATTCAAACTTTACCAAGTTCTACAGTTGTTACCGAGTTCTAGGAACAATATTCAGTTCAGACTGAGTAGTACATACCAAGTTGGTGATTATCAGTGTAAACTGAGTCTCATAGCATTTACTAACTATCTTAGTGCAAATTGAGCTTTCTAGTGTTTACCGAGTTCATAGCTTTAGTAATGTGAATCTAGTGTTGACCAAGCTATGTAGTACTAACCAAGTTATTTAGTTTATACTAAGCTCATAGTGATAGTGTTGACTAAGCTATACAATTTCAACCAAGTGATTCAGTTTATATCTCTAGTTTCATAATGTTCACCAAGTCACCAATGAAGACCAAGTTTAAACTACTTGAAAGTGATTAGTATGAGTTGAGATTCTACATCTACTAAGTGCATGATGATGTCGAGCATTGACAATGGTTGCCAAGTGTCACAACCTCACCAAGTTTGTCTTTAGAACCCATGTACCTATAGTTGGGCTGACTTTGTGTATTTTGATGAAATGTATTGTAACCAACTTTGATGAATTATAATTTCGATTGGTATATATGTAATGTATTGTATCACATCTAAAAGAAGTATCGAATATATATAAGACACACTAAGAGAATAATTAAGAAGTAAGAAGGCTACAAGGAGTATAAGGATCAATAGCAAAGATTTATCTATCACAAAAAGGTGATCATTACACTACAAAGAAATCTCATTCAACAAATCAAAGTTGTAGATCAGAGATCAGCAACTAATTCATCCTAATAGGTGGAATAGTTAAATCCTTTCACCAAGTAGACTTAATAGTCTTTTGTAAATCTCTTTATTAAGTGCATACTTCATTGTATATTTGTAAATCCTTTTACAAGGTGGACCTAGCAATCCTTATTGCTCCTAACTGAGTGCATCATTAGAAGTGATCATTGTAAGCCTTAAAGCATGTGGGTATCATCCCCACTGTAGTCTTTCTTTCTATTTGGAAGGTTTCTAGGTTACCATATTGTGTGTCAAAGTGTGATGAATATTTTCATGCTTTTAGATTTTCATGCATGTAATTAGATCTAAATACATATGAAGGATTAATTGGTGAGTTAAGATTAAGTTTTATTGGTTACTGATTCACTCCTCCCCTCTCAGTAACCTATCCTATCTTATATTTCCAATAATACATACCTTGGCCAAAGACTTGGAGATTTTGACAGAAATAAAGGGTTAAAGGTATCTTATACTCATGGAAATGTATATAGTGGAATAGCTTGATAAGCTTGAAGATTGGATTGAGAAGATAGCTATTAGTAATAATGTCATCAAAGGACTTCATGAATATATACAAAGGTTAAGGAACCAAACTCAAGAGCATATTTTGGAAGTAGAGAAGTATTACAATGATGTTTCCCTTAAGACTTTTGAAGATGAGTCAAAGATAAAGCTCTAGTCAATTTAATCAGTTGTCCAATAGTTGCAAAGAACTTTTGAGGATGCTTCATCTAATGAAGATATTAGGAAAGCATTTAAGACTGAAGAGGTATTGTTGGAACTAGACACTAAACTAGAGGGTTTTTCAAAGACTCATATGGAGGTCAGTAATTATTGGCAGATAATTAAAGATAAGTATAAAACATTATTTTTTTTGAAGCTTCCCAATTAGTAGAGATTATAGAGAAATTCAAGAGAAAATATCTAGACATCATTCTACTTTAAAGGGGTACACAACCCATGAGCTAGAAATTTAGTTTTGATAGTTGGGAAGATTTTTGATTTTTTGAACCTATCATCAAGGTATGCACGTGCAAAGGTGTGTTATTCATAGAGGTGCACCAAAAATAACAATGTGATAATAGTTAATTGCTAGTTCCTAATTTAAAGCTTTCCATGCACCCATTAATTGACATAAATAAGGTTGGAGACCTACTTAGCACCTTTTAGAGAGTTAGTTTGTATATATTTAGATTTTTTTTATTAGTTTTAAGAATACATTTGCATGAAGAGATCTGTTCCTCTAAACACAAATTGAGGAGACAATTTCTTATAGATTCAAGAATGTAATTTGAATTCTAGGCCATTATTTTGATACAAAAGCATATGTTATTGGTACTCTCATTCTGAGTGTAGTTATTCTTGCTAGAGTGTGTTATTTTTGTGAATCCATGTTCATGAATAATAATGGAGCCATTTTTTTTGTGTTGATTTGATTGTTTGATCTTTTAGTTTTGGTGTTTTCACATATTCCATTGATGTACCAAGTTGGAGAGGAGATCACCCTATTGTTCCTACATAGCTTCTTGTCTCACATGAGCATACTTTCTATTGCCATGTGATTCAATGAGAAGTGAAACATCTTTCAGTTTTTACTAAGTTTCCATCGATGATTGCATTACTGGATTTAAGGAACTGTTGCTCCTATTTCCATTGGTTTCCTACTTGATCTTTTCAAATATTTAACTTGCAAACATTTTGTTACCATGGTTATGTCTATTAGGAATTTCCCTTTTAAGTTATTTTCTTTCATCTCTTGTTACCTTATCTTCATTATTTGCTTTGCTAACACTTGGATAAATTAGGAATTCATATAGTTGTATTGTTAAATTACATTTCATTATAAAAAAGAAAATACCAAAAACATATCTCTTTTGTGGTTACTTTCAAAAAAATGAAATCAAATGTCTTATCTGAATTGGTTTGAACAAAAAAAGGCCTCCCTATGAACAAATAAATTTATCTTCATCTAAGTAGATTCTAGTAGGTTGCAAGATCACCTGCAACCTTGGAGTTGATCCTAGATTAGCTTTTCAAGAGAGGAGTTCAAAATGATTCTTGTTGTTAAGAATTATGCAAAATAATAGCTCAAAAAGTATCTTCCCAATCAATATTTTTTACACAAAGGTTGCTCCATGGTTAAATTGATAGGAAAATCAAAATATTTAATTGCTTCCTTCTTTCCAAAGTCATCCAAAAACACATTTGATCCATCAAGAGGACATATATGATATTTTTATAACTTCCCCAACTAATTTCAACCAACATTTGAATAGGTTAGATGTTGGAGGCAACTTATTTGAAAAGTTGTATGATAATATTTTAATCATTTTTATAACTTTTTGCACTTCTACTTTGGGAAATCAAACTCTTTAAAAAACTTAGATATAATATCTAATCCTCTTGGTCTCTATAACAACTTATTAGTAACATAAACTTGTAGTCCAATGACCCAATAATAAAAAATAGAATGTAAAACATTAAATAGTAAAACATCTCAAATAACATCCACACAAGTAAGACACTAGGATTTAATATGGAAACTCAATTTGGAAAAAACCTCTAGCAACATGTCACCAATTTTTCCCTCTTTTGAATTGAGCTTTTTCAAGATCCAAGCCTGTTAAAGGTTACAATACACACTATTAGGTGTGAACTTGTTATAGGATTTAATCACCCTATTAATAGTGGCCTTGTTAGAGGAATTAAGAACATTCCATTAAAATGTCACCTTGATTAAAGGATTTACAAATGACTCTTAGGTCAACCTTTATTAAAGGATTTTAACTCATATAATGGTTAGAAAGTAACAAGTTGATATGAATAAATACAAATCACTTTACAAATACATATCACAATTTAGTCCAATTGCTAATTCATTAAGTGACCTCCATTATCATCTACATCACTAGTTCTCTTGGCAATGCTTAAAGTAGTCACTCTTGTCCTCAACACTTTACCTTTTGACCTTATGCTTTAAGTTCACCAATCAATAGAATCCAAAACTCCTCCAACCTCTTTAAGTCTTCTAACATACTAGGTTAATCCTTATGCCTTCTTAAATAGGTATCTTGATAATTTTCCACTTAAACATCATAGTTGATCTTAGATTTAGGTCATATTCATCAAATCCTTCCATCTTTTCATTTCCCCCTTTTCATTCTAGAAACTTCTAAAAACTTCTATTTGAATCCATTTTTGGAATTACAATAGGAAAGGTAAACTTCTAAGAGAGGGGGTGAATCAGTGCTTTAAACTTTGACCCATAAAACATTCACCACACATCCATCTCATATATTTAATAAGTAAGTTGAAATACCATGTAAATCATGTAGAACAAGTAAGCATTCTCACATATATGACAAACCTTCAATGAGGATGTAAAACTGGCATGGGGATGACACCCACAAATCTTCACTACTATAGTAATAAAGTGTATCTAATGAAGGTTATAATGTTTGATCATGAAACATGATCTACGTGGTGAAAGGTCTGCCCTATTAAATTCTTACAAAGACTATTAGGTCTTACCATTTTAAAGAATTTCAACACCCTATTAAAAGCATGCCTTATTAAAGGACATCAACTCACAATAAAGTAAGCACCTTGTTAGAGGATTTCAATACAATCCATTAGGACTACTCTATTAAGAGATTTAATTAATTCACCAATTAGAATGTCTTAGCATTGATTCTACGATTAGCACTTTGTTTCTTGATGAGATATCACCTCTAAACTTATGTAATTTTGATCCTTCTTGATCATATATCTCTCTATTGTTCACCATTTCCTTCTTTTGTTCTCCTTTAGCTGATTTTGCAATGCAATTTCAGATCATAATACCTTGGTTACCATAAATTTCCTAGTTTGTACATGCAAAACTCTCATTGATCATTCATATATTCCCTTTCATGCTCATGAGAAGTTTAGAGTTTATCCTCCTTAAGAAGACCTAGGTGACTTAGGGTTAGTTATGAATCAATAGTTGTGATTCACCCATTTTGTCACTTAAACCTCCCCTTTACCTAATTGGATGTATGTAATTCATAGGTATTCCAACTTAAGATTTGTCATTATCACCAAAATATTGTAATTCAATCTATAATCTAGCTCAAAAATGATTTACATAGTAGTTTCTGCCAATACAAACAACTATAAAAAAACTATGTTACTCAACATCTAAAGTCTCTGATGTTCGACTTAAATTGATTTCAATACTATGACTCAACATCTAAATGACTCAACATGCACTACTTTCTTGGCTCTTGAATCACTCAACATATACTATCTACTTGGCATTTGAATAACTCAGCACATGAGTGACTTGGCACTCATTGTTGACTTGACATGCCCTAACTTATACATGTTGTGCTCCACATATACTACTTATGTGGCATGAACTAGAAGTAATTGAATTTAGTGTATAGACACTCACTTGTCAAAACCAATATGAGATCAACAATCTCCCCCCTTAACATTAGTGTCAAAAACATTTGGTCATTCATTAATGCTTTTATTCTTATGAGCATAACATAACTCTTATTCGGCTTCTATACAAAATTTCAAAATATCAAAATTTTGCAACAACTTATACCTCCAAATCTTGTAACTCCCCCTGAGTTGTTTGATCTAGTTCTATACTCTAAATGTTACTCCTATTGAGTAGATGTTCCTCAATTGATACTCTTTTTCTTGCTTGTTTTCTTTGTGCTTGCTCACCCATGCTTTTACTCCCCCTTAGATCTTTCTATATCTCCCCCTTTTTGACACTGATATCATACACTAATAGTGTGTCTACCCAAAAACTATTTATGGACCTCAAGCATAATCTTAAGAGAATCATCCCAATTGTCACAAGCTACCTCCAATGACTTAATTTGGATGGCCAACTTAGCAGTAAGGTGAACTAGGTCATCTAATGTAGAAAGATTGGGGTCTTTCTTCATAAGATTTTTTGCATAGCCCAAATCCTTGTGCAAAATCTCCATGTGAGGATTCAATGTAGTTTGGATGCTTATTATTTTAGCCCTTATGTTGGCTTCATCTATAGATAGTACTGCTAGATAACTTTGGGTTTACAATAGGGTCCTAAATTGATTCTCACTTTGAGCTAGAGTCATGGGTAATTTATCTCCAGATGATTGTATATGACTTTCTAAGCTCAGGATGTGATTCCTTATTTCTTGTGTGAAGAGTGTAGGATTACACAATTTGGTGTACAGAGAGTAAATTTTCTCAAGTACCTTCTTCACACTATCTATCTTAGTTTCCAATGCAACTTGTGTAAGTTCTATATCACTGGATATCTTCTCATTCACTTTATGATGAAACTTTTTCTTAGACCATTCTAATAATTTTGCATTAGCATCAAGGTCTGCATCACTTTCCTTTTCCACTATGGTAGTCAATTGATCAAGAAGTGACTTTTTTTCATCTAGAGTAGGCAAATTGAATGTATCTAGGAAGATGTCTTTAATATCAAGAAAATCTTACTTCTTCCTATGCTCCCTTTCGAGTAGTTTTTGATGTTTCTTTCTATCCAAGGCTTCTTGAAGTATACCCATCTTCTCAATTTATATTGTTGGAAGATCAAATTTAGAAAATATAATTTATTCATCTTGTCTTACATCTTCATATGTTATTACCTCTTCTACCTTTGATGAACTTGGACTCAACACTGAGAATTTCAAAGGTATTTCATATGTGCTCGACCTTTGAATAGTGTGACTAGAAGGAGTGCTAGATGTTGGTAAAGTTACCAGTGCTTGAATTTCTACTTGCTCCTTTGGCTTGGGTGTCAACTCAGTCTCTTTAGGCTTGTCCATTTCTACCTCATTTCTTTGAATTGTACCTAGAACTTGTGGTAGAGGTGTAAATGAATTTATCTAATCTATTTGACTCTATATCTCCACCTTATCTTCTCCAATTGTCTCAACCTTATTTTTTTCTTCCTTGGTTATAGTTTCTAAGATTTGAGTGGCAACTATGTGTTTACTAACACTAGTGACTTAAGGAGTGATTGTAGGTGGTTCTTATGTTTTCACCTCCTTTGTAGTTTTAGTCACTGATTTTTGAAGTTCATCTACACTCACTAAAATAGGGTTGTTACATAATTTAGCATGTAATGTAGATTGATCAAGTATATTTTTCAAGTCTTCCTCTACTTGGGGATTGATGTTTTGAATAGTGAGATAAAAAACATCCTTTACTATGATTGTTTCAGCACTTACACTTGTTATTTATGGAGGGCTAACATTTGACATTTATGCATCTTGTACACTCTATTCATGTTTTTTTCCCTTTCTTAGCTATTTCCTAATCAATTAAATTCATTTTGATAGTTCCCTCAATTGTGCCTTCATTATTATCATCATCTTCATCATCTTTAACCTCAATAGTCTCTTGCTCTCCTACTTTGACTATAGCTAGCCCATATGTAATTTTCCACATCTCAGTAGTCTTCCTTACAACATCTTCTATGTTATTCTATAATATGTTGAATGCTTTATATTTAGGAATAAATCTAACAACGTATTTCTTTATGGCATTAGCTATTTGTGCCATACTAAGTTTAGGCATAACTTGAGCAAGGGATGTCTCCCTAATTTTCCTTTCTAAGTTCACACAATAATGCCATTTTTTCTCAACACTTTCATATAAACTTTTAGGTATGGACTTGGCAATCTCTAGAAGGGCTTTCTTAAAATTGGCCATCATGGCATATATTACCTCCTCCACTTGATTCTTTTCAACTTTTCCAAGATTTTCAAAATTAATGTGAGAAAAACATGATAAATCTACATTATTTCTAGCATTCTCACATAATTTTTCTAGATCTGAGGATGGATTATGACTCACCACTTAGAATTGGTTGTTGTCATTAGATTCAATTCTTTCCTCATTAGTTTTTTCCTAAGAAATATATTTTCTCCTTGGTCTTTTTTGTGCTCCACCTTCTTGCTCTATAGGCTTGGCCTTTTCTTTATCCTTTTGTGCAATGACCCATGTACTAGCCCTTGTAGTAGGTGTTGTAGGTTTTGGATGGCTTGTTTTAGCGAGCTTCTTAGGTCTTGTCATTGCTTGTGCCTTAGCATTTCTTTTCTTTTGATCAGTAGGAATAGGTGCTTCCTTGGCATCTTATTCCTTGGAACCTTTTTTAGTCTCTATTTCTTCCTCTCATTGATCTTCACCCTTTCCTTGTGTCAATACAAGTGGTGCTTGAATCTGAGTGTCTTCTTCTTCTTTATCCTCTTCTACTTCATCTTCCTACTTGACACTTTCACCAAATTTTGGTTTTAGTTTCTTTACCATTTTATCCTTCTTTTTGATGATAGAGGTAGTCTTCAACACCATAGTAATCTTAGACTTGACCATCTCATAGTTACCAAATTCTTTGGCATCTTTGTCTACTTCTTTTGCAAGTAATGTTGTTATTGCTGTAGAGGCCTCATCAATATTAATTTCATAACCTAATGGCCTTAGCCATCTTACTCTTGGAATTGTTGCTTAAAAAATTATGGAATCAGCATCAACTAGGAAACAAACATCATCATAATGTTTTTCCACTAATTACACTAGAATCCTTAATCTCTTTTTCATGGATTGCTTGAAGTCCTAAAAATAACTAGTCATTAATGACTCAAAACTTTCACCTAATTATTCAATGAACTCTCCTATTTGAACTACAATAGACCTATTTATCTTCCACATGATAGTACCAAATGTAAGAAATGTGTTATAAACATAAAAGAAGATACATATCAAAATAGATCTGAATTTACATTGAACATTCTTTTTTTTCCTTATTGCTCATAGGTTTTCAATCAATTGTTGTAGTTTCAACTTGGCAAGATCATATGTATGACCGTTCTTCACAATCTTTTAGCCCATATCTACTACAAATTCAAGGTACACTATTCAATCTACTTGATTGATAAAGTTTATGTGCAATTACCCTTATTGCAATATCTATTAGAGGATTTGTGATGGTGTCCATGGTCATTCCTCTCTTATTCCACTCAACTCATATGTTCTTTTCAATGACTTCTTTAGAATCACTTCTCATAGTCTTTGGTTGATCTAGGGTTGGATACCCTACTACCCCATGGATTATTCTCTTTGTGATTTTGATAGGGCCATTATTTAACCACACTATACTATCATGAATTCTACTCAAAAAAATCATGATCCATTTAGTTTTGAAAATATTAGAGAAATCTAGGGCACAAGTTAACCCTTTCTTTTCAACAATCTTGAATTCTTCCCTTAACACACCATTTTCACATAGTTTTCCATATGCTTCTCTAATTTCTATATCACCAATACTACCAATCTTACAATTATAACATTTTCTAACATCTTGTATCTTTAAAACTTGCAGTGGTATCATAGATAATGCACCTAAGGGATCTTGTTTGTATGTTATGTCTGTAATGGCCTTGAAAATAGGTTGTTTTAACTTGTTGCTAACCAAATTAACATTTAAAACCTATTTTCCCTCTATACCTTTTTCTTTTAAATAACTAGACACCATTTTACAAAACTAGGATTTATAAAATTAGAAACAACATAGTTTGGCATGCGATAAATACCTTGCAGAATCTTATGAAATGATGTTGAATAGCTATTCAAATATCTTGTAAATGCTTTGGATGAAATTTTCAGATCACCTTTAGCTCTTTTTTCTCTCTCTCAATTTTGAATGATGTTAAATGAGTAGAAATAGATCAAATACCCCTTTGAAATACTATAATTAATGTTAAGTGCTTACATAGTTTTAAGCTTGGCAACAACTAATTTTTGGTGTACTTGGCATCCACTAACATTTCCATTTGTTTGGAAACCATTACAAGCTTGACTAAAACTAAATAGTCTATTAGCTTGGCATCGTCTAGGATTTCACTTGGTAATCATAGGAAACTTTTCATGCTCAGCAATAACATGAAAAATTTAAAGATTTTTCTTTGATTCCTACTAACACCTTACATCTTTATTCATGCTTATGTAATATTTTTAGAACTAAATTCTTTGGAACTGGTGTATGATACAACTTTTGAATATTAGTCCCACATACCTCTTGATTTCTTAGTTTGATGAGGTGTGATCACTAAACCCATTGGGTGAAGTGATCCCTCCTCCACTTGATGTACTACAATCCTCTTTCTCTTCCATGTCTTGTTCATTTCATTTGTAACATTTTCAATATCTACCTTGCCTTTTCCTCTCTTGAACTCACAACTTGGTGCCTTTGACCTTGATGGACAATATCGACTAATGTGACCAATCTTCAAACAACTAAAGCATGTGGTTTGGTGTAGTCACTTCTGAAGTGTGTTCTAATACAATTCTTAGGAACATATCCATAATCTTGATAGTAGTGACAACTATTCCTTGTATTATAATCCCAATTATAAAAGTTTCCATTGTTCTTTACCTTTGTTTGCTTATTTTATGACCACATGTGTTTGGATCCACACTTAAAAGCTCCATGTCTATACTTTTGATAGTTATAAAAATGTCCTTCAAATCTTTGAGTGTGCATGGACTTAATTCTACATTCATGTGCTTGATGACCTTGTTTGTTGCACTTGTGATAGTGATCCATGCTCTTTTGCTTAACATTCTGATTTATAGTCTTGCTTCTACATACATTGGTAGTATATCCTTTCTTACCAAAATTATGACAAGTAGGTTTGGAATTCTTACCTTTGTTACTCCTTTCTTCAAAACTTTTGGATGATTCTCCTTCTTTAGTTTTGTATATCCTTATAGTATAGATGTATCATTGTTGGATCTAGGGGATCTCATCAATTGCTCAAAGTATTCGATGGCTTCTCTAGGCTTATTAAAATTTTTAAAAAATTTATTTTCTCTTTTTAGGTTGTTGCTCAATTACTCATTTTTAAAGTTCAATGTTGTTATCTCAATGTCCTTGGCATTCAATTCATGGTTAACATTCATCATTTGAACAAAATTTTCCAATTGCATGTTAACAATCCTAGTTACTTCTGATGATTTCTCTTCCAATCTACTGGTCAAAAGTCTATTGTTATCTTCAATCATGGCTTTGTCTTCCATATCTTTCTTTTTCTATTCATTTACCTCACATAGTAGTATGGCTTCTAATTCTTGCTCTAACTTGAGATTTTTGATTTCTTCATCTTGGGCTATGTTCTTTTCCATTATATCTACAATTGCTACATCAAATTCATTAGAGTCTCCATTTGCAAATACCTTAGTAGTGTCTATCTCTTTGTATTGTGTGTCATTCTCCTCAATAGAAATTTCCTTCCTTCTCTTCAAAGATTTCTTTACATATTCTCTTGCTTCATTCAACTAATGTAGAATGAGATGTATTTCAATCTCCTAGTTTTCAATGATCTTTCCCAACTTTTAGACTTTCATTTCTGAGATCTTTCCTCAAAGCTAAAAAGCTTCACTTTTAGAGAACTCGAATCTAATACCAATAGTTGAAATTTCAATAGGAAAGGTAAACTTCTTGCAAGGGGCGGGGGATGAATCAGTGGTTTAAACATTGACCCATAAAAAATTCACCACACATCCATCTCATACATTCAATAAGGAAGTTGAAATACCATGTAAAACATGTACATCTAAAGAATGTAAAATAAGTAAACATTAACACATATATGACACTAGATATGATTACCCAAAAACCCTCCAATGAGAAGATAAAATTGGGGTGGGTATGACACCCACAAATCTTCACTAATGTAGTAATAAAGTTTATCCAATAAAGGTTACAATGTTTGATCATGCAACATGATCTACCCTATGAAAGGTCTATCTTGTTAAAGGCTTACAAATTCTGTTGGGTCTTACCTTGTTAAAGGATTTCAACACCATGTTTAATGTGTACCTTGGTAAAGGACTTCAACTCATAATAAAGTAACCATCTTGTTAGAGGATTTCAATATAGCTTTTTAGGACTACTCTATTAAGAGATTTAACTAATTCACTTGTTAGAATGTCTCTGCATTAATCCTATGGTTAGCACTTTGTTTCTTGATGATTGATCACCTCTAAAATAATGTATTCTTGATCCATCTTGATTAGATATCTCTTTGTTGTTCACTATTTCCTTCTTCTATTCTCCTTCAACTAATTCTGCAATGCAATTTCATATCATAATACCTTGGTCACTGTGAATGTCCTAGTTTGCACATTCAAAACTATCCTTGATCATTCATACATTCCCTTACACACTCATGAGAAGTTTAGGGTTTGTCCTCCTTAAGAAGACCTAGGTGACTTAGGGTTAGGTATGAATCAATGGTTGTGAATCACCCATTTTTCCACTTAAACATTCCCTTTACCTAATTGGATACATTTAATTCATAGGGATACCAACTTAAGATTCATCCTTATTACCAAAATATCATAATTAAATCTATAAGTCAGCTCAAAAATGGTTTACATAGTAGTTTGTGCCAATACAAACAACTATGAGAAAATTGTGTTACTCAACATCTGAAATCTCTGATGTTTGGCATATATTGATTCCAATACTATGACTTGGCATCTGAATGACTTGACATACATTTCATTCTCAACTTCTAAATCACTTAGTATATACTATCTACTTGTCACTTGAATAACTTGGCACATGAGTGACTTGGTACTCACTATTGACTTGACATGCTCTAACTTATACATGTTGTGATCTACATATACTACTTTTTTTACATGAACTAAGTAAATGACTTAAGTGTATAGACACTCACTTGTCAAAACCAATCTAAGATCAACATCCATGCCTAGAAACACAAAAACATAGTTTCCCTTGCATTCAATGTTCCATCTCATCAATACTTATCTTAAACATAATTCAACTATGTTGAATCACAAACTATACAAATGTTATCATTCATCCAATATTGTGTTCGTTGACCTTGGTTATCACTAGATAACTTGGTTATCACTAAATTTTCTTTCTTGGCTTACACTATCTTTTCTTGGCCTTTTTTTTAGAACTTTGGCACTCGGTCAACCCTACATTTTCTCAGATTTTACTATTATCTTAGTTGACACTAGCATAGCTTAACATCAACTATTAGTTCCTTAACCTTCTACTTTGAATATTAGTTAAGCCTTAGTATTTTTTCTTCATTTATCATCTCTTCTAGGCTTCAACACAACTATCTTATCCAATTAGTGTTATGATTAAACAACACATTATCTCATAAAAGTCCAATTGATCAAGTGCCCATTGTATTACTTCTATAGGCTCTCCCTCTTTGTTTCTTCATATGCTAACTACATAATCTCTCTCTTTTCTCATGTTTCCATGGTAACTATTGTTGAAAACAAGTTGATACAAGTAGGAAAATGTATTTCAATCATTTTTTTGTCACTTATGTCAAACCTGCTACTTACTGCAAAGACAACTACTTAGTTGATTTTGAGTACTATCATTTGATTGATTGATGAAAAGGATTTGATCAAATGAGATAGCAAAAGAACCTAGAGTAAAGTTTGAGTTATGATATGTAAAAAGGAGTACAAATATTAGTTAAGATAGTGATGATATAGTGCATTGATTATTTACTTAAGGTTACAAAGGTTGGATACATTGACAAAGTCTCTAAGAGCAAGTAAGAAGAATTGAGTCTACCAAGATTGATCAAGTGGATATTAGGTGCCAAGAAAAGTTAGTTCAAGCTAAATATAAAATTAATCAAAGCCAAGTAAAGTCAAATTTTAGTGTATGTCAAGTGATACATTATAAGCTGAGTAAAGATTAGTTGATATTGAGCACCAATAAAATTTAGTGTTTGCTGAGTGATCTAGTTGATGTTGAGAGAAAGAATAGTATGGAAGCCAAGTGACAACATATTGATGTCAAGTGCCAATATTCATGCTAAATTGTGGATTTGATAAATTTGAGCCAAATATTTTTTTCTTTAATTTTGTGAAGCATGTGGAAGATAACTACGATGAATAGGTGGCACAAAATTTATGAGGGAACAACCCAAGAAAAAATGAACACAATAGGAAAAGGAGAATATTATTATCAGAAGTGATATGCTATCACATTAAATATAGAAAAATAATCCCCAATGGAATGCCCTATGGGCTTATGGTGTTATTATATTCTAGAGGAAAACCCTTCTCATAGTGCCTTCTCCCAAACATTACCAAAACTATGTTTACAATGTCGCATATGACCTTAAGTAACTCTAATTAAGTTTAGGGTTAGGAATAAATTTTAGATATGCCTTTTGTCATCCACCACAAAAATAAAAGGTTCTAGAAAACACATCAGAATTTGGTGCAAAATTAGAAGAATCCTAAAATGGTAGTCCAACTTCTGAGAGGCATAACTTTTGATCCAAGACTTAGATTGACAAATTGATTACATTTTTACAAAGTTCTCCAAGCACTCTATAGCCTTGTGGACTATATTTTCTCATCCCCCATTTTTTGGACTTGTACAAGGTCATTTAGTGCCTTAAATCTAACTTTGAAGTACTCTTAGGGAATCTTCAAGCAACTTAAAATTGCAATAACTTTCAAACCATAAAGCCCTTTGACCTAATTATTTTTATAGAGTGCTTTAAATTGCAATTATAATCATCCCTCCAACATACACCCTTTAACTCATCATAATTATGGCTCAATTACAAAATAACCTATTTTTTAAATTAGCACATATCCCAAGGTGCTCAAAACACTAACCTAGAAAATCAATAGTGGAACTATGAGAGTTAGAATCTCTATTTGACCCAAATGGGTATCTAGAAATAAAAACACATTAAATAGAAACTAATAGTAAGCATTTTTTGGGTGATATAGTATTACCCTTACCCCACTTGATGCTCCTACATTAGAAACCTAGGGTAAATTTAAAAGTGACCCTATCACTTTATAACTAGTAGAGAAAAATCCAAGTGGGTAACATATGATGTGGATATCCAAGTTGAATCATCCACTATTCATCCTTTCTACTTCACTAGGTATTCTTCATACTACTTGTTTTTGGTACTTCGGCCCACACGACTATCCAAAATTTCTTCAATCTCTTCCTTCTTTGAAGTAGGAATTGGACATGGATCTAGCATCAACTCCTCCTTTGCACCATCATCATGATATTCTATTAATTCTTCAATAATGAAAATAGGAGAAATGTGAATCCAATCTGGAAACTCCACCTCATATGCATTTCCTGAATCACGTTTCTTCAAAATTTTGCAAGAACCAAATTTCTTCATCTTTAGCTTGTTGTAGGTACCCATTGGAAATAGTTCCTTCATCAAGAATATCATAACCAAATCCCCAACTTGGAACTCCTTATGTCTCCTATTTTGATCTTCTCTAGCATTATACTGCAGGTTCATCTTGGCAACATGTGCATGTACCTCCTCATGTAGGTTCTTGACATGTTCAACAAAGTCTTTTGCCTCAACACTTGTCCTCTCTCCTTGATCTATCTTCCTCAACTCTAGTTTAATCCTTGGATTACTCCCATACACAATTTGGAATGGTGATCTACTAGTACTCCTATTCATGAAATTATTGTAAACAAATTTTTCTTGTGGTAGAATCAAATCCCATCCCTTGGGCTTATCTCCTACTAAGAACCTTAGTAAATTTCACAAGCTTCTATTCACTACTTTTGTTTTTCCATTACTCTGTGGATGATGTATTGAACTAAGCTTCAATTCTTTCTTCAACTTCTTCCACAAAGTCCTCCAGAAATACCCAACAAATTTAGTATCTGTGTCAGAAACAATACTTTTTGGGAGAACATGTAGCCTCACTACCTCTTTGAAAAACAAATCTACAATATGCACTACATCATGAGTCTTATGGCATGGAATGAAATATGCCATCTTGGAGAACATAAAAACCACCACAAATATTGATTCATTACCCCTTTGTATCCTCAGCATTCCAAGAAAAAAATCCATACTTATGTCCTCCCAAAGCTTCATTGGAATAGGCAATGGCTGATAGAGTCTAGTATTTTGACCAAATCCTTTGGCTATTTGACATACTCGACAACTTTGCACAAACTTCTTCACATCCTATAACAATTGAGGCCAAAAATAATGTTCACTAATAATGGTAATGGTCTTATCTTAGCCAAAGTGTCCTACCATCCCTCCATTGCATTTCTCCTTGGTCAAGTTCTCCCTCATGGAACTCCTTGGAATACACAATTGATTGCTTCTAAACAACATACCATCCTAAATCATGTAATCCAACCACCTGGTCCTATCTAGAGTAATAGGTTCTTGACAAGCCTTCCAAGCCTCTACAAAGTCAAGGTCCTCAAGGTACAAATTCTTGGGTTCATCAAACCCAACTACTTCAACCTACATTTCTATCAGTAAAAATTGTCTCCTACTTAATGCATATGCAACCCTATTAGACCTTCCATTTCTATGCTTCAATACAAATGTATAGTTTTGAATGAACTCTACCCATTTAAAATGTTTCGAATTCAATTTACCTTGGAAATTTAGGTACTACAATGCCTAATGATCAGTATATAAGAAAAATTCTTTTGGCAAAAAATAATGCTTCCATTTCTTTAAGGCATGAACTATGACATAGAACTCCTAATCATAAATAGAATACTTCTTCTTTGCATCATTCAAATTTTCACTAAAATGGGCAATAGGTTTACCTTCTTGGCTCAACATAGCTCCAATAGAACTACCACTAGCATCACAATCCACTTAGAATACTCTGTTGAAATCAGAAAGTGCCAACATAGGTTGCTCTGTCACCTTCTTCTTCAACAATTAAAAACTCCTTACAGTTCTTGTAGTCCACTTGAACTCTTTTCTATCCCCCCTCATTATTTAAGTTGTGGGTACACATATACTACTAAAATTCCTAATGAAATTCCTTTAAAAACTAGCTAGACCATAGAATGAACTCACCTTAGTGGCAGACCTTGGAGTAGGCCATTCCAAGATGACCTTCACCTTCTCTAGGTCCATTTTGAGATCTTTAGTTGATACAAAAAACTCCAAATAGACTAACTCCCTTTCGATAAAGCTACACTTCTTCAAATTAATCAACAATTTATCTTCCCTCAACCTTTCAAGAACACTACAAATGTTCAATAAATGTTCATCCAAAGACTTACTAAAAATCAAAATATCATCCAGATAGACAATAACAAATTTTTCCAAAAATTTCTTTAGGACCTCATTCATAAGCCACGTGAAGGTGCTTGGTGCATTGTTCAGTCCAAAGGGCATGACTAACCACTCATATAGACCCTCCTTGGTCTTGAATGTAATCTTCCACTCATCTCCCTCTCATATGTGTATCTAGTGATACCCATTCTTGAGATCTATCTTTTTGAAGCACTGAGCTCCACTCAAGTAGTCCATAAGATCATCCATACTTGGTAAAGGAAACTTGTACTTGATGGTTATTTTATTTATAGCCTGAGAATTTGTACACATTCTCCACTCTCCATCCTTCTTTTGTGCCAACACTATAGGTACTACACATGGACTCAAGCTCTCTTGAATTAAACCTTTCTTCAATAGCTCCTAAACTTATCTATTTAGCTCCTCAATCTTAGTAGGAGTTGTCCTATGGGCAACATTGTTAGGAAAAATAGCTCTAGGGACTAAATCTATTTGATAATTTATTTTCCTTATTAGTGGCAACCCTTCTGGAACATTATCAGAGATGACATCTCCATACTCACTTAATAGACCTCAAACTTCAAGTGGAACTTCACTACTACTTTCCTTATCCTTTCTAGGAATTCAAGCATAACACATATGCTAATGTTTCATGCCATCCAAAAATATTCTTCCATTAACAAGACATACCCTAGAACTACTACATCCCTTTTTTGGGACTCAAAATCAAAGCCCTAATTTTGAGTACTATTGATCAAATCAAACACCCCACACAAGAAAAAATGCCTAGGTGACATCCACAAGTATCTAGGAATCTACACCAAAGAGAGAGAGCACTAATGACATAGAGCAAGAAGACAACATTAGAACCATAGTTTGGAGCATAGTGGAGAATGGCATCAAGGAAAGATGAAGTTGCAGGCAGATAAGAACGTGGGTAAAAGGGGCTGAGCGCAAAGCAGAGGCATATCTTTGAAAAATATTTAATTCCACATTCATGCTGAGGTGGGAAATGTTGTCTTTTGAATACAAAAGCATGTAGATTGTAAGTGTCTTTAAGACACAAGGATTTTGTAAGCCGTAGGTATGAAGGTGGGCCCCACTGTAGTTGGCTAGCTAGAGGACACTATTAGCAAAATTTTGACCAAGCAATGACATGGAATATAAGGAAGGAGACTGTGACACATGGATGATCCTACGGTGGTCACTGCATCGCCAAGGGAAGTTGCTTGATCGATATGCATGGCAACATAGTGACCAACCTACATGGCAGGTGATGTGGTAGTGATCATGCAATGATATGGCGATGATTAGGAAATGAGGTGGCAAAAGATATGGACTCGAGAGAAAATCAAATGTTGACACATGGAAAGTTGTCATGAGATCAAGGGATAGTTTCCAAGCAACAAGATGCTATGATGAAGCTAATTTTTCATGAGATTGGGGAGGTTAAAAATCTGTTTTGCAATGCTATGATCAATTGCCAAATCGTGAGAAGTGGATTTGAGGCCTATGATATTATGACCATGTCATATGGTCAGGAGATCAAGTTTAAGGGCCTATGATCCTATGCTAAGGTGGTCATCATCTTATTGTAAGGTAAGCCTTAAAGCCTTAAGATGCTACAATGGGCCCCTCTTTTTCATGAGATTGTAGAGAATAATTTGGAGGCTTGCGATGTTATGAGGCTGGGATGATATGATAGGGCCATTATCGTGAGATCGCCAAATGCAAAGATGGAGGCCACGATATTAAAAAAAATTGTAAGATCATGGAAAGATAGAGGAGGACCCATAATATTATGATGTAATCATAGTGTCAAGAAGGTTGAATTTGGGGGTAGAGATGCTACAACTAACCTTGTCATGAGATCAAGTGAGGAAAGATTATGGTTTCCAATGTTATGCTAAGGTGGAGGGATTAGGATCTCAAATTCAAAGGCTTATGATCCTATGAATTTCATGGGATCGTAGAAGGATTCTCAAATGTTTACAATGTTACAAAAATGAGGAAGATCATGATCCTACAATCTATTGGGAGAACATGAGGTAGCAAAAAAGGTGCTATGATATTATGATAATAGGATTGATGTGTGATTGAGAGGTCATTTTCAGTGGTCTATGATGATACAATAGGAGATTTAAAATATTAATAATTTATTAATCATCCTATAATTGGAGAAGCTAATGAGGAGATGAGAGATGCTATGATTTTGTCATGATATTAGGACATGGAAAATGGAGGTCTTTGATATTATGATGGGCCCCTTGTTGTGTGGTTGTGAGGAGAATTTTTGGGGTGTACAATGCTATGATTAACTATGTCATAGGATCATAAAGGGTAGATAAGAAAGGAAAGATGCTACAAAGTAAATAAGAGGTTGGAGATGCAGGGCCCGCTCAGGTACAATCAGCAAATTAGAGGTGGACATGCAGTGATGTGGCATTGGAGAGATAAGGAAATTTTTGAAAATGGAAGGGAATAAAATCAAAATTTAGAGTTTTCAATGCATAAATTAAAATTTTGAAAATTTAAATGATTTAAAGATTTTGTATAGTTTAACTATATAAATCATTTAAATTTTTCATTTTTTATGACTGTTCACAGTCCGGGAGATAAAATTTCAAATTGGTCTCAGAGGCATGATTTTTATTAGAAATATGCAGTGTAGAACACTATTGGAATCAAGAGGAGATAAGCTATCCATTTCTAGAGCTAGTTTTAACATAGATGGTCACTGGTGCATGCTAGAGGGGGTTTTGTGTTTTTAGTGGGATGCTTAGTTCTAGGCAATGATTTCATTAATGCAATTATAGAATTCAGTTGGGATGCATTTGATATGCTATTTTGGCTTAGTTTCTTTAAAATGTAATGCATAATGATGTGTTTTGCTGCAAGTATTTCACAATTTGCTTTATTTTTTATGGAATTTCTTAAAATTCTTTGTCTTTTGCAATCAGTTATGATTTCCATCAAATATCTTAGATATTTCTTGCTTTTGGAGGCCAAAATAATTGAAGATTTGATATGGAGTTGTAGAGAGAGATTAGAGAGATTCTTTTCACTGCTAGGATAGGGAATTTCAAGTGGACACATGTCATCTTCAAATCAAATCTATGAATTCACTTCCTCCTATATCATTCTCTTTCTTTCTCATTGTAATGGTTCAAATTTTTCCACTGTGAGACCATTGTTGGTTGGAAATTTTTAGTCTTTCTATGAGACCACTTTGTTCAATCTAGAACTATGATTCCACCTTCATTTCTTAGCATTTCCTCTTGTATAAATAGTAGTTTTAGTTTTAATGTAGATAGTTCTTACTTGTTAGGTGATTTCTGAGTCATTTTTGTACAACTTTCATGTATTTTTTTCAAAGAAAATGAATAAAGCACAAAGAAGGGGTCTACGTTCATTTTGAATCTTGTCTCTTGCTCATAGATTTGTAATATTTTCTAGTTTGTGAAAAAAGAACATAAACTAAGTTGCATTTTGTTTAGGAATGCATGTGATTGAAGTATCTTGCTAATGGAAACCAAAGCCATGTAATTGCTTGATTTTTATCATAGGGTTTGCAAATTTCATGATGGGATAGTCTAAGTATGAGATTCATTTTGATGCAGATGTCTATTCACAAGGTGAAGGATAGATCAGGGATCTTGATGTAGGAGTTATGTCAAAGATTTCTAGGAGATGTATGGTTGTAATTTCTCAATAGATAAGGAACTAATTAGAGATAGGATCATTCAATTTTGTTGCTCATACCTAGGTTTTTTTGATATCAACATATTAAATCATCTTTTCCCTTTTTATGTTGAAACTTATTCAAAGTTTAACCCTCACTTAACTTACCATCTTCATGAGTCATGTTCCTAGCTATTTCATGTTTGTGATTTCTTGGTTAAGTATAGAAGATTTAGGGGTTTCGTCTATTATTCTAGATGTTTATTATGCTCATTGAACTAGTCACATAATCAGATCTTAAGAGGTTTACCCACTTAGGTTTTGAAGAGTTTGAAGTGAAGGAGTGTAGCCTTATAGTTGGTCCATGTTCTTGGTGAATTGTGTCTATTATTGGAGATAGTTTCCCATAGATGCAATTCTTGCCTTGCATACTTGGTTATTCAAATTCTATTAAATCAGGAGCTAACACCCTTTTCACCCTCCTTTATCAAGGGCTTCAATTTGTGGTGACCTCCATCCTTTTTCAAAGAGTATGTATTTGCATGACCATCATGTATATAATTTCTATCAAACTGCCATGACCTTCCCAACAATAAATGGTAGACATCCAATGGGATGATTTCATAGAAAGCCTCATCATGATAAATCCCAATCTTGAAATTTACCAAACATTGCCCACTAACTAGGACCTTATGATCATCGTGCACCCAAGAATTTGATAGGTATGGGGATATTTCTCCCTCTTGAGCTTCAAATTTGAGACCATTTCTTCTGAAACCAAGTTGTTAGTGCTCCCACCATCAACAATCACATCACAACATTTACCCTCACACTTGCACTTAGTATGAAATAAACTCCTCCTTTGTTTAGGTTCAATCTCACTATGCAGCAAGACCCTTTCTTTAACCAAAACCTCTCCTCTTTTTTCATCCTTTGAATGTGATGACTATGCATCATAATCCAACACTTGGTTGACCATTAACTCTTCTATATGTCCTTCCTTAGCATTGAGGGCATTCCTAGGCATGGTGACCTTATTCATTGCAATGAAAAAAAGTACCAAGGAAGTCTCCTCTTCCTAAACCTTGTCCACATCCTCTACCTCTTCCTCTTTCATCTCCAAAGTTTTGATCACAAGAGTGGTTGAAACCCTTCTTCCTTTGGTTTTAGCTAGTACCCACATCTTCATTTTTCCTTTGGTTCTCATTTTGGCCTCCAAATGACCTACCAGCACCCCTTCCTCCTTGATTGTGCCATCTTTTCCTTCTATCAAAATTTTTATTTAACTTCTCCTCAACTTGTAAGGAAAATTGATATGTCTCTTCAATGTTAGTCATTCTAACTAGACTTAACTCCTCCTGAATGCTAGGTCTTAACCCATTAAGGTAATGTTTAACCTTCTCCTTGTTTGCTTCCACATGCCCTACCCTAATAAGGACTTGGTAAAACTCCTCTATGTATTCCTAGACATATTTTCCTACTTTCCTTAAACCTTACATCTTTTTTAACAAATCAAGCTCATAATCAACAGGAATGAAATACTTCTCTAGTTTGTCCACCATGCGATCCCATCTTATGATTTTCTCCTTTCCTCTTTTATTTCTTTCCAACTAAATCTCTTTCCACCAAATTTTGGCATGGCCTTTAATTTTGGCCTTCATAAACTTAACCCTATAAAGGTTCCCAATATCCTTATACTCAAAGTATTCCTCTAGCTCATTGATTTAGTTGATCAACTCATCTAGGTTTAGATTTCCTAAAAACATACTGACCTCAATTTTAGGTCTTTTTCCTAGCTTGGAAATGGCCCTAAAAAGCTTCTCCTCTACCTAGTTTATGAATTTTCCATCTCCTTCCTCTTCCTACACAACATTTCCTTCTTCTTCATTTTACTTCACACTTTTGTTGCCTACTCCAGTATCCATCCCTCTACTGATGTCCTCTTGTAATTCCTAAACTTTTCTCTGGAGGGCTCTAAGCTTAGGAGGAAAAAACTTGGCCCTTCCACCATGCTCCCTTTATGGAGGCATCTTATTGCTATATCAAAACCCACAACCACACAATCCTAGTGCAAATTGCCTTACAATTGGCACTCTATCTACACACTTAGGAAAACCTCCTCTAATACCACTTGATGAGGGCACAACCTAAGAAAAAATGAAAACAATAGCAAAGAGAGAATATTATTATCAAAAGTGATATTCTATCACTTTTAGTACAACAAAATAGTCCCAATGACATGCCCTATGGGATTACAATGTTATTAGGTTCTGGAGGAAAACCCTTCTCATAGTACCTTCTCTCAAACTTTGCCAAAATTACATTTACAATGTCAGAAATGACCTTAAGTAAACCCAATTAGGTTTAGGGTTAGGAATAAATTTTTTAATATTCCATTTGGCACCCACTACTAAAACAAAAGGTTCAAGAAAATATGTTAGAAGTTAGTGCAAAATTAGAATAATCTAGAAATGGTAGTCCAATTTCCAAGAGGCATAACTTTTGATCTGGGACTCCGATTGATGAACCATTTACATTTTTGGAAAGCTCTCCAAGTGTTATATAGCCCTATGGACTAGTTTTACTTGTCCCCCATTTTTGGGTCTATACAAGGCTATTTAGTGTCTCAAATTTGACTTTGAAGTGCTCTTAGGGGGTCTCTAGGAAACTTAAAACTGCAATAACTTTCAAATCATAAAGCCCTTTAACTTGATTCTTTTTCTAGAGTGCTTTAAATTACAAGTATAATCATCCCTCCTACTGACACCCTCTAACTCATCATAATTATGGATCAATTACAAAATAACCAATTTTCTACAATGACACATATCCCAAGGTGCTCAAATTAACTAAGCCAAAAAACCAATAGTGGAACTATGAGAGTTGGAATCTCTACTTGACCCAAATGAGTATCTAGAAATAAAAACACATTAAATAGAAACTAACACTAAGCATATTTTTGGGTGATATAGGATTTCCCTTACACCACTGGATGCTCTTGCATCAAAAATTCATGATAAATCATGTTGAGGTGAATTCAAAGAGGATTGAAGAAGAAGTTTCTAGAAGGGACTAAAATGAAAAGATGGGTAGATTCATTTAATCCTACCTAATCCTACCTAACCCCAAGATGGATGATAGAGGATGAATGATAAAATATCTAAATATTCTATTTATAGAGATGGTTGGTTAGAAGCAAGGTTGATCAATGTTGGAGAACCTAAATTAGACAAGAGGTCTAATGTATTGTTTCATATAGTGACCAAATAGAAGAGATTTCTATTGGCAAGAAAAGAAAGAAGTATTAAGCATATGGATGCTTGAAGGGTGGACAAGCTATTAGAGATGAAGTGTGTTAAAGCCAAGCAGAGTAGAAGATTGAAATATAGATCTATAATCTACAACTGAGTTGTAAGTTATTGTCAAATACTATTACTTTCTAATAATTGTACCACTCTAATGTAAATCCTTTGGATTAAGTTTGACCTAACAGTCATTTGTAAATCCTTTAAGTAGGTGACATTGTAATTGAATGATCTAAATTCCTCTAACGAAGATCACTCCTAATAGGGTGATTGAAATCCTCTAACCAGGTCACATTTAATAGTGTGCATTGTAGCCTTTCATAGGGCATCACTTTAGAATAGTGAGAATGAGTAGCATGTTACTGGTGGTTTTTCCCATTTCCACATTAAATCATTGTGTCAAATGTGTTATTGGATATGTTGTGTTTCATGCTTACATTTCTACAAAGTTGATTTAACAGTAACCTACAAGTTTAAGTGATTGTATGATCTAATGCATGCATCCATGTTGAATATGTTTTATGGATATGGGTTCACTAAGCTGTGAAAAGTTGTATTTGTACATTTGGACTTTGGATAAATGATTCACCCCCACTCTAAGTTATTCTAAAGAATTCTAACAATTGGTATTAGAGCCATATACTTAAGAGGACTAGTTTGAAGGAACTAGAAGCAAAAGATCAAGATGTCAAAAAGAGAGGTACCCAAGCTTAATAGGGACAACTCTCTTGCATGGAAAGTTTTGATGAAACTACACCTAGGAGGTCTTGGAGATAATGCATAATCTACCATTTCTACAAAGCATGTTGATCCTATTGGTACCCTAACTACTAAAGATCTAAAAAAAAAAAAAAGAACACAATTAGGCAATGTTTGAGATTGCCTTTATCATAAGTAATGTTAAGTTTGATGACATCAAGGGTTGTGATTATGAAAAGAAAATGTGGGATGCTCTTCACAACATCTATGGAGGTGATGTAAATACTTTAAGAGCCAAATATGAAAGTCTTATAGGTAAGTTTGATGATATGAGAATGCAAGAAGGTGAGAATGTTGCTCAATATTTCTTGAGGATAAAAGATGATGTTAATGTTGTAAGAGGATTTACTAGTAAGATAGATGATGAGATTGTATTAAGAAAAGTTTTGAGAACACTGGTTCCCATCTATACTATTAGAGTATCTACAATATGAGAATTGAGATGTATACTAGGTTCTAATATGTCTCTTGAAGTTTTGGTAGGTAGGCTCACTGCTTTTGAGCTATCTAATTTTGACAACTTCAAATTTGACAATGTTGAATCTACTTTCAAATCCAAGCTATCATTGAAGGAGCCTAAATAGAAGAAGACAAAGAAAAAGCTAAAATATGTTTCCAATGATAGTGATACAGATGAGGAGGATTTAGAACAACTTGAAACTCTACTAGCAAGGAGATTTCACAAAGGTAAAGAAAAATTCAAAGGTAAGTTACTTATCATGTGTTTTAATTTCAATGAGGTTGGTCATATTACTACTAGATGTCCAAAGAAAGAGAACTACATGTTGATCTCAAATTTTTTTTGATGAATGAGTATCTATACACTTAATTCATATAATTAGTTCATACCAAATAAGTAACTTATGTCGGGCATAACATATAGGATAGTGCATGTCGAGTAAATAGTGTGTCAAGTTACTCAAGTGTCCAGTAGATAGTATGTGTCGAGTGATTCAAGCATTGAGTAAGTAGTGCATGTTGAGCCTCTTAGATTCCAAGTGACAAAATTGGAGTTATAGTTAGTTTTGAGCACCAAGGACTTCAAATTCTGAGTAATGTAGTTTTGACATAGTTGTTTGTATTACCACAAACTACTATGTAAACCATTTTTGAGCCAACCTAAGTATTGTTTTATGATTTTTGTTGATAAGGATAAATCTTAATTATGAATCCCTATGCATAACATCCATCCAATTATAAAAAGGGAAGGTTTAAGTTGCAATATGGGTGAATCAGTACCATTGATTCATACTTAACCATAAATCACATAGGTCTCCTTAAGGAAGACAAACCCTAAACTTTATAGAGATGGAAAAAGGTATGCTAAGTAGAAGTGAAGAGAGTTTTCATGTGAAAATAAAGCATTCATGGTGATTAAGATGTTATGAATTGAGTTATATTGTAGAATTATTTTAAAGGACAATGAAGGAAAAGAAATAGAGGACAATAGAGGTACATTTGGTTATAAAGGATCAAGTACACACCAATATAGAGGTAATCTAACATCAAGCAACAGAGTCATAACCAAAGAATCATTGTTGAGACATTTTAATAGGTGAATTAGTTAGATCTCTTAATAGGGTAGTTCTAACAGGCTCTTGTAAATTCTTTAATAGGGTGCTTACTTCATTGTATGTTAAAGTCCTCTTACTAGGCACACTTTTAGCAGGGTGTTTTAAATCCTTTAATAGGGTAAAATCTAAATATCTTGTAAGCCTTTAATAGGGTAGAACTTTTATGTAGTAGATCATGTTTCATGATCAAACATTATAACCTTCATTGGATATACTTTATTACTATAGTAGTGAAATTTTTTTGGGTGTCATCCCCACCCCAATTTTACCTTCTCCTTGGAGGGTTTCTAGGTAACCAAATATCTTGTGTCATACATGTGTTGAATACTTAGCTTCATGCTATGAATGTATATGATTAATTTGGTATTTTAGTTTACATGCATAGACTATGAGATGGATGTGTGGTGAATAGTTTTAGAGGTTGAAAGTTTTAAGTGTTGATTCATCCCCCCCATAGAGTTTACTTTCCTATTGTATTTCTTAAAAAAGGTATCAAAGCATAGTTCTCTAAAAGAAAAGCTTTGTAGCTTTGAGGAAAGATCTGTTGGTCTCAAAGTGGTTTTTGCAATTGAGTGACAACACACTTAACCAATTCTCAAGATGATGCCAAGTATAATACAAAAGTCGAGCTATAGTGTGTGCTAAGCCAGAGAATTCAATAGGTGTCAAGTGAACTTTAGGTGTCAAGTGATCTTTAGGTGCCAAGTGAAGTTCAAGTGCTAAGCAAAGTATAAATTCCAAGTCACTATAGATGTTGATTAAAATAGAATTACTATAGGAGCCAAGTGAGCTAGTATTTCTATATGTGTCGAGCATCAACAAACTAATAAGTGCCGAATAACACATAATCAACATATGAGTTTGTACCTTCACAAACACAGATGTAAAACATTTTTGAAGCCAACATAGGATGAATCTTGAAGGATCTTGAAGATAAGAACAAATATTTTTCATTACCTATGTAATCAACATGCAACCAATCAGAAAAATGGAAAAGGCATGCAACCAATAGGAAAAGTGCAAAAATTGAGTAGGAAATGAAGATTTAATATTGATTGTAGATTCATACCTAATACTAAGTCTTTGAAATATTTAAGAGGATGAAACCCCATTATGCATATGTGTGAGAAGTGTATGGGTGAATTATAGAAAAGTGAAAAAGGGTGTAAAGACTTAGAGAAGAGCAGCATTGCAGAATCTAGTTGATCAGGAATAGAGTATCAAAGTTACAAAGAGTGACATATTAGATCAAGCAAGGATTAGAACAAAAAGAGCTAACCAAGGATATAGAATTAGTAATTAAGGATTGCAAGTTATTAGGTCAATACTTTCTAATACTCTCTAGAAATTGTATTAGTACTGAAAATCCTATGGACTTAGGTTGGCTTAGCAGCCATTTGTAAATCCTTTAACAGGGTGACATTCCAAGTGAATGTACTAAATTCCTTTAACTAGGCTCACTTTTAATAGGGCGGTTAAATTGTTTAACTAGGTCACTTTTAATAGGGTGGGAAGTCTTTAATAGGATAGGCCTTTCACAGGGCAAACCATTGGAAGTGGTCAAACTTTGTAACCTTGAACACTTACATATTGCTATAGTGATACTTTGTGGGTGTCATCCTCACCCTAATTTTACCTTCTCATTTTGGAGGGTTTCTAGGTTGCCAAATCTTCTGTTATCTATTTTCATGCATGTCTTTACTTTCATGTTTATTAGATGGATTTGATGCATGTGAATGATTTCAATTAAAAGGTTTTAAAGAAGTTAAAGTTAGTTACTTTTGATTCACAACACCCTCCCATCAAAAGTAAATCTTCCCACTTGTAAATCCCAACAATTTTTATCAAAGCCAAGTTCTCCCAAGAAGGAGCCTTACAGATTGGAGAAAAGATCTGAAAATGGAAGTCTACAAACTTGGGAAGATCATAGAGAATCAGGCAATTTGATATACAACTTTCTCTACACACTTTAGAAGAACCCAAGGAGGAACTAAGAAAATATTTAAAGAGAAAAAGAGATATTGCCATAGCTAAGAATGATACACAATACAAGGAGATTAACACCTTAAATTTTTTTAGAAATGGAGATTCCAAAGAGTTTGATGTAGCAATAGTGGACCTGATGGAGAAGAATAGATCCCAATTAGAAGGAATCAAAACACTCAAGCTCGAACACGAGTCACAAGCCATGATGCTTTGTGAGGTGATTGAATAGAAGAAAAGAGCCACTAAAGACAAGGCTATGCTAGAAGAAGACAAGAGAAATCTTGCCAATAGACTAGAAGAAAAGTCAATTGAACTTGCAAGAATTTTAAACATGTAGCTAGACACCCTAAGTTAGATGATGAATGCCCATCATAACTAAGTGTCAAGGATATTGAGATCTCTACACTAAATATGTAGAATGTAAAACTACAAAATGACTTGAAAAGAGAGGGAGATTGTAGAGAGCTTCAACAAACCCAATGAGGCCATCAAGTACTTTGAGTAGCTACTAAAATCACTAAGGCCTAGCAATGATACTTTAGGACTAGGATATAACAACACTAAACAAGGAGAGTCATCCAAGATTGTAGAAGAAAAGAGTAACAAAGGTAAGAGCACTAATCCTACTTGTCATTTATCTGGTAAAAAAGGACATACCTCTAATGTATGCATGAGCAAGAATACTCATCAGAATGACAAACCTAAGAATATGAGTCATTGTCATAAGTCCAAAAAGCAAGGACATCAAGCACATAACTGCAAAACTAGGACTATCATAACACCAAAAATTGAAGGTCACTACTACAATTGCAAGAAGTATGGATGTAGAGCTTTAAGTGCAGATCATAGTCTATGTGGACACCAAATTAGGTAGGAAGAGAAAATAACCATGTACATCACTACAATTGGGACTACAACACCAAGTATAGCTATCATTACTATTAGGAATATGGACACATTCCTAATAATTACATAAGAACATATTTTAGAGGGAACTACAATAGATGGTTGAGCCAAACCACATGCTTCAGTTGCTAAAGATTGGTCATATTAGCAAAAATTGCCAAACAAGGTCAAAGGCACCCAACTCAAAGAACAACAAAGGTAAAGAGAAGGTAGATGTTGAACACATTAAAGGAGAAATGAATAAGACATGGAAGAAGAAAGATGGGTGTAGCACATCAAATGAAGGGATCACTTCACCTAACAAGCCAAGTGGTCACACTTCATCAAACTAAGAAAAGAGGAGGCATGAGGGACTAATTTACATAGCTTTATCATACATCAATTCCTAAACAAGTAGGTACTGAAAAGAAGAAATTGACATGAACAAAGATGCAAAGTTAAAATTTTAATATTTTACAAGTGTTCTCGAGTTTCCCTTAGAGGCAAAGTAAAATTCTAGTGCATGCCAAGTTAACAATAAAAATTAGTAGAAGCCGAATAAATAGTTGGAGTTGAGTTGGTAGAGGAAGCTGAGTAAAAAGGAAAATTTAGTTGAAGCTGAGTGGGTGATAGTCCTATGGATATCTAGTGATGAAAAAATAATGGAAGCCAAGTAATGTAGAAACCCTTTAGAAGCTGAGTGGACAGTTGTAACTGCACTAAGAATTAAATGCAATGAAAATAGGGTATATTATCTTGTTTTCAATCATTTTCCTCATCAAAAACAAAGATAAAAGATGAGAAAGTGCGTAGAGAAAGTCTAAAGTAGAGAATCCTATGTTTGAGTAGATTTCAATAGCATTTCAGCATGATTTCATCAATCTTGAGGTATTTACATTTGTGTCGAGCTACGCAGTTTCATATTTTCTTTGCGTACAAATCCTAGATTGCAAAAATGGCTTCTAGCTCTAGGAAGACTCAAGAGAAGGAACCATTTGAGGTCTAGCTAGTATGTAATGAGGTTAAACAACCTAACTTCTACCCAATCCCTAAAGTGGTGTATAAAAATGACCTAGCTGGAGCCCTATCTATCATAACCCCTAAGGTATTCATGGTTCAAGATGTTAGGAAATGCTATAATTTCAAGATTAAAGCCATAGGAGACATAGAAATGAGGGAAGCCCATGAGAGACTGTGTGATAATGGAGTGTTGAAGGAAGCATATCAGATTGTTGAGAAGAAGAGTTTAACACGTGCCCTAGAATTCCCTATAATATTTAAGACTAAATGGATTAGGCTAGTGCTTAGCAGAATACATGATGGAATCTTATGGTTGGAGGATGGACCAATGAAAATCACAAAGAGAATTGTGCATAGAGTGAAAGAGTACCCAACCCTAGATTGGTCAAAGATCCTTAAGAGTGATTCTAAGGAGGCAATTGAGAAAAATACTTGTGCCAAGTGGAACAAGAAAGGCATGATAATTGATACCATTCAAGACACTCTTGTTGATTTTTCTATTAGGGTTATTGCACTCAAATTCTACAAATCTAGTAGACTTAACAGTGTTCCTTGCATTATAGTGGATGTAGGTTATAAATTGATGAAAAAGAATCATACTTATGATCTTGCAGAATAGAAACTACAATAGATTAATGAAAATCTAGTAGCTATCAAGAGAACCAAGGGAGCCCAATGCAAATTTGGTGCTATTTTGATTTGTATATTCTTTTATGTGGAATGAATTTCCTTCTTTTGGTAAAGTAGCCTAGAATACAAATAGGTCAATCATAGCTCAAGTTAATGAATAGATAGAGCAGATCGGAGCTAATTTTGACACCCTGATGACTAGCTATTTTGAAGACTTTAAGAAGTAAATGAAGAAAAGGCTAAGAATTCTAGTTTCCTTAGTAGAGAAACATGTAAATGATGTATTTTTTCTTGTAGATATTGACTATACATACATTCAAGTTTCCATACCAAGAGTGAGATGGTTAAGACCTCTTGGCTATGAAATAAACATAGATGAAGCATCAATAACAATAACTGCATTACTAGTAGAGGAGGTTGAGAAAGAGAAAGAAGAGGAAACAATGGAGAAGATAGAGGGTGAAGAGGTAACAGTTGGATAGGAGTAGATAGAATAGAGTGTCCAAGACACCCAACTACCACCAACAAGTCCTCCACATATAGAACCTATAGAAATAGTAATTATAAAGGATGTTCCTAACACCTTAGGTCAGAACATCAATCCATTGACTACAAAGGATCTCAAAAATATCCTTCACCAAACTACAATGCAATCATAGCTATGCATAAATCCTCTTTTGGTGAGTGTGGATGAATTAAGAAAGGCTATAGTAGAAATCACTAGGGAGAAGGTAAATACACAAGAACCACCTTCACAACCTCCCACAGCTATAGCAAATCAACCTAAAGAGCAAGAAACACAAGATAAAATTGAAAAGGTTGATTCTATAATAAAAGTGACAACAACTACCAAGGAGCCAACAAAGGAACAAATAGAGATGTTCCTCCTACACAAAGCCAAGGTGCACCTCCTCAAATCATCATTATTGACCAAGGTAGTAGAGAAGAGGAGAAGGAAGAGGAGAAAACCCCTAAAGAAAAGGAGCAGGAGGAAATATAGACATTGGCAAACTTGCCTACCTTAGGGACTCCTACCAAGCAACTAAGCACTGATGCACTACCATTGTAGATTTCAATAGTAGGCTCAAGCTCCACAAAGGTTGCAAGGGTACTTCACTATGGAGACCCTACACTTGGTGAAGAAATAGTCATACCTAGTTATGACTCCAAAAATATGAACCTAGCATAGATAAATGAAGTGCAAGAGGCACTAGAGAGAAACAAGAAATAAGAGATACTCATAAATGAGTATGGACAAAAGAAAGAACTTGTGGAAATCAAAGATATATTCCTTGATGCATTTAGCTTGCTAGTACCTAATGAAACTCAACCCATCATGGAGCAATTATCCAACATAGTGGACCAGGTACAGAATGAAGACCTTGACACTAATGTTAAGCTATTAGAATGGTCTAAAAAGAAGTTTTAAATGAAATTCAATGAAAATATATCTAGTGAAATAGCACTTTCACAAGTAGAATTGGCTAAGAAGGTTGGGAAAGTGAAGAAAGTACTTGAGAATATATTGTACTCAAAATTGTGTGACTCATCATACTTTACACAAGAAACTAGCCAAAGGATATTGAGCTTGAAATGAAATCTCAAGATTTCTAGCACACAACTACCCAAAGATCCAGCTCAAAGTGAGAAGCATTTTGTAAATGTGCTTCACACATAGAAAGAATTAGCTATATTGATAGTAGAAGAGGCTAATATCAAGGCCAAATTAATACAAATTCAATCTTCCATTACCCCACATCTGGAAGTACTCCATAAAGAAATGGGCTATGCAAAAAATGTTCTCAAGAAAGATCCTAATCTTTCTACACTAAAAGGCCTAGTACATCTTGCGGTAGAAGCAATCATCCAACACAAATCACTAGAAATTGCTTTAGATAATTGGGATGCTTCTCTGAAGATGATCATGGAGGTAAACAAAACAATTTTGGCTAAATATTTTATTTATTCTTAGGACCCTTTGACATAAGTGTCAAAAAGGGGGAGATCAGCATTATGTAAATAATGAGGAGATATAATATTTTGGGGGAGATGTGAATAAGAATGGGAGATGATACATTCTTTGAAAAAGGGAATAAAGAATATCCAAAAGGAGAGATATTGACATTTTGAGAAATTAATAAGGAGATATAGCCAAAAGGACTCAAAACTACAAGAAGATGTGAAATTGGAAAAAAAATACAAAGTACAAGCAAAAATAGGGTACAAAAAAATAGAGCCAAAAGAATGATAAGGTAGAAAAGGTAAAGAGTATCAAATACATCACAAGAATTTGGGTTACAGAATTAGCACATCAACTTAGGGGGAGTTACAAGATTTTGAGGTATACCAAAATTTTGAACAAGTTTTTTTGAAAGTCTTGTACATATGTCAAACAAAATGTGTAGTATAATCATATAGATTAGATGCATTGTGTTTAGTTAAGTGTTTTTACCACTCATGTCAAAGGGGAAGATTTTTGGTCTCAAATTGGTTTTGACAGTTGAGTGACAACAAAATTAACCAATTCTCAAGATGATGTTGAGTATAATATAGAAGTTGAGCGACACTATGTGTTGAGCCAAAGAATTCATTAGGTGTTGAGTGAACTTCAGGTGTTGAGTGATCTTTAGGTGTCAATTGAAGTTCAAGTGCCAAGAAAAGTATAGATGTCAAGTCACTATAAATTCCAAGTAAAACATAATTACTATAGGAGTCGAGTGAGCTAGTTTTTCTATATGTGTCGAGCATCAACAAACTAGTAAGTGTCGAGTAACATCGAATCAGCATATGAGTTTGTGCCTTCACAAACTTAGATGTAAACCATTTTTGAAGCCAACATAGGATGAATCTTGAAGGATCTTGAAGATAAGAAAGAATCTTTTGCATTACCTATGTAATCAACAATCTAATCCAGAAAACTGATCAACATAATTACCTATGTAATCAACATGCAACCAATAAGAAAAATGGAGAAAGCATGCAACCAATAGGAAAAGTGCAAGAATTGAGCAAGAAATAAAGATTTAATATTGATCGTAGATTCATACCTAATTCTAAGTCTTCAAAATATTTAAAAGCAGGATGAAACCCCATTATGCATATGTGTGAGAACTATATGTGTGAATTATAGAAAAGTTCATAAGGGTGTAAAGACTTAGAGAAGAACAAAACAATATTGAAGAATCTAGTTGATCAACAACATAGTATCAAAGGTACGAATATTTTCATATCAAATCAAGCAAGGATCAAAATAGAAAGAGGTGAACAAGGATCTGGAATCAACAAGTAAGGATTGCAAGTTATTAGGTCAATACTTTCTAATACTCTCTAGTAATTGTATTAGGAATGAAAATCCTATGGACTTAGGTTGGCTTAGTAGCCATTTGTAAATCCTTTAATAGGATGGCATTCCAAGTGAATGTACTAAAGTCCTTTAACAAGGCTCACTTTTAATAGGGTGGTTAACTCCTTTAACCAGGTCACTTTTAACAAGGTGTAAAGTCTTTAACAGGGTATACCATTAGAAGTGGTCAAACTTTGTAACCTTTAATAGTTACATATTGCTACAGTGATACATTGTGGGTGTCATCCCCATCCCAGTTTTACCTTCTCATTTTGGAGTGTTTCTAGGTTACCAAATCTTTTGTTATCTATTTTTCATGAAAGTCTTTACTTTCATGTTTATTAGATGGATTAGATGGATGTGAATGATTTCAATTAAAAGGTTTTAAAGAAGTTAAAATTAGATACTTCTGATTCACACCCCCCCCCCCCTCTCAGAAGTAAATCGTCCCACTTGTAAATCTCAACAAGATCTTGGAGACGGAAGTCTACAAATTGGGAAAGACTATTAAGAACCAAATAGTTAAAATATAGCTTTCCCTACATCAGCTAAATGAAGCAAGAGATAAGTTAAAGAGATCATTTAAGAGAATGAAGGAAATTTCTATTCAAGAGAATGACACACAATATCAAGAGATTGACACTACTACATTATTTGCAAATAGAAACTCCAATGAATTTGATGTAGTAGTTGCAGATTTGATGGAAAAGAATGGAACCCTATCTAAAGAGGTCAAAAAACTAAAGAAAGAATAAGAAATCTAATCAGTATTGCTATGTGAAGTGACAAAGCAAAAAAAGAAAGTTGAAGAGGACAAAGTCATGATTGAAGATGACAAAAATATTTTGACCAACATACTAGAAGATAAAACATTAGAGCTAAGTAGGATTGCTAACATGTAATTGGAGACCTTAAGCCAAATGATGACTAAAAATCATGAACTAAATGCAAAGGATATTGAGATAACAACACCAAAGTTACAAAATGAATAGCTAAGAAATGACTTGAAAAGAGAAAAGGAGTTTTTTGATAGTTTCAACAAACCTAGTGAAGCCATCAAATACTTTGAAAAAATTATGAGATCCCCTAGATCCAACATTGATACTTCTAGATTGAGATACACTAGTAATAAAGAAGGAGAAACATCTAAAAGTGGTAAAGAGAGAAGTAACAAAGGTAAGACCTCCAAACTCACTTGTCATAATTGTGGTAAGATGAGTCATACTGCTAATGTTTGCAGGAGCAAGATTGCAAATCAAAATCCTAAGTAGAAATTCATGGCTCATTGCCATAAATATAACAAACAAGGACATCAAGCACATGCATGTAGAACCAAGACCAAAAGCTCACAAAGATTTGAAACATACTTCTATAACTATTAAAAGTATGGACATAGAGCATATGAGTGCAGATTCAAGCCTAAATGATCATTAAACAAGTAGACAAAGGTAAAGCACAATAGAAACTCTTATAATTGGGATTATAATTCAAGGTATAGTTGTTACTATTGTCAAGAATATGGAAATGTTGCTGAAAATTGTATAAGAACATATTTTAGAAGTGACTATAGTAGATGGTTGAGTTAAACCGCAAATTTTAGCTATTTGAATACTAGTCACATAAGCAAGAATTGTCCAAAAATGTCAAAGGCACTAAACAATGAGTTAAATAAAGGAAAAGAAAAGGTAGATGTTGAGAATATTAGAGATGAAATTAAAAAGACATGGAAGAGAAAGGAAGATTATAGCACATCAAGTGTAGAAGGGATCACTTCATCTAATGGGTCAGGCGATTACACCTCTTCCAATTAAGCAATCAAGAGGTTAGTGGGACTAATATCTAAAATAATTTACTTTGCATCAATTCCAAGGATTTAGTGCTGAAAAGATTACATATGCATGAAGAAAGATGCAAAGTGTTGTTAATAATCAATAAGAAATCTTTTAGTTTTGTTATTTTTCATGTTGCTACTAAGCATGAAAAGTTTCACTATAGTTGCTAAGTGAAATATTAGTTGAAGCAAAACTATCACAATTATTAGTGTTAATTGAGCTCGTAGTGGTTTTTGAGTGAGTTGAAATCTTTATTGAAGATGAGATTGCAACTATGTAAGCACTTTAAAGCATTAGTTGTAAGGTTTTGAGGTCTATATGATTGATTTCTACTCATTTCGCATTATTCAAATTTGAAGGAGACATAAAGAGCTAAAGATGAACTAGACAAATTGTTTTGAGCTTTTGCAAATGGACTCAAAAGTCACTCCACGCCATCATTGCAAAATTGTAAAGGTATTTATCAAGTGCCAAGTTATGTAGTTTGAATTTTTGCAAAACCTAGTTTTATGAAATGGCATATAGTTCTTCAGCAGCCAAGGTTGCAGAGGGAAAATAAGTTTTGAATGTGCAATTTATAATTAATGAGATTAAACAAACTAATTTTAGAGCTATTCTAGATATAGCTTATAAACAAGATCCATATGGTGTATTGTCAATGATACTACTATAAGTCTTAATGATCCAAGATGTTAGATGCTACTATACATGTAAGGTTGGAAGCATAAGACACATGGAAATTAGGGAGATATATGGGAAATTGTGTGAAAATGTAGCATTAAAGGGGGAACTCAAAATTGTTGAGAAGAAAGGGTTAACCCATGTCATATATTTTCCCAACGTCTTCAAGACAGAATGGATAGAGATAGTTTTGAGTAGCATATATGATAATTATATATGGTTAGAGAATGTACTCATGAAAATCACCAAGAAATTTGTGTATAGAGTTATAGGGTATCCAACCCTAGATCGGCCAAAGGCATTGAGAAGTTAAGAAAAAGAGGTAATTAAAAGGAATACAAGGGGTGTGTGGAATAAATGAGGGATGAAAATAGATACAATCATAGATCCCTTAATTTATTTTGTAGTTAGTATAATAGCACATAAGTTCTATTAATCTAGTAGGGTTAACAGTGTTCCATATATTGCAGTGGATGTGGGATACAAAATAGTAAAGTAAGATCATACTTATGATCTTGCCAAGTTATAGTTGTAACAATTGACTAGGAATTTGGGAGCCATAAGGAAGACCAAAAGTTCACAATGAAAATTTGGATCAATTTTTGTATGTATATTCTTTTATGTATAGAATACATTTCTTACTTTTGGTAAAGTTGAATAGAAGGTAAATAGATCTATTGTAGTGCAAATAGGTAAATTCATTGAGCAAGTAGGTGATAATTTTGAGTTACTCATGACAAGATACTTTGAAGACTTCAAGAAGACAATGAAGAAAAGACTAAGGATACCAGTTTCACTAGTGGAGAAACATTTTGATGATGCTTCTTTCCTAGTTGACACTAACTATACATATTTCTAGGAAACATTTCCTAGAGTTAGATGGTTAAGACCATTGGGATATGAAATCAACATTGATGAAGCCTTTGTAACAATAACATTATTACTTGAAGGAGAAGTGTACAAGGAGGCTACAAATTTTGGGAACTATGATATGTCCAAGTCAAAAATCACAATGGACTTGACGATTGCTTTAGTCATTAGAAAGAAGAATAAGATGGTAAAGAAACTAAAAGAGAAATTTGGTGAAGGGAAAAAAAAAGATGATGATGAAAATGTACCTGACCAAGCACCACTTGCCATCATCTAAGGTCAAGGAGAGGACCAAAAAGAAGAGGAAGTAGAAATTGTAGAAGGTGTTGAGGGAGAAAAAGCCAGTAAAGCACCTACAGCTACTGGATAGAAGAAAAGAAAAGCTAAAGCATCTATAGTAAACAAACCAAAGAAGGTTAGAAAACCTACTCAGCTTACAATACCTACAACTAGGGCTAGCACAAGGGCCACTATACAAAAGCATAAGATGTATCCAAGCCAAAGGAGAAAAGAGCTAGTCAAGATAGCAAGGGTGAAGAATCTCATAAGAGACCAAGGAGAAAATATGTTGTGCAAGCTAAATCTGATGAAGAGAAGACTGAATTTGATGACAATAACTAGTTTCAAGTGGTAAGTCACAACTCTTCTTCATATTTAGATAATCTATGTGAGAATATTAGAAATCATGTTGATTTATCTGGATTCTCTCACATTGAATTTGACAATATTGGGAAGATTGTCAAGTTGAAGAGGAAGTATATGCCATGATTGAAATTTTTAAAAGGGATCCTCTTGAACTTTCCAACTCCATACCCAAGAGTTTGTATGAGAGAGTTGAGTAGAAGTGGCACTATTGTCTGAATACTAAAAAAAAATAAGAAAAAAAAAACTTACCCAAGATGCTAGAACTAAGTAAGGGTGTAATGGAAAAAGCCATTAAGAAACATAGTGGAAAATTTGCACCAAAATATAGGGCATAGTATATTGTAGAATAACATTGAGAATACTGTACAAAAGACCACTTTAATGTGGAAATCACTATATGATTTGACAACATCCCAGGCAATATTGTAGGCACCTATTGAGGTAGGTGAAGAAAAAGGAGAAAAAGAAGATGGCACTAAAAAAATATAATTGAGGGAGGCATAGATATGAAAATAGACACACAGGCACCAGCTGAGGATGAGTAGCCAATAGAACAAAGTGTACCAAATACACTAGTGCTGATTTCTAGTCCTTCACATGAGGTGAACAAAGATGATGATAGCGTAATGATAAAGGATGTTTCTGATACTCCCACTTAGAACATCAAGACCCTCAAAGAGGATGACTTGAAAAAGATACTAACAGAATCCACCACCCAAGCTAAACTTTGTGAGAATCCTATACTAGTGAGTATTGATGAGATTGAGAATGTAGATAAGGTATCTATATGAGAGGTATTACAAAAGAAAATTACACCTTCGTCCCCTCCTCAATTAACAATGATACAACCAACATTACCCATTGTGTTCTATCAAAGGAAGGAGACATCCATTCCTATCATCAGTACAATGACACAAAGTACTCTTGTCTCAGTTAGTATAGAGAAAAGTGCACATGACAAAGGTGAGACAAATGGAAAGAAAAAAGATGAAATAGAAAAGAATGAAGAAACTCAAATTCAAATAGGTCAAGTAGATATTTCTGCACCTATAACACATAATCAAGGTGCTACTGATAATGCAAAGGAAGAGAAGGACACAATTGAAGAGTCAAGTTTGACAACAAAGAAAAAGGAGAAAATATCAATTCAAACATTGGTAACATCACTAAAATCTACCACTCCTCCTAGTCAGCCTCTTCAGAGGCCGAGCATAGAAGCTACACCATTACAATCCTCAAGGCCGAGTCCAAGTAAATCTAACGGAGATGAGGTTATATCATTTTTTGATGTAAACCTAGATGAAGTAATTGAGTTTCCCAAAATTTGATTATGCAACTATTACTATTGAGAAGACGGGTATACTCTAGGAAGCTCTAGAAAAGAAGAAGCATCAAGAATTACTTAGATAGGAGCATAGGCAGAAGAAAGCTTTGATTGATATCAAAGACATTTTTATTGATGCATTTAGTTTGTTGGCTCTAGAGGAAAGAAAGCCAATAATTGAATAGTTAACTAGCTTAGTGGAGAAGCTAAATGACATAGACCTAGATTCTAATGTCAAATTACTTGAATGGTCTAAGAGAAAGTTCTAGCATTAGGTTGATGAAAAGATATCAAGTGTTATTGCACTAACACAAGTTGAATTAGCAATTGAAATAGAAAGTGTGAATAGGATACTATAGAATATTTCCTCTTTGCATACCAAAATAAATAATACTACACTCTTCACAAGGCAAGTTAGGAGTCATATCCTAAACTTGGAGAGAATTATGCACACATCTGCCATAACTCTACCAAAGTCTCTAGCCCAAAATGAGAAACAATTCAACACCATACTACATTCCCAAAGTGAGTTAGCAACATTACATGTAGATGAGGCCAACATTAGAGAAAAACTGATATGCATCCAGTCTACATTAACTCCACACATGGAGATATTGTGCAAGGAACTGTCCTACATAGAAAATCTCATGAAGAAATACTCTCATCTTTCCACACATGAAGGCTTAATACACCATGCTACCAATTTAGCCATCCAAATTAAGTCATTGGAGGTAGCTTGTGATAATTGGGATGTAGTTTTAAAGATTATCCTTGATATCCACAAACCATTTTTTGACAAACACACTATTAGTGTATAACCCATTGTCATAAGTGTCAAAAAGGGGGAGTAAGGAAAAAGGGCAAGTAATAATTAGGAAGAGTATGGAGGAGATAGAAATAGAGCTAAACAAATAGAATAATCAACTCAGAGGGAGTTATGAAATTTTGAGGTATGACTAATAAGTCGTGTGCTGCCAAATTTTGATATTTTGAAAATTTTTGTATAGGAGTTGAATAGATACTAGTTATCTATGTTATGCTTGTAATGATAAGATCATTAATGTATGAAAAAGTGTTTTTGACACTCATGTTAAAGGGGGAGATTGTTGATCTCAGGTTGGGTTTGACTAACTAGTATTTATACACTTAAGTTATCTACTTAGTTCATACCAAATAAGTAACATATGCCATGCATAACATATAAGATAGTGCATGTCAAGTAAATAGTGAGTGCCAAGCCACTCATGTGTCATGTTACTTAGATGTTGAGTAGATAGTATGTGCCAAGTGATTCAAGTGTGCATGTCAAGTAAATAGTGAGTGCCAAGCCACTCATGTGTCATGTTACTTAGATGTTGAGTAGATAGTATGTGCCAAGTGATTCAAGTGTCGAGCAACTAGTGCATGTTGAGTCACTTAGATCTTGAGTGACAACATTGAAGTTACAACTAGTGTCAAGCACCAGGAACTTTAGATTCTGAGTAATACAATTTTGACATAGTTGTTTGTATTGGCACAAACTACTATGTAAATAATTTTTGAGCCAACTTAAGTATTGTTTTATGGTTTTTGTTGATAAGGATGAATCTTAATTGTGAATCCCTATGGATGGCAATCATCCAATTAGAAAAAGGGAAGGTTTAAGTAGCAATATGGGTGGATCACTACCATTGATTCATACCTAACCCTAAATCACCTAGGTCTTCTTAAGGAAGATGAACCATAAACATTATAGATATGGAAAAAGGTATGGTAAGGAAAATTGAAGAGAGTTTGCATGTGCAAACAAAACATTATGGTGATTAAGGTGTTATGAATTGAGTTACATTATAGAATTAGTTAGAAGGAGAATAAAGGAAAGGAAATAGAGGACAACAAAGGTACATCTGATCATAAAGGACCAAGTACACATTAGTATAGAGGTGATCTACCATTAAGCAATAGAGTGCTAATTGAAGGATCATTGTTAAGACATTTTAATGGGCAAATAAGTCAAACTATTAATAGAATAGTCCTAACAAGCTCTTGTAAATCATTTAACAGGGTTCTTACTTCATTTTAAGTTAAAGTCCTCTTACCACACACACTTTTAGTAGGGTGTTTTAAATCCTTTAACATTGTAAGAGCTAACAATCTTGTAATCCTTTAATAGAGTAGACCTTTCATAGGGTAGATCATGTTTCATGATCAAACATTGTAACCTTGATTAGATACACTTTATTACTATAGTAGTGAAGATTTGTGGGTGTCATCCCCACCCAGGTTTTACCTTCTTCTTGGAGGGTTTTTGGGTAACCAAATATCTTGTGTCATACATGTGTTGAATACTTAGTTTCATTCTATGAATGTATATGCTTAATTTGGTATTTTAGTTTACATGTATATACTATGAGATGGATGAGTGGTGAATAGTTTTAGAGGTTAAAAGTTTTAAGTGTTGATTCATTGACCCCCCCCCCCCCCCCAACCTTAAAGTTTATTTTACTATTGTATTTCCAACACTATAGATGTGCATACTAGTACAAAAGTAGAAGAGATGAAGACAACAATGATTACAAAGACAAATGCAAGAAGCCTTACTACATTATAGAATAGGAAACTAAAGATGAATCTGATGATCATGATGATGAAGGATTATTCTAATGGTGATGATGCAACCACACAGTGGGTGTTCACATCACATGACTAGAGATAAAAGTAAGTTCATTGCCCTAAGTTATTATGATGGAAATAGTGTAAGGTTTGGTAATGATGCACCCAGTCTAATAAAAGGAAAACGGTTCTATCAAACTCATAGAAAAGATTTTGTGACAATTCTTATTATGTTGAACGACTTAACTATAATTTTTTGAGTGTGTCACAACTGAGTAGTTCAAGTTGTAAGGTTGAGTTTGAGAACAATATTTTTAAGATACATGGTACTGATGAAAAACTAATGGGAAAAGGTGATCAAACTAGAGGTAATCTATTCTATCTTGATATGGATGATGCTACTTGTCCAGTTGTAAAATTTGATGATGTGTGGTTATGGCACAAGAGGTTATGTCATGTTAATTTTGATAACTTGGTTACTATTAGTAACATGAGAAGAGTCATAGGTTTTCCTAAGTTGAAGAAACTTGATAATATAATTTGCAAATAATGTCAATTAGGAAAAATGATAAATTCTAGTTATAAGAGTAAGACTCATCCCTCTAAAAGAATTTTGGAGATTGTTCATACTAACTTGTGTGTATAAATTGATGTGCAAAGCTACAGAGGTGATAAGTACATTATGTTATTTTTTGATGATTTTTCTAGGATGATGATAATTATGTTTCTAAGATAGAGATTTGATGCTTTCCAAAGGTTTAAGTGGTACTTAGCAAGAGTTGAAAAAGAAATAAGTAGAAGTCCAAAAAATTTGAAATCTAACAAAGGAGGAGAATTTACATCAAATGAGTTTGAGATGTTTTCTAATGACAGACGAATCAAAAGGTAGACATTTGCTCCTAGAACCCCTCCACAAAATGGAATTGCTGAAAGGATGAACAAATCTATAATGGACTATGCTAGGACACTCATGATGGAGAAAAATATTGCTTTAAAATACTAGAGAGAGGTTGTAAGTTAAGTTGTCTATGCTTTAAACCATGTGCAAGTTAAGAAAGGTATTCATTTAACACCTTTTGAACTATGGTATGGATACTCACCCAATGTAAAATATTTTAAGGTATTTGGAAGCAAGTTTTATATTCTCAAAGATTTTAGAAATGGTAAATTAGATGCTAAAAGTGAAGAATGTATATTCCTTGGCTATTCCACAAGAAGTAAATCTTATAAGTGTTTGATTATGAACACTAATAAAGTAGTAAAGGTGAGACTAGAAAGAAGGAGGCTAAGGAAAATTATGACAAAAATATAGGGTTAGGAAATGTTGGAGAAGAGGATAAAAACTAGAGTGAATAACCTGATAAAGCTAGAGAGGAAAATTTGGAAGAAGACATGGGGAAGGAGAAGGATGACCTCACTAGAAAGGGCACTACAACTGTGGAGGAAGATATGGGGAGGGAGCAGGATGACTTAATTAGTGAGGGTGCTATTATTTCTTTCCTTCACACTACCAAGCTCAAGGTTGAATTCTCTCTCCAAGGTGACTCTTGGATGTACAGTGAGTTAATGAATCTCAAAAAAAGAATCGAAAAAATGTAACAAGACTAGGAAAATGACTAGGGTAAGATCAGTTAGCTAGAAGTTTAGGTTGGCAATATCTTGGAGAAGTTAAAGGAATATGAACATGAGCTCCATCTTTTGATTAGAGAGAGTGGTAAAAAGATGGAATAGGTCACTTCAAGCATCTGTGTGGCTGCTACTAGCTTAGGTAAAAGAAAAAATGAGGAAATCATGTCTCCTGGTGGGCCAAGCAAAAGAAGAAGATAGAGTTCAAGGAAGAAAGTTGCTGAGGCAACTAGGGCATCTACTACTGGCATTATCCAAAATACTATGGAGGTAGGTAAGTAGGTGGCGAAAACAATCAAGGAATTGCAATAGCTACTAGTGGTGGTTCTGGTAACTAGTCTCTAGTTTTGACTTCTTATTTGGTTTTGTTCCTTTTGTTTAAACTTTAGGTTCTAGGTCCTTGTAAAACCTAGTTTCATTTACTAGTCTTTTTCTATGGTTTTAGGTCCCTATAAGACCTAGTTTTATAACTTTCATACTACAAGTTTTAGGTCCTTGTAAAACCTAGTCATGCTTATTTGAATATCTTTTTTTTTTTCTATTAAGGGTTTTGGGTCCCTTCAAAACCTATTTTTACCTTAATCTAAAACACTAAGAAACTAGAGGAAAGTAAAAACATGAAATTTGATGAATATATAGAAGTACATGAGGCTAAACCTATGAAGGAACTAGAGGAATAAAAATCATTTGTATACTTTTATGAAGGTATGATTCTTGATGAAGAAGTTGTAAATCAATTTGAAAATCACCAAAAAAATTTAGTGACTAGAGAGTCACATACTATGAATGTTGAGCTACATTTAGAAACTGAGCTATAATCGGGTGTCGAGTTACAAAATGAAGTTGAGGCATTTCTAATTCTAAGATTAGTGTACATGAAAGAGATATTGAATTACCTGATAGAGAAGTATATAGTGATTTAGAAGTTGAGACTAAATAAGGAAAATAGAGTAGAACCAAGAATTTCAAAGTATATCAAAAGACAACACCCCAATGCATAAATTATTGGAGATAAAAATGAAAGACCAATGTCAAGGAAGGGGTTGAGAAATGATGCATGTTTTCTTAGCATGCATTAACCTAAGTTAGTGAAATATTCCTTAGAGGATGTGGACTATAGTAATACCATGAAATACAAGTTTGAACAGATTGAAAAGAATAAGACATCTAGGCTCTAGTTCCTAGACTAGAAGATAGAAATGTGATTGGTACCAAGTGGGTATATAGAAACAAGTTAGATGAAAATGGTGAAATCACAAGGAATAAGGTAAGATTATTTTGCAAGGGGTATGCACAAGAAGAATGGATAGACTATGGAGATGTGTTCACTCCTATTGCAAGATTGGAAGGAGTAAGAACTCTAGATGCTTACTCTGCATACAAAGGTTTCAAAATTTATCAAATTGATGTTAAATTTGTATTTCTAAATGGCATATTGTAAGAAAATGTTTATATAAAAAAGCCAAAAGGATTTGTTAATGTTAACAACAAAAACATGGTATGTAGACTATATAAAGCTTTATATGGTTTGAACAAAGCAATAAGAGCATGGTATGAAAGACTTCACAATTATCTTGTGAAAATTGGATTTGAGAGGACTGGTGATAATAGAAATCTATAATTTAACATAGAGAAAGGAAAATGTATTTTACTATCTAAATTTTTAGCTGATGATATCATATTTGGAGGTCATGATACTTTATGTAAAGCTTTTGCAAATGAAATGAAGAAATAATTTGAGATGTCTATGTTTGGAGAAATCAAGTTCTTTGTGGGTATGCAATTACATTAGATGAAATATGGTATATACATCACTCAGTCAAAATATGTAAAGGAGATACTAAAAAAATAAATTGACAAAGAATAATGATTTAGCTGAGGTAAATCAAACATTGTACAAGTCTATGATTGGAAAATTGCAATATTTAGTTCATAGTAAACTTGTTATTGTATTATTTGTTGAGACAGTTGCAAGATTTTCTACTAATCCTAGGGAGAATAACTTGATGGTTTTTAAAAGAGTAATGAGATATTTGAAAGGAAGAGAAGACTACGGTCTATACTACAAGAAAAATGAGAAATTTGAGTTGAGGACCTACACTAATGTTGATTGGGCTGGAAATATTGACCACAAAAAGAGCACTAGTGGAGGAGAATTTTTCCTAGGAAAAGGGCTAGTTACATGGACTAATAAGAAAAAAAACTACATATCTCAATCTACTACTGAAGTTGAATATGTTGTTGCTATAGTACATTGTACAAATATTGTATGGATCAAACAACTACTCAAAGGTATGAAGGAGGAAATCATTGAACTTGCGATAATATAGGTGTTATAAATATATCAAACAATCTTGTGATGCATACAAAGACTAAGCACATTGGAATCAAGTATCATTACTTGAAAGAGTTAGTTCAAGAAAAAGAGGTGAAGATAGAATATGTGAATACAAAAGAGAAAATAGTTGATATCTTCAAAAAAGCATTACCTAAGGATTCTCATGAGTATCTAAGAGGTAAACTAGGGGTGATTCCCATATCCAAAGCTATTTAAGAAGTATGAAAAGTGCCCTGCATCAACTAAGATGTTTAACATATGTTACACATTGATGTTATGAATCTTACTTTAGGAGCTTCCTAAAGTAATCAAAGATTTGGATTTAAAGAATAGTCACAAGCTAGGTGACAAAGGGAGAAACTAAACATGTTCATATCTACATAATAAATTACAAGTCTTTGGCATTGTTGTCAAAGAGGGAGATATAGTGAATATAAAAATATAGAAAGAGAGAAGTATAGAAAGAAATATCTACTTAGATAGAGATAGTGTACCTAATGGTTACTATAGAGAGAGAAATTATTGCATCTACCTAGTATTGAGGGAGATATAAGAAGTTGAACAAAGATAAAGTGATTAAGATGGAGTCATAAGGATGAGTTGATTATCTATTGATCAAAGAAAAATTTTGTAACCAATACAGAACATGAATTTTTCTAATAGAGGGAGAGATTTCAATACAAGAAATTATTTTCTTTTTGGTATTACTGTTGATTGTATTGGTTGTACTAGTTTTTCATCAATGCCAAAGAGGGATATTGTTCAAAATAGGTTGATACAAGTATTAAAATGTGTTTCAATCATTTTTTTGTCACTAATGTCAAATATGTTGTAATACAACTACTTAGTTGATTTTTAGTACTATCATTTGTTTCATTGATGAAGATGATTTGACCAAATGAGATAACAAAAGAACCTAGTGAAAAGGTTGAGTTATGATATGTAAAAAGGAGTGCAAAGATCATTTAAGATAGTGATGATATAGTGCATTGATTATTTACTTAAGGTTGTAAAGGTTGGATACAATGACAAAGTCTTGAAGAACAAGTAAGAAGAATTGAGTTTTCCAGGCTTGATCGAGTGGATAGTAGATGCCAAGAAAACTTAGTGCAAGCCAAGAAGAAAATTACTTAGAGTCGAGCAAAGTCAAATTTTATTGTATTCCAATTGATATAGTGTAAGCTGAGTAAAGTTTAGTTAATGTTGAGCACTAGTAAACTTTAGTGTTTTCTAAGTGATCTAGTCGATTACAAGTGGAAGAATGGTATGTAATCTAAGTGTTAGAATATTAATGCTAAGTGCCAATATTCATGTTAAATTGTTGATTTCACAAATTTGAGCTTACTTTTATTTTTTTGAATTTTGTGAAGCATGTGGAAGATAACTATGATGAATTGGTGGCACAAAATTCATGATAAATAATTTTGAGGTGAATTCAAAGAGGATTGAAGGAGAAGTTTCTAGAAGAGATTAAAATAGAAAGATGGGTAGATTCATTAAATCCTACCTAATCCTAGCTAAACCCAAAATAGACAATAGCATATGAACAACAAAATATCTTAATTTTCTATTTATAGAGATAGCTAGTTAGAAGCAAGGTTGATCAATGTTGGAGAACCTAAGTTAGACAAGAGGTCTAAGGTATTGCTTCATATACTAACTGAATAGAAGAGAATGCTATTGGCAAGAAAAGCTAGAAGGCTTAAGGGTATGAATTTTTGAAGGGTGAACAAGCTCTCAAAGTTGAAGTGTGTGAAAGCCAATAAGATTGGAGAACTAAAATAGAGATCTTTAATCTACAAGTGAGTTGTAAGTTGTTATCAGATTAAGCCTTATTGTTACTTTCTAATAATTGTACCAGTCTAAGGTAAATCCTTTGGATTAATGTTGACCTAACAGTCATTTGTAAATCCTTTAAATTGGTGACATTCCAAATGAGTGATCTAAAGTCCTCTAACAAGGCTCACTCCTAATAAGTTGATTGAAATCCTCTAACTAGGTCACATTTAATAATGTGCATTGTAACCTTTAATAGGATTGGCCTTTTACAAGGCATCACTTTAGAAGAGCGAGAATGAGTAGCATGTTATTGATGGTTTTTCCCAAATTGGGTTTTCATGTTAAATCACTGTGTCAAATATGTTATTGAATCTATTATGTTTCATGCTTACATTTCTACAAAGACAATTTGACACTAACCTACAAGTTTAAGTGATTGTATGATCTAATGGATGCATGCATGTTGAATATGTTTTATGGATATGGGTTTACTAAGATATGGAAATTTTTATTTATACATCTAGACCTTGGATAATTGATGCGCCCCCCCCCCCCCCCCCCCCCCCCCCCCTCGCCCTCATTTATTCTAAATAATTCAACAACTATATATTCTCTCCCTCTTTGACAACAATGCCACAAATACTTCCATAGATAATTCATCATCTTTAGTTAACTTTGTTGCATACATCTTCAACATGTAGATATCTCTTGGTTAGTTCCTTGAACCAGGTTCTATTGTGGTGTCCACAACACATGCCCCATTCCTCACTAGGAATGGGGACCCCCTACTTTTTTTCGACTCTTTGGCTCACAATGCGAGAGTTGAGAGAAGAAAATTTGGTTAAAATTTAGAATTTTAGAGTCAAAAAGTTGAAAAGAAAAGAAAAATTAAAAATTGAAAAAATACAAAAAAAATAGAAAATCAAAAAATCACAAAAACATTGAGAAAATTGAAATGCAAATTTCAAAAAAAAAAAGTGCGCCAAGCTCTTGTGCACACATGCATCATCTTGCTCGATGTGCGAAGGAGGGAGTGGTTATAAAACCCTTGCTCCCCTCCTCTTTCCCCCATTTCTTTTCCAAGTCTTCAAGAGGAGCATGGTGAGCACCCCTCCCCCCCCCCCCCCCCCCCACTTTTTCATGTTCTTTGCAAGCCACAACTCGGGGCTGGGTGTCGTGCGCCTTGGCACCATGGGCCAAGAACTGCACACCCTGGCACCACGTGCCTTAGCACTATGAGCCAAGCATTGCATGCTCGGGTGTCACATGCCTTAGCATTGCTCACCTTGGCACTGTGGGCCTCGGCGTCATGTGCCTTCGACACCGCATGCCCATAGATTTCAATTTGCATTTTAAAAAAATAAAAAATTAAAAGTATAATATGTTTAAAAATAAATAAAAATAGAAATATATATAATTTTAAAAAAAAAAATTTAAAAAAGAGATAATAATAAAAATAAATATATGTCCAAAGGGGACTTTTTTTTAATGTTTATTTATTTTTGTTTTATGCTATTTATGACTAATAAATGTTTTTCTCACAATGTGTAGGTAACGTAACCAAATGGTGTCCACGTTCGGAGCAACACCAAACCCCTAGTCTTCAAGTTCCGAGGCATACCTTCAAAGTCATGATTCCACTATGATTACACTAAAATTCAAGATACCAACCTCAAACACAAAGATTTAGGGGATTTCCTAAGAATTTGCAACAAGCCAATGGAGACTTAGGCTTGGTACCTACATTGATCTATTCCAGATTAGTCAATGCAGTGTCACATCCCATGTTAGTGCAATCAACTAAACTAATCATGGCTTTGTCACAACACTTTGTACCTAATGAGAGGGTGGTCAAGAGCATTGCAAGGGAAATGGTATTGGATTTGTGACCTGATAACATTGAGAAGGGCTTCTACCTACCAAAAGTAGACCAGTTCATCTGAATTTCCTATGAAACGGCTGAGAGATGGTATAGGGAGCATCAACATGAGGCCATTGACATTATACAATTCTTATACCTCATTGAGAAGCCTCCTCAAGGAAAGATAACCAAAAAAGTGGATATGACTCAAGGATACATGAAGGATGACATCAGATACTCTATCATTCTCCTAAGTAGAGTCATGGGCCTACCTGCAATGGGTCATCTCACTACATTCATGGTCAACTTTATTGAGACCATCAGACATGCAAGGATACCACTAGATTGGGCCACCACACTAAGTGAAAAATTTTGTGAGAAACTTAGGATGGTGAAGGACAATAATTTTTATATAACTTCTTATATGGTGTACCTACTAGTAGTGAAGGCAACAAACTATCCTAGTTTTTACAAGAAAGTTAGTATGTAGGACCCAAATGCCTGGCCATACATAGTCTACCTTCAGTTGGTGAAGAAGTAGCTCTCAATGTGGAGCAAGGAGTATAGAATCATGAATGATTCATTTATCTTTGTGATCATTTGATTCATTGAGGGAGACTATGGGAAGAGGTTATCTGATGAAGCCAAAGCACAAATCATAGCTCTTGGAGCCTACTTCATCTAGTTCAAGACATTCATGTATCTTCAGTTGGGTGGTGCATCTATCAATCCTAAGAAGCTTTTAAGATACCCAAGTGACAATTTGGTACTATGGGAGATCTCTAGGAAAATTGAGTCAACCTATGAGAAGATAAAAAGGCAATGAAGACCCTACTTGGAATGGTCATTGGTCATAGTAGCATATCAAGTGAAGTAGAAATAGGATATTCTGAACTTCGAGTGGGAATGGGAGAACTATCCTCTTGAAGAATACAACTCTCCTCAGGCATACTTTGATAATGTTGAAAAAGTGGAAAGCCTGGCAGGGAAGGACTTCCATCATGAGGATGTCATTAAAGATCATTGGATGAATGCCACAAATGACTACAATGTCTGCGTCAGGGACTATTGTAGGATGACTTTATATCTAGTAGAAAAGGCTCTCCATTTGAATATCCTTGATGAGATAAGGCTAAAAGACTCTAAAGAATTATTGGATCCCCTGTTCAATGCAAATAAAGTTAGTGAAAGACCCATTCTGAATGTAGAGGTTGACAGAGAGGAAGGAGATGACATCAATCATCGAGTCAGAAATGTCATTAGAATGACAAAGGATTGGATAAAGAAACCTTTTCCACCTGATCCAATTCCTATTACTATAATCTTCCATGCACATGTTCGCCTATAAAGGGGTAAAGAAAGGAAATTCACAGTTCCTATCTTTCTACTCTAGTCTCCTATTAGGCTAGAGATAGTCTACCAACTTGATCATCCAATTGGATATTATCACCCTCCAGAAAGGAAGGGAAAGAGGAAGAGAACCTCTCCTTAGAGGATTCAGACAAAGCAAGTTGCACAACATGTGTTTCCTAAGCAGTAGGAATAGAGCTCACAAGAGTCCCAAGGTATTGGAGCTACTCAAATCTAGGATGAACCTCAATTTCCTCCTGTTGTGCCAAGCAAACCAAAAGAGGGAGAGATTTCAGAAGACTCCATTCCTCCTATAAAAGAAGAGCCCCTTTCTCCTTCCATCTCCAAGAAACATAAGAGGATCAAGGTTAAGATGAAGAAAAGGAAAAAGATCAATAGAAGATTAGTACCTAATCCATGTATTCCTAAAACTATTTTGGAGGAGGAAGAAGATGAGGAAGAAAAAGAATCAAAAGATGAGGAGGAATAGGTATCCCTATAAATAATAACTCAGTTAGAAAAAGCTTCAAAGTTAGAAAGAAGAAAGAGTGCCACGAGTACCCTACCGTCCACCCAAGTGGAACCATTAGAACTCTCTTCCTTAGAAGATTAAGTGCAGTAGTGGGTGAATGAGCAGAGGGAAGGAGGTGAGGATGTTTTCTCCATGACATTTTTGATTTCATGCCTATGGGTACAAAAATGGTTTGGAGATAAGAATAGAGACACCCCTACAAGTGAACTCCAATAGGAAGACTAGATGCAGATGCCACTAGATACATAGGGTCCTCATCTTACTCCTCCATCTCCACCATAGATTACAATGGTAGATAAGGGTTCAGTAACTCCCCCACCTCTAAGTTTAGAAGAGGAACAATTTCAAAAGGAATCATCACCACAAGAATAACTAGAGCCAAGGGCTACTAATGAATCATTGAAGGAGGGATAGATGGTAGAATATGCATAATAGACTTCCCAAGATGTTGAGGAGTAAGCTATAGGATCTATAGAGACTAAAGTTATACTCACAATAGGAGATGACTCCAAGCAAGAGTGATAAAGGGAAGGAGCTAGTTGAACACACCCTTTCGTCATCAAGAGCCAAGGTTGTAGAGAAACACATCCCAAGATGGTTCTAAAAGGAGATAATGAGTAGTGCTAAGCCTCAATTCCATGCTTTAGAGGATGACATTTGTGATATTGCAGAGATCTTGAACAAATCCGAGTCTCCATTACATGATGCAATGACATTCATGTTTGTCACTACCACATGAAACTAGGATTTATTTGCACAAGTGGCTCTCCCTCCTAAAGGTATAGAAGCAGAAGCTATTAGTCTAGAGGATTATGAAGTGAAGGATGTTATATTGGGAAAACCTACATGGGTTTCAACCCAATAGATGATGACTATGGGAGTCAAAGAGGTTCTAAGGCACATGGAATAAGATGAGATTGAACTCCGAAGGCAAGTTGAGATCCTAATGTAATATCTAGCTGAAGTTGTTGGTCCTCTTGATCCTAAGTTCCCTAAGTAGATGCTAAATACCATTCTTAGAGAAGATGAAGGTGTACAGCTCAATCCATTTTTGAAAATTTTTTAGGATTGGTGAGAAAGCCTTGAGGATAGAGGTTTCACAATAATCATAGGGAGTTTGAAGTTGTTGCATGCTACACAAGAGAACATGAATAAGATTGTAGCAATTTTGAGGTAGGACTTCAATATCATGGATGAGGTATGAGCATGGAGCAAGGATTTATAAACTCTACAAGCCATAAAAGAGAAAAGGTACTACACTTTGATCGATGTATATACTGGAGAAGGGCTATACATGATTGATGATTGGATATTGAAGATAGCGAAAGCCAATAAAGTGATGGAAACATTACACGAAGAAATCCATTGGCTCAAGGACCAAGCCCGAGAGAGAATTTTGGAAGTAGAAAAGTTGTATAGTGATGCATGCTTGGAAATTTTTGAAGATGAAGAATGAGAGAAGCTATTTTCAATTGAGGTAGTAGTAGAGAATTTAAAGAATACATTAGAGGAAGCATCTAGTGATGAAGACAAGCCTTCGGCATAGAGAAAGCACTATGAGAGTTGGACACAAAACTTAGAGACTTTGCAAAGACTCAAATTGAGGTGGAAACTATAGATAGAAGATGAAGAATAAATATGAGGCTTTAGATCATCTAGATGTAGCTAAAATTATTGAAATTGTAGAGAAATTCAAGGGAAAACATCCAAACATAGTTTTGAGATGAAGAAGAACAAAACCTAGATGCCAAAATTTTAATTTTGACCCTTAATAAAATTTTGAGATTTTGACCCAGTTGAGGTCTATAGGTCCATAGCTCTGTAGGTCCATAGCTCTACATTTTCATGCAGGTCCATAGGTACATAGGTTTGTAGCTCTGCAATTCAGAAGTGCACTAATAGTTAACTACCAGTTCCAAAAATAGCACCTTCCATGCATCAGGAATGCATTCTAATGGTAGTTTAACTTTGAGACACACCTAGTAAAGGACCAGCTTCTATTTCTGGCCCCTCCATGCATTTTCACTTCAACTAATAGCTTCGTCCTACTTTATCTCTCATGTTTTCTTTTTTTTTTGACATGTAAAGGGCTCTTGCATCCAATCAATGAATAAAATATGGATGGAGTCCCTCTAAGCACTAGATTAATGGTTAGTTTGTATATATTTAGTTTATTTTAATGTTTTTAAAGTATTTTATTGCATGAATATATCTCTCACTCTCAACACAAATTGAGGAGATGATTTCTTATAAATATCCCATTGTAAAATGTAACAAGGGCCATTGTTATTATACAATAAAATTATGCTTTTGGTGCTCGCATTTGGAGTGTAGTGATTCTTGCTTGAATGTGTCATATTTTTGTGGATTTTATTCATGATATTGTGATTGAACCAAAGGTTTATTGCATTGTTTCTGGTTGTGCGATCTTTTAGTTTTGGTGTTTGCTACAGATTTACAAATTTCACTGACGTAACGAGCTTGAGAAGAGATCATCAAATTGTGCCTACAAAGCTTTTTCTCTCACATGAGTGCACTTTCTATGGCCTTGCAATTTTATCAAAGGTGAAATGTTGTATGATTGTTAAAGTTTCTCCCCGATGATTACATCAATGGATTCTAGGAAGCATTGCTCCTATTTTCATTGGTTTCCTACTAATTTCTTCAAAATTTTAACTCACAGCATGTTGCTTTCTGTAGCTTATGTCTATTTAAGATTTTAATTTCATGTTATTTTTTTCAATTTTGTTATTTTCTTTGCTAACCCCTTGTTAGAATAAGAACTCATTTTAGTTGCACTGTTAGATTGCATTCATTGAAAAAAATAGAAAACAGAAAAATATTGTTCTTTTGTGTGTTGTTTTTAGATAGAAAATATATTTACTTCATTCCAAGATCATAATAGAACCAGAAAAGGCCTCCTCATGAATAATCACATTTATCTTCAACTAAGCGAATTTTGGTACATCGCAAGACAAATACTTAACCTTGGAGTTGATCCCAAAAAGATTAGCTTTTCAAGAGAGGAGTTGCACAATGGATTCGTGCCATTGACCTCATGTAAAATGACCACCCAATAGGTTTTTCTTCTGTCATCTGGCTTATGACATATTCACATCTTGTGCTTCTCTATTCACAACTTTGGATAGGTCTTAAAGTGTGACCTTTTTCATTAACTTGTAAGATATTTTGAACCACACATTTGATGCAAAGCTCCATCTTAGCTAAAGTAGCCTCAGTTAGGGGAATCACCCCTAATTTACATCTTAGATATTCATGTGCATCTTTAGATAAGGCTTTTGTATATATATTAGTTATATGTTCCTTTATATTCACATAGTCTAATCCCACTTCTTTTTTTTGTACCAACTCTCTCAAGTAATGATACTTGATAGAAATATGCTTGGTCTTAGTTTGTATCACAATTTTGTAAGATATGTATATAGAACTTGTGTTATTAGAGAATATAAGAATCATTTCAGTGATCTCTTCCTTCATTCCTTTTAACAATTCCTTGATCAACAGTATGTTAGAACAATTAAATACTAGAACTACATATTCATCTTCTATTGTAGATTGGGAGATGTGTTTATGTTTCTTTCTTTGTCCATTAAACTATTCTATTTCCTAGAAATAAATCTCCATCACTTGTACTCTTTCTATCATCATTATTTCTAGCCCAATTTGCATCATTATAGACTTTTAGTTCAAACTTGTCATTCTTCCTATAATACAATCCATAATCTCTAGTTTCTTTCAGATATCTCAGTATTCTTTTCATAGCCACCATGTGATTCTCTTTAGGATTTGAAAAAAATATTACAACAATCCCAACTTCTAGTGCAATATTTGGTCTTCTATTAACAACATATTACAACTGTCCAATCATTGATCTACATAAGGTTTGGTTCACATCAATAGAATCATCATTCTATGAAAATTTATGTCTAGTAGCCATGGATGTTCCAACTTCTCTTGTGTCATCCATTCCAAAAAAAATTAGTCTCTCCTTGATATACTTTGATTGAGTAATGTAGATACCTTTCTTCATTTCATACACTTGAAAACTAACAAAAAATTTGATCTCTCCAAACATAGACATCCCAAATTCTTGCCTCATTTGATCTGCAAATGACTTAAACAATGCTCCAAATATGATATCATCAACAAATATCTTAGCTAACAATATCCCCTTTTTAGATTTATTATTCAAGTATAGATTCCTATTATCATTACTCCTTACAAAAAAAATCTTCACCAAATTGTTAGAAATGTTTAGACTAACTAGTGGGGGGGGAGGAGGGTAGGGTGAACTAATTACTCAAGGTTTGTATGTACCACTTTGATAATTAAACATTAAACACATCACTATTCAAATTATCATGTTATTTCTTAGTCACTATTATAAAAATGTTATAAACTTAACCTCCATTTCATAATGAAAACATCATCACATGTAAAACATTCATAAGACATTCATCATAGTTTGACACTAGGATTTTACATGGAAACCCAATTTGGGAAAAACCACTGGCAACATCTCACTCTTTTTCACTCTTTTGAAGTGAGTTCTATTAGGATCCAACCCTATTAAAGGTTACAATACATACTATTAAATATAACCTAGTTAGATGATTTAATCAGCCTCTTAGAAGTGGCCTTCTAAGAGGACTTTTGTCATTCCATTTAGAATGTCACCTAGTTAAAGGATTTACATAGACTATTAAGTCTTTGAATGACTATTTGGTCAACCTCTATTAAAAGGATTTCAATAAAAAAATATTTACAATGATAATAAAGAAAATAGTAGGTTTCAATCTGTGTGATTACAAATCACTTCTTCTGGTTTAGATCTTAGTTTGGTCCTTATGCTAGTTCACTAATAAGTCTTTCATTATCTATAATATTGATCTTCTTGGACACCCTTCAAGAAATTAGTCTACTCTTCTCATCAACACTTAAGCCTTCTTCTCAAATTCACTTATCAATAATATTATCACATCTGCAAACTCTCTTTTAGCTTCACATCCACTCACTTGTTTGTTTCTGATCAACCTTACTCTATATTACTTCCTTCACAAAAAAACCTGCACACACACTAGTTGGGGCTAGAACAGTCACCATTTTTTTTGTTATTTATCACATTAAATAGGAAATCTAGGATTTACCATTTTCTACATCCATCATAGATCTAAGGTTTTACGATTAGATTCAACTCGATTGAATATATCTACTCATCTTCTTGATCATCCTCTAAAAACTTCTCTAGAATCTGTCTGTTAGGTCTTTATCTAATAACCTCCTTGAGTTTAACGATCTAACTCATCATTCTTAACTTCAACACATTTTTCATCTCCCAATAAATCAACTAATTTGGCTTGATCTTATGATTTATTTGAATTTGATCTTTTACTATCACTTCACAATCACTAAATTTTGACACTCATTCAATACTGAAATACTCAGTAAGTGTTTAAGCTTTATGGCTCAATATCAACTAACTTACTTGGTCAATGCTAATGCTTGGTCAACACTATATTTTCTTGGCACTAACTATGGATTGGTTGACACTAGCATTACTTGGCACTCCTTAGTATTTTACTCTTTTGCCTAGCTTGGGATAGCTTTCTTGACATAAACAATTACTTTTCTTTATTAAAGTCTAGCTAATCAAATGTCCAATATAACTCATTTTCATAGCTTCAATCTTTCCTCTAGGTGATATAGATATGAGTAACTCTCAAATCCTCTTCATCAATCAAATAGATATGGAATTCATATTAGGTAGCAGTATGTCTCATCCATAGATTTCACATCAATGACAAAGTGACAATTTTTTTAATTGTATGTTTCCAAAAATATGTATGCAATCTTTAATACCATGCTTTAGTCTCTTTTTCCAATCCATACAAATATTTTTGCAACTTACGTACCATAGAACTTTTTTTTGGGTCAGCGAATCCTTCAAGTTGTTCAATGTAGACTTCTTCTTCTAGAATTCGATTCATAAATGTAAACTTGACATACATCTAGTATACTTTGAGTCCTTTGTAATCAAAATATGCAAGAAGAGTTCTCACTCCTTCAAGTCTTGCAATAGGGGAAAATGTTTTTGATGTAGGATTATCTTGGGTGTAAGAGCAATCTTGCATCACCCAAAAATATTTTATTTTCAGTCTTTTTTATTTTAATAAGGACTAGTAGACAAGGTGGTTACTATTTATAGGAACTTGCTATTTTTAGTAATTTTTTCATATGAGCTCAGAATATTCTCATTTTCTACAAGAAGGTTCATTTTATAGTTGTAAGCCTACAATAAAAATCCCATTCCTGAAGCATAAGTATGGGAAAAGTTATTATAGATTTTTGGTGAAAATTTTTGTAGAAAAATCTTTAGGCTCGCCATTGGAGGTCTTAGATTGCCCAGATGAGGTCTAAAAACTTAATAGAAGGGTGCTTGTGAGGTTCCAAGCCTATAGATAAGAAGCGAGCATTTCCAAAAAGTGGTTATAATAGCCAATTGGAGCAACAATTTGTGAGTTATGGCCTTTCAAAGTTGGGCTACCAAAAATATATAAAATAATTGTCAAAGATGTATTTGACCGACTCTTTATGTATTATTAGGGTCTGTTGGCCCTAGGTAATAAGTTTCAATGTCTAGAACCTTCCTGGGTGACATAAAAATTGCCTATTTAAGAGAGGTCCAAATGTTGTCTAGAACAACTTGGGGTGGTAGTTCATAGCTTAGTCTTGTAGATTACTATAATAAAGGCACTCATGTGGGTTAGCATATTGTACTTATGAATTTTGTAATTCTACATTTGTAGTACAAATAAAAGTCCATATTTTGTTCTCACATTTTCTATTCTTTCTTTATTTTGATTATGAGTTTATCGTATTAAGGGGAGAACCCTTCATCAAGTGGTATCAAAGCCTAGTATTCTTGAGTGTGTGGATAGATCACTAATTGTGAGGAAGTTCAACTAGGAATGTGGTTTAGGTTGAGCATGTAGACAGATCACCAACTGAGAGGTAGTTCGCACTAGGTTTTTAGTGTTAGCACAAAAATACCTCCACAAAGAGAGCATGGAAGAAGAGCTATAGGTGTAACACTTGAGGGTTTTAGAGCCCTCTAGAGAAAAATGCAAGCATTGAAAGAACAAATGAATAAAGGAATAAATCTTCCCATAAGAGATGAAAGTGAGGATGAGGATAAAGTAGAAGAAAATTATGAAGTAGAGGTAGTTCTTAACCCAAAGGAAGAGAGGATTTTTAGGGTCATCTCCAAGATTAGTAAAAGACCTAAGTTTGAGGTTCTCACATTTTTGGTAAATTTTAACCTAGAGGAGCTAATCAATTGGATCAATAATCTAGAGAAGTACTTTGAGTATGAAGATATTGAAGATCTTGATAAGGTCAAGTTTACAAAGGAAAAACTAAAGGGACATGCAAAGATCTAGTGGCAGGAGGTTTAGTTGGAGAGAAATAAAAGAAATGACAAATACACCAAAAGAGAATGGATGATATCTAAACTAAAGTGATAATTCATTCCCATGGATTATGAGCTTGATCTGTTAAAGAAAATGCAAGGGCTAAAGCAAGTGAGAAAATTTGTTCAAGAGGATACTAAATAGTTCTACTAAGTTCTCATTAGAATCGGCCATGTAGAAGATGATAAGGAGAAATTGGCTCATTATCTTAATGGGTTAAGGCCAAGTATTTAGGATGAGTTGAGTTTAATTCAAATAAATAGTATAGAGGAGGTATATCAATTTTCCCTAAGAGTTCTAGAGAAATTGAGCAAGAATTTTGACAACAAGAATAGTGGAAGAGGTCACGGTGGAAGATCTAGCAAATGAGCTTATAGAGGCCATAATAATTATTAGAAGAATAAGGGTGAGGCTAGAAGTAGCAATCAAAACCAAAGGGGAAACAATTCCAATCATTTTCATGATTATAATAATAGAGATCAGAGAGGAAGAGGTAGAGGACAAGGATCTAGAAGAGGAGGCTTCTATGGGAAATGTTTTCATTTTGGAGAACAAGGGCATAGAGCATTTGAATGTATCTAGTGCCAAGGAAAGATAGATCAAAAAATAGAAGGCCAAGCCAAAGTTGCACATGTTTATGAAGATGCTAGATCCTCACATTCTAAAGATGTTGAAAGAGAAGAAGTCCTAATTAATATAATATTCCTACTAAGTGGTGAAAATGAACTTGATCAAAGAAGGAGCTTGTTTCACACAAGGTAAAAATGTGAATATAAGTATTGTGATGTGATCATTGATGGTGGAAGTACTAACAATCCAATGTCAAAATTGATGGTCACCAAGTTAAATCTCAAGAGGTAGAAACACCCACATCTATATTTTATTTCTTGGGTACAAGATGACCACAAGGTTATGGTCAATGAGTAGTGCTTAGTTAAGTTTATGTCATGTCCCCTTTTCAAATAATTAAAATAATAATCTTTGCTAAGGCAGGGAAGCCCAAAAAGGTGAAGTTTCAGAAAAAGGGGCTAAACTTTGGAAACCAATGGACTAATAAATAAAAAATTATTATTAAAATATGTTTTATTAACCCCTCTTGGATGTGAGTTATGGTTATGCCCTCTTTTAAGGGATTTGAAGGCATTTTGGTCTCATTCCAGAACTTGATTTTTGCTCATTGCTTTGTTGTTCTTCAAAGGTTGCCAAACTTGTGGAGAAGAAGACCAAAGGATGGGAGTTTTCAGGTTTTTATGAAGGCTAAGGATGGGATTTTAAAGCCATTCCATGTGAAAGCTCATGTAGAGTTTGCCCTTGTGTTGAATAGTGCACATTTGTGGGTTTACGGGTGTGTTTTTTTGTAAGAGTTTGGTGTTTCCGGTTGAGTATTTCATATCAGTTTGGTTTTCTGCTATATTTAATACATTTAGATGTTAAAATAGATATGAATACATTTAATCTTTCATGGTTAAACTTTTGTGATATTTTATTAGTGTTTTGTGGTGTTTTCGAGCTATTTTGTGTTATTTTCGGAAGCCCAATGAGCATTGTTTTTGTCCTCCGTTTGGGAGCTATTGTGTAAATGTTATACAGATATGAAAATGTCATTTTGTTGGCTGTTATGATGCTGAAATTTATTTTAAAATATCCACTTTCAGATTTATTAATAATATGTGAAGCTATGAATTTTTTGGCACTATTTCGGGCATACCCGATTTGGGGTTTATTGAGAAATTGGTAGATCTTTGAAATATTGGTTGTTTGATTTTAAAGATCTGATTAGAGGCTTGAAATATCATATAAAATCAGAGAAAGGGACATTTTAGTTTGGGATTGGAAGCTACCAGGATGAGGTACTTTCTGATATCATACCTATGGACATATGTCATATGTTGTTGGGTAGGCCATGGTAGTTTGATAGGCATGTTGTACACAATGGGTGAGAAAATACCTACACTTTGACATGGAGTGAAGCATAAGTTGGAGCCATTGAAGGAGAAAGAAGAAAATGTATGTAGTGTTGTCAGAATATTTTTTGTTTATGGAAAAGAGTTTCTCAAAGGTATGAAGCATGAGCATATGTGTTTTTCTATAATTCTAAAAGATAGTAAAGAAGAAGTAGAGTAGGTACCTACAAAAGTTTTTGATATGCTGGAAGAATTTTCTAATAGTGTATTAGATAAAATACCTAATGGATTAGCCCCAATGAGGAAGATTAGTCACAAGATGGATTTGGTTCTAGGAGCTAGTTTTCTAAACAAGGTTGTACATAGAATGACACAAGTAGAAAGTGAAGAGTTGAACAGACAAGTTCATGAGTTTTTGTAGAAGGGGTTGATTTGAGAGAGTCTAATTCCATGTTTTGTACCAAAAATATTAGCACCAAAGAAGAATGGAGAATGGAGGATGTACACAAATTCTTGTCCTATCAACAAGAACACAATCAAGTATAGATTTCATTTGCCAAGGATGGATGATATTTTGGACTATTTGAGTGTAGCTAAGTATTTCAAAAAGATAGATATGAAGAGAGTGTACCATCATATTTATATCACACAAGGTGATGAGTGGAAGACTAATTTCAAGACAAAAGAAGGACTGTATGAGTGGTTATTCATGCCTTTTAGGCTAAGCAATGCACTGAGCACTTTCATGCAGCTCATAAATGAGGTATTAAAGGAGTTTCTAGGAAAGTTTTTCATTGTTTATGTAGATGATATTTTCATCTTTAGTAAGAAATTGGAGGAGCATTTGATCCATATTTGTAAGGTGTTTGATAAGTTGAGGGAAGAAAAGTTGCTAATAAACCTAAAGAAGTGCAATTTTTTAAAGGAGTTGGTGTATCCGGGACTTATATTTTCAAAAAAAGGTCTAAAAATGGACCTAGAGAAAGTGAAGGCAATCCTTGAATGACTTACTCCAAGGAGTCTGAAAAAGTTAAGATCTTTTCATGGAGTAGCTAGTTTTTATAGAAAGTTCATAAGAGGTTTTAGCGATGTTTGTGGACCCTTGACTGAAATAATAAGAGGGGATAGGAAATAATTTAAGTGGACTATAGGCACAGATAAGAGTTTTAATTTATTGAAATAGATTGTTATTGAGTAGCTTGTTTTAGCACTTCCTGATCTTAATATTGTGTTTCAAGTAGACTGTGATGCTAGTTGTAGTGCAATATGAGTTGTTATGAGCCAAGAAGGTAGACTTGTTGCTTATTTTAGTGAGAAAATGAATGATACAGAAAACAAAATTATGTTTATGATCAAGAATTTTATGCTATAGTTCAAGCATTGAAGAAGTGGAGACACTATCTTCTCCCTAAGGAATTTTCTTGTATATTGATCATCGAACTTTGCAATATTTAAATAGTCAAGGAAAATTGAGTCAAACGCATTTGAAGTGGGTCAATTTTTTGGAGAGCTATACATTTTTTTGAAACATAGGAGTGGGAAGTCTAATATAGTTGTAGATGCTCTTAGTAGAAGACAACTTTTTTTTGATAGAAATGCAGAAAGAGGTACTTGGATTCAAGGAACTCAATACTTTGTATCCATATGATTCTAATCTTGATGAAGCATGGAAGGCTTGTACAAAACCTATTAAACTTGATAGGACAAAGCCATTGGATTTCATAATCTAGGATAGCATGTTGTTCAAAGGAAGCTAGTTGCACATTCCCAAAAGTTCAATGAGAGATAATCTCATCAAAGAGAAGCATAGATGAGGATTGGCTAGACATTTGGCTGAGATAAAACCATAGCTTTTTTTGTTGATAGTTATTACAAGCCACAGTTTTAGCAAGATGTGAAGAAGTTTGAATAGAGTTACAAAGTATGTCAAATTGCAAAAGGAGTGAAGTAGAATATAGGGTCATTTCAGACATTACCTGTACTAGAGAAGTTGTTGGAAGATACCAACATGGATTTTGTTCTTGGATTACCAAGGATACAATGCAAGAACAATTCTATTTTTGTGTTGGTTGATAGGCTTTCAAAGATGGAACATTTCATTCCTTCCAAGAGGACTAGTGATGATGTTCATGTGGCAGAGTTATTTTTCATGGAAGTGGTGAGACTACATGGTCTGCCAAAGAGTATCATTTCAAATTGAGATACCAAATTTTTTGAGTATTTTTTGCATACATTGTGGAAGAAGTTGAAGATAGATTTGAAGTTTAGTTCATCACATCATCCACAGATTAATAAACAAACAGAAGTTGTAAATCACAGTTTCGAATACTTGTTGAGATGTTTGGTTGGAGACAAGCCAAAAGGATGGGATATGATTTTACCATAAGAGAAATTTTAATATAAAAATTCTATCAACAAGAGTACTAGTAAATCACCATTATAGATTGTATATGGGAGTAGTCCCAGAAATACTTCTGAATTGAGGAAGTTGGATAAAGGAGAGATAAGTAGTGTTGAAGTAGAAGAATTTGTTGAACATTTAAAGAACATTCATATGGAGGTGAGGAGGCACATCATAAACATGAATACATAGTATAAGGAAAAGGTAGATGTGTAAAGGAGGTATAAGAAATTTCAGATTAAAGATGAAGTCATGGTTCATTTGAGAAAGGAGTATTTTCCAGTGGGTGCATATAATAAGCTAAAGATGAAGAAGTTTGGACTATGCAAGATAATGAAAAGACATGATTCTAGAAATGCTTATGAATAGGAGTTGTTTGCTGATTTGAATATTTAACCAATATTTGATATTTTAGATTTGACAAAGTATTATTATGGGGGTGATCGAGTTGAAGTTGCAGAAGTGTAGTGGAGAATTCCAACAACTAGTTTGGCTATAAAGGAGATTGAGGAGATACTAGGTAGTTGTATTGGTCAAAGTACTAGGAACAAAACTTATGAGGAGTATCTGGTCAAATGGAAAGGGAGGCCAGTAGAGGATTTATCATGGCTAGCAATGGAGCAGGTTAACTAACTTGGTTTTCCTCTAAACACCTGAGACATGATTGAGTCACTTCTCAAATTATCCTGGGTGTAAGAGCAATCTTCCATCACCCAAAAATAATTTATTTTTAGTCTTTTCTATTTTAATAAGGACTAGTAGATAAGGTGGTTACTATTTATGGGAACATTCTATTTTTAGTAAGTTTTTCATATGAGCTTAGATTGTTCTCATTTTCTATAGGAAGGTTCATTCTAGAGTTGTAAGCCTACCATAAAAATTGCATTGCTCAAGCATAAGTATCGGAGAAGTTATTGTAGATTTTTGGTGGAAAATTTTGCAGAAAAAATCTTTAAGCTCACCATTGGAGGCCTTAGAGTGCCTGGATGAGGTCCAGAAACTTGACAAAAGGGTAAATGCATGGTTTCGAGCCTATAGATTTGGAATTCGCATTTTTGAAAAGTGGTTATAATAGCCAACCAGAGCAACAATTTGTGAGTTATGGCCTTTCAAAGTTGTACTACCCAAAATATCTAAAATAATTGTCAAAGATATATTTTCTTGAGTCTATATGTATTGTTAGGATCTGTCAGCCTTAGGTATTAAGTTTTAATGTCTAGAACCTTTCTAGGTGACATAAAATTTCCTATTTAAGGAAGGCTCGAATATTGTCTAAAATAGCTCGAGGTGGTAGTTTGTAGCTTAGCCTTTCAAATTAGTGTAATGAAGGTGCCCATGTGAGTTAGCATATTATACTTATGAATTTGTAATTTCTCATTTGCAGTGCAAATAGAAGTCCATATTTTTTTCTTGCATTTGTTGTTATTTCTTTGTTTTTGTTATGAGTTCATGGTTTTAAGGGGAGAACCATTCATCAATTTCTCCTTATCAATACCTTCTTTGTTTATTTTAACTTTACCTTTCTTATTCAACCTTTTGTTGAATAACCACTTTGTTCCAATAACATTCTTGTCTTTTGGTCTAGGTACCATTGACAAGGTTTTGTTCTTCTCTATCTACTCAAATTTGGGCTCAAATTCATATAGTAGGCATGTGTCACTTCTCAGTCTTTTTCTTTTCATAAATCTAGAGTGTTTTTCTTCAATGATTTGATCAGATGTATGATGTATTCTCACATCTTTTCCTAATATACACTCTTTTATTCTTTCCTCTTCTTTAGGTTCATCTTGTATATTTTCTTTGGTTAGATTTTCATGTACTTTTTCTTGTTCTTCTAGTTTTTTAAAAATTATTGGTTGTTGCATAGCATGCTCTACCTGGTGCTTAACATGTAGATCCTGATGCTTGACATCAAGTGTTTGACACCTAGCATGTTGTTGGTGTAACTTGACATGTACTAGATGCTACTATTTCGAATTTTTCTTCTTAGGTTAGCTATTTTTTTTGGCTCACCTTCATCAATTTATGTGAAACTTCACTATTCTTCAAGTTCCTTCTTACATTCAACTTCATTCTTTTTTTCATATTCATAAACTTTCACATTTTCACTTTCCATAACTTTGTTAGTGTTAGAATTCAAACACTTATATGCTTTTCTCTTAGCGAGACAACCTAAGAATATACCTTCATCACTTTTTGCATCAAGTTTTCCATTCATATTATCTTTCAATATAAGCATTTATGTCCAAAAGCTTTGAAATATCTCACATTATGTGCATAAACACACCATAACTCAAAAGGTGTAATACTTGTATCTTTCTTGACTTGTACTCTATTCATGGTGTAAATAATTGTACTTACAACTTCTCTCTAGTACTTAGGTGTAACATTCTCCTCCATCATAAATATCCTAGCATGATCCATGATTGATCTATTCCTCCTTTTAGCTACTCCATTTTATGGAGGGGTCCTAGGTACATATATTTGTCTCTTGATTCCTCTATCATTGCAAAATTGTTGAATTCCTTAGATATAAATTCGCCTCATCTATCAGATCTCAAACACTTCAAGATTTTACCTATATCATTTTCAACTCTATCCAAATACCACTCAAACATTTGAAATGCATCGTATTTTTCGTTAAAAAACATCACATTCATTATTCTAGAGTAGTCATCAAAAAATAGGATAAAGTATTTTTCACCATAGTAGCTTTTCATACCAATGGGTCCACAAATATTAGTATGAACCAACTCTAAAATTACATCAGAAGTGTAGGTCTTTCTCTTGAAACTAGACTTTATCATTTTCCCCAATTGACATTGTTTACATATCACAATATCAAGTTTCTTCAATCTTGGTAACCCTCTTACTTTCTTCATCTTACTAATTCTTACCAAATTATCAAAGTTCACATGACATAACCTCTTATTCCATACCCATATATCACCACATTGTGCGAATAAACATGTGTCATCAAATAGCTCTAGATAGAATAAGTTACCTCTAGTTGGATATCTACTTCTAATTAGTTCACTAGAACTATTATAGATCTTATCCTTCTTGTGCTGAAATTCAACTTTGTAGCTTGAACTATTCAACTATGCAACACTAAAAAATCTATAGATAAGAACTTCAACCAAATAACCATTATCATGTTTTTATCCTATCAAACAATTTTATTGATCCTTTACCTTTCACAAGACATGGTGCATCATTACCAAACATAATACTACCTTCTTTATAATTTTCTAAGGTTTCAAACTTACTTTTATCACCATTCATGTGATGTTTGCAACTACTATCAATTATCCATCTATCACCTTTACTCACATATGAAATAAATACATTTTATCATCTTCATCAGAATCATCTTTCATAGAAATGTAAAAAACTTCTTCATCATTACTATCAGAATCACTATCGTTCTCTTCTTCAACAATGTAATAAGAATCCTTACCTTTTCATTTAAAGTCTTTGTATCCTTTGTTGTGTTTTTTTGTCTCTTCTTTCTTTCGAATTTCTATCTTTCCTCTCATTCTTTTTGTCCTTGTCAGGACATCTTGCAACAATGTGACGAACTTTGATGCATGAAAAAACATATTACAAGGAGTTTAGCTTTGTATTTTCCTTTGCCTCTTGGCAATATCATAGAAATTAACGCCTCAAGATCCTCAAGATCATCATCATAAGATTCACTCTCACTAACTACACACTTTCCTTTATTTATGCAAAAGCAATTGTGACTTGAAATAAAGTTCAATATTAGGGGCACTAAAATTGTCAAAATTTGACCATTCAAAAGAAGCAAGCCCACCAAAAAGACTATCCAAGGTAAGATCATTACCAGGAATATTTTTTTAGTTCTTGTATTGCAAAAAATATAATAGCATCAATAGGATGTAAAATTTCTCAATACCTTGTTGATCATAGTTTCATCACTAATCTTTCCATCAGCTCCTTTGATAGCATTCACAAATTCTTTGGTTCTTCTAACATATTGAGCAATTTTCTCACCTTCTACCATCTTCATGTCATCAAAATTTCCTCTTGATATTTATCATTTGGCTCTTAGTACATTCTTATCTCCACTATGGAGCTTTTCCAACTTTTCCTAGATCTTCTTTAAAATATTGTAGTCCTTTATATCATCAAACTCTAAATAGCTTAGGTTAGATGTAATCTCCAACATTGCATAATTGTGTTCTTGTTTCTCCTTTGTCTATTGTGTTGTCAAAGGTGCACAAGCAGTTACATGTTTATTCTCTAAGTAATATACTGCTAAATCTCCAATTCCAAAAATGTGCACTAGTATAGGAGCACATTCAATTTCAACCATTGCAAGCACATCAAGAGTATCAAAGACAAAGGGTTATGGTAGTAGTTGAATCTAGAATCCAATGTTATAAATAATGTCCAAATTGTAAGGAAAAGGGACATTAGGTGTGTTATAAACATAGTTGTCTACCTTAATCATTTTATGGGAAATTTCTAAGTTAGAAATAGGAAAAATTAGTTTACAAGGTTGACTAATGATTATATTATGATCATAACCTTTCTAGGTTCCTAGGTATAGAGTCTAGGATTAAAGTTTAGAAGATTTTTATAAGATTTGACAACTTTTTCAAAAAGTTGTCAAAGTTGTCAATGTTGCATAATGCAACTTTTGTGCAAAAATACAAGATTTGAATCCCAACATTCACAACCATCTTCGTTGGTTGGTACTTATTAGGAATATTATAAATAATTTTTAGAAACCTTTCTCAACACAAAAGAGAATAATGTAATGTATTTTTCGCATTGAAACCAATAAAAATTTGTTGTTTCCTACAAAATTGTCTAAAACTTCATTTGTACATAATTGTATGGATGCAAGTGAATCTCTAAAGGATTGGAAAATTTGAGTGAATTTCTTATTAGACATTTTCAATTTTTTTGAATTCTTGAAGTTATATTTGATAAGAGAAATCCAATTTTGTGTGCTTGTTGGTCACAGGAAGGCCCTAACTAGGATTTCAAGAGAAAATCTCTCTTTCCTAGAGATTTCACCATAGGGAAAATCTAAGATTTGGTGGAAAGAAAGCGGGAATTATGTACATTAATACTTTTTTGGGTATCAAACTAGGAGACCAAAGGTGTGGGGAGAAAATACTAAACCCTTAGACATGCATTTACATGTGACTATCCAATTTTGGATTTTTGAGGCATAGCTTGGCCCAAGGGTGGAGTAGAAACCTAAATCCTTATATTTAGGTAATTTGAGATATTACTAAAGTGTTCCAATAGATTTGGTTGGAAGATTAATTAAATTTCTAGTACTTTATTTGTAAAAGTAACCTAATTATCTCTATTAGGCGTACGAGAGAATTGTAAGCAACTTGAGTTAGGGGTTGATAAGGGTCCTAACTTGTTGAGGGTTATTGGTTAGTGGATTGAAGAATCTGGAGGTGATTAAGGATTTTTTTGGTGGAGTTCCAAGAATGTTTCCTTCATAAATCCAAGATTTCTCCTTGTAGCCCTATTTGGAGGATTAGGTCTGTAGTTTGATTTTCCAAGGCAAATATTGGGGAGTTTGTGGTTTAAATATTTGATAATTGCATATTACTATGTAAGAGCATATTCCATCCCTAAAACATTTGGTCTAAAGTTTGAGTTTTGTTATACCTTAAGAAAGTGTCCTAGACTTTGAATTAGATCTAGTCTAGAGAGTATGGGTTTTGGGACCATTGTGGAGCCCTAGGTTGTATTGGTGGAAAGTGGCTTGTGGACTTCTAAAGTAAAGTTTTATTGATATGATTTGGGGACTCTACTCCATGCATCTTCATCAAAATTTTCCATGCAGGGGAGCTCTCCTTGTTCAACTTGGGTATCTCCTTTCCATACATATTGATCTTTAGCTTTAACTCCCTTCAAAATTTTCTCTACAGGCACCGATGCTCTAATACCAATTATTAGAATGATTTAGAATAATAGGGGGGAGGATGAATCAATTATCCTTAGGTCTAGATGTACCAATTAAACTTTTCAATTGTTTAAACAACTTAGATCTAATATCTAATCCATTCAATCTCTATAACAACTTATTAGTAACATAAACTTGCAGTCCACTATCACAATAATAACTAACTTGTAGAATGTAAAACATTAAACAATCAAAAATCAAAAATAACATCCACACAAGTAAGACACAAGGATTTAATGTGGAAACCCAATTTTAGAAATATCACTAGTAACATGTCACCAATTTTTCACTCTTCTAAAGTGAACTATGTTTGGAGCCAACCTTGTTAAGGGTTACAGTGCACACTATTAGGTGTGACCCTATTAAATAATTTAATGATCATATTAGGAGTGGCCTTGTTAGAAGAATTAAGAACATTCCATTAGAATGTAACCTTGATTAAAGGATTTACAAATAACTGTTAGGTCAACCTTGATTAAAAGATTTTATTTGATACAATGGTTAGAAAGTAACAACATGTTGATATGAATAAAAAAAACTCACTTTATAAATACATATCACAATTTGGTCCAATAGATGATTCCATTACTAGCCTCTAGTATCATCTCTATCACTCATTCACTTGTAAACCCTCCAATCAATCACTCTTCTCCTAAAGACTTTACCTTTCAACCTTCTACTTCAAGTTCTCCAATCAATAGAATCAACAATTCCTCTTACCTCTTTAGGTTTACTAACCTCTCTAGGTTAATCATTATGCCTCCTTAAATAGGTAGTTTTTGGTCAAATTCATTGAATCCTTTCATCTTTTTGTTTCCTCCTTTTCATTTTAGAAACTTATCTTTGAATCCATGCCTAGAAATGAATTTATTACTAGCACATGAGGAGAAATGTCTAAAGTTGAAGCTTGATTAAGTGAAGGAGATGTAGCATCTTAAACAATCCTCCTTTTACTTCTAGTGTTGTGGGATATAGCATCATGACTGGCATGACAATGATCCTTTGGTTGATGGTTCATGAAGGAAAAATCACCTTGCTATTGTATGTGAGAACTACTAGTAGGTTGACTAACCAGAAATTGTTGTCCTACTACTTGCTCTTGTGTAATCAATGCTAAGTAAGATTCTACCTTTTGATACATATAGTATCCATATGAATAATTATAAGAAGGGTAGAAATCTTGATCTTGAGAAAGATTATTTTGAGAGACTAAGGTCCTATTTGGGTTTGTATTTGCAACAAAGGTATTACAAATAGGTTTGTTATGATTGTAGGGAACTTGACTTTAATTTTGACTTGGGGGCCTACTATGTATGGGACCTTGATACTGAAGTACGGAAGGCTTATTATTTTGAGCTTGTTTCCTTTCTAGGGTCACCACCTTGTTACTCATCTTTTGTATCATTGAGAAGTTATCATCAAGCTTCTTCCCCTAACCCTACAACTTCTTGTCTATATTTTGCATCATATATTTAATTTCATCTATTCCATTTGAAGATGTGGAGGCTACAGGGAAAATAGAAATGGGTCAAACTATAGATGTGGTAGGTATAGGGGCTATAGTAGGTTGATGATTAGGCATATTAGGAAATAAATGCATTGGAGGCCTTGGAGATAACCTCCCTCCTTGTATCAATATATTTTCTACCTTTATGGAAATCTCATTAGCATCTGGTAAAGTATCTCCTCCCATATTTTCACTATGGTAGCTATATCACTATTAAAGGCTCTAAGGTAATATAAGAAAGCATTAATAGGGGAAGGCTTTACTAAAATAGGTATTCAATCCCATGTCTTTTGAAATCTATAATTGAAATTTTTCATATATTCATGGGGTGCTCTCTTGATAGTTGTTAGCTATTCCAAAAGTGATAGGTGATCACTTTTATCTTTAAAGTTCTTACAAAGCCTTGCTTCTAACCCATTCTAATCAGTAATAGAGTTGTGTGTAAAATCCCTATACCATTGTAAGGCTTTTCCCTTTAAAGATGAAGCTAGAGGCCTAACAACAACATCATGCTTTATAATACCACGTATATTACAAACATTTGAGATACCTTGAATATGTTCTATAGGGGAGATGGAAGTTTCACTACTAAAATTAGGTATAATTTTGAGAGATGATATTAGGATATGATGTCTTTGAACCAAAAGGAGAGGACTCCCACCATTAAAATTGGAAAAAGCATGTGCTCTAGGTTGTTCCATATGGAATAGTGACCTATTCAAATGAAAAGATGGAAATCTAGGTTGTGACTTGTCAACAAGAGGAGTGGACAGAGATCTTGTTGTTGTATTTGTTACTACTACACTCCTAATTGGTGATAGAGATAAATTATTTCTCTTTCTTCTAGGGTTTTAGAATGAAAGCTTAGTGTATCAAAAATTATTTCTAGAAGATGCCCTTGTGTGAGCCTTGGGCATGAATCATGACAACCTTGGTCTAAACCCCAGATGTGGAATGTAGTAGAGTCACCAAGTACCTTGAAAGTGAGCCTCTTGAAGGCCTAGAATGATAAGAGTATCACTATCTTCTCGACATGAATTTGAAGTTCTTTTCTTTAAAACTATTGAACCAGTAAACTTAGAATACTTCAATATCAGTCCCACTAGGCATGTCAAAAATTGTTGTCACAAAATCTTGCACCCTTGCCTAAAGTTTTTACCTAAATAAAACCTTATGAAACATGGAAAAACTCTCCAATATGTGGGACTTGAACTATGAGATTGATTCTTTGGAGAAGGTGGGCTTCCTTACTATTAGGGTGTGCCTAACTACTCTTTGAGAGGGAAAGGGAGAAGGAATGCGTAAAAGAAAACTACTTAAACTAATCTAAAGGGTAGTGATACACCAAAATAGTTTGTTCAACCTTATTTATGCCAAAAAATGCACTATTCATGAATATATTCTCAAGATAAATTGATTCAACCTTTGTTTCAATCCAAAAGCCACAATAGACCAGAAACCAAATTGAATACTATAAGGAAAGAACTTCACTCTATAACATCCAAGGAAAAAGAGATATTGTTATGCAATTTGATGAATAGAAGAAAAAACATAAACAAAGGCAAAGAATTTATACACTTATATTAATGGGAGAATGAGGTAAGGAAAAGGATACATCCATGCATAGATAAAAGGAAACTATAGTAGCAAAGTAGAGAATGCAATACTAATGAATCAGGAAAAGCCCAACACTAAGAAGGGTTACAAAATTTTCTTTAATAGTTCAAGCATAACTCAAATAACTTCTACACTAAGGTAGAGCACAAAAACTCCATTCAACATTGTAAAGAATAATTGTTGTAGATATGAAGAAGATCTAATCTTGGTATACATCCATATGCAAAAAAAAAAGCATATCTTTCATAGCCAACAGAGCCTTAAGAAGATAGAAATGGTGGCCATTAGTGCCTTAGCCAAGTATGTGGATAATCAAGTGGTGATGGAGCATCCTTTTTTTATTTATCAAACATGGGGAATGTTGAAATTAATTAGTAGATGATTGAGAAGATGAGATTCGTCATTAAAGAGTTATTTCTCCTTCGTTATCAAAATGCTAAGTCAACAAATCAGCAAGTCAAAGGAAGTAAATCATCATAAAATACCACATGGAATAATAAATCTTCATTATTACACCACCCTACCAGCCCTTATTTTTTATGTTTGACCATTGACTTCTTGTAATCATGGCTTTGCAACCCTCTACCTTTATTAGTCATTTACCCCTGTGAAACTGTGATCAAACCATATCATTGCTTTATAGCTTGTCTTGAACATTTTCCACTAACCATTGTGACCTAATGACTACATGATACTAACCCTTTGGACCATTATTGTGGTTTAGGCCTAACATCCTTCTAACTATGTGACAATGTGAGTCACTAAAATGCCTTGGTCACACAGTTGCAGCCTAAAATTGATATAACATAAAATACTTATGACCTTGCAAAACTTTGATTGAAACTTCCACCACTCAGTCACCACCTCAACCCAACATTATATTTAATTCATTGCAACCATACAAACAGGAAGAGACACATGATCATAGCCTTAACCTAGGTCTACATTTAACTCACTATGATCATGTGAACAAGAGCTTTTGCTGGATTGTAGCACTAACTATGGTTTGGACCATAACTCTAGCAAAGTTGTAACAACCATTTATTTTTTTTGTTTCATGTTATCATTGCTTCACAACTTGATTCTTTAACCCATCACTAACCCAAGTGACCACATGACAAGGTGTTCATGGCTTTGTGGCCTGAACTATGGTCAAACCTTAATACCCAGTGACCCTACAAAAGAAGGAAGGTGTGACTTTGCAACTAATAACTATATGGTTTTTCTTTAGACTAAAACAATGCACCTAGAGCATGGAATGATCGCCTTGCACCTTTGCAGCTTGCTTAATGGTTAAGACATATTATCCTATGACTAGGCAATGAGAGGTAGTCACATGATCATGACATGAAATTCCAAAGGTACTAACATGAAGGCTTGAGACATAGGATATCATAGATAAAATAAAGTTTTGACATATCCCTATTTCATGCAAAATTTGAAAATTTGAAAATTTGAAAAGATATAATAGTAGGCCATGCTTGACAGGACAAACTCAAATTTTGGAAGAAGGGAAAATATGGCTAATAAAAATTTTAATATATTTTAGTATCATTGTAGTAAATATAACATATTCCACCAAAGAAATGGAATCTATATGGACAACATATGCTAATGAAAATTTTAAGCTTTTGAAGAAGAAGGTAATTGATCTCCTATACTTGCACTTCCAAATTTATATAAGGTATTTGAAGTAAAATGGGATGCTTTCCATGTTGAAATAGGTGTTTTAATTAGCCAAGTAGGTAAACCTATATCTTTCCTTCATTAAAATTTTAATGGAGTGAGGAGTAATAATTGCACCTATGATCTAGAATTTTATTTAAAAAATTGAAGCATTGAGGCATTAGAGACACTATCTAGTTCCAAAATATTTTATCTTATTTACTAATCATATTTCCTTTAAATACCTAAACATGCAAATGAAGTTGAATAGTAGACATGATGTGTGTGTGTCTTTCTTGCAAGAATATACCTTTTTTTGAAGGATAAGTCTTGAAAAACAAACTAGGTTGTTGATGCTTTGAGTTGGCATGTTGCACTATTAATCACCATGAAAACTAAATTTATTTGTTTTGATGTCATTAAATATTTATACATGAGAATGGAGATGATTTATGGGAGATTGTAGAACAATTAAAGGCTCCATCTTATGGCAAGTCAGATGATGTGAAAGGTGAATATTTTGTACAGGATGATTATCTTTTAAAGGGAATCAACTATGTATACTAGTGGGATCTATGAGGGAGACAATTATCAAGGAATTTTATAGTGGTGGATTGGATAGGTATTTTTGATAATAAAAGACAATAAACTTAGTAGAATATAAGCAAAATTGGCCAAATTTGAAGAATGATATCACTAAATATGTGGAAAGGTGTAGAATCTATCAACTAGGTGAAGGACATTCACATAATATAGGCTTGTGCATGCCCTTTCCAACACCCATCAAACCATGGATATATTTAAGTATGGATTTTTTGTTAGGGCTTCCACACACCCAAAAAGGGATAGATTCTATTTAGTTGTTGATTGACTCTCAAAGATTGTTCATTTTATTGCCTATAAAAATAAATCATGATGTAAGGAGGATGGTAGATTTTTTCTTCTCAGAAGTTGTTCAATTACATAGTCTTCCAAAGACTATTATATCTACTAGAGATTTTGAATTTTTGAGAAATTTTTTGAGGAATTTATGGAATACATTGGGGAACAAGTAATAGTTTAGTAGTGTCTATCATCCTCAAATAGATGAGAAAACAAAGGTATCCAATCATAGTTTAGGAATTTTGTTATGGTACATTGTTGGTGATAAGCCCAAGCAGTGGGCCGCAGCACTGCTTAATTGATAAACACAAAAAATATAATTTTGATATTTTCTATGGTTAGAATCCTAAAGGTGTTCTATATCTTGTTCAACTACCATTAGGAGACAAAATTAGTGATGATGGAAAAAAATTTGTTGAACATCTTCACTAACTCCAACAAGATTTAAGATAGAATTTGCAGGATAGTAATGAGAGCTATAAGATTGTTGTAGATGTCAATAGATGACAAAAAAATATTTTTTGAATGAAACTTTGTGATAGTATACTTGAGATATGAGAGATTTCCTACTAGAACATATCATAAGTTGAAGTATAAAAAGATTGGCCCTTGCAAAATCATCAAGAAGATTAATGATAATACTTATGAGGTTGCCTACTAGAAAAGTTAGATATCTCTCATATGTTTGATGTTTCTAATTTTTATACATTCCATGGAGAATCTCATAATATAGATGGTGGGAAAAAATTAGATTGGAAATATCATTGTCCAAATAAGAAGGAAAAGATATTATAAATTCTAGACATCTATTGGAATAATCAAATGGGAAGAAAACTTTTGAGAGGGGGGGTGAATCAAAAGTATCACACTTTAACCTTAAAAATTTTTAACTAAAAATAAATTGCATCCATGTAAACATATTAGTTAAGCATAAAGTAAACACATGCATCAAAACACATAACACCAAATTTGGTAATCCAGAAACCCTCCAAAATGAGAAGTTATAACTGGGGTGGGGATGATACTCACAAAATATCACTACAACAATAATGTTTGACCACTTATGATGGTCTACCTTGTTAAAGGCCTACCCTATTAAAGGCTTTACACTGTATCAATAGTAACCTATTTAAAGGATTTACAAACACTTCACATGAAGTGTCACCCTATTAAAGGATTTTATCACCTTTTCAATGGTTCTACAACCTAGCTATTAAGCTAACCTATCAATGTAGGATTTTCTTTCTAATAAAATTTCTAGAGAGTATTAGATTAATAAACTTGATAGCTTACAATCCTTGATTTTTGAATTCAAGCACTTGATCTGCTCTCTCTGATATTGATCCTTTAAGATCTGATATCTATTTGATATTCTAATACTTTGTTCTTGATCAACTGGATGTTGCAATGTTGATATATTCCTCTAAGTCTTTTCACACTTCCCTCTAAATTTTGCTATAGTTTACCCATACACTACTCTCTTCCTCGCATAAAATGTGGTTTCATCCTCTTTTTAAGGATTTCAAAGACTTAGGGCTAGGTATGAATCTATGATCCATATTAAATCTTTATTTCCCACTCATTCCTTGCACTTTTCTTATTAGTTGCATGCCTTCTCCATTTTTCTTATCAGCTACATGTTGATTACATAGGAAATATAAAAGATTCATTCTTATCTTTAATATCCTTCAAGGTTCTTCTATGTTGGCTCAAAAAAATGGTTTACATAGGTGTTTGTGCAATTACAAAGAACTATGTCCAATCTATGTTACTTGGAACTTGTTGGATTACTAGTGCTTAGCACATGTAGAATTCTAGCTTGCTTGGCACATGTAGCATTCTAGCTTGCTCAACACATGTAGCATTTTGGCTTGCTCGGCATCAATTGTGACTCGATACATATAGATCACTTGGCACCTAAAGTCACTCAACACCTGTATCATGCTCAACACCTATTAGAATTCTGGCTCGACAGATACTGTGGCTCAACGTATATAGTGTACTTGAATTTTATATGAAAATTGGTTAAGTGTGTTGACACTCAATTATTAAAACCAATATGAGACCAATAATCTATGTACCCCTTTGACATGAGTGTCAAAAAAACCTAACTAAGAATTATACTTGATCTTATGAGCACATCATTTACTCTTGTTTGACATATGTATAAAATTTTAGAAACTTGTTCAAAATTTTATAAAGAACAATATACCTCAAAAATATTATAACTCCCCCTGAACTGATGTGCCATTTCCATTCTTGTAACCAAAATTCTTTGTGCTAAATTTGTCTCATGCTGATGTATCTAATACTCTTTGCCTTTTCCCTATTTCTACTTTCTGTACTACCTTCCATTCTTATTTACAACTTCCCCAAAACATTATATCTATTCCTTTCTATTTACACATTATGTCTTTACCCTTGTTATTGTTTCTCCCCCTTTATTATATCTCCCCCTTTTTGACATTGATGTCAAAGGGTACTAAGGATTAAGACCATATTTTTCAAAAAATGTACTACTTACCTCCATAATCATCTTGAGAGCTGCATCCCGATTCTCCAAAGCAATTTCAAATGATTTATGCTGGATGGCAATCTCTGTTGCAAGATGAACAAGTCCATTGAAAGTAGAAAGATTAGGATCTTTCTTTAGACTAGTCTCTGCAAAGGCTTGTTCTTTATGGAGTACTTCCAAATGTGATGTAATGGAAGATTGTATTCACATCAATTTGGCCTTGATATTGGCCTCTTCTATTGTTAGTGTAGCTAATTCTTTCTATGTGTGAAGCGTTTGAGAAAAATTCTTCTCACTCTAAGCTAGATCTTTTGGTATCTTAATGCTAGAAATCTTTAGATTTCTCTCCAAGCCCAGTATCCTTTGGCTTATCTCTTGTGTGAAATATGAGAAGTCACACAACTTTTTATACAATGAGAATGAATTCTCAAGTACAGTCTTTGTCTCTTTAATCTTCTTTGCCAATTCAACTTGTGAAAGTGATATATTACTTGATATTTTCTCATTGACTTTTCCTTCTAATTTCTTCTCAGACCATTCCATGAGTTTTACATTGGTTTCCTGGTCTTCATTTGTCACCTGTTCTACAATATCTATCAGTTGTTCCAATATAGGCTTGGTTTCATCAGGTGTCTGCAAGTTGAATGCATCAAGAAATATTTCTTTTATTTCTACCAATGCTTACTTCTATTTATACTCATTTATGAGTATCTCTTGTCTTTTCCTCTTTTCTAGTGCCTCTTGTACTTCATATATCTATTGCAGGTTCATTATCTTTGAGTCATAGCTTGGTATGACTACTTCTTCATCTAATGTAAGGTCTCCATAGTGAAGTACCCTTGTAACCTTAGTAGAGCTTGAGCCTGGTGTAGAGATTTGCAATGGCATTGCATCAGTGCTCAACTTCTAAAGGACTTGTGTAGGAGTTCCAGTAGTTGGTAGATTAACCAATGTTTATATGGTGGCCTACTCCTCTTTATTTGGTGTGTCCTTATCTTCATCTAATCTCCCTGGATCAATCACAATCAATTGGGGTGTACCTTTAGTTTGTACTATAGGATTAGATGTATTAGTCTATCATGTTTGCTTTGTTAATGTATCTTTTTCTTCTTCTGTAGTCAGTTTTTGCTGCATTTTGTTAACTATTCCTAATGTGTCAACTGTTGGAAATGGTAATGGAAGCATTAAAATTTGAGCACTAGTATCTATAGAGATGATAGAAGGTGATTCTTGTGGATTCACCTTATCTCTAGTTGAGTTAGCCACTGCCTTTTGCAACTCATCCACACTGATCAATACTAGATTTTTATATAACTTAGCCTATTGAGTGGATTGGTCAAGGATATTTTTAAGATCCTCTATAGTCAGTGGATTGATGTTCTAACAAGATTTTTTAGGAACATCTTTCATAGTTATGGTATTTGGAGATGTGGTAATGACATGTGGAAAGCTAGGAGGTGGCAATTGCGTGTTTTGCACACTCTATTCTTCTTCTTCTTGTTGTTGATTAGTTGTTGCCATTTCATCTCCTTTTTGTGTCTCCTCCTCTTCTCCTTTTTCCTTTTCTTCTTCCTCTTTCTTCTCTTCTTCTCTTCTTCTCCTTTTTCTATTTCCTTTTCCTCATTTTGTTTCTCTACCTTCTCCTTCTCACTAGCCTCTACCTTATATGCATTATCATCTTTTTTAGTATTATGTCCCTCTTCTTCTCCATCCTTGTTAGGAGTAAAGTTATATATTGACTTCCACAATCTTTTGGATTTATTTACAACTTCTTCAATTTTGTTTTGCAAAATGAAAAAGGCTCTATATTTTGGTGCAAGCTTGCCCCCATGTTTCTTATTTTCCTTAGCAATTTGACCTCTAGTCAATTCTAGCATCACTTGTGCCAATGTGGATTCTTTTATTTCCTTTTCCATTTTCAAACAATAATGCCACTTATTTTCAATAATTTCACACAACTCCTTGGGCATTGTATTGTCCAATTCAGGAGGAGTATTCTTGAATTCAACCATCATGGCATATATTGATTCTTCTACCTTATTCTGATCTTCTCTACTTAATTTATTGAAATCAATATTTTTTAATTCAGAAAAATCTGGATTCTTTCTAACATTATTATTGATTTTATCAATATTGGACTTGGGAACATGGTTTACCACTCGAAATTGGCTGATGTCTTCTGATTTTGTTCTTTCCTCCTCATCAGATTCTAGTTGTGAAACATATTTCCTCCTTTGTTTCTTCTACACTGCACCAATCTTCTCAATAGCCTTCTTCTTCTCTTTGACTTGTTCCTTTTCCTTTTGAGTCGAGGCTCTTGTGGTGGCTCTAGTTACTGATAAAGTTGGCTTGGCTTAGGTTGGCTTTGCAACCTTCTTTGCTTTGGGCTAGGCTATAAGTTGAGCTTTGGCCTTTCTCTTCTTAGGCTTGGCTTGATCTGGTGCTTCCTTGGATTCTTCTTCCTTGGCACCTTCTTTGTTTTCTTCATCCTTACCTAAGCCTTGTGTAATCTATAGTGGGCCTTGACCCTGTTCATCTTCTTCACTCTCATCTTCTTCTTCTTCATCATCTTTAGTAACCCCTTCAATTCCTTCTCCAAATTCCTTCTTTAGTTTCCTCACTAGTTTATCCTTACTCTTTATCATAGAGGTTGTCTTCAACTCCACTTCAACTTTGGATTTCAAAACATCATATGTTCCAAAAGGTTTGGCAATCTTATCAATTTCCTCTGCAAGCAATATTGTGATTGTTGTCGATGCTTCATCAATTTCTAGCTCATATCCCAATGGTGTTAGCCATCTAACCCTTGGAACTATTGCTTGGATATAAGTGTGGTCTTAGCTCATTGATGTGCTAATCCACTAAGGAAACTGGTATCCTAAGCCTTTATTTCATGGAGTTCTTGAAATCCTCAAAGTAACTTGTCATTTGAGCTTCAAATTTGTCTCTCATTTGCTCAATGTACTCATTGATTTGAGTAATAGCTAACTTTTTTGATTTCCTATTAACTTTTCCAATAGAGGGAAATTCTTCCAAAAAATAGAAAAATATATAAACCAAGACTGATCCAAACTTACACTAAGCACCTTTTGATCTTCTAATTGCCCCCAAATTCTCCACGGTCTACTATAACAACAATTATGCTAGATCATATGTATGATATTTCTTGACAAGTTTGTAAGCCACATCCACAACAATGCAAGGAACACTATTCAATATGCTTGATTGATAGAACTTGTGAGATGTCACTCTCACTAAAAAATCTAGAAGGGGGTCTATGATGGTATCAATAGTCATTCCCCTTTTGTTCCATTTAGCCCTGGTGTTCTTTTCAATAGCTTCCTTGGAATCACTTTGCAAGGTCTTGTACCAAACTAGGGTTGGAAAACCTATAACCCTATGCATGATTCTCTTCGTTATCCTGATAGGCCCTCCTTCTAGCCATAAAAAACAATTATGTATTCTTCTTAGAACAATTCTTGTCCATTCTATTTTGAAAACTGTGGGGAAAACTAGAGCATGGGTTAACCCCTTTTTCTCAACTATTTGAAATTCTTCCTTCAACACTCTATTATCACATAGTTTATCATATGCTTGAAAAATCTCTAGGTCTCCTATTGCTCCTACCTTACAATTTTAAAAATTTCTCACATCCTACACCATCATGACTTTGGGTGGAATAATGGAGAGTGTGCCAGAAGGGTCATTCTTATAAGCTACCTCTGCAATTGGCCTAAAATCCGGTTGTTTAACCTCATTGCTAACCAATTAAACCTCAAAACCTTCCTTTTCCTTAGGATTTTTAGAAATGGATGCCATTTTGTAAATCTAGGGTTTCAAAAGATATAAAAATTTATAACTATGTAGCTTGACACTTGAAGAATACCTTAGATTGATGAAAATGTTGCTTGATCTTATCAAAATCCATGGAAAAGCTTCAATATCAAGATATTAGAGTGTGCTTGATCTTTAATATCCTTTGAGATTCTTCTATGTCAGCTCAAAAAAAATGGTTCACATAGGTTTTTGTGCAATTACAAACGACTATGTCCAATCTGTGTTACTTAGCACTTGTTGGATTACTGGTGCTCGGCACATGTAGAATTCTGGCTTGCTCAACACATGTAGCATTTTGGCTTGCTCAACACATTTAGCATTCTGGCTTGCTTGGCACATGTAGCATTCTAGCTTACTTGGCATCAATTGTGACTCAGCACATATTGACCACTCGGCACCTAAAGTCACTCAACACCTATATCATGCTCAACACCTATTGGAACTCTAGCTCAGCACATACTATGGCTCAACATATATAGTGCACTTGGCTTTTATATGAAAATTGGTTAAGTGTGTTGACACTCAATTGTCAAAACCAATTTGAGACCAACAACATCAAGACTACCTTCACCAGAATAGTCAGTGCAACAAGTACTTGATATAATGGGATGGGTTACCACAAAAAAAGAGAAAATGGATATCTAAGTGGGAAGTAATAAATTTGGTTCCCATGAAGTTGTATCAATTCACATCCAATCTCTTATAGGAGCTATGTTTCTTTCAACAAGGGAGGAATGATTTGGGAACTTCTATGGGTCATAAATATTGACTTAGATGTGGGTTTTTCAACAAATATTATAAGTGGATTCACTAGGATGAGTGAAGTGGTTTTCCAACTCAGTTCTTCTTTTTTGGTGACCATTTTGATATTTTTTTGAGAGCCATAAAATTTGTTTAGGCACTTGAATTATTTTTTTCTTTTTTTTTCCTTCTTTTTGGAGTTTTGTTTCTTTTAATAACTTAAAAATTATGTTTCTAATTTTTGAAGGTTGGTAGTCTTTCTTGTTGTATTCTAAGAAAATTTTAGTTAAAATTTCATCTTTTAGGATTTTTTTAAAAGATTTCCAAAAATGGTAAAAATTTAAGAATTGTAAAAATCTACCAAAAAGGATAATTTTCTATTTTTTTCCAGTTTAGAGAATTCTAAGTTATTTAATGATCTACCAAACATTATAGACAGAAGTTGGTGAATGGAAAATTTGTTGAAGTTACAAATTTTTATTGTTGTTTAAGATTCATGTTTGATTACACATGAATGAACTACATTGAATAGACTTGTGTACTAAATCAGTAACCCTTTTGAAAACATCTAGGTATTATCTTCTTCATGTACATCTATCATTTCATTCTTTAAGGTGTTTAAAATTTGTGTAATACTAGTAATACAATATCTTTTTCTATACTTAAAACAATTTAGTTGACTTCCTTTTGACACTAATATTTCTATTACCATTGTTCAAATTCTCCTTCTCCCCAACAACATTTTTATTCTCTTGATTCATTGGCCCTTTCTTTCTTTCACCAAGATAGTTCCTTCCTAGCTAGATTTTTATTCTCTTGGTTGTAATTGTGTATCAATATCCTTGGTATATTTGTAAAAAAAAAAAAAATTATTCTCTTTAAATATTTTTCCTTATCTATTTTGATGGTGGTTCTATTTTATGTGCAATATATGGTGGATCTATTATTTGGGTCTGCTCCTATTTGGAGCTACTTTATTTATGTTTCAGTCCCACCCATTACCATGTATTGCTTTGATAATATTTGTTCGTATCAAAAATTTTGGAGATGGTGTAGCATGTTGATATCCATGTGGCATATTCTATTAAGAGAGGTGGTCAATGCTATAGTCCTTGTCACTACGGGAATGCTTTAGTTTGACCTATTTCAAATTATTTTCAGCTAACTTCATTGATGGCATAAAGTAGCATAAGAATTATTCAATATTGGGGAGATTTTTGGATGTTGGTAGGAATAGTTTCGATACAGGATTTTGACATTCAATTTTTTTCATCAATTTTAGCATATTTTATTATGTTTCACTGATGAGTTAGATAGAATATGATTATGGATGTTATATGTAGTTGGATGGAATAGTATAGATAATGGATAGCCCTAAGTAATTGAGCTTAGATATATGTTTTAGAGTGAGTGTAAACCTTATGGATATGATCATAGATTTTTATGTGTTGGTTCATGTGAGTTATAGTTGTTTGGTGAAGAAGGGTTACAAGCCAGCACTAGGGGTTTATGCTAGATATGGCCATTATATTTTGAGTATAATTTGATGGTTAGCTAGGATTATGATATGAAAGCATAATACATAGTAGAAGACTTGGATTAGATTATGTTATGGGATTTTGACTCACTTGATTCATGCTATTTTGGTTTCTAAAGTCCAGCATTCAAATACTTTATTTGGGGGGTTGATTGTATGGTGTATCATGTTTAACGATTTGAAATCATCGATTATGGATTATAGTGCATATGTTGATGTTTTTATTTAATATACACCTTTAATGGGTATCATTTGTACCTTAGCATTGGTTTTTGCAATTATTTGTGCATTGGAGAATTCCTAATAGATTGACCTAATTTATTGTTGTAGCTTGTATAAAGGAAAATAATTCTTTATTTTTAATGTATGGAATGAATTAAATTATAGATGCAAGTATAGATGATGGATATTAGACTGAAGATGAAGGTTGGTTAGATACTTTGATAGAGGTATGAGTGGAATCTATGATTAGTCCTTGTACACTTCAATGGAATTGTAAAGAAATTGAATTATCATTAGTTAGATCATTAAATGTTTATTTAAATTTCTCTTTTAGATAGTAAGTCCTCTTAAAGATTATGTTAACTTTCACCTTTCAAGAACTATGCTCATGAAGTGATCATTTTATTCTCAATCAACTTTGAACAGGGTTGTGAATATTTTGATAGGGGATCTACCCTTTATTAAGGTTTTAACAAGAACTAATGTAATAAATGCATTATATTTAATCCTAATGTATCTATTTTGGATATCATCCCTAATAGATAATTTTCCTCAAGAAAAAGAAATCTTGTGCTCATGGTGATGGATTTCATCTTGTTTTGCATTGCTACATTTTTTATTAGTGATTTCATTGATAAGGTTAAAGTTTATAAATATAGCACACAAATGATACAACCCCCTCTCATTTTTTTTTGTATGGATTTTGTTGTCACTTAGGTTTGCACCCTTTTCCAAAGCCTATGCATGAGGAAAACCTAGTGAAACATGGAAACAACCTCCAAGCTGTGGGTCTTGAACTTTGAGGTTGAGTCTCCGGAGAAGGCCAGCTTCCTCTTACTATCAGGATGCACTTAACTACTCTTGGAGAGGAAAAGAGAGAAGGAGAGCATGAAAGAAAATCTACCTAATCTAATCTAATGAGGTGATGCACCAAAATAGAGTGTTTGGACCAAACTCTGCCCATATATGCACTATTGAACTAGAATGAAACTAAGGATATACACATCTAGACTTGCTTTAATCTAATAATCACATGCAGATCAGAAGACCAAGATGAATGACACAAGGAAAGAGTGATTCACTTATATTATCATTCATAGGCCAATGAGATATAGTCATGCAGATCATAGATCTCTACAAAACACCAGTAAGAGGAAAAAAGTTCTTGCACTTTCATACCAATAGCTGAAAGAGATAAGACTGAAAATCATGTAGTTCAGAGGCACAGGGGAATTTACACTAAGAATCTACAAAGCAGTAATAGAGAAAATAGAGAAAAAGTTTGACCTTTACAAAATTCACAAAAATTGCTTTTATAGCTTAGGCATAATTGGGATGTCCTCTCCCTGTAATTACTCCACAACTACTACATTGAATTCCTACAGAGAACAATCATGAAGAAAATCTTATCTAGATATGGATCTAGATGCAATGATATCTGATCTTCTATGTCAAATAATGCCTTGAGAGGACAGAAACAGTGCCATAATTGTGCTCTGACCAGGTAGATAGGTTGGATCGAGGGGTAGAGTGTTCCTCTTTATTTCGTATTTACTCTGGGTTGGTTGGAATTGAACATAAGATCAGATTATGCAAAACCCCAGTTTCTCCTATCATTTCTAAGCACCTGAATCAACAGGGTCAGCAAGTCAACTAAACCTTGCAAGCAAGACGAGCCACGTGAGCTAATAATTTCTCTCCTTTTTGCCACCTCGCAAGGTCTTCCTGAGTTGACCACCTCCTTCATTATGAACTACGCCATCTTCTCAAACTCCAATTGTGACGGTCACATTAACTGCCAGCGCCTCTAATCGTTATTGCCTCCATTGGGCCCGCTGGAACATGTGTCACCGAGATGCTATGTCACTATGGGTAACATTCGAGCAACTTCCCATAGCGAGATAGCACCCACCATAGATCTCGATAGATCTAACTATCATGAAGACTCACCATACCACTGTGTCATCTCCATAAAACTTTTGGGCCCATGAAACACTTGGCAACCACCTGGCACAACCTAGCATCACCTAGCATCACTAATCCATGTGTCACTGAGGTAGTATGTCACTATGGATAACATCCTTGTAGCTTCCCATAGTGAGATAACACCAATTGATATTCAAATTGATCTAACAATCGTGAAGACTCATCATATTATCGTGCTTTTCCCTTAAAACTTTTGGGCCCATGAACCAACTCAGCATACCTGGCATCCAACTTGGCCCGAATTGGTACCATCCTTGTAGTTTCATAATACTTGGCCCCACCTTGCTACATGTTGTCAAGGTGCTATGTTGCTATGGGTAACATCCTCGCAGCTTCCCATAGTGAGATAGCACCCACCGTTGATCTCCACAAGATCAATGGTCATGGAAGATTCTCAAAATACTACGCTTGCCTCCATAAATTTTTTGGTCTATGAATCCACTTGGTAACCACCTAGCACATCCTAGCATCCTCATCTTGGTGAGATCTGGCCCCACTAATCCATCCTGCAAAAGGGCACTATGTCACTATGGGTAACATCTAAGCAACTTCCCATAGTGAGATAGTGCCCACCGTTGATTTAGACTGAGATCTATGGCGAGCAAGATTGATCTGATCTATTTGCACACTAATCAATGAGAACTGGCCATGTACCAACCTATCTAACTTTCACCACTAGTATCCGACGGGCATGCCTAGGACCCATCGTCCTTTTGATGTCACTGTAGTGTAGTTTTTGTTTGGGCACTATGTTGCTATTGGCGAGGAACATAGATTTTTTGATAGTGCCATAGCGCACACCATAGATCTAGCAAAACTCAGCATCAGAGAAACAACAAGGAAAAGAGGACCCACTTAACACACAGCCAAAAGGTGCTATGTCACTATGGATAACATACGTGCAACTTTTCATAGTGAGATAGCACCGACTGTGGATTTCCTGAGATTTGACGATCAGGACTTGCGGGCCCACAAGAACATTAAAATGGCACACAATCGAATCCAGAATGCGCATCTTCAAACATTAAAATGCACAGGGAGGGAAATCTAATAAGGTTGAGTTGAAACATATTTTATCCCTCTTTTGAACATTTGAATTTTTCAAACTTGTGAACATTACTACACTAAATTCAAATGTGGTGATTCTAGCGGGAAGGCAAAAATGACTAACAAAGCTAGCAACTCAAAGGGGATGCTAGCCTGCTATGCATAAGAGCAGTGGCCTAAAGCATCCATTAGGCTATAGAGTAAAAAGATGTAGATCCTCTATTTACTATGAAACCCTAACCCTACCTCCGAGAGGGAAACCCTGAAACCCCTGTCTCTGCAACTAGAACTAGAGAAAAAAACCTCCTTTGAGACCTTCAAATTTTGAAACTTGTTGTCTCACAGAGACAATCGTGTACTCGTGCACTTCTTGGAAAAGTAGGAAACAACTAGAAATGAAACTAAGCTAACTATGTACATGGAATCTCAAACCCTTAGAAACATGGCTTGAGATAGATCCCATTGACTAGGATGGGAAAAATTTCCCCACTAGGCCTACTTAATTGGAAAGCATTGGCCTACTTGCAACTGACAATCAGATAGGGACCACTCCACAATGCATCAAACTTTGAGTGTCTTCCCAATTTTACCCTATCTACATCCCATTTCAAAACCAAATCTCCCTCTTAGAAGATTTTGACCCTAGCATTCCTGTCAAAACTCTTTTTTACTTGTTGCTGGTGTGTCTCTAAGGTCTACATGGCTTTATTTCTCTTCTCTTCCAGCTCCATCAGCTTTGCTATACTTACTATCATGGCATCATCTTCAATCAACTCCAGCTAATGGGCTAGATCTATGGATGGGAACTCCAACAAAATTGGAAGCCTTTCTTCTCTTCCATAAACTAACACTAATGGTGAATTCCCTATTGACCTTTTAGGCATTATTCTATCAGCCCATAGTGCAATCTTCAACTTTTTATGCCAATACCTCTAGTTATCTTCTATTGTCCTTTTCATGATCCTGATTAGTTTCTTGTTGGAGGACTCAGCCAAACCATTACCTTGAGGATAGTAATTTGAGGATGTGCTTAATAGATATTATGATCCATTGCCCATGCACAAATCTGAGCTCCAACAAAAGACTTTACATTATCTGAAATAATGGTTGAATGGGCACCAAACTTGGTCACAATTCCATCAAGGAATTCCACAACTAAAAATTTAGTGGCATCCTTCAATGCAACTACCTCTATCCATCTGGTGAAGTAATTTGTAGCAGCTAAAATCCATTTGTGACCTAAATTAGAAGGAGGGTCGACAGGGCCTATGAAATGCAATCCCCACTAATCAAAAGGTTGATCCACCTAGATAGGATGAAGGGGAAGAGCTATAAGTCTTTGTTTTTCAGAGAAGAAGGCACATTTTTCACACTTCCTTACATACCTATGGTAGTCATGGAACAAGGACGACCAATAATAACCAGCCCTCATGATCTTCATTACAGTTGTTCTAGTTGAGAAGTGACCACCATCAGGACCATCATGAAGCTCTTTGATTATTATTTTAGCCTGGTCTATATCAAGGCATCTTAATAGCGCTCCATTAAAATCTTTCTTAAAGAGGACACCGTCAACTATGACATAAGTAATTGACTGTAATCTATACTGTCTCCTTTTAGTTCTATCTAATCCTTGAGGGTATCCATTGCCTAATAAGAAATTCATCATATCATCCATCCAACTCCTTGGGTCACTATTTCTTACCTCTTGTTGCTTTGTCAGTATCATAACAACTTCCTCATCAGGTTCTTGAGATGATAACATCTGTTTACATAACCCCCTCCCTCTTACCAGCTTGGTAATCTGAATGTCAATATCATATTCCATCACTTTAGTAATCCAACCAGCCCTTTTCTCACTGATATCTTTCTTTAAAAGGAAATCCTTCATAGTAGCATGGGGTACTAACAAATGAATCGTATTATGAGACAAGAGGTGTCTAAATTTCTTTAAAGCTTTGATGACTACAAGGGCTTGCTTCTCTACATAGTTGTATTTATCTTCATATTCTTTAAGCCCTTCAATAAAGAAAGCTATGGGCTGCTTGTCACCTTTATCATTTCTTTGAGTCAGGACAGTAGAAATGTTTGACTCACCACCTAGGGTATAAAGGATGAAATCTTTCTCAAAATTTGGATTAATGAGAGTAGGGGCTAAGTCTATAGCTATCTTTATCTCTTCAAAACTTTCCTTCCCTTCCTTGGTCCATGAAAAGACCATACCCTTCTTGAGCATAGCTGTAAGAGGTTTCACCATGGTAGCAAGATTAGGGATAAATCTTCTCACAAAATTTATCCTACCTAGGAAACTTTGCAGCCCTTTCTCGTGTTTAGGAAGAGAAAGGGAAAGTATTGCTTTTGTTCTCTCTGGATCAATGGTTAAGCCATCCTTAGATACAATATGTCCTAATAATTTTCCTTGGTTAGTAGCAAAGACACACTTGCTTGGGTTAAGGGAAACTCCAAACTCTCTGCATCTTAAGAATACCTATCTTAGATGATCAAAATGATCTTCTACATCCTTTGAATACATAGTGATATCATCAAGGTAAACCAAGACAAACTTTTCAATCAATATTTTGAAGGCCATCTCCATTGCCTTTTGAAATGTAGCACCTGCATTGGTCAGTCCAAATGGCATCTTACAATAAGCATAGGTACCCCATTTAGTGGTAAATGTAGTATTGTACCTATCAGACTCTTTAACCAGCACTTGATTGTAGCCAAAAAATCCATCAAGAAATGAAAATCTCTTTGAACCACTAACCTTGGACAAAATCTGCTCCATAGAAGGGAGAGGATGGTGATCTTTAAGGGAAGCTTGGTTAAGGTCCCTAAAGTCCACACACAATCTAATTTCTTCATTCTTCTTCTTAATAGGGACAAGGTTTGCTACGCATGATGAGTGCTTGATAGGGAAAATTATGTGGGCCTCAATCAATTTTGATAGCTCCTTTCTCATTAAGGGTTCAATTTTAGGATTCACTAGCCTCTACTTTTGTCTTACTTATTTTACATCATTAACTAAATATATGGTATGCTGAAATAACCTTGGGTCAAAATTCTTTAAATCATCATATGTCTAGGAAAATATATCATTAATATCTTGACATAGATGAATAAAACTCTCCTGCTCAATTTCAGAACATACCTTACCCATATTCAAGGATTTTCCATCAACAACCATGACCGAAATATGATTATCTTCATCAAAAGTTAGATTCATGTCTCTACCTCTTGCTTGGTCATCAGGATTGAAAACAATTTCTAAGGTAATGAGACCCTTAGGTAATTTGTTAGAACTAAGATGAATGATTTGGTCACCATATTGATCCTGTAGTCTTGACTGATTTCTCTCTGAAAATCCTGCCTCATTCTACAAGAAGCTAACAATTTTCTCATCAAACTCAAACACCTACCAATGGATGTTGTTATCAAAGATGGCAGGCCTTACTACCACTCTAATTTGTTGCTTCTTCTCCTCCTCAAGATTCCCTAGTACATCATAAGATACACCTATTGCTGCAAGACTATCAGCATGTTTGTTTTCTTTTCTAGGGATGCTTTGAATATTGAATGCATTGAAACCTTCAAGAAAATCCCATACTCTATTTTTATAAGACTTGAGCAAACCATTCTTGGTGGTATTCTGATTTCTCACTTGATTAACTGCCAACTCACTATGTCCATACACCCTTAAGGCTTGGATTCCTCTTTTTTGACAAGTAGGAGACCTTGAATCAAGGATTCATACTCGGCAACATTATTAGTGCAACTAAATTGGAGCCTAAAGGAGGAGTAGTATCTTATTTTTGTAGGAGAAATCAACATCACACTAGCCCCTAATCCATTTTTATTCCTTGATCCATCAAAATACATACTCCATATCCCACTAATATCTCCTTTAGTATCCACAAGATTCAGGACTAGAGCATCTTTCTCCAATATACAATATGTACTAAGGCCTGTCTCAAGGGTTTTGACATAGGGTCAAATTGATACACATTAGCCCATTCATCCAAGAAAAAATTAGGTATCTCTGCTAGGGGAGTGGCAGGCTCATTCACTGTGTCACTTTCATCCATCTCTAGGATAGGGTAATTCATGTTGATGGGGTTGGGGGTGTAAGATTCAGCATGATGGAGGGCTTTAGGATCTAATTTGATTGAAGCCTTGGCTCCATATCTTGTTTTAAAAGACATATATGACCAATTGGAAGATATGTAACCACCTATTTGGGTTGTAAAGTCTCTTGACAGACAGATGGCAAAATATGGCTTGACCTCAGGAACAAAGATATCTTAGGTTATAGTACAACTAGGACATGCATGCAAGGCCATCTCCACATTCCTAAGGATCCCTATAGTCTTGATAGTACTACCATCCAACTATAATACATCCCTAACAATGGGCTCATATTTCATTCCCAAATCATCTGCAACACACCTAGGCATCACTGAATTGCTAGCCCCTAAATCAATCATGCAATTATGGACTAATTTTCCCCCTATAATTAGAGAAACATAGAATCAAGGAGGTCTACCCTTTTTACTTATTTCTACCTCCCTTGATGGTTTTACTAGGCTTGTGGTGCTTTCCATGCTGAGTGTCTGATCCTTTGGTTCAATTCTTTCCAATTCTTGCTGTAGCAACCTCTTTTGCATGGGTATAGTAGCAACAGCATCCCACATAGAGATATTTACATTTGTCTTCTTTATTTGCTCTACCACACTGAATGGCATAGCAGGTGTTTTGGTAGAAGCTTTGGGAGCTACAATTGTATGAGTTTGAGATGGAATAACTTGAGGATCACTTGTATCCTTTCTGCCATGATTTTTCTTTCGCTACTGAAAGGTACTTGATTGACTATTTTTTGCTTGCTCATGAGATATCACATTTGAAGTTGAGGCCTGATTGGGAGGAGGGGGGACAACATCTTCCATAGCTCTTCTTTTTCTTCTAGAGTTATGAGCAATGGAATCCTGGTTTACATTGCAATGCTCCTCCATCTGATGATTCATAAAAGAGAAATCGCCCTGTCTTTCCATTTTTGAGGCATCTTTATATTGGTCCCCCTTGTATGATTGTTTTGCTAGAGGTCCTTGGACTATCAAAGCCATAAAAGATTCAACCTTTTGACACATAAAATAGGCATAGGAGTAGTTACAGGAGGGACAAAAATCTTGATCTTTAGCCATATAGTTTTGAGGGACTAAGGCTCTATTTTGGTTTACATTTGAGGTTGAACCATGACCACCCTACCTACTCTGATCAAAAGAATTGTTCCAATGATTAGGATTTAGAGGCCTACCACTTCTTGGAGTTTGATATTGCAATTGATGAGGCTTACTACCTTGAGCTTGCTGTCTTTTTAAAGTCACCACCTTGTTGCTTACTTTTTGCATCATAGAGGAGTTATCCTCCAGCTTCTTCCCATGATCTTGCAATCTTTTCTCTAGGTTCTTTTCTCTTTTATCCATTTTTTGCATCAAAGGTTGCATCATTTCTTTGATTTCATCTATCCCATTTGAGGATGTGGAAGTTTGAGGGGTTGGGGTAAGGGATTGTGATGTAGAAGTTGTGGGAAGGGGAGCCATTGTTGGTTGATGACTTGGAACATCAGGAAAGAATGGCATAGGAGGCCTTGGAGCTAGTTTACCTCCTTGTATTAGGATGTTCTCTGATTTTATTGCTATGTCATAAGTGTTAGGCAAGGTATCTCCTCCCATAGTTTGGATTGTAGTGGCAATATCACTATTAAAAGCTCTAAGATAATGTAAGAAGGCATTACCAGGGGTAAGCTTCACTGAAGTAGGTATTCTATCCCATGTCTTTTGAAATCTATAATTAAAATCAATCATACATTCATGAGGGGCTCTTTTTATAGTGGTCAACTACTCTAAAAGTGATGAATAGTCACTCTTATCCTCAAAATATTTGCACAATCCTGCTCCTAATCCATCCCAATCTATTATAGAACCATGAGCCAAACCTCTATACCATTGTAGTGTTTTTCCTTTCAAGGATGAGGCTAGGAGCATAACTGCAACATCATCCTCTGTAATACCATGAATATTGTAGACATTTGCAACCTCTCGAATATGTTCTGAGGGAGAGATAGAAGTTTCACCAGTAAACTCTGGTATACTTTTGAGGATAGTTACTAGTATGTCATGTCTTTGGACTAATAAGAGAGGGCTCCCACCATTAAAGGTGGAAAAAGTATGAGCTCTAAGAAATGCCATATAAGTAAGTGATATATTGATATGTATTGATGGTAGTCTAGGCTGAGATCTAATAGCAGGAGGAGTAGAGATAGATCTCATAGGTATATTTGTTACTATTGCACTCCTAACTGGTGATAAAGATATTCTAGTCTTCCTTCTTCTAGGGTCTGAAAATAAAAGCTCTTGATAATTAAACTTACCTCTAGAAGATGCCCTTGTTTTAGCTCTAGGCATGAATCACTACAACTTTGGTTTGGAACCAGATATGTATTTGAAGCTTAGAGTCGCCAAGTACTTTGAAGAATGAGCCTTTGAAGGCTTAAACATCAAAGCCAGTATTATCTGCTCAGTATTGATCTTGAAATCTTCCCTTTTGACACTAGTAGGCTTGAAATTTTCTTAAAAATTTGTCCCATTGGGCATGCCAAAAAATATTGTCACTTAGGTTTGCACCCTTGTCCAAAGCCTATGCTTGAGGACAACCTAGTGAAACATGGAAACAACCTCCAAGTTGTGGGACTTGAACTGTGAGGTTGAGTCTCTAAAGAAGGCCGGCTTCCTCTTACTATTAGGATGTACTTAACTACTCTTGGAGAGGAAAAGAGAGAAGAAGAGCATGAAAGAAAATCTACCTAATCTAATATAAAGAGGTGATGCACCAAAATAGAGTGTTTGAACCAAACTTTGCCCATATATGCGCTATTGAACTAGAATGAAACTAAGGATATACACATCTAGACTTGCTTTAATCTAATAATCACATGTAGATCAGAAGACCAAGATGAATGACACAAGGAAAGAGAGATTCACTTATATTATCATTCATAGGACAATGAGATACAGTCATGCAGATCATAGATCCCTAAAAACCACCAGTAAGAGGAAAAAATTTCTTGCACTTTCATACCAATAGCTAAAAGAGATAAGATAGAAAATCATGTAGTTCAAAGGTACATGGGAATTTACACTGAGAATCTGTAGAGCAAAAATAGAGAAAACAAAGAAAAAGTTTGACCTTTACAAAATTCACAAAAATTTCTTTTATAGCTCAGGCATAACTCGGATGTCCTCTCCTTGTAATTACTCCATAACTACTTCATTGAAGTCCTATAGAGAACAATCATGAAGAAAATATGATCTGGATATGGATCTAGATGCAATGATATTTGATCTTCTGTGTCAAATAATGCCTTGAGAGGATGGAAACAACACCATAACTGTGCTCTGACCAAGTAGATAGGTTGGATCGAGGGGTAGAGTGTTCCTCTTTATTTTGTATTTACTCTAGGTTGGTTGGAATTGAACATAAGATTGGATTATGCAAAACACTGGTTTCTCCTATCATTTCTGAGCACCTAAATTAGTAGGGTCAACAAGTCAACTAAACTCTACAAGCAAGACGAGCCATGTGGGCTAATAATTTCTCTCCTTTCTGCCACCTCGCAAGGTCTTCTCGAGTTGACCACATCCTTCATTACTAACCATGCCATCTTCTCAAACTCGAATTGTGATGGTCACATTAACTGCCAGTGCCTCTAACCATTACAGTCTCCACCGAGCCCGCTGGAACATGTGTCACTAAGGTGCTATGTCACTATGGGTAACATCTGGGCAACTTCCCATAGCAAGATAGTGCCCTCCATAGATCTCAACAGATCTGATGATTATGAAGACTCACCATACCACTGCATCATCTCCATAAAACTTCTGCTTGGCAACCACTTGGGACAACCTGGCATCACCTGGCATTGCTCATCCACATGTCGCTGAGGTGCTATGTCACTAGGGGTAACATCCTCATAGCTTCCCATAGTGAGATAGTGCCAACTGATGATTCATATTGATCTGATGATTGTGAAGACTCGCCATATTGCCGTGCTTTGCCCTTAAAATTTCTAGGCCCACGAACCAACTCAACATACCTAGCATCCAACTTAGCTTGAACTAGTACCATCTCTGTAGTTTCATAATACTCAACCCCACCCTACTACATATCGTCGAGGTGTTGTATCACTATGGGTAACATCCTTGTAGCTTCTCATAGTGAGATAGTGCCCACTGTTGATCTCCACGAGATCAATGGTCATGGAAGATTCTCAGAATACTGTGCTTGCATCCATAAAGTTTTTGGTTTATGAATCCACTTGGCAACCACCTGGCACAACCTAGCATCCTCACCTTGGTGAGATCTAGCCCCACTAATCCATGTGTCAAAAGGGTGCTATGTTGCTATGGGTAACATCTAGGCAACTTCCCATAGCGAGATAACACCCACCATTGATTCAGATTGAGATCTACGACAAGCAAGATGGATCTAATCTATTTGTACACTAATCAATGAGAACTAGCCATGTGCCAACCTATCTAACTTTCACCACTGGTATCCAACGGGCATGCCTGGGACCATTGTACTTTTGATGTCACCATAGTGCAGTTTCCATCTAGGTGTTATGTTGCTATCGGTGAGGAACATAGATTTTTTGATAGTGCCATAGCACCCACCATAGATCTAGCAAAACCTAGCGCCAGAGAAAATATGAAGAAAAGAGAACCTACCTGACACATGGCTGAAAGGCGCTATGTCACTATGGATAACATACGTGCAACTTTTCATAGTGAGATAGCGCTGGCCATGGATTTCCTGAGATCTAATGATCTGGACTTGCGAGCCCATAGGAACATTAAAATACGCAAGGAGGGAAATCTAATAAGGTTGAGTTGTAACATATTTTGTCCCGCTTCTGAATATTTGAATTTTTAAAACTTGTGAATGTTACTATGTTGAATTCAAATGTGGTGATTTTGGTGGGAAGGCAAAAATGACTAATAGATATGTTTTCCTAATAATTGGTATACACGCTTGTGGTCCTTTTAAAGAAATATTAACCACTTGTGGAGTGCTCGAATGGGAAGTTATAGGAAAGATGGTCCAAATTTTGATGATGTAAACTATGATAACTATAAGAACAAGATGAGGAATCATTTGATCTTCTTAAGTTTTTAATATTGGTTTATTAAAAGGAGAAAGAAATTTAACAAGAAAAAATATAAGTTTGAATCCAAAATATTAGTTGAAAGATAGAAATCTTCTTGCAATGTGGTTGCTAGAGAAGCTTTAATCAATGCACTTTTAGAGAAAGAGTTTATAGAGGTTAAGGATCTTGAATCTACATGTCAGATCCATGAAAAGGTGGAAACAAGTTATATTAAGGAGATAAATACACCAAGAAAGATAATTTATAGAGTTTGAAAGAAAAAATAGAAAGTATTAAGATGAAATAACATGAGACTATCAAACCATGTGTTTAGAGAATAAAAGAGGTTGTTTCTGGCATCAAGAATTAAACAAGAGTTAGTATTGAAGTTGAAATGAATGCAAATATCTTGAGTTCCTTTACATTAAAAAAATATTTTGGCCATACAAGAGATTCTACTTCTCATAACAGGATAAATACAAGGGAGAATTTGATTGATAAGTTATCTACATTTAAAAATTCTAAATTACAAGATGATTTACCTAAAGTTGTACCTCCTTTTAAAGATTCTATTCATAAAGATAAGAGGTTAGTAACAATAAGTATGATCACTATTAGAAGAGTTAATATTAACATCTTACATAATATGTTGAGGATTAAGCAAAGACATAAGAGCAAAAAAGTAAATTAGAGGAACTTGAAGCACTAGTCACTAAGAGAGATCACAAAGGTAGACAAAAATATAAAGGAAAGTTATCTTTGATATATTTTTCATGAAATAAGATAGGTCATTTTTCTTCTAGATGTTGTACTAGAATTCCAAAGTATAATCCTAAGCCTTACAATTCCAAATATCATAAGGAATGTTATTATGATAATGAATATGGTTCTAATAATGAGTCTAAGAAGAGTGAGGATGAGATCATCTTTGTTTCTATCAAATATGAAGTTATTGTAAATGATTAAAGGTCTTTGGTTTCACATGTAGAAAAGAAACTAGAATGGATTATAGATAGTGGATTTTTTCATCATATGACAAGTGATAAAGATAAATTTGTGCATCTTAACAAGTATGATGATTGGGCTGTCAAACTTAGAGACAATATTCCTTGTGTTATTAAAGGAAGATAATCTATAACTATTGATGGTAAAACTAATACTAATGATGTAATAGTTACTAAGGGATTTAGCATAATCTATTGAGTATTGGAAAACTTATTAAAAAGGGATATCATCTACAATTCATGGATGGAAAATATACAATCAAAGATCAATCAAGAAACATGATTACATTATTTATCAAGACAAGAGGCAATGTGTTTCAATTGAACCCATCCTATGTGATTTTTTCCATTCTAAAGATAGATGATAATTTCTTTTTTTATATGAATTTTGATACCATGGTGAAGATCGGTAACCCTAATGCTATTAGAGATTTTCCAAAGATAGTGAAACATACTAACATGATGCATAAGGAACATGCTATAGGAAAACAAACTAGGAATAAATTTCAAAAGAATACTTGTACTACTAAAGGAAGATTTGATTTGGATCATATAGATCATTCTGGTCCTTCAAAGATGAGGTCATACTATGTTGTGAAATATTTTATACTCTTTCTTGATTATTACTCAAGAATGATGTGGGTTTCTTTTATTAAAGAGAAATCTAAATAACATGAAAAGTTTAATATTTACAAGGAAAGAGTAGATAATGAATCACAATTAAAGACTGAACATTTAAAATTGGATAGAGGAGCATAATTTTCATCAGACATGTTCAATGCATAATGTCAAGAGAATGGGATTTATAGGTATGCATATGCACCTAGGAAACCATAGACTACTAGAGTATTAGAGAGAAGGAATAGAACAATTTAATATATTGCAAGGACAATTATTCTTGAAGGTAAGGTACCACATGGAAGGAGTGACTTGTATATTCTACACTTTGAATAGAATTCAAATTAGATATAGCATTCGTATGACTTCATATAAGTTATGGTATGATTATCTACCTGCAATTATGTTTTACAAAATATATTAGTAATAAATGTTATATCAAGAGAGATGATGACCTAGGAAAAATTGATCCTAGAAATGATGAAGGGATAATTCTTGGCTACTCTACAAATATTAGCACATAAATTTTATAATCTAAGATTGAAAAAGTAAGTCAAGAGTGCTAATGTTAAAGTTGATGAGATATTTTAGATTCATAAAAGAGTATATGACTATGATTTAGATAATGAAGGTAATCATGGAACCAAAAGTTGGAATCAAAATGGTTCTTTGAGATCGATAATGGTATATAGGTATATATTGAAGAACTAAGAGGAACTCCTAAAAACTCTGAGGAGTGTATCATTAAATCATTTTAAAGATCAAATCATTGATGATGCAAATAAATTTGTGCTGAAAAAATAAAACATAAGGAATTAATTGTTCCTAATTTCACAAGTTACACCTAAGACTAATCATGAATCTTGTCAAGATGAATCTTGGATTAAGGCAATGTAGGAAGAGTTAGATCAGATTGAAAAGATAAAGAATTGGGAAATGGTTCCTTGACCTAAGAAATATTTTTTTCTAGGAAATTAAAAGGGTTTTAGAAATAAGATGAATGAGAAAGGTGAATTCTTAAGGACTAATGTAATTGTTTTATAAAGGGTATTAACTATACCATCTTAAAATGGACACATTTTCATTTTAAGACCTTTTAGCACCATTTTGCATAATTCCTCTCTTATATCATGGATGGACTAGTGCTCAATGTATCTTTTTCTCTTCTCCTCTTTCATTTCACTCGTATTTTTCATCTCTAACTCTTCAAAATGGTATTTTAGGTGTCATTTTGATACCCTTCTGACCATATCTCATGTTCAATTCATCATCTTCTAGTTTCACCTACACCATCTTCTAGACCCTTTTGAGGCATGTCTATCCTAACCTCTAGGACTAGTTCAACCTAAAGCTGAATAGGTTAACTTGGGATGGACTAGTTTGATCTAAGTCAACGTAGTCAAGTAATATGTCAACTAGATTTGACCTAGTCCTTAGTGATTGTGGGGTTCAAGACCTAAAAGTTCTCGAGTTTGCCAATTAATTAATTTTACTCTCATGTTTCACTAAATTATTTTCCCACCTAAAAATGCATATATATGGAGCCTTGGGGGAATCATTTTCATATCTCATCTCATTCTCAAAGTATTCAAGTATTCAAGACAAGGATTTCAAGCATTCAAGCAAGTAAGCGAGTTTTCTTCATGCATTCAAGGATTCTATGTGGCCATTTCCTCTTCAAGATCCAGCTTATTGTTGGCCATCAAGGGAGGAGATATAAATTAATGAATTTAGTATCTTTTTAATTGATTCAAATTTACATTCAAGGCTCTATGATGTGGTTATGGTAGATCTATTACAATTGTGGAGTTATCCTACATCCTTCATACCAAATTCAAGATCTACAACATACATCACGACAAATCCTTATTGAAAAGGGTTTCTACAAGAAAATTGAATATTAATATTTATCTTTCTTCCTTTACATTTAAATTTATTATTTATGGCTAGTTCCTTAACCTATGGCTTTACCAAGGTAAGCACTCCCCTAACAAAACCCTTATTTTGTGTGTTGATTTACAGGATATCAATAAAAGGTTTGTAGATTTGGAACCTAATTTTTGCAAGCTTTATGGAGAAATAAGTTTTAGGTCACTAGATTTCATCAACTTGGTGGTAGGATAACTTCCCAAATTTACCTAGTCCTTTAGTATCCATTTTCAAGGAGATTTATGGTTTTTGTTCCTTCTGTCATCTTATTCTAAGATTTGTGATCGAAAGTTTAGAAATAGTTTAGCTTTGTGAGTTTTGGAGCTAGAATTCATCCTCCTGTATGAATTTCAAGGTGATTCTTTCATACTTTATTTTTTTTCACATTGTTACCCTAGATTTACATCTTAATTGGGCTAATGGTACATACATAACATCTAGATTTCCATTATTCAAGCAATTAGTTCAATTTCACATTCACATTATCCTATCAAGGGCCAAAAAAAGTAGATTTCCTTGCATTTCATTCCCCTTTATAATTTGAATTTAGTATTATCACTCTTCTTCCTTTCCATTCTATCTAATCTAATTTGGATCATAAGTGGAATCATATTTGGAAATTCCCCTCTTTTTCCTCACATACATATTTAAATGGCTTGGTGCCCCGTAAAGTGGAGGTCTACATCCTATTAAAGTGCTTCCATTTTATAACTAAACATTTTGGTGAACCTGTCTACTTACCCTTTTGTCTTATTGGAGTTATATTTTTTATGTTAGGTGTTTACCTACTTTTAGGTAAACTTGATACCTATTCCTATCCTATTACAGTTTTGCAGTTAGATTTGGCTATCTTATTGAGTTAGTTTTCTTTGTCTCTTCTTTTAATCTTTTTGCATTTCATGTTTAGATATAGCCTATATGCATTTCACTCATGCTAAAAAAGTTTTTAAGAGTAATTTTCAACCATTTCTCTATCCTCTTTTCCATAAATCAACATCCTCCTATAAGATATGTTTCCCCTAAATTGAATCAATCTAAGGTATATGATGTTTCTTTTTCCTCTCTTACATCAACTTATAAGGAACCATTTGAGAAATATTGTGGTTTTAATGTCTCTCTTAATTCTCTTTTTCTTTGTGAAGGAAAGTTAGAGATTGATGTTAACCTTTCTCCTAATATAGACCTTGTCTATGAGGACACTTGGATAGTAATGATTTTCTACCTATAGGACCAGAAAGATGGGTTCAAAATGCATAACATACTATGAGAAAATCACAAAACTCAATAATCATACATTAGCACACACTAGTCTACCATGAAAGCCAAACTAATAAAGAAAGCAATAGAAACCCCCTCTTTCATTTGTAGCTCCCATGTCCTTCTTTCTTCTCCAAATGATTGTCGCTCCAATTTTCCTATAGTGTGCACAAGATTGAAGCAAAAGCCTCTGATATGAATAATGCCATGAGAATACTAGAAGTGTGATTTTAAGCTTCAGATAAAATGGTGTGAAAATGTAAAGACTCCAAGGATTTAGATTCAAGGATTCAAAAATTCAAGGATTCAAGAAGACTCCAGCCTTCAAGGACCAAAATGAGACAAAGAGTGTCCAATTTATAATTGACATGAAGGATGAGAGCAAATGATTTGTCACCCATAGATATGCGATGTGGTAAGAGATTCCTATGACGCGTATGAAAAATTATGCCAATTGTAAGATTCTATGACGCATGCAAGTCAAACTTGGCTAAATGTGGAAGAGAATCTATGACACATCATAAGACACCTCCACCCATTTAAAGCCAAGAATCTATGACGCATATGACAAATAGGGACATGCGTAAGAGATAAGAACATTTGATTATGACAAATATTAGCCAAGTGTTGAAGGAGAATCTATGAGGTGTCATATGCAATAGTTTATGGAATATTCAAATTAAAAATTCTCTTATTCCATAAAATAAGAATTAGTAAAATATGGAATTAATGATGAAAAATGGAACTTAGGAAATTAAGAATTTCCATGGTTTGCAGATAATGAATCAATTAATTAAAAAAATTAATTAATTGAGGATGATAATTAGGAAGAATAATTAGAAAGAATAATAGGATTAAATTATGGGTTATTTAATCCTATAGAGAAAGTTAGCAGATGATTGACCGAATTGATTAAATGAATGCAATTGTACCCTTTGATGAAAATGTGATGATGATGGATATCAAATAAGATGATGAAAAGTAAACCAAAGCCATGCTCAGATTGATTAATTGAAGTTGATAACATGCCAAGGACACATGACACGAATTGATTGATATGTAACATTTAACTAACATTGAAAATGCTACAAGATCAAAATTGATTGATAAGGTTTGATCATAATAACATTGACAGACACTGTCAATATTATTAAAATGATTGATGATGCCATTATCTAACATTGAAAGCCTCAAAAATGTCAAATATTGAATGGCATGAATGATAATTTCACCTAGCACTAAGAGCCATGATAGTACTAAGGTTAGATTGATAAGATTGATAGATTGATCGGTTTCCAAGGCACTAAAAGCCACAACAATACCTAGGAGTAGATAAATGATGAGTGATTCTGAGTTGATTAGGACTAATTTTGAGTATTTTTGAGTTGATTTGAAATGGTTTTGAGTTGATTTGATATGATTTCAATTGATTCTGAGTTGATTTGGGGTGATTCTAAGTTAATTTGAAATGGTTTTGAGTTGATTTGATATGATTCCAATTTGATATGAAATTGATGTGAAAGAGGATACAAATGATGAAATATGGTCAATTTGGCCAAAAGATCAGAGTTAGTAGAATGAAAAAATGGGAAAAATTAGTATGAAGAAGTGATTAAATCATAGATGCAAACCATTTTTAGCATCTACATTTTGCCCCTCTTTGATAAAATGTAATTTAGAGCATTGTGTCAAAGAATAAGTGATGAGAAAGCCACAACATGCCCCAATAAGGATGATATATATGGGTGCCCCCTTGAGAAATTGACTAAGATAAGAATATGATAAGTTAATTTGTCAAAAATGAGAAAAAAAAACCATAGAAACTGACAGAATAAAAATCAAAGTTAAAATGTGAAAGTTATGAGGCCCAAAGTGCAGAACAGTGTCAATCAGGAGCCTGAGAGTAATTGCATGGGTTACCAATAAAGAATGACACAAAATGATGAAAATGATAGTTAATTTTGTCCACAATGAAGATACAAATCCAATGCAACTGGAAGATTGCAAATCTGAGTTAAAATGCAAAAGTTATGGCCTTCGGAGTGCAACCTAGGGGTTCTGGGAGCAGTTCTGGATAACCTAGGTCCCCAAGTGCACCCAAAACTCAACCAATTGTTTCATTGATGCACTTGGTAAGCCCAAGTGCATCATGATAGTACCAAGTGCATCAATGACCACTTGGGAAGCCCAAGTGGTCTTAGAAAGTGCAAAATGTGCCCGCGAAGGCTTTGGGGGCCAAAGATAGCCCAATTGGACTCAGAATGCCCCGAAACTTTGCGTGCATACCCAAAATGATGGAAAGATGTCAAAGCATGAGTGAAATCATAAAAAATGGTCATATTTAATCAAAGATGATGAGACAAATTTTAGACTGAGGTTAAACCAAGTGGAAAGCCATGGAAAGTTGATTGACAGTGCAGGATGATGCCAGAATGCATGAATGCAAGATGAAGATGATTTGGTGAATCAGAAGACATGATCATGGTGATGGAGAATGAGATGAAAAGGAAAGATGAGATGAGGATATTTTAGTATTATGGAAATAATTTTTCTTCTAGAAAGTGCACTATATGTCAAATGGAGCTTTATTTTGATATGGAAAATGGAATGCAACGCATCATGGCATAAAGGGCCAGAGCACAAATGCAAGCCTTTTGCGTAAACAAGCATTATGCAAATAGAAAATGCCCTTGTCCTTCCTAAGGCATATGTACATGCCCCAGACTCTCAAAGGTACATTGTAATAGATAGAAATAGAAAAAGATGACCATGAACCATCCCGGCCAGTCTCATAGATTAGTTTTATATCATTGAGTGGCATAGGAACATGATCAAAGAAAAACAAAGAAAAAATAAATCACTCACTAAAAAATGTGAGCCAAAAAATATTCTTTTCCATTATTACATTCTTGTTAATTTTTTAGGTGTGTAGAGAGTGTTTGACATGTTGATACTATGATAGTTCTAGTTGTGGATTCAGTTGATAGGTTCATAGTGATATGTTGGATTGATTGTTGGTTGATGTTGCTTAGATATTGTGATTGGCATTGAAGTGTAGTACTTTGAGTTTCAGTTTGCAAAGTGCAAGTGTGTACACAAAAGGGATGGTTATCCACAATGAATATGTACAAGGTTTATTACAAATTTTTGATGGGTTTTGTGATTTTTAGGGTTTTTTAGGGATATTTGATTTTTTTGTGTGACTGATTTCTTCAGGTCATTTTATGATTTTTAGGGTTTTTTTAGGACATTTTATGATTTTTATGGATTTTTTTTGGATATTTTATGTTTTTTTAGGGTTTTTTTCTAGACATTTTATGATTTTTAGGGATTTTTTCAAGACATTATGTGATTTTTAGGATTTTTTCTGGACATGTTATGTGATTTTTAGTATTTTTTCAAGATCGTATTTGAATGTTTAGGATTTTTTCAGGATCATAAAAGCATATATAGGTGTTGGCTCCAATTTTTTATGCAATAGGTCCCATGGATAAAAAGTGCTTAGGGATATGCCCTCAGTTCAAGTTCAAACTCATGCACCATGTAGGTAATATGCCCCTAGACAAGACACAAACTATGTACAAAGGCTAATGACAGAGTGTGTACAGACTGGTAATGCTTGGTAAGATAACAAAGGACAATAACCAGTTTGCAAACCATGGTCAAGGATCCAAGGATGTCTTGTAATAGGAAGAATATGATCAAGGAATGATAGAGGGGGAAAAGACCAGATGGAATCCTGATAGATGGAGGAGCAACAACTAATTACACATGGCACTTGTTTGCCAGGTTTTCACCATGGTACTTGCCCAAAGTACCTGTTTGCCAGGTTTTCACTTTTGGACAAAAAATTTCTCTTGACTCAAATTTTCGTGCCAAGATGTCTGTTTGCCAAGTTTTCATCAAGGCATCCATTTTTTCATGACTTTTTTCACTTTTTTTTTTGACTTTTTGTTATTTTTTTGATATTTTTTCATGACTTTTAGATAGAATCAAGTGTAGTACTTGTGAAGATGCATGTTGTTGATGGACATGGGCAATGGTTCACCCTCTAGAGTTGCAAGCTAATATACTCTAGACCCAAAAGATGCAGTAACTACATAAGGTCCTTCCCAATTTAGCTCAAATTTGCCTTGTTTTTCTCTATGTTGTTGTGTCTTGTAGTTCATCTTTAGGACCAGATCACTGACCTCAAAATGATGACCTCATACTTTCTTGTTATAGCTCCATTTGAGTCAATTTTGGTAAGCTTGTAAGTGTGTCAAGGCAACTCGTCTTCGTTCATCAAGCATTTCCAGCTCATGGAGTCTAGATATGTCATGCCCAAACTTTTCAAGGCAAATCATCACAACTTTTTTTTTTTTTAAACTATCTTAAAGGACTACATATTAACAATTTACCCTTAGTATTTCCTATGTAGCTATTCTTTACTTTACGATCAATAAAAGAGTCACTCTATCCATTAACTCATCACCTTTTTCCTCATAGTCCAAACCTTTCAACCCCGATCATATTGGAAATTTATTAATACGGTACTCTTAGCAGGGCCTAAAGTATAATCATTTATTCTTAATTTGCTTTTACTTTTAATTAATTAATTATTACTATTATTAAATATTGTTCCTTTATGCCACTAATTATGTATAACTAATTATTAAATACAATTTATTACTTTACTTCTAAACTTCATGACTTTCCTAATACTTTTGTTATAATACCTTTTTCCTACCTACCTCTATTAATCTAATGCTATACCCAACCCCCTTAATTTTAGCTAGTTTCTAAAACATAAAAGATTACTAAAGTTCTTTTATTTATTAACACTCTTAATAGTTAACCACTAAACTAGAACTAAAATCTTAATCCTACTTAACATACTAACTACCCCAAGAATATTGTAACATTATTATCTAAACTCTTTCCCCACCAAAGAACTAATTCTATACTTAGGTACTACCACCTTCTTTATATTAATACTCCACACATTTCCCTCCTCCCCATGTAATCTACTTCACATGCCCTCTCCTAAACACATGAACATAATCCTAAGCCTAGGCACCTTGTCAAGGAAGAGGCTTCATCTAGGCATGAAGACTTTTCTTTTTTTTTTTTGCCAGAGGGAAGTGAATTTAATTGGGAGAGGATGGTTTGGGAACATGGGCTGACTTATGTTAGTCCTATTAGCCCATAATGTGCTCCAAGGAAAGAAAATGTGTATGGGGAAGGGGTAAGGTGGGATCCCACTTTCCCTTTTCTAGATATCTTGTTTGAATTTTCATTTTCTTATGGGGTGGTAAGTTAGAAAAGGTCCCCCCTTTAAGGAACTAATTAGTATTATTACTACTATTTTGTTTTAAGTTTATTTTATTATTATTTTATGTCCTGATCAACCTCTTGACTGACCAGTACATGGGGATTTGTTTTGCTGATTTTTTTTACTCTGTTATCTAAGTCATAATGAAATGTACTAGAGGGATATATCTTTATGATATATTTTATAATAGGAGACATACTAAATTATCTAAAGCCATATATATATATATATATATATATATATATATATATATATATATCTCTGTGTGTGTGTTAAAATATAAATTTTACTTTTAGAAGATTTTATGACATATTCTTTGAATATTTTATTTGTTTGTATTAGCTGGGTATGATTTTCACCTTTCACATACAATTTCTAGATAGTAAATAAGCTCCTACAGGACATCTCTTTTTATGCACTAATACAATTCTATGTCATCTATTGAATCCCTGCTTCTAAGGTCTACAATATTTTTCTTAGGATATTACAAAGGTAAATTGGAGTCATTTAATAACTATATATGATCTAGACTTGGTGTTTCATTTAACATTCAAACATTAGACTTAATGCAATAGATATTCATTTCAAGACTAGGTTGTACATGAACTATCTGAAATGTTCTTATCCAAAAATTATGAAGTAGATACCATCTACACAAGGGTTAACAATGTATTCTCATGCAAGATTCTACTATGATACATTAGAGCTAAAATGGTAATAACTTCTATGAATCACAATTTTTTTTCTCCATGCAAATTAAATCCAATCTAGCAATCTACATATAAATGGAGGAGCACAATAATCTTAAGAACCAAGATAGCTTATCCACCTGTACTGATTACATCATTTCTTCAAGAACTCTTAAGATACACAAAAAGGTGGTGAGACCATCATATTCAAAATACACAAAGGATGGTGGGAAGAATGTATCACAAAAAAACTCACAAAGGAACACCTTCCACAACACAGAAATATTCATAACCCTTACAATTGACAATTGAAACAAGACAATAATATTACTCTTGCAACACATTTGGATTCACATAACAAGATGGATTTGACTGTCTATCTCATCTCAATGCAATAATGAAAGTCTTCATCTCATATGCACAAAGAAAGGCAATAAGAGCTCCAAGTTCCAAGACCATCCAATGAGGACCTACAAATAAATGATAAAAAGGATGAACCATGGAGGCTCACCTCCCAACCTAGGACTCAAGAAGGCCACCCACTGAGCAAGGGAAACAAGAACCAAATAGGTTACACACATACTTCATCAAAATTTTCATGAAACACAACACAAAATACAATCAACACCCTCCCATGGCTAGGACAATGATTCTCCATTGGAATCATAAAACGTTGGGTGAAGGTGGGCTCTTCAAGGAGGAGAAATTCTAAGAACATATATATCATATTTCCAATGCATTTTGCCTCTCAAGGCCACCACAACATAAACAACATATTGCCACTACATTGCCTCTCAAGGCCTTCAAAACAACCATCTTCTCCTCATCCACCAAACCTCCTTATACCTCCCAAACAACAATATTTATGGCTATGATGGAGCCTGTGCTCCATGATAATAACAAACCTCATCATGAGGTAAAAGAAAAATATTTCTTTTCTCACCTGCAATATCAAGCCCAACTTGTGTCCTTCACCCAAGGCTTCTCTGCCCTCCCAACGGTGAGTGAAGCCTTCACACCCATAATCACAATCAACACTCACATTCAAAAAAGAAACAACAACAAAACAAAAGAAGAACAACAAAAGAAAACCAAGAAAGGATTTCCAAAAGCACAAAACACATTCACTTCTTCCCAACACAATGAGAAGCTCATAACACAAGATTGACAATGCAATGCATACTCCATTGATAAATTTTCACACTTGCAGATTTTCTTATCCATACTAAAGAAAAGAATAAAAGAACATGTTTGAGCCACCAACCTTGGTCCAAGATAGGGTAAGGATAGTTGTAGTAGAGCCTCCCATTAATCTCCCTCCAAAACTTAGCTGTCTCTAAAATTAGAGAGTGGATGAACAACCCACTAACTTGTCACTCCCCCCTTAAAAGACTCTCCACTAACTCATTTTTTAGTAAGAAACATCAAGCCTCCCTATCTTACATTGTTGATCCTCTAAATTTAGAAGGTTGATCAAGTGGGGTTGAGAGGGTTCTATCATAGAAAAACTCAAATTTCGAATTGGTTCAAGTTGGCTTTGTTTAGGGGGTTCCCAAAGCTAGGAAAACATTAAAATAATTAAATTTAGGCCCCTAACCTACTATACTACCATTAGGGTTGCTTTCTAACAATAAAATAACACATTAGGATCCCATTTAGACCCCCTAAACTCCCTATCAAGTTTGAATTCGAATTGCAACATGATGTGACCCATCCAAACACTCTCTCCCAAATGGGTGTACTCAAGCATTAATTTGAAAAGAAGGAAGAGGACCAAGATTGAGTAACCTTGAGACCAACACTATAGGTGACACATAGACTATACGAGTTTCAAGTGACACACATAAAAATACATTACATTTTCCTTGGCATGCCTTTAATGCATCTAATAAATGATTAAACATATTCACAAGCAAGCAACCATACAATTATGAAGGAAAATACTTTCACAACGAGGCTTTTGAATCTTCCAAAGATTTGTCTTGGTTAAACTATGTTCACAAGGTTTGGAACTTGTTTCCCCAAGAATTTCCATGGTTCCACTTTCCTGCACACTTAGCTCAATGTCAGTAGTCCAATGAAATAATACATGTAGATAAGTGCAGAATAATCCAATATCACTTAATCTACACTAACTTATTCAGTTAACTTCCATCTAATTATTTTTCATAAACTATTCAAAACATTTCAATATCAAAATATGTGTCTCAACATTTATCTTTCTTATCATAATGAAATTACCATTCTATACACTCACAATAATTTTCTATCATAACCATGAACACTAAGGTCATATCTATTAAATCATTTAAGCAAATAAATGGATCCTAGTATATGTATTTAAATGGAAATCACTAATATGTAGACTTTTTAACTAGTATCTTTTCAATCAGGTTAAGGATAATGACATTTCCTAGCAATATCCCTTCATCACATAATGAGGGGTTTGTGTGTGAGTTTCTAGGGTTAATTCCTTAGACTGTTAGAATGTTTCCATAATTATGTCATCATAATATAAAACCAATTTTCAAATGTAACCATATTTCTTGTTGTCCTCATTATCAAATTACATTTATCTACATATCACAATCCTTCATCTTATAAAGCATCATAATTGAATTAATGTTTATCTTAAAAATCATAAATCATCATAATATAATTAATGTTTCGCATTGCATCAAAATCTAATATATTAGGTCATAAAACTATATCCATATGTGTTCAATCATTTCATACAAAATAACAGGTTCTTATGTAACATGATCAGATTAACATTCTGAACAACCTCATAACCTATTCTCTATCATAATGATAAAATATTAAATTCATGACTATTAAGTTACAGGGCATGTGAGTTGGGTTTATTTTCATATCTAAATCTATCCTTTGGTGCTAATTTTCATTTGAACATTACAATTTGACATTCAATTATTTATGTAATTTAGTTTCCATTAAAGCAATTGAAATAGCTTAGAACATGAAATAAAATAATTAAATATAACAATTAGGTTCTAATAAGTGTGAATCATCAAAATGTTGATAACATAACCCTATAGTCTCAAAACTATATCAAGACATCAAATTAAAAGTACCATGATGCAATTATGTCATCTATACTATAGTGGATTGGGTGAGGACTCACAAGATATTTGGTAGTTTTCATCATCAACAACATCTTGTAGGAATACTCTTAATGATGGAATTTCAATTTCATTGGGAAGTATGACCTCAATGCCATAGACAAGAGAGTATGGTGTTGCGTCAATAGGAGCATGGACACTTGTTCGATATGCCCAAAGAGCTAGATTTAGTTGGAGATGCTAGTCTTGGCCCAAATCATTGATAGTCTTTTGGAGAATCTTGACGGTGGTCTTGTTAGATGCTTCTGTGTGGCCATTGCCTTGTGGATGGTAAATACTAGAATATCCATGGTATATGTTGTACTTCTCACAAAGCTTGTCTACATCTTTGTTTTGAAATGAAGTACCATGGTCAGTAATAATAGCCAAGGGGACTCCATACTAACATATGATGTAGTTTAGAATAAACCTTGAGATCTACTTTCCAGTGATGAAAGTCAAAGGGACAGCTTCAACCCACTTGGTAAAATATTTTGTTGCTGTGATAATGAACTTTTGACCATCAGAGGATGGAGGAGAAATAGCTCCAATAAGATCAAAAGCCCATTGTAAAAAGGGCCATGGTGATATGACTGGATACAATTCTTGTGCTGGTGCATGGATTAGATTGCTATGTATCTGACACTTATGACATGTTTTGGAAAAGTCATGGGCATCCTGTTCCATGGTGGGCCAATAATAGCCAACTCTAAAAAGTTTCTTGGTTAGACTTAGACCATTGAAATGGCCTCCACATATACCTTCGTGAACCTCATACAAGGCAATTTTAGCTTCTTTTGAGTCAAGGCATCTAAGAAGGGTTTGGTCAAAAGATCTCTTATAAAGGGTGTCACCGATGATGACATATCTAGCAACTTGATGAATAAAGGCTCGATGATCATTTTTGGATAAGTTGGGTGGTAGGATTTGGGCATGTAGGTAATCATAAATTTCTTGATACCAAGGAGAATTGGGACCAACAAGTTCACACACAAACTTAGATTGGGGGAGCTCAAATGCTGGAATCAAAAGTTGTTCAACAAGGAATTCATAGCATTACACATTTTGAGGCATATCAATCATAGAAGCGATGGTAGCCATAGCATTAGCTTGTTTTTTGTGTATTCTTGGTAGCTGAAAAAAAGAGATAGTAACAAATTTAGACGTAAGGAAGTCTGCCATCTGCTTGTAGGGCATTAGTTTATCATCTTTGGTTTCATAGTCATCATTGACTTGGTGGATAACCAACTGGGAATCCCCAAAGACTTGTAAATGTTGAATGTTCTATTGGATGGCTATCTTGAGCCCTGTGATCAGTGCCTCATATTTTGCTATGTTGTTTGTATAGTGGAATACAATCTTGTATGACTTGGGGATTATGTCTCCTTGAGGAGTGATAAACATAATGCTAGCTCCTGAACCATTTCGTGTATGTGATCCATCAAAATACAACTTCCATTCATTAGCTACATCCATGTGAAATATGACTTCATCTAGAAATTCTATCAACATGGGATGATCATCTGACATAGGGACTTCTGCTAATTGATCTGCTATCACTTGCCCTTTGATTGCTTTTTGATCTACATATTCTATGTCAAATTCACTAAGGACCATGACCCATTTGGCTAGTCATCCTGTGAGAGCAGACCTACTTAGGAGATACTTCAGTGGGTCAATATTAGAGATGAGCATTGTTTTTTGATGGATTATGTAATGCCTAAGTTTTTGGGCTGCAAAGACAATAGCAAGGCATGCTCGTTCAATTAATGAATAATTTAGCTCATAGCCCACAAGTGTTCTACTGATGTAAGAAATGGATCGTTCTCTTCCTTGTTCATCATTTTGTGCTAAGAGAGCCCCTAATGATGTATCTATAGAAGATATATATAATATGAATGGTTTTCTTGGAATAGGAGCCATTAAAACTGGTGGATGTAGGAGATAATCTTTGAGTTGTTGGAAAGATTCTTGGCACTGCTTATTCCATTGAAAGGATACTTCTTTATGTAAGAGATGTTGAAGAGAGTGACACTTATCAGCCAATTGTGCAATGAATCTATGGATAGACTACAATATTCCTTGTAACCCTCTTAGGGTTTTAAGATTTGTTGGAGGCATGTCAAGTATTGCTTTTACTTTCTTGAGATCCACTTCAATGCCTCATTGAGAAACAATGTAGCCTAAGAGATTTCCAAAGACAACTCCAAATACACACTTTTTTGGATTTAGGTGAAGCTTATAGCTTTCCATTATGGTGAATATCTGATCTAGGATGCCCAAATGCTCTTTCCTTTTATGGGATTTGCAAACTAAGTCATCAACATAGTCTTCCATGAGGATGTGCATGAAATCATGGAAGATTGTAGTCATTACTCTTTGATATGTTGCCCCAGCATTTTTAAGACAAAATGGCATGACATTCCAATAGTATGTTCCCCAAGGACATGTGAAAGTTGTCTTGTGTTGATCTTCAAGGGCTATTCTTATTTGATTATAGCTAGAAAAGCCATCTGTTAATGATAACATCTCATACCTAGCTATCATGTTTACAATGATATCTATGTTTGATAAAGGAAAATCATCCTTGGGACATGCCTTGTTAAGATCACAAAAATTAGTGCATATCTAGATGCCCCCAGAGTGTTTACGTGTTGGTACTAGATTAGATATCCACTCTGCATAATCAATGGGTCTTATAAAGCCATCATCCAATAGTTTTTTCAATTCAGCTTTAACAAGGAGGGCAACTTGAGGATGCATTTTTCTCAGCTTTTGTTTTACTAGTTTCATTCCTGGTTTTAGTGGTAAGTGATGAAGGACTAGTTCAGGATCTAATCCGGGCATATCTGCATAAGACCAAGCAAAGTTGATCTGTCTCTCTAGAAAAAATCTGATAAATTCATCCTTCTCTTCTGGAGATAATGAGGCTACAAAGTGTATGACTTTGGGGTTATTAGGAGTTCCCAGATTAATCTCTTTTGTCATCTCCACAAGTAATGTTGATCTTTCCTTTAATGAGGGTGTGTCTAATCTTCCATCCTCAAGTGCCTCAAAGAGGTTTTCACCCTCAGATATGTCCTTTATTTTTACTTTTTCAAGATCTAATGGTGCCTTTTGGTTTTCACCAAGAGACCTACTTGTGTCTTTTTTTGTTATTTTCTCAATTTTGTGACTGGAAGATGGAGTTGACTCCCCAAAATATGCCATGATGTTTAGGTTAATGGAAAATCTAGACTTGTGATCACCTTGTGGTACATCTTCACGAAGCTCAAAAAACTCTACAATGGCATCATCATTTTCAAACTAATCAAACATTGGTGGTCCTTGTTGGTCCCAATCAATAAGTTTAGGGAAAACTAAGGAAATGCCATCATCAATGTTGAATAAGCTTTGGTCCAAGACATAGATATGGATATCTGCTTTGATGATGTCATCAAGATCATGTTCAGAAGCAGGAGGACTTGGATACCAGAATGTTTCGATCCAAGGTGAAGAATTGGTTTGAGTGACAAGTGGACTAACATATTTATCTTCCATAGGTAAGCTATCCAGGTCTACAAATATATGGTCATGACCAAGGGAGGTATCAAGATCGTCAATGTTAGGTATAGATTAGGTGGGTTTGAGTTGGTTGTTTTCAGATGCCTTCTCATCGTTTGAATCATTCACCTCCTTCAATGAGGATGACTTAGTATTAGGAAGATCTAAAAAAAATGGTTTGAATCCAAGTCCCAAGCTATGAGGTCATCTTGATACAGTGATAGGTTGAACAATGCCTTACTTTTGGAGTCCTAGGCCACTACATCCATCATATCCCTTTTTTTGCATGATGGCAAATCCAGGTCCATACATGTTAGGGTATATGGGAGTAATTTATTGTTTTTCTTTAGCCTTTTCAATCCATGTAGAGGTATTTTCATAGACGTGTTCTTCATGTATCCCACCTCCACTGGTGAACATCATAGAAGGTCTATTTTGAAGTGCAAACTTAGGCTTGTTTTTTATAAGCTGAGGTTTACTGCATGACTTGAGGGATAAAGGAAGTTTCCCAATGTGAAAGGCATGAGACATGGAGTACTCACCGCAACCTTGGTCTTGTATTTGAAGCTTTCCTTTGGATGTAGGTGTGAGTGTGGAAGGATCAACATACTTGGAGGACTCTAGGGGATTTCTTGCATGGTTTGTTGGGACCTGGTATGCGGTGGTTCCTCTAAGATTGGCACAGAACTAGAAAGGATCTGGATCACCTGGGATGGTTACCTCTATATTATTATAGAAGAACTTTAGGCACTGATGATATGTAGAAGGAACACCTTTCATAGCATGGATCCATGGGTGGCCTAGTATCATATTTTAGTTCATCTCTATATCTAGGACCTAGAATAAAGTGTTCTCAATAGCTAGACCAACTCTGATAGGTAAGATGATAACCCCTGTAGAGAAACACTCACCATCATCATAGGCTTTGATTGTGATCCTTTGAGAGGGATCCACATCATTTTTAGAATAACCCAAACCTTTGACTACTTTATGTGTATAGATATTCAGCCCTGCTCCTCCATCTATTAAGACACATCTGACTTTGGCATTATGGGTGAAGACTTCGAGATAAAGGGGATCATTATGGTTAGGTTTGTCTTTAGGAACATCCCAAGGGGAAAAAGTGATATGTTTCAATGAAGATAGGTTCCCAACCATGGCTTGGAATTGGGAAACATTAATTTTATCAAGGACTACTGACTCTTTAAAGGCTTGATCCAAGATCTTCTGATGTTGGGGAGATGTACGCAGTAGGTCAAAAATGGATATTTGTGTAGGGGTTTTTCTAAGTTGTTCAACAAGGCTATAATCAGATGAAGTAGGAGCAGTAGGTCTACTTGGGGGTGCAGGTCTAGTAGGAGCAGTAGGTCTACTTGGGGGTACAGGTCTAGTAGAAGCAATAGGTCTAGATGGGGCTCCAGGTAAGGTGATCTTGCTACGGTGTGTAGTGATAGCACAACGAGGGTCTTTAGCCTTCAATGTGAATGTGGATATGTGAAAATTAGACTCATTAAAGCAATTGATGGTGTAGTCATAGCCAGTGCATGTGTAGTTCACATTACCTTTTGAGTTTGAGTTTGAACTTGAGGGTTTCTCTTTGTCATGATTACCCAAAGGATCTTTGAAAATAGTGTGATCAGAGTTAGATGCTAATAGTGATGGATCAACCGTGATTACACCATCATCAATAAGCTCTTGTATTGCATGTTTCAATTGGAAGCACGATGAAGTCTTGTGTCCTTTGGTGCGATGCTAATCACAATATTTTTTGTCATCCCACCAATCTGCTTTAGTTAATTGTTCATCTTTGATTGGGGGTACCTGCAGGAAGTTATTACTCAGTAACTATTGCAATGCAGTCTCAAATGGTGGTATTCCCAATGGTGTGAATTTTCTATCCTTGCTTCTAGGATGTCTTTTGTCTTGTGTGGAAGTCTTAGTTTTTTTTTGTGGAGCTAATGTTTGATTAGAGGTTTGTGAATTTGTAGGATTTTCCCCTTTCAAAATTAGTTGAGGTTGTGCTATGCTAATCGTGTGGACATCCACAATGCCATCATTAGTCACATTCTTGTTTTTGCAGAAAAAATTTGCCTTGTCATTAGATGAGTTGGTGTTTGTGGTTTTTTTTGTTTATTTTGAGGATTCCCTTATGAATAAGAGCATCTTCAATACTAGCCCCTTTTTTCATTAGTTTAGAAATGGTGCTTGGACTCTTGATTTTGAGTTCATACATTAAGTCTAGGACTAAGGTTTCAATGCACAAGTTAACTTTTTGTTCTTCAGGAATGTCTAGTGAGAATTAACTAACTAAGCTTCTCCAATGGAGTAAGAATGTGATGAATGGTTCTCCCATCTTCTATTTAGTTGAGCACAAATCAGAAAGTGTCACCTCATTTGTAATGTTAAAGGCAAAGTGGGAGATAAACTTGTCTGCTAGCTCTGACCAAGATTTAATATTACCAAGAAGTTTGGAGTACCATTCAAGTGCAGGCCCACCAAGAGAACGAGGGAACAATCTCATAAGATAAGTGGGCTCATCACTGAGTTCGGTACATGAAGCACAAAATTCTTTGATATGATCAACAGGGTTTCTTTTTCCTTGATATTTTTCAAACCTTGGAGCCTCAAAGTGTTTTGGGAATGGAGGCATATACAGACCTTTATCGAATGGATTAGGACATAGGTCCCTTTCTGTGTATAGAGCTTGTTTCTTTTGGACTCCCAATGCCTCAAATTGTTTGGAAAGTTGTTTGAATTGTTTTAAGAGTTCTTCATTGAGGTTTTTCATGATGGTTTTTCCTTCAAGTCTTTTTTGTCTGTGAGTAGACCGTTTGCTGTGGCAGGAACTATGTCTACTTCATTCTGACATTTCTATGTCTGATGAGTCTAATGAGGTGTCGCTAGGGGGTGGAGGAATGTTTTTACCTTGAAGACAGAAGGGTCCCTATTGTTGGGGAACTTTTTGTGGTATTCGATGTGGCACTTGTTGTGGGATTGACTACAATTGTTGTACCATGTGTTTTTTTTGTGCCATGTGTTGTGGTTGTTGTTGGGATACCTCTATTGGTTGTATGTGAGACCATGTACGTGCTTGTTGTTGTAGAGGTATTTTTTGAGGTAGTTGTGGCACATGTTGTTGTTGTAACAAATGGTTTTGGTATGTAATTTATTGCTCAAGGAATCTTTGGTATTCTGACTATTGCTTGAGTTGCTCTTGTTGTTTAGTAAACATCATTTGTTTTTGTTGGAATTGCTATTGAAATTGTTGTTGATAAATTGTATGCAAGTCAAGTGGGTTCACATGGGACTACATTTTAGGAATGTTGGATGTTTGGCCCACTTGAGGTTGTTGTCATTGTGGTTGATGTTGTTGTTGATATGTGGGATGTGTGTTAAGTGGATATAGACTTGGTTGTGCCTTGGAAGTGTTGAGTCCTTGTACCACTGTAGGTTTTTTTTGTCGTGGGGGTTGACTAAGCTCTTAAGAATTGAACTTCATGTTTGGATTATTGTTTTGGTACCTTTGTGTGTTAGATATTCCTACTTGTGACATCATATTGAGTTGACTATGCAATGTTTCCCTATTGGGAATGGAAGTAATGTCAATAAGACTTTTCCTTTGTGTGTCGGTAGGGATGGTTACACTTGATGTTTCACATGTTGTACTTATGAGAGGCTCCATAGCATTTGATGTCATAGCACTTGGTAAAGTTAAGAGAAAATGTGTACTTTGTTGATTTGCCTCTAGAGAAGGTATGTCTGGCATCCCTAGAGCACAAGTCCCTTTAGGTGCTTCTTGTTGTTGCATCATGTGACTAAAATCAAGTCTTAATGTCCTTTTGGGGTGTTTAGGAATTGGTGGTATTTCGTCAAACAAGGGGTTGACATTGATGTGTTCAAATGTACTTTGGAGGATTTCAATGGTTGATTCTTGATGGGACCTTATAGGTGTCACTATCATGTTTGAAAATTTCAAAGGTTGTTTTCCTTTATCTAAGTCCAAATTGACCATGGGTTGTATGTTTTCAATAGTTGTATTGGTTTGATTTTTGGACTTAGGACCTTCTAAGTTTAGGTTAAATTTGATAATTTCTCGGGCTGCCAAACATTTGAAGTTCTTGTGAAAACTTTTTTCTTGACATGCCTTAGCCATTTCTTCATCAGTGATGCCATAATCAGTGTTAGAGTCATCACTAAGGTGTAAAATACCTTGTTGTATGTTTAATGTGTTATAGTTGAAGGTACTTGTGTTAGGTTGGCTAGATTCAAAGGAGTGTGATTTTTCATCTTTAGGTGTGGTTGGTACACTTCCTTCTCCTGGTGGCATTGGCACAAATATAGGTTCAAAGTTAGGACTCCATTGAACCATCCCATGTGTGGGGGAAGTGTTTAAGGGAAATCTTATGGTAGGTGCATTGTTCAAGGTTTGTTGTGCCATAGCTTGATTATGAGGATCTTTCGAATACATGTTCAAGGGGTCTGCTAGTAATGGCTATGATGCCTCGATTTGGTCTTCGTCAAAGGTTTGTTGGGTATTATTACTCTTTCTCTATCTTGGACAAGGTTTTGGTTGTGCTTGTGCCTCAGAAAAAAAAGGTTGATTGAGTTCCTCGGGTCTCTGAGCTGATCGTGTCCTAGTAAGTGTTGGCATGATACCTAAGAATGCAAATACAATGGAAATTTTGAGTGTTTTGTAAGATATGAGTGTTTTTGGGATTTTTAAGTGTTTAGGGATGTTATGCAATGTAAGGAAATGCTAAATGAATTAGGATTTTGATGTGCAAAGTGAAAATGTCCTAGGGATGTTATGCAAATGCAAATGCAAGGTGATGTTTTGAGGGTATGCAAAATGAAGGTTAGGGTTATGTTTTGAACTTGGTAATGACACTAAAGGTAGGTGTATGCAAGGTAGAATATGCAATGGATAATTTCCAATGGTTGATAATGATCTTTAGGATATGCAAAATGAGGGTAAATGATCGAGAAGGCAATTTGGTTGATGGATAATCTAATAGGCTTTTGTAGTGAGAATGATGCTAAGGTTTGGACCATGCAAGATGAAGGGAATATACCACTAGGGTAAGTCAAAATGACATTTGGGGATGCTAGGGATATGATTATGCTATGACAATGGTATATGGAAAGTTTTGAACTTAGGTAAAACCTTTTAGAAAGTATTTTGAGTTTAACCTTGTGATAAAGGACTCTAGATCTTGACCAAAAACTGATAAAAGATGACAAGATCAAATTGATAAAAGATGACAAGGAAAAATCTATCAAGACATAGACAGATTTTAACACAAGAAAATGATAAAAAAAGACTATTCAAGATCCATTATCCGTCAACACTAGGAGATAATCTAAGACTCATACTTTGCCTAGATTTTTTAGTGAATTTGAAGGTTTTGGGGGTTCAAAATGATGTTTTGAGGACTTGAAATGGTGGTAATTATTAGTGGATGTGTGATATGGACAATCCATATGATGCAAAATGGGATTTTGGGTGCAAGATACAGTTTTGGGTCAAGTGCAGAACGGGGAGGTGTAGAAGCTCCTAGATGCAGTTTTGGGGTCCTAAAGAGCAGTTTGAAGGCCCAAAATGGTCATGCAGGTACCCTAAGTGTGCCCTAATAGTTCCAAGTGTTCCCTAATATTACCAACTATGTCATTGATGCACTTGGACACAGTTTTGGCGTAGTTGGTAGTTTTTGGGCGTAGTTGGTAAGATAGAATGAAGGTTTGCTGATTCTAAAAGGTATGGTTACCAAACTGATATGACAAGAAGCTAAGTTGCTAGGGTTGATGTTAGGATGGGTTGGGAGATTTATAATAGAGGTTATGACCTACATAATGATGTCTTAAGTGAAGGTGATGAAGACTAGGTGATGCAGAATGCAGATCTAGGCAAGCTAGTGCAAGGGGAGCTAACCAGGTACCTAAGGACACTGTTGAAGCCCCAAAATTTTATTTAGAACCAAAAATTGGGTCTCAATAGCACAAAGTGCATCTATATAGTACAAAATATGTCAATTATGTAGTTGGTAGGTTTTGGGCACAGTTGGTAGTTTCTGGGTGCAGTTGGTCAACTGGGCTGGCAATTTTGGCAGCTATGGTTTCCAGATTGATAGCACAGAGAGGTAAACAATAGGGGACAGTTTTAGGGTCAATATGAATGCTCAAAATGATGGTTAGGATACTTAGAATGATGCATAAAGTGGTCAAGATGATGAATAGGTATGCAAAGATGCAAGGTGGTGAATGCAAAGTGTTGATTTTGAGATGGGAATGCAAAAACTAAGGGACGTAAACTAAGCCTAAAAGGATGCAATGTGAAAAGTAATAGATGCTAAATGAGGACTAAAAGGTGCAATATGAAGTCAATATGAAGCATGAATGAGGCCTATACTAAGGTTAATGCAATTGAAGTCTATGCAAGTATAAGATCTACATTTTGCCAAGCACATTTAAGAGCACAAGTTGCCATGTTTTCCAAGGCTTGAGTGTGTTGAACCAAAGTTTGCAAAGTTTGATAAAGGTTGAAATATTTTGGCAATTGGTGATGTTTTTACAAGTTCAAATGATATGCAAGTTGCAACTTTAAAATTTTTGCTTTATCTTGATTATATTTTACACACACGCAAGACACATTAAGACAAGAATAGTTGTTGTTAAAAGTTAACAAACACACCACAACCTAGGCTTTTAGGACTGTATCCACTAAATTCCTGCTTGAACTAAAGTTTAGCCACACTTATCCAAAGTAGACAACCTAGGATATTGGCACCATAGGCTCCCCCTTATAGCGCACTCACTTCTTGACGCTACCAAGATCTGCTTCCCAAGGGGCATGACTTCCCAAGGGATTGTTGCCTCTACTAAGGACCGCGAGAATGTAGGATGTCTTTACAGGCATGGGTGACCCCTTTAGCTAGTGGATAGAAAGGATTTTGGCCACTAAAACATGATTTTTAGTAAGGGCATTCCATTCGAAAAGTGAATGATAAACTTCCGCAGAAGGTCTCCCTGCCCCAAGAATCGAGGTTTGATGCACCACAAGGGTACTGGAGGAGAGCTATCAGGTAGCAATAATGCCAACACAGCTTTCACTATAATCAAATTTTGTATAGCAGCTAGAACATTGACCTAGCTTTTGGCCTGTTACTGCTCTGAGGTCATCCCTAGCATACCCAATATCAAGTATCTTGGTCCAAGGTAGGCCTCCTATAGAAATTACACAAAATTTTCTTACACCCAAGATCCATGAATGGTGAGGGGAGAGGATACATCCAATGCAACTCCTAGGGATTTAAAACTATAGACACACCAGGAAAAAAAGAAAAAGGTTCATTTTAAGCACCAAAAGAAGTGTTATCTAATCTAGGAAATCCACACACATAGTTTTGAAAGACACACTAATTCTTCGACAATGTCCTACAAACAAAAGCATTAGTAGTTTATGAACATGTCTTCATCCCATGATCACCAAACACTACAAATATACCATCAATAACACAAAATCACCTAATATATGTCCTAGAAGGAAATGGAAACCTTATGTGCAGATTCAGATTGATGCATGTGCTTACTATGAACCAGGTGTGCTTTGATAGAGCAGATTGCACCCCAGAAGGCAAAAATGGCTCAGAACACTCCCAAGTGTGCCTAGATAGTTTAGACTATGTAAATGACACATTTGGGGCCCAATTGGGTGCAATTGGTAGTTTTAGGGCATAGTTGGGAGGTCAGGTGCAAACTGTGGGGAAATAGTGCCTTGACAAAACCCAAAAAACTAAAATTTTCAAAGCTACACTCCTAAGTGCACCCAAATAGTGTAGACTACATCAATGATGTACTTGGGGTCTATTTGGGTGCATTTGGTAGTTTTTGGGTGCAGTTGGGAAGTAAAGAACAACAAAAAGAGGTTTTGGTGGCTTCTAGGCTCCTAAAACTGCTCCTAGGGGTCCTAAGTGCGCCCCGACAGAGCAAAATGCACCCTAGGACAGTAATTTAATAGAATGCATGAAACAAGAGCATATAAGCATTTTACTGGACCCCTTAATTAACCTAGGTGTGAAAAAGAAGAGTAGATAGTCATTACACCCTTCTAAGTGAGCTCCTTCCTTGCACCTACAAGCACAAAACAAGAAAACCCAAGTTAGATATGCATGTTCATGTCGGGTTCACCAAAATGTAGGACCCAAAAAATGGGTCCAAAATGCATAAAATTCTATGAGAAAATCACAAAAATCAATAATCATACGTTAGCACCCACTAGTCTACCATGAAAGCCAAACTAATAAACAAAGCAATAGAAACCCCCTCTTTTGTTTGTAGCTCCCATGTCCTTCTTTCTTCTCCAAATGATTGTTGCTCCAATTTGCCTATAGTGTGCACAAGATTGAAGCAAAATCCTCTTATATGAATAATTCCATGAGAATACTAGAAGTGTGATTTTAAGCTTGAGAGAAAATGGTGTGAAAATGTAAAGACTCCAAGGATTCAGATTCAAGGATTCAAAGATTCAAGGATTCGAGAAGACTCCAACCTTCAAGGACCAAAATGAGAGAAAGAGTGTCCAATTTATAATTGACATGGAGGATTAGAGCAAATGATTTGTCACCCATAGATATGCGATGTGGTAAGAGATTCCTATGACGCGTATGACAAAATATGCCAATTGTAAGATTTTGTGACGCATGCAAGTCAAACTTGGCTAAATGTGGAAGAGAATCTATGATGCATCATAAGACACCTCCATCCATTTAAAGCCAAGAATCTATGACGCATATGACAAATAGGGACATGCGTAAGAGATAAGAATATTTGATTATGAAAAATATTAGCCAAGTGTCGAAGGAGAATCTATGAGCTGTCATATCCAATATTTTATGGAATATTCAAATTAAAAATTCTCTTATTCCATAAAATAAGAATTAGTAGAATATGGAATTAATGATGAAAAATGAAACTTAGGAAATTAAGAATTTCCATGGTTTGCAGATAATGAATCAATTAATTAAAAAAATTAATCAATTGAGGATGATAATTAGGAAGAATAATTAGAAACAATAATAGGATTAAATTGTGGGTTATTTAATCCTATAGAGAAAATTAGCAGATGATTGACCAAATTGATTAAATGAATGCGACTGTACCCTTTGATGAAAATGTGATCATGATGGATATCGAATAAGATGATGACAAGTAGACCAAAGTCATGGTCAGATTGATTGATTGAAGTTGATAACATGCCAAGGACACATGACACGAATTGATTGATACGTAACATTTAATTGAAATTGCAAATACTACAGGATCGAAATTAATTGATTAGGTTTGATCATAATAACATTGATGGACACTGTCAATTTTATTAAAATGATTGATGATGCCATGATCTAATATTGAAAGCCTCAACAACATCAAATATTGAATGACATGAATGATAATTTGACCTAGCACTGAGAGCCACAACAGTACTAAGGTCAAATTGATAAGATTGATAGGTTGATCAGTTTCCAAGGCACTGAAAGCCACAACAATACCTAGGAGTAGATAAATGATGATTGATTTGGGATGTTTAATATGTTTCAAGTTGACTAGGATTGATTCTGAGTGATTTTGAATTGATTTGGGGTGATTCTAAGTTGATTTGAAATGGTTTTGAGTTGATTTGATATGATTCTGAGTGATTTTGGGTTGATTTGGGGTGATTCTAAGTTGATTTGAAATGGTTTTGAGTTGATTTGATATGATTTTGAGTGATTTCAAGTTGAATTAGGGTGATTCTGAGTTGATTTGAAATGGTTTTGAGTTGATTTGATATGATTTCGAGTTGATATAAAATTGATGTGAAAGAGGATACAAATGACGAAATATGGTCAATTTGGCCAAAAGATTAGAGTTAGTAGAACGAGAAAATGAGACAAATTAGTATGAAGAAGTGATGAAATCGTAGATGCGAACCATTTTTGAGTGTCTACACTACCTTCTTTCAATTCCTTTCCTTTTTCTTCTATGGTATGATTTCTTGATAGAGATATTCCTACCTATGATGATTCTCCTATTTTTTATGAGCATGGACTACTCCCTTCCTCATTAAATAACCTTACTTTAAAACAATAATATCATCAATGATATAAATTCTATCTCATTTCCATGCGACATTACCTATATTTGTCCTTCCCCTAAAATATACCTTCCTTTTAGGGATATTTTAGCAAAAGAGGAGGATATTATAAATACTTTCAGAAATGTGACCTTACCTTTATTTTATTATCCTAGTAGAGACGAATTATTAATGGATATCTACAATCCCTATTCTAAAGATTCTTTAGGAAAAGTAGATACCAACAATCTCTTTATTGTTCTCTCTTCTAGTGATGCATTTATGGAGAACAAAGATATTAATAAAGTTAATTTTTTTCAACCTATTAACATTCTCAATAATTACCCTTCATCAAATAATACCTTATCACCCTTAAGGGTTGTCCTCCCATAACTCTTAAAGTCGAATAAAATGACTGTAAGAATTATAATATGGTGTCTCACACCTATCACATAGAAATAATGCTCAACCTACTAATTCTCTTCCACTTTCTCAACCTATTATTCCCCCTCCACCTCATCTTGCTCAAAATATTGGGTTAGATTGTGATTTGGTATTGCAGTTATGTAATACCCCTGTATGCGTGAATATGCGACCTCTGTTAACACACACACTTCAACATGGTCATTATATGCGGATTCATCCCAGAATGAACATTGGATTGTTCATCCAAAAATTAGATGACAAAGCAATTTTTTGCCTTCTATCTAAAGGGATTTTTCTTGTTAGATGTCCTCATATTTGAGGTGTTAAGCAACTAGACCCTCTAAGAACGAAGGATTTAAGAAATGAAATTAATCTATATGATTATGCAGATTAATCTAGAATGAGAAATGCATTCTAATCTAAGAACAAGTAAAGGAAACTACATTAATTATATGCATATTATGCTAAATGAAATTAAGCTAAGGATGCAAATGTATGTAAAATATGAGAAAATGTGACCAAACATGAGTATGAATTCTAGCAGCAATTCGATGCAAATTCCAAAATTCGTCCTCTAAAAATGAAGAGATTAGGGTCTCTTAAATAGACTTTCTTGGAATCCATCAATGGTTGAGATTGATTTCAATCAACAGTCAGGATTAAAGGTGAAGTTCAGTCATAAAGGAAGATTCCCAAATTAAAGGGAGTTAACTAATTTAATTCCTTTTTGATCAACAGTGAACTGAGAAATTCCCTTTTTTGAATTGAAGAAGGATTTTGGAGAGATATTTAATTTAATAAAATGAGATATGCTCTCATAAATATATTTTCCATTTAATTAAATAATTTCATTTAATTAATTAGAGAAACTTTCTTATTTAATTAAATAACTATATTTAATTAATTAGGAATTACTCCTATTTAATTAAATAACTTTGTTTAATTAATTAAAGAATAGCCTTCCATTTAATTAAATAATTTTCTTTAATTAATTAGAAATACCTTTCCCATTTAATTAAATAATTAAATTTAATTAATCAAGATAGGCGTATTTATTAAATTAAATAAATTTAATCCCATAGTACATTAGCCTTAGGAGATAATTTAATTTAATAAAGTATAAATACTTTAAATTAAATTATAATTAAATCAAGTAGGTTTAATGTGACTAATATGAGTACGTACTATAGGAATTAAATAAGAAATATGATGAATGCAGATTAGGGTCTTCTGCATCTGACAATTAAGTCAAGTAGTGAGTAGCAAAATAAGAATTGCCTAGTGACATAGTACTTTAGAAATCAATTAGAAATAAACTAGAATTGGTTGAGATGGCAATGAACCAATTTTGGGGTATTACATTTTGCCTCTCTTTGAATGAATGTGCAAACAACATGTTCAATTCAAAGAAAATCAGAAAGCCTGATGCGAAGATGAGATTGGTTCTGAAGTTGATGATACGAAGACCAATTGATAAGCTTTTAAGTACTATCTCTAGAATAGAGCTTAATCCCAAGGAATCCAAGCAAAATACCTAGATACCTAAAATTAATAGCATTTAGAATATCATCTCTAGAATAGAGCTTAACCTTCAAGGACCTAAATAGAACACCTAGATACCTGAAATTGATAGCATTTAGAAGATCATGTGCATAAAATCAATCAGAAATAAACCACAATTGGTTGAGATGGCAATGAACCAATTTTGGGGTATTATATTTTGCCCCTCTTTGAATGAATGTGCGAACAACACATTCAATTCAAAGAAAATCAAAAAGTCTGATGCAAAGATGAGATTTGTTTCGAAGTTGATGATACGAAGACCAATTAATAAGCTTTTAAGGACTATCTCTAGAATAGAGCTTAATCCCAAGGAATCCAAGAAAAACACCTAGATACCTAAAATTGATAGCATTTAGAAGATCATCTCTAGAATAGAGCTTAACCTTCAAGGATCCAGATAGAACACCTAGATACCTAAAATTGATAGCATTTAGAAGATCATCTCCAGAACGGAGCTTAACCTTCAAGGATCTAGATAGAAGAACATCTAGATACCTAAAATTGATAAAAGATAACAAGGTCTAAGCATGAATCATAGAATCATCCCCAAAACAAGGCTTGAACCTCAGGAGTCAAGGTTTAGACTACCCCAATACCTATCCATCAAACTCTGAGAAGAGTTGTTATAAGGTTGATCCATTTGATGAAAAGATAAGATAGATGGAAAAGATGCTAGATAAGAGGGAGCAAGATTCCCCAAGTGATAAGGACATAAGATGGGAACTAGAGGCCCCAAGCAATGAGATTGAGTTTAAGTTACATTTAGTTCAATGATGTAATCATCTTGCCCCCTCGGGAGAAAAATCAAAAGATGACAAACCAAAAATATGATGTGAAGTAGTATATCATGAGATATTGAAGAAATCTAAGATTCAACAGAATGTAGAAGAGATCAGAATGATCTAAAGAATGAAGAAGAGATGAGAATGATCAGAAGAAATATAAAGAGATCAGAACAATCTAAAGAAATATGAAGAGATCAAAATGATTTGAAGAAATATGAAGAGACCAAAATGATCAGAAGAAATATAAAGAGATCTGAATGATATAAAGAAATATAAAGAGAGATCAGAATGATCTTGAAGAAATATAAAGAGATTTGAATGTTCTTGAAGAAATTTGGAGGCTGATCCGAAGAGATTTCGAGGTCCAAAAGACTAAGTTTGAGTTGAAAAGATTCCAAGAATTGCAAAGTATCAGAAAGATTTAGATTGCACAAAAAAAAATTAAAATGCATTTTCGAGCCACTTAAGTGTGTCAGATTTCAAATTCGATCCCGAAAAATGGGTTCAGAGCAACCAAAGTAGCCAAGAGGGTGATTAATCAATAATTTGTGCAGTTCATGAAAGAACATGATTCTTTGAAGAGATCAGCAATCCCTCATCAAAGAAGGTGAAAGTAGATTTGCAATTGAATCACATGCTTATGCAAGTGAAGTATACAATGGAAGACTATGTTAAATTCAACCCTAGGTCTGGTTACTAACCCTCGATAATTTATCATCAATAGATATAGGAAAAAGCTCGTATGTTATACAATTCCCACTGACATTGCAATCATGAAAATATGAATATAACATATGTTATTGGTTTGTCAGGATTAAATGTAAGCATTCGAGGCACAAAAAGCCAAAATGACCAGAACATTTGTCCCTTTTAATGTAGCAAGTTAACATAAGCATCAAAGCATAGATGCTAGGATGACCTGAATGTTTCTTGCATAACAGACACACCAAACACACGGGAGATCCATCTTATGCTAAGTATTCAGTATTTATTCTATCCGCAATGACCCTTGCATTCCTAACCTAAGACAAAAGTGTGCTAGATATACTCACAGTGACCCGTACATTCACTGAATAGAATGAGTATCAATATGTACTATTGCATAAAGAGTTCACTCCAAAAAATAAGGAGAAGAACCAATGTTATTGACTTACCTATATAAAAGGAGTCGAGGTACACACAGCCATCCAATACGAGATGGAGGCTCTTATAGTGGACACCCCTCTTATAGGAATATGTCAACTAATTGGAACTAAACCACAAACAAAAAGCAAAGAAAATATCATGCCCCCAGTCATTACTTCTCTAGTCGAAGATGACATCATCGAGTTGCTCGAGGAGATATGATAAAGCAAAAACAAAGAAAACAAAGCAAAAGCTCAACATACCCAAACAAGTATATTATATTTGAGTTCATTTTTCTTAAGATTGATGTCCAGTGTCAGTATCTAGAACATGTTTGAAAGAAATCTCTTCAGTAGGGTGACAACAATAGGCAGATGTAGTCAGAACGACTGGTGACTGAGGTCAAAGAGGAATCTTCATGATGAAGAACCTAAGAAGGACTGAACAATAGTAAACATACATAGCCAGAATGATTAGTGACTGAGATCAAAGAGGAATCTTCATGATGAAGAACCTAAGAAGGATTGAGGGATAGTAGGTAGACATAGCCAGGATGACTGGTGACTGTTGCAAAAGAGATTCCATGAGGAGAATCTTGAATGAGAGTGACACTAGTGATAGTAGGAAGATGCAATGAGGACCACTAGTGACTATCATGAAGCAGATTCTATGAGGAGAATCTTGAATGAGAGTGACACTAGCAACAATAGGCAGACACAATGAGGACCACTGGTGACTATCACAAAGGAGATTCTATGAGGAGAATCTCAAAAAGAGTGACACTAGTGATAGTAGGAAAATGCAGTGAGGACCACTAGTGACTATTACAAAGAAGATTCTATGAGGAGAATCTCAAAAAGAATGACACTAGCAATAGTAGGTAGATGCAATGAGGACCATTAGTGACTATCGCAAAGGAGATTCTACGAGGAGAATCTTGAAAAGAGTGACAATAGTGACAGTAGGCAGATGCAATAAGGACTACTGGTGACTATCACAAAGGAGATTCTATGAGGATAATCTCAACAAGAGTGACACTAGCGATAGTAGACAGATGCAATGAGGACCACTGGTGACTGTCGTGAAGGAGATTCTATGAGGAGAATCTCAAAAAGAGTGGCATTAGCAAAAGTAGGCAGATGTAGTGAGGACCACTAGTGACTATTGCGAACGAGATTCTATGGGGAGAATCTCAAAGAGAGTGACACTAGTGACATTAGGCAGATGCAGTGACAGTAGGCAGATGCAATGAGGACCATTGGTGACTATCACAAAGGAGATTCTATGATGAGAATCTTGAAAAGAGTGACACTAGTGACAATAGACAGAGGTAGTGAGGACCACTAGTGACTGTCGCAAAGGAGATTCTATGAGGAGAATCTCAAAAAGAGTGGCATTAGCGATAGTAGGTAGATGCAGTGAGGACCACTAGTGACTATCACGAAAAAGATTCTATGAGGAGAATCTCAAAAAGACTGGCATTAGCAACAGTAGGCAGATGCAGTGAGGACCACTGATGACTGTTGCAAAGGAGATTCTATTAGGAGAATCTCAAAAAGAGTAATGCTTTCTCTAAAAGCATCAAAAAAATCATGCAATACTAGATCATGTTTTTGATGAAGTCAATCAAAGAAGGATATGGCTTTCTTCCTTTCACAACTTTAATAGGCATGGTCTTTTAATAACATAGTCGCCAATCTCCTGCAAGTAGAGATAATAATAATTCTGAAAATGAAAGCACTAGACTCTTCAACCAAAAATGATGAGAATAAAAATAGAGTCACCAATCTCAAGTAGAGATAATAATAAAAATTGAGGAAGTAAAACTTCAGCATTAATCTTCTTTTCCGCTTCCCTAGTAGAGTCACCAAAAATCTATTGGTAAATGAATTGTTCTTTCCAATGTAACTCTTAAATGCCTGAACCTATGAGAAACAATTTGATACCAATAGTTGGATAATCTATCATGAGGTTGATAGATTTCCTCTAAATTGAAAGGTACAGTTCCCTTATCAATGATATTCAATGAATTTGTTTGTTCCTAAACTAATTGGGTACGTTCTTAACCCGAAAATGGAAGAGGAAAACCAAGCCAGCCCTAGACAAAACTAACTCAGGTAGAGAATTCAGTTCTACACCTAGCCAACTCTAGGAATTCACACTTCCTATGACTCCCCAACATTGGTAATGCAATGTGAATGCTATGTATGCAAATGTATTGGAAAATGAAATGAAAGAGAGTGTTAAATAATCCCAATTCTTGTAATAGGAACGTCTGCAAGTACTCAGATCTACAACCCATTCATTATTCAACACAAGATCCAAGATGATGCCCAAAACTCAAAATAACTATACTCTAATTGATTATAATAAAAGGAAAAATAACTAAATGCTCTGATTTAGAATAAAATCCCTGTTGCCTTGAACATCACAAATAAGAATACCCAGATTTTATTTGCTCACAAATTATGGTAAATCTATTACAAAAACTTGAACTCTTAACATGCATAATGAAAATACAAAAGAAACTAAACTAAGTTCCTTCCCCCTACTCCATCTCTCTGTCTCTTGCAGAAAAGAAGACCCCTTCAATCGAAAAGGTTTTACAATAAATACATTCTCCAGCAACCGTTTGGTTTCTTCCAGTGACTTTTCAATTCTGTAACTGATCTTGTCTCTTCGACTTCTCATATTTTTTCTTTTGAAAATTAATATACTTATTAAATTTTAAAGTTAATAATGATAGATATTAACATATTTAAATTATATGTTAACAATTGACATTTAAATATGTTAAATCAATATCAGAATCTTTTCTTCATTGAGTGGACAGCAAAATAAATAGTTCAGCCAAGTAAAAATGAGTCATTTTTCTTGGGGCATATCTTTTTTTTCCACTATTGGATTGAGCTCATTTTTGGATATGTTCTTCCAAACATAGTTATATTCATCCTAACTAGAGAGATTGGAAAAATAATCAATGAGTAAAAAGATATGAATTTCTGAATTCTTCTCTATATGACTACTACAAAATCAGAATTAATAAAATAAAATTTCCAGCCATTGTTCTTTCAATGCTCTATAATTGGCTTCTATTTTCTTCCACATTTGTATATTTGGACCCAAAAATAATTCAATCCTTTATAGAAACTTTGTTAAGCATACTGGGAACAATTTTTGGGAAATGCTTTATGGGAGGCAACTTTAAAAGTTTTTAAAATGGTGTATTGAAAGTGCACCTACACTTGCATAACAGACACACCAAACACATGGGAGATCCATCTTATGCTAAGTATTTAGTATTTATTCTTTCCAAAATGACCCTTGTGTTCCTAACCTGAGATAGAAGTGTACTAGATATACTCGCAGTGACCCATACATTAACTTAATAGGACGAGTATTAGTATGTACTATTGCATGAAGAGTTCACTCCAACAAATAAGGAGAAGAACCAATTTTATTGATGTATCTGTATAAAAGGAGTCAAGGTACACATGGCCATCCAATATGAGATGGAGGCTCTTATAGTGGACACCCCTCTTATAGGAATATGTCAACTAATTAGAACTAAACCGCAAACAAAAAGCAAAGAAAAGATCATGCCCCCAATCATTACTTCTCTAGTCGAAGATGACATCATTGAGTTGCTCGAGGAGATATGATAAAGAAAAAATAAAGAAAACAAAGAAAAAGCTCAGCATATCCAAACAAGTATATCATTTTTGAGTTCATTATTTTTAGGATTGATGTCAAGTGTTAATGTCCAGAACATGTTTGAAAGAAATCTCTTCAATAGGGTGACAACAGTAGGAAGACACAGTCAGAACAACTGGTGACTGAGGTCAAAGAGGAATCTTCACGATGAAGAACCTAAGAAGGACTGAACAACAATAAATAGACACAACCAGGAGGACTAGTGACTGAAGTCAAAGAGGAATCTTCATGATGAAGAACCTAAGAAGGAATGAGCGATAGTAGACAGACACAGCCAAGATGACTGGTGACTATTGCGAAAGAGATTCTATGAGGAGAATCTTGAACGAGAGTGACACTAGCGATAATAGGAAGATGCAGTGAGGACCACTAGTGACTATCATGAAGGAGATTCTATGAGGAGAATCTTGAATGAGAGTGACACTAGCGACAGTAGGTAGACGCAGTGAGGACCAGTGGTGACTATCGCAAAGGAGATTCTATGAGGAGAATCTCGAAAAGAGTGACAATAGTGATAGTAGGTAGACACAGTGAGGACCACTAGTGACTATCACAGAGGAGATTCTATGAGGAGAATCTCAAAAAGAGTGACAATAGCGATAGTAGGCAGATGCAATGAGGACCACTAGTGACAATCACAAAGGAGATTCTATGAGGACAATCTCAAAAAGAGTGACAATAGTGATAGTAGGCAGATGTAGTGAGGACCACTAGTGACAATCGCAAAAGAGATTTTATGAGGAGAATCTCAAAAAGAGTGACACTAGCAATAGTAGGCAAATGCAGTGAGGACCACTAGTGACTGTCGCAAAGGAGATTCTATGACAAGAATCTTGAAAAGAGTGACACTAGTGACAATAGACAGACACAGTGAGTACCATTGGTGACTGTCGCAAAGGAGATTCTATGAGGAGAATCTTGAATGAGAGTGACACTAGTGACAGTAGGAAAATGTAGTGAGGACCACTGGTGACTATCGCGAAGGAGATTCTATGAGGAGAATCTCAAAAAAGTGGTGTTAGTGACAGTAGGTAGATACAGTGAGGACCACTGGTGACTGTCGCGAAGGAGATTCTATTAGGAGAATCTCAAAAAGAGTGACACTAGCGATAGAAGGCAGATGCAATGAGAACCACTGGTGATTTTTGCGAAGGAAATTCTATGAGCAAAATCTTGAAAAGAGTGACACTAGCGACAGTAGGCAGAGGCAGTGAGGACCACTAGTGACTGTCACAAAGGAGATTCTATGAGGAGAATCTCGAAAAGAGTGGAATTAGCGACAGTACACAGATGCAGTGAGGACCACTAGTGACTGTCGCGAAGGAGATTCTATGAGGAGAATCTCAAAAAGAGTGGCATTAGCAATAGTAGGCAGACGCAGTGAGGACCACTGGTGACTATCGCGAAGGAGATTCTATGAGGAGAATCTCGAAAAGAGTGGCATTAGTGATAGTAGGCAAACACAGTGAGGACCATTGGTGACTATCGCGAAGGAGATTCTATGAGGAGAATCTTGAAAAGAGTGACACTAAGGGGGATGCCCCCAAGCTGTAACCTTCAAGGATCTAGATAGAACACCTAGATACCTAAAATTGATAACATTTAGAATATCATCTCCAGAATGGTGCTTAACCTTCATGGATCTTGATAGAAGAACACCTAGATACCTAAAATTGATAGAAGATAACAAGGTCTAATCATGAATTATAGAATCATCCCCAAAACAAGGCTTGATCCTCAGGAGTCGAGGTTTAGACTGCCCCAATACCTATCCATTGAACTCTGAGAAGAGTTGTTAGAAGGTTGATCCATTTGATGAAAAATAAGATAGATGATAAAGATGCTAGATAAGAGGGAGCAAGATGCCCCAAGTGATGAGATGTCCTAAGTGATAAGGACATAAGATGGGAACAATATGCCCCAAGCAATGAGATTGAGTTTGAGTTACATTTAGTTCAATGATGTAATCATCCTACCCCCTCAGAAGCAAAATCAAAAGATAACACACTAGAAATATGATGTGAAGTAGTATATCATGAGATATAGATGAAATTTGAGTTTCAACAGAATGTAGAAGAGATCAGAATAATCTAAAGAATAAAGAAGAGATGAGAATGATCAGAAGAAATATAAAGAGATCAGAATGATCTAAAGAAATATGAAGAGATCAAAATGATCTAAATAAATATGAAGAGATCAGAATGATCAAAAGAAATATAAAGAGATCAGAATGATCTGAAGAAATATAAAGAGTGATCAGAATGATCTTGAAGAAATATAAAGAGATTAGAACAATCTTGAAGAAATTTGGAGGTTGATCCGAAGTGATTTCGAGGTCCAAAAGACCAAGTTTGAGTTGAAAATATTTCAAGAATTGCAAAGTATCAGAAAGATTTGGATTGCACAAAAAGAAAATTAAAATGCATTTTTGAGCCACTTAAGTGTGTCAGATTTCGAATTCGATCCCAAAAAATTGGTTCAAAGCAACCAAAATAGCCAAGAGGGTGATTAATCAATAATTTGTGTAGTTCATGAAAGAACATGATTCTTTGAAGAGATTAGCAATCCCTCATCAGAGAAGGTGAAAGTATATTTGTAATTGAATCGCGTGCTTATGAAGGTGAAGTATGCAATGCAAGACTATGTTAAATGCAACCCTAGGTCTAGTTATCGAGCCTCAACAATTTATCATCACTGGATATAGAAAAAAGCTCATATGTTATACAATTCCCACTGACATTGCAATCATTAAAATATGAATATAACATATTTTATTGGTTTTTCAGGATTAAATGTAAGCATTCGAGGCACAAAAAGCCAAAATGACCAGAACATTTGTCCCTTTTAATGTAGCAACTTAACATAAGCATCAACACATAGACACTAGGATGACCTGAATGTTACTTGCATAATAGACACACCAAACACATGGGAGATCCATCTTATGCTAAGTATTCAATATTTATTCTGTCTACAATGACCCTTGCGTTCATAACCTGAGACAAAAGTGTGCTAGATATACTTGCAGTGACCCGTATGTTCACTTAATAGGACTAGTATTAGTATGTACTATTGCATGAAGAGTTCACTCCAACAAATAAGGAGAAGAACCAATGTTATTGACATATTTGTATAAAAGGAGTCGAGGTACACACGGCCATCCAATACGAGATGGAGGCTCTTATAGTGGACACCCCTCTTATAGGAATATGTCAACTAATTGGAACTAAATCGCAAACAGAAAGCAAAGAAAAGATCATTCCCTCAGTCATTACTTCTCTAGTCAAAGATGACATCATCGAGTTGCTCGAGGAGATATGATAAAGCAAAAACAAAGCACACAAAGAAAAATCTTAGCATATCCAAACAAGTATATCATTTTTTAGTTCATTTTTTTTAGGATTGATGTCAAGTGTTAGTGTCTAGAACATGTTTGAAAGAAATCTCTTCAGTAGGTTGACAATAGTAGGCAAATGTAGTCAGAATGACTGGTGACTAAGGTCAAAGAGGAATCTTTATGATGAAGAACCTAACAAGGATTGAATGACAGTAAATAGACATAGCCAGGATGACTGGTGACTAAGGTCAAAGAGGAATCTTCATGATGAAGAACCTAAGAAGGACTGATCGACAGTAGGCAGACACAGCCAGGATGACTGGTGACTATTGCAAAAGAGATTCTATAAGGAGAATCTTGAACGAGAGTGACACTAGCAATAGTAGGCAGATGCAGTGAGGACCACTGGTGACTATCGCAAAGGAGATTCTATGAGGAGAATCTTGAATGAGAGTGACACTAGAAATAGTAGGCAAATGCAGTGAGGACCACTGGTGACTGTCACAAAGGAGATTCTATGAGGAGAATCTCGAAAAGAGTGACACTAGTGATAGTAGGCAGATGCAGTGAGGACCACTGGTGACTATCGCAAAGGAGATTCTATGAGGAGAATCTCAAAAAGAGTGACACTAGTGATAGTAGGCAGATGCAATGAGGACCACTGGTGACTATCGCAAAGGAGATTCTATGAGGAGAATCTTGAAAACAGTGACAATAGCGACAGTAGGCAGACGTAGTGAGGACCACTGGTGACTATCGCAAAGGAGATTCTATGAGGAGAATCTTGAAAAAAGTGACCCTAGCGATAGTAGGTAGACATAGTGAGGACCACTGGTGACTGTCACAAAGGAGATTCTATGAGGAGAATCTTGAAAAAAGTGACACTAGTGACAGTAGGTAGACACAGTGAGGACCACTGGTGACTGTCGCGAAGGAGATTCTATGAGGAGAATCTTGAATGAGAGTGACACTAGTGACAATAGGAAGATGTAGTGAGGACCACTGGTGACTATTGCGAAGGAGATTCTATGAGGAGAATCTTGAAAAGAGTGGCATTAGCGACAGTAGGCAGACACAGTGAGGACCACTGGTGACTATCACGAAGGAGATTCTATTAGGAGAATCTCGAAAAGAGTGACACTAGAAACAATAGGTAGATGCAATGAGAACCACTGGTGACTGTCGCAAAGGAGATTCTATGAGTAGAATGTCAAAAAGAGTGACACTAGTGACAGTAGGCAGAGACAGTGAGGACCACTAGTGATTTTTGCAAAAGAGATTCTATGAGGAGAATCTTGAAAAGAGTGGCATTAGCGACAATAGGCAGATGCAGTGAGGACCACTGGTAACTGTCGCAAAGAAGATTCTATGAGGAGAATCTCGAAAAGAGTGGCATTAGTGACAGTAGGCAGATGTAGTGAGGACCACTGGTGACTATCACAAAGGAGATTCTATGAGGAGAATCTCGAAAAGAGTGACACTAAGGGGGAATTCCCCCGAGCTATAACAAGACTTAATCCATGGATACAAGAGCAGAAAGCAAGAAAAGCAAGAAAGTGAAAGCATGAAAGCGACTATACAAAATAGCTAGAAGGTGTGTTGCAGGATGGAGCATTGGGAACAAGAGGTCCGTATTTACTAGGTTTTCACTATCTTGGTAGGATCTTCCTTTTTTTTTTGCTACAATGGTGCCTGCTTCTAGGTTTTCACCAATGGCACTTTTCTTGTTTTTTCAAAAAAAAAATTCTTTTTTTCTTTTCTTTTTTTAAAAAAAAAAAAGAAAATTATTTGGTGTTATGAAGGCGCCTATTGCTAGGTTTTCACCAGGGTAACAATTTTTTTAGGATTTTTTCTGATTTTTATGATTTTTTATTTTTTTTTAAAATTTTTTTTTTGGTGTAACAAAGACACCTATTGCTAGTTTTTCACCAGGGTAACAACTTTTTTAGGACTTTTTCTGATTTTTATGATTTTTTTTTTTAATTTTTTTAATTTTTTTCAGGACATTTAGATATGTACAAAGAGCTTGCTGAGATTAAATCAACTGTAAAACTGTTTTAGGTGGAGAGTGTTGATAGGTTCTTTAAGCACGTCTCCTTTGGCTGTGGAAAGCTGATAAGCGCCAGATCCATATACTACAGTGATGATGTATGGACCAAGCCAGTTTGGTTCAAACTTTCCCTTTTGTACTCATTGTTGTTGATTCTTGCGGTTCTCTCTCAGGACGAGATCACCCATTTGGAAGTTACGTGGCTTGACCTTTCGATTGTAGCTTCGGGCCATTCTTTGTTGATATGCTCGAGGATGATCACATGCCACTTGTCATCATTCATCTAGTAACACAAGCTCTTGAAGCCAGGCTATCCTATAGTCATCATCAGTGATAAGGCCCTTCACAGAGATTCTCAAGGTAGGAATCTCAACCTCTATTGGAAGCACAGCATCTACACCATACACCAAAGAAAAGGGAGTCATGCCTATTGGAGTTCTGATACTTGTCCTATATACCCACAAGGTTGGGTTGATCTGGAGATGCCAATCTCTCCCAAACTTATAGACTGTGCAATGAAGAATTTTGAGGATCACCTTATTGGATGCCTCAGCCTGGCCATTACCCTAGGGGTAATAAATGGAAGACCAATGTTGTATAATCTTGAATTTCTTGCATAGTTCCTTGAGGTCTTCATTCTTGAATTTTCCTCCATTGTCAATAATGATTGAGGATGGTACACCATATCTATAGATGATGTAGTTTGTGATGAAAAGTGCTACATTTTTTCCATCAGCAACTGTGAGAGGTACTACCTCTACCCATTTCGTGAAATAATCTGTAGCCATGATAATGAACTTATGTCCATTAGAGGAGGTTGGGTGAATCTGCCCCACCAAGTTGAAGGCCCATTGTTGAAATGGCCATGTTGTAGTAGAGGGAATTAGCTCTTTGGCTAGAATGTGAATGAGATTCTCGTGTAGTTGACACTGCTTGCAGGACTTAGCATACTTGATAGCTTCTTTCTCTATTTTGGGCCAATAGTAACCAGCACGAAGCAGTTTGTGAGCTAGTGTGAGGCCATTAGAATGAGATCCGCAAATCCCCTCATGAACATCAATTAGTGTGCATATGGACTCTTCAGGTTCTAAACACCTAAGGAGTGTTTCATAAAAACCTCTCCTATACAGATCGTCAGCAATAATGACATAATGTGAAGCATTACAAATTAGGTAACATTTCTCATTCTGGGTCAGACCTTCCGAAATGGTTTGATTATGAAGGTAGAAATAAATGCGATGGTAGTGGGATGATTCTTGTCCTATAATAGAATAGATCATCCTAGAATTAGGTGTGTCATAGGCTGGGTAGTGTAACACTTCCACCAAGAACTCATGTCGTAGATCATTTTTTGGCATTTGTAGCAGGGAGGCCAGAGTGGCCATGGCATCAGCCACTTTATTATCTGCTCGTGGAACTTGCTGAAACTTGATGTGTGCAAAGTACTTCTTTAAGTCATCAACCATGCACTTGTAAAGAATTAGTTTCTCATCCTTTGTGTGGTACACATCATTAACCTAGTTGACAACAAGCTAAGAGTCACCAAAGATATCTAACTAATCCACTCTCCATTCAGCTGCAATTTTCAAGCCATTGATCAAAGCTTGATATTCAGCAATGTTGTTTGTACAAGGAAACAAAATCTTGTACGCTTTGGGTAATAAGTATCTCTGTGGTGTAATGAAGAGTAATCCAGCACCTGATCCTTGTTGTGTGAAGGACCCATCAAAGAACATAATCCATGTGTGGTGCATGAGTGTCAGAATTGACTCATTTGAGAAATCAATGTTTATTGGTAGAAGACTTTGTATGGGTGTCTCAGCCATCTAGTCTGCAATTGCCTGTCCCTTAATTGCCTTCGATTCAACATATTGGATGTCAAACTCACTGAGTATCATAACCCATTCAGCCAATCTCCCTATGAGAATTGCCTTACTGAGTAAGTATTTTAGTGGGTCTATTTTAACCATGATCCATGTAGTGTGGGCAAGCATGTAGTGTCTCAACTTTTGGGAAGCAAAGACAACTGTCAAACAAGCTTTCTCAATAATGCTATAGTTCTTCTCATAAGAGACCAATGTTTAGCTCAAGTAGTAATTAGCCCTTTCTTTGTTGTCATTATCTTCCTGAGCCAATAGGATGCCCAGAGATGTTTCAGTGGCTGAAATGTATAAAAGAAAAGGCTGCCCATGAATAGGAGGCATCAAGATGGGTGGATTAACAAGATATTATTTGATCTAAGTTAAGCTTTTCTCACAATCCTGGCTCTAATTGAATTTCACACCCTTATGTAAGGTCTTTGTGAAGGGTTGTGACCTATCTGCCAATTGTGAAATAAACTTGTGAATAGATTGAAGCCTTCCCTGTAACCCTCTCATCTAGCTGATGTTCTGAGGTGGTGGCATGTCCATTATTGTTTGTACCTTCTCTGGATCTACTTCAATTCCTTTTGCAGAAACAATGTATCCCAAAAACTTCCTTGATGTGACACCAAATGCGCATTTCTTAGGATTGAGCCAAAGACTAAATTTTTCCATACTATCTAGGATGGGTCCCAAATCTTGCAAATGAGTATTGCATTTAGCACTTTTGACCAAGGTATCATCAACGTAGTCTTCCATGGTTTTATGCATCATGTCATGAAAAATTGTAGTAATAGCTCTCTGATACGTAGCACTAGCATTCTTCAAACCAAATGGCATCACATTCCAACAAAAGGTTCCCCATGCACATGTGAAAGTTATTTTCTCCTGGTCTTCTAGTGCAATTTTTATCTGATTGTATCAAAAAAAAACATCCATAAGTGAGTACATCTCATAGCCAGCTGTCATGTCCATGATCATATCAATATTAGGGAGTAGAAAGTCATCTTTAGGACATGCCAAGTTAAGATCACGGAAGTTTGTACAAACTCTGATAGATTTATCATGCTTGGAAACAAGAACAATATTGGATATCCATTTAGCATAATCAATTGCATGGATGAAACCAGCCTTTAGAATTTTCTCCAATTCTGCTTTGACGAGCAATGCAATATGAGGGTGCATTTTCTGAAGCTTCTATTTAACTGGTTTGATGCTTGGTGCTATGGACAAATGATGCATGATAAGATCAAGATCCAATACTGGCATATCAGAGTATGTCCATGCAAAATTTATTTTCTTTTCCTTAAAAAGGCAATGAATTGTTCCTTCTCTTCAGGTGACAGTGATTGTGTTAGATGTATCATATGAGAATGTTCTTCTGCGCCCAGGTTAATTGGCTACATCAGTTCTATCAATACTAATGATCTCTCCTGAAAGTGATTAGGAAGTACATCAAATATCTCATCTGCGGGCGCCTCAGAGAGGTTTGCACCCTTGGATATGTCTTTTATTTTTACTTTTTTGGGTTTCGACACTGCCACAATGTGGTTTTCACCATCGAACCTTTTGCATTTTTTCCTTTTAATTATGTGACTAAGATATTTGATGTCTACCTCAGTCATGTTGATGCTCTGCTCATTGGTGGAAGATGATACAGGTTTGATAGAATTTAGGTAACAAGAAAGATCGTAGTCATTCTAGAATGTAGGGACTTCACTAGATGTATTAGGGTTCTAGTCTATAAGCTCAGGATTTGTCAGTGAGAGAGTAGTGGCTGGTTCAATTGCATTCATAGTATAGTCATTAAGTGTGTAGACCAGTAATTCAAGACCTACAAAAAATTTGTCCATAGGTGTGTTCAAACACCTTGGAGTATGGACGTTAGTAATTGATGACTCTAGGACACTAGTTGATACTGACCCATGTGACATAACCCTAGACATTTCACCCACTTTGATTTGGTTTTCATAGACATGCACTTGGTCAATGTCTTTATTAGTAGTCACTTCTGAAAAGAAAGTCAAACTCATATTCCTTAGAATCAGTGCTACATGGCAAGAGATTATAAAACTCTCCCACAGTGATAGGGACATAGTCTCCCTGATCCTATGGATTCTTACACAAATACTCAACATGACATGATTGACCAGATTCTCCCTTTTTTGAATGATATTTGAGTTGCTCAAAATTATCCTCAGAAGAATCACTAGTATCATTCACAGTGCTAACACGTGGCACAAAGTCATGTAGCTCAGCAAAGAATTTAGCGAGATCATAAGGGATAGGATAAGGATAGGAATCCTCATCATTAGATTCTTCCTCATGAGTATCTGACTCAGCTTGTGACTCAGTTTCAGATGAACTCTCAGGTTTGGGGATGAATTTATTTGATCCCAAATGGAAAGGGACCTTCTTAAACCCTAGGCTAGTTGTATCACTATTGCTTCGAGCTTTTTCTTTAATAGGATTAATTAGGCCATTATTATTGCACCCAATAGGGCCAATTCCCTTGTAACCAAAACACTTCATAATCCTAAGACCAATTCCATATTTCTTAGGAGTGATTTCTTGAGCTTGTTCTATTAGGTCCACTAGAGCCTCTTCTCTATAAAGCCATGCAGCAATGGCTCTGTTTTCACTTTCATCTTCTAAGGGAATTGTAGCCTTGACAAAAGCACCATTATACTTGGTCTGAGGTGCCAGCACGAATGGCTTCTTTGCTTCTGAGGGTCTCCCATAATGTTTAGGAGACTCTGGGAGAGATGTCAATGATAGCATTGGTTAAATGTGGTACTCTCCCATACTAGTTTCTTTTAGTTTGAATGACTGCTCAATTTGTTTTAGCTTATTGTTGTGATAATCACTAGACTCATGGTTAGTAGGGATGAAAGTTTCAGTAGCTTTGAGCATACTGCAGGTGTAGCTAGTAGTGGCAAGAATAGTAACTTCAGAACCATGAAATGGGAACTTGATGCATTGGTGATATGTGGATAGTATAGCGTGCATCTCATGTATCTATGGCTATCCTAAGAGGATGTTTTAGGCCAAAGGAATGTCAAGCACCTGATAGGTGACATCCCTTTTGACAGGACCAACGTGAATTGGTAAAACCACAAGACTTAGAGACTTACGTTCCACTTCGTCATATGCTTTGATAGTGATCTTTCATCGAGGATCAACAGATTCGTCAAAATAATTCAATTATCTAAGTAGAGCAATAGAGACAATATTTAGGCCAGCACCATTATCAATGAGTACCCAATGAACACATGTCTGATGGATCATAACCTCGATATGTAGAGGCTGATTGTGTGGGTGATTTAGTGAGTTGTCAGCCTCCTCAAAGAAGGTCATAAGATATGTTGAGGTCAGGTGACCTACCATGGATTGGAATCACTCAAGATCTAGATCTTGAGGAACATTTTCCTTAGCGAGGGCTTTGTCCAGAATCTTCTTGTGAGCTAGCGAGATTTTAAGCAGCTCAAAGATGGAATCTGAGCATTAGTTCATTTTAGCTGATCGAGAACACTATAACTAGTTGTGGTCAAGTTCATTGTGGGTTTTGTACCTTTATCAGATGGACCAGCAAGGGCTTTGTCTTTGTGTTGTTCAAGATTTGAAGTATGAGGCATACGGCCTTTGAGCACCAACTTGGCACGAGAGTGAGTAATAGTGTTAGCATAGTGTTGTGAAGGTGAATTATCCATTTTATCAAAAATAGGGCCCCTCAAGGCAAATGGTGTCTTGGGTTTGTCGTTCTCTTGCTTGCCCTTTATGGTAATAATGTTGTAGTATTTAGAATCTACAAGTTCAACCATGTGAATGACATTTTCATCATTGGAATATGTATAGTTGACCTTATTGTAGGGTTCTAGTTTCAAAGTCTCTCCTTTTTCATAAGCTGGGAAAGGTTCTTTGAATGCCTTGTGGTCCGAGTTTTTGTTATGTCCATCTACCACAAGATCACCAACATCAATCATGTCCTAGACTTTATGATGCGAGTTTATACAGTTGCTGGTTTTGTGTCCCTTGTTTTGGTGATACTCACAAAATGAGGTTTCATTCCACCATGGTGGACATGGTTGTGGATCATAGGGACGAGGGTTATCCATTGGTGAAATAAACTTGTGTTGTAGCAATGTTTTGTAAACCACATCCAAAGGTTCTCCCAAAGGCGTATACTCTTGCTTGGGGCATGTTGCCCATGAGTTTCTTGGTTTGTTCCCAGACGTCTTATTGTTAGGGGGAGATTTCTCAACATTTTTGGCTACTTTGAGGTAGTCTGTGAGATTAAATGTCACTTTAGCCGGTTTGGGTGTGACATTGTCGACAACTCCATCATGTACAATTTCTCGATTCTTGTTGACATGTTTGGTTTTATCCCTGTTGGAAGTGGAACCTTGTTTTGCATCTCTTTGAAGAGTGTGTTCACCTTTCTTGACTATAAATTCTTCGATACGGATAGCTTCTGTAATCATGTCTTCAAAGGTATGTGGACCTTGTAGTTGGACTCTATACCCGAAATCAGGTAAGAGGTTATCGGTGAAAATGTCAAGCTTCTCTATTTTTGGGATTTTACGAGAATACTTAGAGTATAGTTGTCTCCACGTTTGGAAGAAAGTGAGAAAAGGCTCACCAACTTTCTATTTAAGGTTGCATAGATCTCGAATATTGACAGGGTGTTGTATGTTATGAGAATATTGTTGAACAAATGAATTGGAAATTTCGTCAAGTTTCTTGATACTAGGAGGTAAATGTGAGAACCACTCTAAAGCCTGATCACCTAGGCTTCTAGGGAATAAACACATGAGCTGGTTTGATTGTGTATAAACTCCATAGACAAAGCACCAAATTCTCGCAAGTGATCTTGGGGATCAGTAGTACCAAAGTACTTATCATATTTGGGTAGCTCTATGCCTCATGGGAAAGGAAGCATGCTTATGCTTTTGTCAAATGGAAATGAACAAAGAGCATCCAATGTGTATGTCTTTGTGGGTTTCTCTTTCTCATGCATCATCTGAGCCAATTGATCTTGCATAATTTTCAATTGTTTTTGTAGTTTGGAAGTCTCAGTTTCTTCTTTAGGTGTGACAATGGTTTCCATATTGAAATGAGAAGGTAACTTTGCTCCCTCTTGGGCAAGTTTGAGAAACTACTTTTTTTTCTCTTCATTGATTAGGATTCCCATGACCTTTTGGAAGTTTTTGTCTCTTCGACATTTTTCTATGTGTTCAGGGAGTATTTTCACCTCTTCCTCTTCCTCATCATCATCATAGTCTTTCTCTTTCTCTTTGTCATTCTTAGGTATGTCTTGATATCGACTATGACTACCATATTCAGGTTCACGATTAGTCATTATAGGAATGTGTTCAGTTTCAGTGTATTGTGTTTCAAAAGGTACTCTAGAAAAAGGAATAGACATCGTGTTTGGTAATATAGGATCTCTACCTATCTCAATATCCTCTTGGTACAAAGGATTCCTAACTTGTTGCAGGTTTATAGAAAATGTTTGCTGACTTCGAGGTGACCTAGCAGGTGAGGGGGATCGTGAAGATGCCTCACTAGCCGAAGTAGATATAGATTGTGTAAAGAAAAGTAAGCGACCTCTATTGTGATTACGACCCCTAGCACGACCACGTCTAAGGTTATGTGGATAAAACACATTGCCGCTTCTAGTTGTGATAGTCATAGACAAGGACAAGAAGCTAGAACCTGGACAAGGACTACACCAAGACTGAGTCTCAAAAAGGACAAGATAATAGTAAGAATGTTGTTCACTTAGGTACAAATGGTCTAATTTAAAGGCTAGAACAGCCAAATATTATGACCAATGCGACACAAAGTATGACAAGCATTAAGACAAGGACCAAAAAAAATTTATGAAACTAGACTAGTCAAAGTACAAGACACAAGTCTTTGGTTAAGCAAAGTGTCACTATTTTAAGACGGTTTGCAGACAGAGAGCAATAAAAAGATGTAGAAAAAGATAGCGTGTAGGCCGCAGATAGCTAAAACAGACCCAAATTGGTAATGCTGACACAAAGTCTCATGTGAGAAACCTTTACAGGCCGTGCAAAGAAGTTTCTTGAATTGCGCAAAGGTCAATAACAATGTTTCAATTTTGCGCTAATAAGTTCATAGGGTTGCGCAAAGACTGACGACAAAGGTTTAATTTTGCGCGAGAACAAAATGATTTCGCACGATCACCAGATGATTTTGTGCGAGACCCAAATGATTTTGTGCGAGAAGACAGACTAGTTTTACAACAACAACTGATTTTGGCAAATTTGATCATTTTAGTAAGCAAGCAGATAAACAGGCACATAGAACAACAAGTAGGTGATATCAAGCATGTCTAAAAATAATGAGCAAGGCCAAAAGTAACCTTGCGCATGAACAATCAAGTGACTTAGTACGCACTAATTCCTAAGAGAGCTAATTGTGTATGTTTTTGAAAGGTTTTACAATCATTGAACACATTCTTAGAAAATAAAAGTTTGGCCTCTCTAAGGTTCTTAGTAATGTTTTGATTGTACAACTTTTATGACTCACAGGGGTGACCTCCAATCCTGGTGCACCGAGGTTTTAACACAGTCTGAGAACTTAATCTTCAAGAGCTACTGGGGAGATTTGACAACCCACAATGAACCACACCCATGGAGATTTCTTCGACAAGGACATTTATATAGCGGTTGTCACTACCACGTCAAAATTGGTTATTACCGCTCGAGGTTCCGTCAACACAGTTTGCCCTATAGAGGGATTGTCTACTATGATTAACCCTCTCTAAAGGTGACTAACTCAAAATAGTGTACCACAAGGGGACTTAGCTTTCAAATTCAAGGTTTTGACACCTTTTAACTTTTAGCCCAATCAAAGTAGACAGGGTAATCTGACACACTAAACTAAGAGTATCTCTTAAAGATCTATGATATCAACTCCTAGTGATCTATCAACCTCTCTGGAGAAAGGATGCCTCAATCAACAAGTTGAAGATTCATCTATCTGCGAGATGCTCAAAGTATCCTCCCCACTTACAAGGAATCTGTCGTAGAGAGGAGTTTCACTAGGAACCCACTCTCTCAAGATCCACAAATAGTGTTCATGGGGCCTAATTACTATGTGTGTACAAATGTTAATTCTCGAAAGAAAATCTATCCAAAAGTAGTCAAAGAGCACAAGGTGGTACACTTAATGCTTTAACTAATGCGAGGTGAGTCCAAAGATGTGGAAAATTTAACCCCTCACACAAGCCAAAATGAATCCACAACTCTAAAACTAGTGAGTTCTAGAAAGCACAAAAGGTTGCCCAGTGGAGCATTTAGTGCTTCTTTCCTATAGACCTCTCCCCTTTAATGTGGTGCTGATCTTGCAACCATAGGGTTAAATGAGAGGCTAATGAATTAGCGAGTCCAATAACCCAAGATAGCTAATTAGATCTATCACTAGTAACTAAGCTTGCTAGATGAAAATTAATGGAGCTCACAACCTAGTATCAAATTATGCATGTGTTGTAAAATGAGAACATGGAAGGAAACACACACAAGCTTGACATGAGAGATGTTCATTTTAGATCCAAATGAAGTGTTATTAGCTGAGGAAGGTTACTTGGTGATCCTCGCAATGCACTTAGTAGATTTTACCTGATTTTTAACAATTCTTGTGCTGTTTTCGAAGCTAGCAAAAGTGAGATGCATTTTTATTTTTTATTTTTTTCTTTCTTTTTCATATGTGGATGGTCTTTCTTTCTTCCTTTCTGTTTTCCAAAAAAAAAAGCCTGTAATAAAAACTATTGATTAAAACTCCAAGATTTGACTCATGAGTTAATAAAAAAAATTTATGAAAACACATAAAAAAATTATTAAAAATAGAATTATGATCCAAAAAAATTGAAATTTTTACTATAGTCTACAGAACGTGTCCCAAATGGGCAATAAAAATTTCAGATCAAAATGTTGAGATTTATCTAATAAATTAATTTTTTTATGGAAAACCATAAAAGAATTAATAAAAATATATTTTAAATCTGAAAACTCTGAATTTTTTATTAAAATATTTGGACATCATCCTAAACTTTTAGTAAAAATGTTAAATTTTAATTCAATGATTTGCTATGTAAATTAATTTTTCAATGAAAAAACCATTAATGAATTACTAAAAATCCAATTTTAATCTAAAAATTTTAGAATTTTTACTGTAAATGCTTGAAATTGTTTTAAATCTACAAAAAAAACATCAAATCAAAACGTGTTATTTTACTAGCTCAAATAATTCAAATATTACAAAATTATTAAAAATATATATAAAATAAAGCTTTAATCAGAAAAATCTAAAATTCTGTATGTGATTTTTTCCTATTGTCTAGAACCTTCAATAAACATTTCAGAACAAAATTCATCAAGTTGTTCTACTTTTTATGGTTTTTATGAAAAATCATAAAAAAGATAAAAACAATTTTGATCAATTTTTTTTATTTAAGACTTTAGAACATGAGAAGGAAGAAAAAGAAGAAGAAGAAGAGAAATAGAAGAAGATTAATAGGAGAAGAGGAAGAGGTTTCTCAAATGCTCATTTTCTCATCATTGTTGGATGCCTTCTCGAAGTATCTTCAAACCTGCAACAAGACAAACTTGCAAAACAAGATATAAATAAAAAACTAAAATGCAAAACAAAAAGAATGAGGCCAGAAAATTGATTTCTCAGCCCCACAGTGGGTGCTAGAAATGTATGCATGAATATGCAGCCTCTATTAACACACACACTTCAACATGGTCATTGTATGCAGATTCATCCCAGAATGAACATTGGATTGTTCATCTGAAAATCAGCCAAAAAAGTGACTTGTTGCCTTCTATCTAAAGGGATTTTGCTTGTTAGATGTCCTCAGATTTGAGGTGTTAAGCAACCAAACCCTCTAAGAATGAAGGATTTAAGAAATGAAATTAATCTATATGATTATGCAGATTAATCTAGAATGAGAAATGCATTCTAATCTAAGAACAAGTAAAGGAAACTAGATTAATCATATGCATATTATGCTAAATGAAATTAAGCTAAGGATGCAAATGTATGTAAAATATGAGCAAATGTGAGCAAATGTGACTGTAAATTCCAGCAACAATTTGATGCAAATTCCAAAATTCATCCTCTAAAAATGAAGAGATGAGGGTCTCTTAAATAGACTTTCCTAGAATCCATCAATGGTTGAGATCGATTTCAATCAACGGTCAGGATTAAAGGTGAAGTTCAGTCATAAAGGAAGATTCCCAAATTAAAGGGAGTTAACTGATTTAATTTGAATAGAATAAGGAGTTAACTAATTTAATTTGAGTAGAATATGGAGTTAACTGATTTAATTTGAGTAGAATAAGGAGTTAATTGATTTAATTCCTTTTTGATCAACAGTGAACTGGGAATTTCCCTTTTTTGAACTAAAGAAGGATTTTGGAGAGATATTTAATTTAATAAAATGAGATATGCTCTCATAAATATATTTTCTATTTAATTAAATAATTTCATTTAATAAATTTCAGACACTTTCTTATTTAATTAAATAACTATATTTAATTAATTAGGAATTACTCCTATTTAATTAAATAACTATATTTAATTAATTAGGAATTACTCTTATTTAATTAAATAACTTTGTTTAATTAATTAAAGAATAGCCTTCCATTTAATTAAATAAGTTTTTTTAATTAATTAGAAATACCTTTCTCATTTAATTAAATAATTACATTTAATTAATCAAGATAGGCGTATTTATTAAATTAAATAAATTTAATCCCATAGTACATTAGCCTTAGGAGATAATTTAATTTAATAAAGTATAAATACTTTAAATTAAATTATAATTAAATAAAGTAGGTTTAATGCGACTAATATGAGTACGTACTATAGGAATTAAATAAGAAATATGATGAATGCAGATTAGGGTCTTCTGCATCTGACAATTAAGTCAAGTAGCGAGTAGCAAAATAAGAATTGCCTAGTGACATAGGACTTTAGAAATCAATAAAAAATAAACCAAAATTGGTTGAGATGGAAAAGAACCAATTTTGGGGTATTATAGTCAATAATGTCTCTTTCATCCATACACATCAAAACTATCTATGTTCTACTAGATAACTATCTGATACTTAGATGATTTCCCATGTCTAACTGTGGAATCTTCATATATACATAGTATCTTATTTACTCAAAGCATATGTTTTCATAAATGAAAAATTTAATACTATTCCAACTTACCCTACTTATCCATATTTCCAATGATATAACCCTTTGGAATTGATGGCAACATATGGGAAAATTGGTTAAGTCCCAAAATGTTAAAAAACTCTCTTCAAAATTTGGCCTTTACAAAATCTTACAAAAGCTCAAAATTTGTGTATCATTACATTTATAACCATCTCTCCTTATATATTGTATTACAATACTTCTCATGTTTACTACTCCCCCTTTCTATATACATGTAAACATAATACGTTATTGTTACTGCCCCTTATTACACCATACTTTATACAATCTTCCATATACTACTCCCCCTTTGACATCAATGACAGTTGTGTCAAAATATATATACAAGTCAATATTTGGTGTCTTTATCTTTGTATCAGACTAATAGGCATGTGATATAGTCATCAAGACTCATCTTCAAACTCTACAGATTCTTTTCCCATGTGTCCTTAATTCCCTCTGATATACTAAGTAGAGCACAAAACCCATATGGTTCAATTTCTATTGCATTCAAGTCTAAATCATTTCTTTTTTCAAAGGATTTCTTTTCTTGCAAACAATCCTCCACTTGTTTCTCAAGTGTAATGATATTTTATGATAAATGTTCTCTCAGAATTGAGAACCTTTTTTATGTCCTTTCTATGTTTAATTCTATAAGACTTATCTCATCATAAGTATTCCTTATTTTTCCTTCAATTTCTCCAATCTTCATGCTTGACTGTAGAAGTTGATCTATAAGAGCCTTTACTTCATCACACTTCTTCTATAGCTCATCATTGCTTTCTTTTGTGAATTTCAATGACATAGCACATTTGGCACATAATGCCTTTCCTTCTTTTTCACGTCTCCTTATCTCCTTGATGCATGCATCAAGAGCTCCTAAATAATTCTTGATATTTTGATACATGGTGTCAAATATTTGAGCATTATGCTTGATTTAGGCTTAAAATACTACTATATCCACAAGCTAGTGAATTCAACACCAAATTCTTGAATCACAACCTTTGCTTTGTCCTCTAGATTAGGATCTATCAATTTTACTGCAAGTGTACTTTGCAACTTTTCTATTATATCAATGAGAGATTGGTGTAAGCTCTTCACTTGTCTATTCTTGTTTATTATCTTTTCAAAGGATGATATCAACTATGTCTAATCATCATCATTTGATCCTATCAGAGTTCCAAGGATAAGGGGTATCCTATACAAGCTAGGTACACTTACTTTCTTTTCTTCTTCCTTTTTCTTCTTTTCTTCCCCCTCCTTTATTTTCTTCACTTCTTCTTCTTCTTCTTCATCATCATCCTTTTTTCTATTCTTATTCTCTTTCTTCTTTTTCTTGTCCTCTTTCTCCTTTTTTCCCTTCTTTTCTTTTCTTTTTTTCTCTTCTTTTCTTCTTCTACTTTCCTTTTCTTCTCTTCCTCCTTCCTTTTCTCCTCTTCTTTCTTCATTTTCTCATCTTCTTTCTTTCCTTTCTCCTCTTCCCCACTCTTTTTTCCCTCCTCTTCTTCATCTACTTCCTCTTCTAAACTCGAGTAGCAAGTAATATTGCCAAAAAAGTTTGTACCCTAGTCTTTAAAAGGACCTTCCTTATCATCAAGCATTATCTATGTAGTGTCCACTTACATGGTATCAATACCAATTGTAATATGTGGTGATGCCATGACATCACAGTATCCTTGGTTTCTTCTGTCACTATTGTATCTATTGGTATATTCTCAGTATCCTTATTTGTAGACTAAGAAGGCACTCTCTTCTCTTCTAATATAGGGATTTCTCCCCCTAAGTCCTTGCTCTGTTTAGCAATAGTATGTGTAGATTTCATGAATTTTATTTTATTTTCTTTGTCTCTTCATTTACTTCCTCATAATTTCCACCCATCAACAAAATTGTTCTTCTCTTGTTCCTTAGAAGGGGTTCAATACCCTTCATTATTCTCTTCATGTCCTCATCATTGCTAACTTTGTAAATTTTCCTTATCTAATTTTCCATTATTCCTTTCTCCTCGTCTACTACTTTTCTTTTTCTATTAATAAAATTATTATAACAAGTCCTAAGGTAAGTTTTTATGAATATCCTCAAATTTCTTATTTTCCAAAATCATATATCTAACAATTACATTCTCTAATTGCATTCTATCCATGTTACTATACAAATGATAATACTTTTTCAACTATAGAAATCTTTTATTGTCAATAATCTTAACATTCAAATTTTCTACCTTTAGTTTCGGAGTTTCTTACTTGAGTTTGTCTTGGCTTCAGTCACAAACTTCTCAATAGGTTTATCCTTTGATTCTTTTGATTCTTCTTTAGATTCATCTGACATAATCATTTGCAAATTTTTCCTTCTTTTGCCTAGTCCACTGGATAGTTGCTTGGTTCTTTTCTTTGAAGTTGACTTTGTTGCCTCTTGCTTCACCTTAGTAAATCTTTCAAAATTCCTTATGCTTGGAGGAGTTATTGTTTTTCCAACAATTATATTTACCTCCCCTTCATCCTTCTTCTTTTGAACAAGTTGTACAACAGTAAGTTATACCTATGCTACTGTAGAATAGGTTGCACTAGGTATTTGTGTGGATGGTCTTGCTACAGTTACTCCTTTTTCTACTCCTTCTAATGCCAAAGGTGTAGCAACCAAAAACTCAATTTTTCCATGTTCTATCATTTCCATAGAAATTCTCATTGCCTCTTTATATTCCTCTCTCGTCATACATATTTCCTTAAGGATTGCATCTATCTTCTTCTCAACTTTCTTCTTAATTTCTTTATTGTGAAGTTTACCATGAACTTCCTTGATTTTTTCTTCATATCTCCCCCATCTAGGACATTCTTCATCTCTTTCTAAATCCAAGATAATCTTCACATAGCCCATGGTGTCTATGAACTTAACTCTAGGCTCTACTAGTTCCATAGATGTGACATCTGTTTCAACCATGAAACATATATCATTCTTATAGATGTGGCCTCTTTACAATGTTGTTATCTTCAAAATTTGATCTTTCCTTTGCTTCTCTTCACATAAATCTGATCATAAATTATAATTTGCATCATATATAGCTCATATATGAGTTTTCATATCACTTATAAAACTTACACAACTTTGCATATCTTCATCTTTCCTTTATGCCTTTACAATTTTCAAAACTATCCAATTGGCCTTCAAGCTTTCACATGCTTGGAAAAATACAAAATTAACTCTTTCTCTCTCTCTCTTAGGGTTAACATCTAGGATGTCATTGTTAATTATTTAAGTAATTATCAAATAACCAAAATAATTTCTTAACCCATAATTCACCATTTATTGTTATGCTCTATTCTATTTTGTACACTTCATTTACTAGTATTTAATTCATAACTTATTGCATACTGTCTATATTGACTTGTGCACCTACATGCATCATTCTGACATTGTGTAAAATCAGTACCCAACTATGCACATGCCAACAATGTCTCTATCATCCATTCATGTCAAAAGTGTCTCTATTCTACTGGATAACTATATGATACTTAGAAAATTTACCATGTCTAACTCTGGAATCTTCATCTATACATAGTATCTTATTTACTCAAAGCACATGTTGCCATAAATGACAACTCTAATACTATTCCAACTTACCCTGCTTAGCTATATCACCAACACATCCAACTTTGAAATCTATACTTCTTTGCATATTCATCACCTTTAAATATGTTTTGTAATGTAATACAAATTTAATGTGCAATAACTAAAGGTTTTACCTCTACATATTTAGATTCTTGAAGAGATGAATACACTGCTTCTTTAGCAAGCATGTTCTACATGAAAAGATATTTTTTGGTCTGTTCATAGGAGTTAGTCTTATCTTCATCTATTACATCCTTCTTTTTCAAAGTAACCAACCAAAATTATGGACCCATGCACATAAGGTGATTCTTCATATTTTCATTTGAAGTATCTTAATTTACTCCATAAAACTTCAAACTTTCTTTCTTGAAATAAGAAGCTATGGATCTCCTCAAGCTATTAAAATTTTCCTTTAAGGACTTGATGCTTTAATACCAATTGTTAGAAAGTAAAGTCTTGACAAAGGGTTCTCCCCTTAATGCCACAAACACATATAAAAGAAAAGAAATAACAGTAATTGGTGAGAAGAAAATATGGGCTTCTTATTATCATTGAAAATGTGGAATGATATAATTTTGAAAAATAATATGCAAACCCACAAAAGCACCTTCCTTGCATTAATTTGCAATGTAGAGTTGAGAACTATCATCAAAAATTGTACTAAACAATGTGTGGCCATTCCTTTAATATAGGCATTTTTACACCACTCGGGAAGTTTCTAGATATCAAACCCTAACCCTTGAGATTGACTAACTCTAAAATTATAGATAGAATCATTTGGATACACCTTTGACACTTATTTTGGAAATTTTGGCTGACCTAACTTTATATGGCCTTAACTTTCAAATTGTTGCTTTGATTGGTTATTATAACCACTTTTTGGAATCCTTAGCTTTTAATCTACATGGCTTGAATTTTTGCAAGCTCCAATTGACCCTATTTTGGAGCCCACCTATGGCCTCTAAGGTCTTTAATGGTGAGCCTAAATTTTTCCTACCAAAATCCCACATCAGATCCACAAATACTCATAATATGGCACTGAGCCTCAACTAGTAGGACGATGTATCCAAGATGAGCATCCACCTCTACAAGTGGGACATTCCAAACTTATATAACTAACTTACTAAGTAGAAAGACTTCACATAGAAGAACTCTACACTAAGACAATCCTTAACCATAAAGGAAATATTTTTGGGTGATGCAAGATTTCTCTTACACCTAGGACACTCCTGCATCTAGTCTACTAAGATAATTGAGAGGAAGATGGTTGAATTAGTTATGTACCTTTAAAAAATCTGAATAAATTTATTAATTCTAAAACAAGTAATAAAAAGATGCAATAACCATAGAAAGATAACCATACACAATAACACCAGATATGTTAATTAGGGAAACCCTTGATCAGAGGTAAACTTGTAGAGGAAATGATTCCCACAAGATGATGTAATAATATTAAATTTCCTTGTGAAAGGATGTGACCCTATTAGGAGTCAAATGAAATATAATTATCACATATGAGTCCTTCTTAGGAAACTTTAAATCCCTATCAAGAAATTCCAATCTTGTTAGGAATTATGCCACCCTTATTGGGAGTTGAAGGAGCGATAAGTGAATCCACTACTCATTGAACTAACTAAACAAAAACTTATTTTCCAATGTACATCCTTTGAAACTCATAGTATACCTTCAACATTAATCTCTTTCGATTAACATAATTCACATCCAAAGTTTGCATAAACAAAATAATGATCTCACTAATTAGTACAAAAAAGGAAATAATTTTTCCTTTATACCAAGTCCTAATTACAAATTAAGTCATAATTGAGGATTTCTCAATTTATAATGGATATTATAGGACCATACTAAGATATTACAATACATGTTATGTTACAAATAACACTTCCCAAAATGATTATAGTAATGGTTGGCTTCTTAGGAGCAATATGTTGAATAATCTTCACCAAAACTTACATAATTAACATCTAATTTAACCACATAAACCATAGAATTTTGAACATGTATTCAACCATAATCAAAGCCTATTGGATGATCCTCGTTCTCACTAAAAAGATACAAAGATATACACATTATATAAGAAATAACACTTCCCTTTTGATATTTTGATCTTTGTAATTATTCTTATCCATGTAGCATGTCTACTTTCAGAAAAATAAAGTGTCACAAAATACACCTTGTACTATGCTCAATAAATATTCTTACCTTAAACTAATCCAAAGAGCTCTTAAACATAGCTCTAACTACAATAACTATCACCCAAGAATCACATACAAATGTATGACAATTATATGATAACTCTTAAAATAATGCATTCCTACAATGATTTCTTGAGTTTTCATATCATATCTTGTGGATTGGTCAATGGAAATCCATCTAGTTTTTCTATGTAAACTTCCTCTTCAATATATCCATTCAAAAATGAAAAATTAACATCCATATGATACATTACAAAAATAATATAACTACCTCAAGTCTAGCAATAGGAGAAAAAGTCTTGTCAAAGTTAATATTGTCTTGTTATAAATGTTTAGTGGCAAAATGGAAGCACTTTAATAGGATGTAGACCTCCACTTTAATTGGCACTAAGCCAATCAAATATATATGTGAGTAAAAAGAGGAAAATTTCCAAATATGATCCAAATTAGATTAGTTAGAACCCAAAGGAATAAGGGTTATAATACTAAATTTGAATTATAAAGGGGAATTCAATACAAGGAAACACACTCTCTTTGGCCCTTGATAGGATAATGTGAATGTGAAATTGAACTAATTGCTTGAATAATTTAAATATAGATATTATGTATGTATCATTATCCTAATTAAGATGTAAGTATAGGGTAATGACATGAAAGGAAATAAAATATAAAAGACTTGTCTTGAAATATGTAGAGGAGGATGTATTTTAGTTCCAAAAATCACAGATCTAAACTATTTCTAAACTTTCAATTAGGGATCTCAAAATAAAATGATGAAGGTAATAAAACCTAAAAATCTTTCCAAAAATAGAGATTGAAGGACTATATCAACTTGAGAATACATCCTAAAATTAGGTTGATGTATTCTTGTGACCTGAAACTAATAGGTTGATGTAGTCTTCTGACCTAAAACTAACTTCTCCAGAAAGCTCCCAAAAAGTAGGCTCCAAATCTACAAACATTTCACTAATATCCTACAAACCAGCACATAAAATAAGGGTTTTGGGGATTTTCTTTGGGGAGGGCTTTCCTTGGTCATGCCCTAGGTTGAATAATCAACCATAAATTATAAATTTAAATGTAAAGGAAACAAGATAAATATTAATATTCACTTTTCTTGTAAAAACACTTGTTAATAAGGATTTGTTGTGATGTATGTTGTAGATCTTGAATTCGGTATGATGTAGAGTATCTCCATAACTATAATGGATCTACTATAACTACATCATGGATCCATGGATGTAAATTCACATCAATAAAGAGGCCATTTAACTCCTTAATGTAGATCTCCTCCCTTGATGGCCAATGATAAGCTAGACCTTGAAGAGGAAATGCCAACATAGACTACTTGCTTCCTTGCTTGAATGCTTGAACTCCTTATCTTGAATGTTTGAATTTATTGAGAATGAGATGTAATGAATGACATTGGATATCAAAATAAAGCCCCCAAGACACCTCATATATGTGTTTTTGGGTGAGAAAAGAACTCAGGCTGATAGGGGATTAAAACTAATTAATTGGAAAACTCGCAAATTTTTGAGGCCTAAACATTACAATCACCGAGGATTGAGTCAACATTGTTTGACCTAGTCCTGGACTAGGTAAAATTAGGTCTATTTATTCCATACATATTTGACCTAGTCCACTCTAGGTTGACCTGGTTCTAGAGGTTAGGACAAGCATGCCTCAAAAAGGTCTAGAAGATAGTACAAGTGAAACATGAAGATAGTGAACTAAATAGGAGATATAGTCAAAAGGGTATCAAAATTACAGATAAAAGACCGTGTTGGAGAGTAGGAGATAAAAAAAAGAGTGAAATGTAAGAGGAGAATAAAAAATATACACTCATCACATGTCCATCAATGGTTCGAGAGAGAATTTATGGAAAAGGGTGCTAAAAGGTCTTAAAATGAAAGTGATTCCATTTTTAGATGGTACATTTAGCCACCACTTTAGCAAAAGTATGAGTTTCCTCAAACTCATGGTAAATTATATCAAAAGAAAAATAAAATATTATCACAACTTATGAGACAAAGAAATCATCAAGCTAGGAACAATACATAGAGAATGTTGGATTGTCTTATTGGAAAGAATGCTTTTGAGAGGGGGGGGTGAATTAGAAGAACTAGGCTTTTAACTATTTCAAATCCTTAATAACATATTTTTGAAATAAACATGCATGCATATAAGTATTAAGCAATCATAAAAAATCAATATGCATCACCACATAACACTTAAGATTTGGTAACCCAGAAACCCTCCAGAAATAAGAAGGTAAAACTAGGGTGCGGATGATACCCACAAAATCACTATAGTAATAATATTTAACCACTTCTGATGGTCTGCCCTGTTAAAGGCCTGCCTTGTCAAAGGCTTTACACTATATCAATAGTGACCTGGTTAAAGGATTTACAAACACTTTTACATGAAGTGTCACCCTGTCAAAGGATTTAGTCACCTAGTTAAAGGATCTATAAAATAGCTGCTAAGCTAATCTATCATCATAGGATTTTCTCTCTAATACATTGGTTAAAGAGTATTAGGTATGATAAACCTGATGGCTTACAATCCTTCAATTTCTAAATACAAGCACTTGATCTGCTCTCTCTGATCTTGATCCTCTACGATCTGATTCTCTTCTCTCCGATATTAGACTTCCTTATACATTTTTCCCCCTTTTTTTAATGCTCACTTCACTCAATCTGATTTCATCTTCCTTATAAAGACACTCGAAGACTTAGGGTTAGGTATGGATCTACAATCCATATTTAATCTCTAATTTTCTCTTATTCCTTGCACATCTCTTATTGGTTGCATGCCTTCTCCATTTTTCTTATTGGCTGCATGTAGATTGCATAAGAAATATAAATGATTTGATCTTATCACTTAAATCTTCTGAGATTTGTCTTATGTTGGCTATGAAAATAGTTTACATCTGAGTTTGTGAAGTTTCAAACTCATATGCTAATTTTGAGTTACTCGACACTTACTACTTCCTGATGCTCGGCATCTACTGTAACTCAACTTCTATATATTCTCCTATCTTGCTCGGCATACTTTAAGACTCGGCACCTGAATAATGCTCGGTACTTAGATCATGCTCAACACCTGTACTTACTCGACACCTGAAGACTATTTGGCACCTAAAGATCATGCTCTGCACTTGTTCAATTTCTTGACTCCCCACATGTTGTGGCTTGGCATACACAGTGTACTCGGCTTCAATGTAAAAGGTGGTTAAGTGTGTTGACACTCAAGTGTCAAAACCATTTTTAGACTAACAATCTCCCCCTTTGACATGAGTATCAAAAACACTTAACTAAGAAATATTTATCTGATGTTATGAGTACGCTTTCTGATCTACTTGATATGTATATAGAGGTTTATAAAAAATGTGTAACTTAATCAAAAATGGGACTCCCCCTGAGTTGATCATGCCAATGTCTTGTGCTGTTATGCTTAATGTTCTCTTTAAAATATCTTCAACATATTATCTCCCCTTTAGAGTATTATCTCCCCCTTTTTGATACTTATGTCAAAGGGTCCTAAATAGTAATGCCATGTTTGGCCAAAAATGTCTTGTTTACCTCAAGGAGTATTTGGAGAGCTGCATCCCAATTATTTAAGGAAATATCCAATGACTTTTGTTGGATTGCAAGCTCTACTATGAGATCAAATAGTCCTTCATGTGTAGAAATATTAGGATCCTTCTTTAGGATTATTTCTGCATATATTTTCTCCTTGTGCAATACTTCTAAGTGAGGAGTAATGGAGGCTTGTATTTGCATCAACTTTTCTTTGATAGTGGCCTCTTCTGCTGATAATGTAGCTAATTCCCTCTGAGTGTGTAATGTATGAGCAAATTGTTTTTCACTCTGTGAAAGATCTAAGGGTAGTTGCATGCTGGAGAGTTTTAATTTACTCTCAAGGTTCAAAATTTTGTGATTTATTTCACGTGTGAACCTGGAAAAATCACACAATTTGTTGTAAAGGGAAAATATGTTCCCTAATACACTTTACATTTTCCAATTTCTTGGCTAGGTCAACCTATCCCAAAATTATGTTATTAGCTATTTTTTGGTTGACTTTACCTAAAAACTTCTTTTCTAACCATTCCAATAGTTTTGCATTAGTATCATGGTCTTCATTATTTACTTGGTCAACTATATCAGATAATTGCTCAAGTATTGGCCTGTTTGCATCTAGAGGTTGAAGAGTAAAAGCATCCATGAATATATCTTTTTTTTCATTCAATGCCTACTTGTATTTGTAGTCTTTTCTCATTTCCTCTTGTCTCCTCCTCTTATCCAATGCACTCTGTATTTCATTCATCTTTTTCTCATTTAGAGTGCTTGAATCATAATAGGGTATTTTGATTTCTTCATCAAGCTCGGGAATACCATAATGTATGGTCTTGGCTACCCTTGTAGAACGTGAACTTGGTGTATTGGCATATAAAATTATCTTTTCAGTACTTTACTCATGATTGGGTTTTGTGGGAGTTGCTATTTTTGGTAATTCAACCAAAGTTTGTATTGCAGACTCCTCTTTATTTTTGGTTTCTTCCGTCTCCTCTTCTTCTTGCTTGTCTTCTTCTTGTTGTGTTACTACTGCTGGAGGTGTACTCACTATTTGAGCTATTGTCCCTGTGATTACCTATGTTGTTGCACTCAGCTCCTGATGAGTTTGAGTGACTAATCTTGGTGGTGATAGAGGTGGTAGAAATGTAAGCCCATTAGTTTGAATGATCTGAGGTGGTTGTTGTGATGGCACCTTGACCTCTTTGAGTTTTTCTACTGACTTTTGAAGACTATCCACACGAACCAATATGGGATTTGTACATAATTGAGCTTGCAAATTTTTTTGGTCAAGGATCTTAGTAAGATCTGTTGCAGTTAATGGATTGATGTTTTGACATGTAGTATCAACAACATCGTTAATCTTTATGATTTCTATAGGTGTGGTAGGTAAGTGAGGAGAGCTAGGAGGTGAAAGATGTGTGCTTTGCACATTTTTCTATTCATCAGTTCCTTTGTCTTCATCTTTTCTTTCCTCCTCTCTTTCTTTCTTATTTTCCTCTTCTTCAACCTTCTTCTCTTCTTCAGTTTTCTCTTCTCTCCTCTTCCTTATTTCTTCAGGTTTGGCAGTAGCTTCTTCTTTGTATATTTCTTCAAGAAAATCTTCAAATGTTTTGTACAAGTTTTTCCATACTCTTGTTGTTCTCTGCACAACTTCTTCAATTTTGTTTTTTAGGATGGAGAATGCCCTATATTTGGGTGTAAACCTTTTGTTATGCCATTTGACTACTTGAGTTACCTGTTCTTTTGTCAAATCAGACATTAAGTTTGCTAGGATTGATTCCCTCATCTCTTTCTCCATCATTAGACAGAAATTCCATTTGTCTTCTATAATTTTAGACAATTCCTTTGGCAATTGTCCATCTAGTTCAAGAGGTGTATACTTGAACTGTGCCATAAATGCATAGACTAATTCTTCTATGCTATTTTGTTCCTCTTTACTGAACTTATTGTAATCAATCTTTTTCATTTCATTTATGTCTCTATTCCTAATCTTCTTACATAATATATCAATTGAAGATTTAGGAAGACTTACCTCTTCAATCTGATCTTCTTCATTAGTATCAGGTTGGGCCACATATCTTTTCCTTTTCTTTGGCTCTTCATGTGCCTTTGTGTTTTTCTTCTTTCTGGCTTCCTCTTTAGCCTTCTGGGTAGAGGCCCTTGTTGTAGCTCTAGTTGTTGGCTTCTTTGGCATTTGCATGGAAAATTTCTTTGGTGGGGGCTGAGAAGTAGGAGAGGTTTTTTTTTTCCTTTTAATGACTCTACCTCTGATGGGTGCTTCCTTAGTTTTTGTTTCCTCGGCACTCTCATATTTTTCTTCTCCTTTTCTTTAAGGCAGTTCAAGTGGCTCTTTTTTTGGCTCACCTTCTTCTTCTCCTTCACTAATCTCTTATTCTTCACCTACTGCACTTGATTCTTCAACACCAAATTTCTTCTTTATCTATTTTACAAACTTGTCCTTTTTCTTTACTACTGAGGCTGTCTTGAGTTCTGTAACAACTCTTGATTTTACAGTGTCATATATCCCAAATGCCTTCGCAAATTTGTCCATTTCCTCTGCAAGTAAAGTTGTGATGGCTGCAGAAGCTTGGTCAACATCAAGCTCATATCCTAATGGTCTAAGCCATCTTGTCCTTGGAAGGACCGCTTGAATGTAGGTGTAATCAATATCAACAAGAAAACATATGTCATTTATATGCTTTTCTACTAGTGAGACTGGTATCCTCATTGTGTTCTTCGTTGCATTTTTGAAATCTTCAAAATAAATAGACATTTGATCATCAAAGCTATCTCCCATTTGTACAATGAAATCATTAATTTGATCAACAATGGTTTTATTTTTATTCCAGTTGACTTTGCCAAATGAAGGAAATTCCTTCATTACATAGAAGAACATAGAAACCAACACTAAACCAAATTTGCACTGTGCTCCCTTGGATTTTCTAATAGCTCCAAGATTTTCATTAATCTGTTGCAACAAGAGCTCTGCAAGATCATAAGTGTGATCTTTCTTTACAAGTTGATGTACCATGTCTACTGCTATGCAGGGTACACTATTTAACCTGTTGGATTGGTAAAACTTATGTGATATGATCCTTACAAAAAAATCTAAAAGGGGATCAGTTATGGTGTCTATAGGCATGCCTCTATTGTTCCACTTTGCTCGTGTGTTCTTCTCAATTGTTTCCTTCTTTTTGCTTCTCAAGGTTTTTGGCTGATCTAGGGTTGGAAAGCTAGTAACCCTATGAACCATCTTCTTGGTAATCTTGACTTTCTCTTGTTCTAACCAAAATGATCCATCATGGATTCTGCTGAGTATAATGCGTATCCACTCATTTTTTAATACTATTGGAAAGACTAGGGCTTTGGTTAAACCCTTCTTTTCTATGACAGAAAACTCATCTTTTAGAATACCATTATCACAAAGTTTTTCATAGGCATTAAAGATTTCCAAATCTCCTACGGCCCCTATTTTACAATTATAGCATTTTCGCACATCCTGAACCATAAAAACTTTTTCAGGGATGGCGAATAGGGCACCAGCGGGATCGTTTATGTATGCAACCTCTGGTATAGGTCTAAAATCAGGTTGATTTACTTCGTTGCTGACAAGTTGAATTTCCTGACTCATTTTCTCTTGGGTCATTTTTGGGCTTGTCGCCATTTATATCCAAACTAGGGTTTTAACAATTTAAAGAAAAAACTTTTCAAACTGTAAAACTCAGCACTTGAAGGAAATACCTGGATAGATACTTTGATTGCTTGGGTAGATGCTGAATTGTTGCAAATCACTAGTTGAAAGCTTGAAGATCGCTTAGACGTGCTCAAAATAATCGCTCTTTGTTTGAATGGCTCAAGAATGAATCAAATTTTACTTTTAAATGACAGAAGAAACTTTTTCATTTAATGCATTTTGGTACCTACACCTATCACTCAGCTTCCAAATGTTTTTCAACTCGGCATCTATTCGGTAGCTATGCTTACTTGGCATCTACTAACTTTGTTGATTAACTCGGCATCCAAAGCAGTTTTACTCGGCATTCAAAGATGACTCGGCATCATTGTTTGAATTTTAGTCTTAGCATCTTATCTTATGCTTAATTCTTCTTTTCAATGCTTCTTTGTTTTGGGACTGATGTATGATATATCTTTGTATATCAGTCCCATATATCTCCCTTATGCTTAGTTTGATGAAGTGTGATCACTTGACCCGTTAGGTGAAGTGATCCCTTTGCTTGATGTATTGCACTCATCTTTCTTCTTCCAAGTCTTATTCATTTGTCCTGTTATGACATCAATCTTTTCTTTTCCTTTGTTGGCTTCAGTATTTGGTGCTTTGGACCTTGTAGGATAGTTCTTGCTGGTATGACCAATTTTCAAGCAACTAAAACATGTAGTTTGGCTCAACCATCTTTTATAGTTTCCTTTGAAATGTGTTCTTTTGCAATTCTGGGGTGTATGTCCATATTCCTGACAATAGTGACAACTATACCAGGTGTTATAATCCCAATGGTAGTGGCTTTCATTCCCTTTTGTTGGTTGATTTGATGTCCACATGGGCTTTGATCTGCATTCAAATGCCCTATGTCCATATTTCTTGCAGTTATGACAATGTCCATCAAATCTTTGTGTTCTTGGGGTTTTGGATTTATAGTCTTGTGTCATATGTCCTTGCATTTTGCACTTGTGACAGTAACTCTTGCTTTTATTTGGCTGATTGATTCTTCTACTCCTACAAATATTAGCAGTGTTGGGTTTAGAATCCTTACCTTTGTCACTTCTTTGCTAAACACTCTTTGATGATTCACCAACTTCAGTGATGTTGTATCCAAGTCCTGGCATATCATGGGTTGATCTTGGGCATTTCAACAATTGTTCAAAGTACTTTATGGCTTCGCTTGACTTGTTGAGATTTTTTGCTAACTCCTTTTCTCTGTCCAGTTCATTCTGTAATTGTTCATTCTACATCTTCAGAGTAGAGATCTCAATATTTTTCATATTAAGTTCATGATGAAGGTTCATCATTTGAGCAAGTGTATCCATCTACATGTTTGAAATCCTTGTTAATTAAGTACTCTTTTCTTCCAGTCTATTTGCAAGATTTCTTTTGTCATCTTCCATCATGACTCTATCCTCAACTGCTCTTTTCTTTTATTCAATGATTTCACATAACATTATGGCTTGTGATTCATGTTCCATCTTGAGAGATCTTATCTCATTTGCTTGAGCTTCATTTTTCTCCATTAGTTTTGTTATTGCTGCATCAAATTCTTTAGTGCCTCCATTGGCAAACACTTGTGTGGTGTCAATCTCTTTGTAGTGTATGTCATTTTCAGCTATGGCTATCTCCTTTCTTCTTTTTAAAGATTTTCTTAATTCCACTCTAGCTTCCTCTACCTTTTGTAGAGCGAGATGCACATCTATCACCTAGTTTTCAATGATCTTTCCAAGTTTGAAAACTTCCATCCTTAGATCTTTTCCTCTAAGTTGTTAGGCTTCTCTTTGAGAAACATGGCTCTGATACCAATTGTTGGAATGTCTTATTGGAAAGAATGCTTCTGAGAGGGGGGGGTGAATCAGCAGAACTAGCCTTTTAACTATTTCAAATCCTTAATAACATATTTTTGAAATAAACATGCATGCATATAAATATTAAGCAATCATAAAAAACAATATGCATCACCACATAACACTTAAGATTTGGTAACCCGAAAACCCTCCAGAAATAAGAAGGTAAAACTGGGGTGGGGATGATACCCACAAAATCACTATAGTAATAATGTTTAACCACTTCTGATGGTCTACCCTGTTAAAGGCCTGCCCTGTCAAAGGCTTTACACTGTATCAATAGTGACCTGGTTAAAGGATTTACAAACACTTTTACATGAAGTGTCACCCTATCAAAGGATTTAGTCACCTAGTTAAAGGATCTATAAAATAGTTGCTAAGCTAACCTATCATCATAGGATTTTCTCTCTAATACAATGGTTAAAGAGTATTAGGTACGATAAACCTGATGGCTTACAATCCTTCGATTGCTAAATACAGGCACTTGATCTGCTCTCTCTGATCTTGATACTTTCTGATTTGATTCTCTTCTCTCTGATATTAGACTTCCTTATACATTTTTCCCCCTTTTTTTTATGCTCACTTCACTCAATCTGATTTCATCTTCCTTATAAAGACACTCAAAGACTTAGGGTTAGGTATGGATCTACGATCCATATTTAATCTCTGATTTTTGCTTATTCCTTGCACATCTCTTATTGGTTGCATGCCTTCTCCATTTTTCTTATTGGCTGCATGTAGATTGCATAGGAAATATAAATGATTTTATCTTATCACTTAAATCTTTCGAGATTTTTCTTATGTCAACTATGAAAATGGTTTACATCTGAGTTTGTGAAGTTTCAAACTCATATGCTGATTCTGAGTTACTCGGCACTTACTGGTTCCTGATGCTCAGCATCTACTGTAACTCAGCTTCTGTATATACTCCTATCTTGCTCAACATCCTTTAAGACTCGGCACCTGAATAATGCTCGATACTTAGATCATGCTTGGCATCTATACTTACTCAGCACTTGATCTTCACTCGGCACCTGAAGATCATGCTCAGCACTTGTTGAATTTCCTAACTTGGCACATGTTGTGGCTCGACATACACAGTGCACTCAGCTTCAATGTGAAAGGTGGTAAAGTGTGTTGACACTCAAGTGTCAAAACCATTTTTAGACTAATAGAGAAATCATACCAAGCTATACAAGCTAAATTACTCTAACCTATACTCAAAATCCATATTTCCCCTAAGAAACTTGAGTCTTTTTTGAATAAAATATCACAATAAGTGAGATGTCACTAATAAGAAATGAAGAAAGAGAAGGAGGTGTGATCAACTTGCCCAATAAGTTTTGTGTTCCTTATTGTGAATCACACAAAAGAGGATAGATTGAATAGTCTTGTGGGTTTGTGTGGCTAATAGTCAATCCCATAAAATAAAATAAAAGAATGTAGGATCAAATGGTCTAACAGGTCTTTTTTTCCCAATAGTCAATCCTACAAAGGAAAAAAAAGGGGAAGATTAAATAGTTTAGAGAGTTTGTGTTCTTGATAGTAAATCCCACAAACTTTCTTTACAATCTCTTGATATAGTAATCCTATATTATTAGAATGGTTTATATACATGCTAGGATAGGTCAAATGGTATAGAAAGTGTGTGTGACATACTAGTCAACCAATCCAAGACATGTATACAAAGAGGCTAGTTATCCCTAAAAAGTTGTGTCATGCTAGTGTACTCTATATGATGTGTTTAAAAAATAAAACATAAGAAAATAAGGGGGTTGTGTAAGTCCCCCCTTAAGATGGAAAGCTAATTTCTTATGTTAACATCTTAAGGAAGTGAAGAAGGGGGCTAAAGAAATTTTAGCATCAATATAGTATCAACAAGAAACACCTAGTCCAAACCAAAGAGGTCACAACTCCTACGAGGTTGTGGAAGGGCAGAAAGCAACAAGACAACATGAAAAAAGTGAAAAAGGAAATCCTTGAAAAAAAGGATACATCATAATTATACTCCAAGTTAGTGATCTATCTACCATGAAAATCCAATTGCAAATAATGTAAGATTGAATGTCACATGATGAAAAAATAATACTTAACCAAAGGAAATAGTGGACTTGTGAGAAAGTGAAAAATAAGGAAAAAATTTGCTTGCCCCACAAGTATAGGAAAAAGAGAAGAGAAAGTAAATCTATTATTCTTCTCACAAAGAAAACCATGTAACAATGAGCCCCCAGAAAGAAGGCCAACAATGTTACATGGTCTAGAGAAACATAATAGAGACTTGAATATTATTTAAAGAAATTAGAAGTAAAAGAGAAACCATTATAAGGAGATATGTGAATAACCTCACTATTAATGATTCATTGGATATTATAATGTAAATCCAGACAATCATCAATAGAGTGATCATGATAATCGCAAAACATAAAAAATAGAAGATTCATGAGTTTTTGATTATGTTTCTTTCTACGTTTAGGCCTAGTAATCACCTTATCATGAAGAAGTTAAGGTAAGATAAGTTCTTGATTAGTAGGAGAAGATGTGTGAGAGAATGTGGATAGAGAATGAGATTAAATATCTTCTTGTGTACATCTTAAAAAAATGATCAACAATGGTGTTAAAAGAGTGCATATGCCCCCCATTGCCTAAGAGCATATGATTTTTATCACTAGATTTAATAGGTTCATCATGAATGGAAGTAGAAACAAAGTTGGTAAAGAGAGGATCCATGTAATTTCTCATGAATGGAAAGTCCTTAACTGTATATTATAAAATAAAGGTTGTTGTGAAATCTAAGGATCCACAATCATCACCTAGAAGGGTACTTGTAGAAGGAGGATCATCCTTAGATTCTCAATTTTTTTTTCCCTCAACATTTAGATAACTATCTATCTTGGTGTCTACATGAAGAGTCTACATTACATTATTATAGATAAACTTGACTTTTTGATGAAGAGTTGAAGGAAAAACATTCATATCATGTAACCAAGGTCTATCCAAAAGGAGATTGTAATTAAGAGGTCTAAACATAACATGAATATGAGTATTCATGATAACTAAACCTATTTTGATTGATAAAGTGGTCATGCTTAAATTTTTTGTAGAAATATTATCAACTCCATGAATAGGAATACTTTCAAGTTTGGTATGTGAAATATTGGCATTAATTTCTTTGACAATATCCATGCTTCAAATATTAAGCACAAATCCATTATCAACTAGATTTTGATGAATAAGGTTACCATTAACTACAACAACTACAATAAGAGTGTCATAGTGATCTTGAATCTCATTAGGAGGTAATTTATCATGAGTAAATACAATTTGAGGTGGGATGGATGTAGTATTTATGTATTGTAAAAAGGAATTGATGTTTAGGAGATGGAGTTGGAAGAGTGGCTAATGCTTTTTTCTAGGCTTCATGATATGTAGGAGATGTTTATAGAAGTTCCCGAAGAGAAATCTTGGCAAGGGTTGTAATACCGCAAAATTGGTTCATTGCCATCTCAACCAATTTTGGTTTATTTCTTATTGATTTTCTGGAGATGATCTTTTAAATGCTATCAATTTTAGGTATCTAGGTGTTCTATCTGGATCCTTGAAGGTTAAGCTCTATTCTGGAGATGATCTTCTAAATGCTATCAATTTTAGGTATCTAGGTGTTTTATCTGGATCCTTGAAGGTTAAGCTCTGTTCTGGAGATGATCTTTTAAATGCTATCAATTTTAGGTATCTAGGTATTTTGCTTGGATTCCTTGGGATTAATCTCTATTCTAGAGATAGTCCTTAAAAGCTTATCAATTGGTCTTTGTATCATCAACTTCAGAACCAATCTCATCTTCGCATCAGGCTTTCTAATTTTCTTTGAATTGAACATGTTGTTTGCACATTCATTCAAAGAGGGGCAAAATGTAATACCCCAAAATTGGTTCATTTCCATCTCAAGCAATTCTGGTTTATTTCTGATTGATTTCTAAAGTCCTATGTCACTAGGCAATTCTTATTTTGCTACTCGCTACTTGACTTAATTGTCAGATTCAGAAGACCCTAATCTACATTCATCATATTTCTTATTTAATTCCTATAGTACGTACTCATATTAGTCACATTAAACCTCCTTGATTTAATTATAATTTAATTTAAAGTATTTATACTTCAGTAAATTAAATTATCTCCTAAGGCTAATGTACTATGGGATTAAATTTATTTAATTTAATAAATACGCCTATCTTGATTAATTAAATGTAATTATATAATTAAATGGGAAAGGTATTTCTAATTAATTAAAGAAAATTATTTAATTAAATGGAAGGCTATTCTTTAATTAATTAAACAAATATAGGAGTAATTCCTAATTAATTAAATATAGTTATTTAATTAAATAAGAAAGTGTCTCTAATTAATTAAATGAAATTATTTAATTAAATGGAAAATGCATTTATGAGAGCATATCTCATTTTATTAAATTAAATATCTCTCCAAAATCCTTCTTCAATTCAAAAAAGGGAATTTCTCAGTTCACTGTTGATCAATAAGGAATTAAATCAGTTAACTCCTTATTCTACTCAAATTAAATCAGTTAACTCCCTTTAATTTGGGAATCTTCCTTTATGACCAAACTTCACCTTTAATTCTGACTATTGATTGAAATCGATCTCAACTGTTGATGGATTCCAGGAAAGTCTATTTAAGAGACCCTCATCTCTTCATTTTTAGAGGATGAATTTTGGAATTTGCATCGAATTGTTGTTGGAATTCATGCTCACATTTTCTCACATTTTCTCATATTTTACATACATTTGCATCCTTAGCTTAATTTCATTTAGCATAATATGTATATGATTAATCTAGTTTCCTTTACTTGTTCTTAGATTAGAATGCATTTCTCATTCTAGATTAATCTGCATAATCATATAGATTAATTTTATTTCTTAAATCCTTTGTTCTTAGAGGGTCTGGTTGCTTAACACCTCAAATCTAAGGACATCTAACAAGAAAAATTCCTTTAGATAGAAGGCAACAGGTCACTTTGCCGGCTGATTTTTGGATGAACAATCCAATGTTCATTCCGGGATGAATCCGCATACAATGACCATGTTGAAGTGTGTGTGTTAACAGAGGCCGCATATTCACGCATACATTGACATGTGCATAGTTGGGTATGGATAGTACAAAATGTCAGGATGACATATGTAAGTGCGCAAGTCAGTATGGACAGTAAAAAATAAATTATGAATTAAATACTAGTAAAGACAATATACAAAACATAACAGAGCATAATAGTAAATGATGAATTATGGGTTAAAAAATTGTTTTGGTTACAAAATAATTGAATCCAAAAGCATTCTAAGTATTCTATAGATTGTGGAAATCTTCTCTCTATTACAAATAATTACTTAACTAATTAGGGATGACATCCTAGATGTTAACCCTAAGAGAGAAAAAATTAATTTTGTATTTTGCCAAGCATGTGAAAGCTTGAAGGCTGACTGGACAGTTTTATAAATTATAAAGGTGTAAAGGAAATATGATGATATGTGAAGTTGTGTAAGTGTTGGAAGTGATATGAAAGCTCATATGCGAACTATCTATGATATGAATTCTGATGTATGATCAGAGGTATGTGAACAACAACATAGGAAAGATCAAATATTGAAGATATCATCTTTATAAAAGAGGTTTTTGTATTTATCTCTTTTGTACAAAGAATTGCATTGTATAATTACATGTTTGGGTAGTGGGCTCATATTGCATGCATTTTGTAATTGTATATATCAACTCTCAAATGAGTTGGAACAGTTCCCAATAAGGTTGAGGGCTTTTAATAGGGCATAATCCTCTAACAAGGACCAAGACACTATATGTATGTAATAGACTCCTAACAAGGTCAACATCCTTAACGAGATACTTTTGTTTAGTGGATCATTTTATGGGGACCATCCCCACCAAGGTTTTCCCTTGGCCATAATTTTCCTAGTTAACAAAATATGGTGTTATGAGTTCTCTTTGTGTATGGTTATTCTTGTTACTTTAGTTTTAGATGCATATTATAAAGTAATTAACAATATCTAGTTTTGGGCAAAAGTTTGTAGAATGTTGATTCACGTCCCCCACACCCCCCCGCCCCCCACAACAGTCCCTATTTCCAATAGGATGTGTATGTTTTAGGATGCTAAAATGTAGGAAGATGAAACTATAAGAGGATACATTAGTAGGATATTTGAGATTGTTGCAGTAATTAGAAGTTGTGGTGAAACTAAGACAAAGGGATGATATTGTGTAGAAAATTTTGAAGACCTTGGCACCTACTTATCATCAAAAGGCATAGATGTAGATTATTACTTGTACACCTAACTTTACAAAAGAGACTCTTCTTGGAAAGTTGTGGGCACCTAAATTGTGGATGAAATATAATGATGGATTATCTAGAGTTGAGATTACTATTAGTGTATAAAGAAATAGACCTACACTAAAGAAGAGTTTGAGTGTATGTGTGTGTGGTGTCAATTCATGTTCTTATGTATATAACCTCTCTTCATAATATTTTTTTTTAGTGAAGGCACATAATGAAAACATATGATATAGTTAGGATCTCTTACAACTCTCATATTCTTTACTTAGCATAGTTTTAGCTACATAATAGCATAATTACTAATTCATTTAATCTAATCATGTCTTTTGTTTGAGGGGTTCTTACACAAACTATTGGGTTGAGATTTCACTATATACTATTGTATTTTGTTTCTTATAATTTGGTATAAAAGCATCTTTTTTGCAATAAAATATTTTCTTTTCCTTGAAGTTAAATTTGATAATTAATATTATCTATCAAAAAATTGAAATATCTTTTACAACCCTGATCATTCTCTTGTTGACATAGTTTTATCTACTTAAGACTGCAATTACTTCTTTTTTTCTTTGGTTTAAGGAGTCTTACACAAACTATTGGGGTGAGATTTCCTTGTATACTAAAGGTATTATATTCCTTTTAATTTGATATGAAAGTATCTTATTCTAATAAAAAGTTTTACTTTACTTAAAGTTAAACTTGATAAGTAATATTATTCTCAAATGATAAACAATATTGCATGTTATCAAAATAATATTTTAAATATAATATATCATATAAGTCAATCAAGTGAGATACCCACTTTTAGAAAAAAAAATTATAATTAAATAGTTGTAGTTTCATTAGTTGAAGGGCAAATAATGAGACTAATAATATGGGTATTGATTATACTATTCGAAGATCCATATCTTTAGAAGTATGATATTAGAGATGGTGTTAGAATAACTTTGATAATTAATATTTTTTTATGTTTGAATTAAAATATCAACTTAAACTTAACACAATGAAACAAACTCATAAATGATAGAAAATCTTTTTAAAATATTAAAATTATACTTGTCCATTAAATTTTATCTTTGAAGAATTAAAATTATAGATTTAAAAAAATATATTTATTTTATAAATTAATTAAAGTTTATATTAATAATCGCAAGTTCAAAATAGGGCACCAAAAAGAAGGGAGGCGAGGCCTCAACCTGCCAATCGGAAAGTATCAAAAAACTATCCGCATAAAACTAATACATAATAACAAGATATATACAAGCATGAAACAACAAGAAGAAACTACTCGCCAAAAAAGTATTTGGCTTTCATATGAAAAAGTTATTGACCTCATGTGAGTGATGTTTGACACTTGAATAACATGCTTTGTTTCACTTTCAAATTGGAACTCAAAACTTTTCTATTCATGACCCACTTTCCATGTTACTTGTGATTCAATCTTGAAACCATATAAAAAAGTATAGGAAAGGTGAGCGGTTAACATGAGCCCGTGTATTTTGAAAATGACTTGACCATCACAATCATTTTTTTATAAAGAAAAACAAATTAACTTCTAGTTATTCTTTCATTAACATGGCTGTTTTCTTGGCCGCTAATTTAGGAAGGTTAGTAAAATGACACTTCACCCACTAATTTAGGATCTCTAGTGCCTTGACTATTTGTTTTATTAATTAGTTAAGAAATATTATTAGTTTTATTGTTTGTTAACTAATTTAAAAATAATATTAATTTGACATTTTCAATTATTGATTTAGGGAAATTTGAAAGTTACAATTGTTTCTTAACTAGTTGTTTTATCAATTAATTTTGAAATGATATTAATTATGTTGTTTATTAACTAGTTTAAAAAGAACACTAATTTGACATTTCTATTTACTAATTTTAGAAAATTTGGAAAATTACAACTCATGACAAAGATTGAGTTTTATTTATATAAAGAATTTTAGATTAACTTAGCTCTTGTATATTATTTTTTAAAAAGCTTTTATGATTTAAACATTTCTTCTTAAAAGTAAATTAAAATTAATTATTTAATATATAAATTTAGAAAGAAAAAAATCAAACAAATCAACAATAAGATTATTCTAAATAAATATAATTTGATAAGATACTATATCTTTCATAAAAAACTATTTAGCCAGAATGCTCCTCAGTCCTTGGTTCTAAGCCGAGGTTTCGGGTCCTTCAAATGTCTATGCGGTGGCCTTCATTGATCTTCATGCCTCACTGGGTTGCCTCCAAGTCTCAACCCTCCATAAAAAAAAACATTAGTAATCATACTAGAAATCTAAACCTACATAAAATTTGTTTATCATCTTTTATTAAAAACTATTTAAAATGAATAATTTTTTTATTAAGTATTATGTTTAACCGATTTAGTTTTTGAAATAAAAAGTGACCAAAACAAGGGGGTTGGCCCTTACAACCAAAAAGTTGTCAACTAGCACACTACCAACAAAACAAGCAGATAGCAATCACAAACAATAGCAAAGTACACTATTAGCCAAACCATAGCTATCTGAGAAACAACTAACTAAAACAGAAACTATAAAACTAAGCAAACTAAGATTGTTCAAAACATGAACTGTTGGCCCAAACAAAACCAACCAAAACCAAAAACCTCACACTATCATTTAACCGGCTTAGTTAATTGACTATTCAAAACAAATTTATGTATATTTTATTCAATTGAAAATGTTTTAGGTTGTTCCTTCCACAATCATGATGGAATTATCATTTTTCAATTTACTACTAACATTAAAAGTATTGATTGTGCCATCTAGAGAATGGGGCCTTTACATTCAAACTAATATAATATAATCCTTTACCAAATTAAATTTGTCTCTTCCTTTCAATTTTTTTTTAAAGATGCCAATATATATATATATATATATATATATATATATATATATATATATATATATATATATTCTTATACCAAAAAAGTGTCGGTGGACAATCAATTTGTTGAATAATTAAGATAATTGACTAGTCATTTTTCTTCATGATTAGACAAATCCCACATCTTAGTCTAAACTTTAAACAAGTATTATCAAACACTCCCACATGCCAACTAGTTCTTATCTTTCCTACTTTTGTGTTTGCACAAGAGTATATCCTTACTTCTCCCATTCTAAATGATAGCAATGTTCCATCTTGGGATAAATGTTATATTTTACCAAATGTTCAAAGCTTAGTTTTATTTCCCCCATGCAAAACTTCATTGTTTGATGTGACAAATATTTAATGGTGGGGAACATTTGCCTTCCTCGAAAGGTATCCAAATTTTAGGTATAGTATGACACGCATGTAAGACTAATTCTCCATCCTTAAAATATATTAGGACTCCAAGGGAAGTGGTTAAGATGCTTTATTCATTCACATTTCACTATCAAAGTTATTCCCACAAAATACTTTTTAAATATTTATATATTAATTTTGAAAGAGAAGACGTGGGATTCTCTTGATAGTCAAAATTGTCAAATTTATTATTTATCCTTTATATTAACTCCCCTTGATTATAAATTGATTATTAATTATAGTAATTAGAGGGGAAACTTACATGGATATTATATTGTGTTTGACCCTCTTAGACTAAGTTAAAAAAAAGGGTTTTATTAAGCTTGTTGAGTAGAGATTAAACATAAAATTTAGGCGTGTAAGAGGTAGCTAAATTATTTTATTTAAATTAATATTAGTGAAGGAATCAAATGATTATAATTTTTAAAAGATTCTTGTTAATAAATGTTAAAAATATATATAAGCTATTGAATTGGATATAAATTTATATTGTTGATGTGTAAAGTATAATATAGTTATTTTTATTGTTTAGTTTTATAAAGTATTTTCTATGATCTAGTTATTTTACATACATAGGGAGATCAAATATTTGATTAAGGAGAAATATTTTTTTGCCCTTTTTAATAAAAGATAGTGAACTAGATATGAACTTACATTATTGATCTATAAAGAATGATGGGTATTTTACACATGTAAGAAGTAAATATATTTATCTAAGAGAAGTAAAATAAAAAAACATAAAATATTTGTACAATATATTGAATTAGACATGAACTTACATTGTTGATCTATAAAGTATGATGGATATTTCACATATGTAAGAAGTAAAACTATTTCTCTAAGATAAATAAAATAATGTTAGAAAAGAAGTCAATGGATTATAAATTCAATAACATTCTTACTACGAATATTAATAATATATATATAAGGTATTGAGTTAGACATGAACTTACAATAGTTGCTCATTAAATTATGATGCATATTTTACACATGTAGGAAGTAATAATATTTATCTATCATTAATTCTAATAATATTTGTAAACAAGTCAATCCATTGTAATTTCAAGAAGATTCTTATTAAAAATTTAAAAAAGTGTATAACATGTCAAATTAGACTTGAACTTATGATTGTTGGCATGTAAAGTTTAATAGATATGTCACACATGTAGCTATTAATATACATATTTATATCATGATTTAAGGGAGTGAGCATACATGACTAAAATTTAGAGAAAAAATTATATACAAAATCTCATGTGTATAGTTTTGTCAATTCTATTAGGGAAGAAACCAATTTTGTATCAAGTTGTCTATTATGAGAGAAAATACTTCTCCAATGTGATAATATGATTCTTATTTTACAATCAAATATTGATTGGGTCCATGTATAATAGGAAAACATTACATCTTAATTAAATACTTTGGCCTATAGACTTTGGTGGGACAAAGCTAAAAATATGAAACTAACTCTCATTCCTTAGGAAGAAAAGGAGAAAAGTCAGTAACCTATAGTAGCATTTGAAAGGGTGGTAGAAATATCCCCTCATAGGATCATTTTGAGAAACCCTTTTTCTTAACCCAATTTACCTCAAAGACAATATCACTATTAACCTCAAAATGAGAGAGAAAAAATCAAAGTTTTTCTTGAGAGAATTCACAATCTTCTATATAGAGAATGTTGGATTCCAAATGATTCACAAGAAGAAAATGCAAAAGGGACTATTGACCCTATTTTTCAAATAGTGCAAGAAATAGACTATAATAACCTTGAGAAGATAAAGAAGATAACCACCCCCACATACCAAAATGTTGCATGTTCTCCTAATTTCTAGTATTGGCATTAAACTGTATCAACCTCCCAACTTTAGTTGGTTTCATTTCATACTGGCTCAAGTAGTCTAATGGGGCATAATTATAACACCCTTCAATTTCATATTACAATTGAATAACTTGCCCAAATTTTGTAGAAAGAACCAAAAAAATTACAACTGAATAACTTTCCCAAGTTCAAAGGTATTGGAAACACCTCAACAATTTAACATGTCATTCTTTTTACACCAGTTGTTGATTCCTTGGCATGCAACACAAATATATTATAACAAAATTCATTAGTCCTTGAGAAATGTTTAGAATAAGAGGGGGGAGGGGGTGAATCAGTTACTCAAGGTCTATATGTACCACTTGAACTATTAAACATTAAACACATCAATGTCTTGTTGATCTTGCTTGACTTCTTGTTGCTTGATCTATATTGTAAAAATGTCATAAACTTAAATTGTATTGCATAATGAAAAAAATTATCACATGTAAAGCATTCATAAGAAATTCATCACTGTTTGACACAAGGATTTTATGTGGAAACCCATTTTGGGAAAAATCACCAGCAACATTTCACTCTTTTGAAGTGAGCTCTATTAGGAGGCAACCCTATTAAAAGTTTACAATACACACTTTTAAATGTAAATTGGTTAGAGGATTTAATCACCCTATTAGAAGTGGCCTTATAAGAGGGCTTTGATCATTCTATTTAGAATGTCACCTACTTAAAGGATTTGCATAGACCATTAAGTCTTCCAATAATTGTTAGGCCAACCTCTATTAAAATGGTTTTAACACAAATTGTTTGCAATGATAAGAAAGAAAACAATAGGTTTTGATCTATGTGATTACAACTCACATTTTCTAGTTAAGATCTTGATTCAGTGCTTATGTTGGTTCATTGATAAGCCCTTCATTGTCATCTTTGATCTTGATCTACTTGGACACCCTTCAAGCAATTAGTCTAGACTTCTCATCAAAACTTAAGCCTTTTTCTCAAAATCACTTATCAATAACAACATCACATCTGCAAGATTTCTCCTTTAGCTTCTCATACACACTGGTTGGGATTAGCTAGGATTGACTGGACATGACACCAAAATTTTGATTCACTATCCCTTTAAATAGCTAATTTGTGCTTTACCATTTTCTACATCTACCATAGATCTTAAGGTTTATAATTAGCTTCAACTCAATTCAATGTATTTGTACAACTTCTTGATCATCCTCTAGAAACTTCGCTAAAATCCTTTTGTTAAGTCTATACCTAATCATCACCTTTAATTTAATGATCCAACTCATCAATCTAATCTTCAACACAGTTTACATCTACCAAGAAATCAACTGAGCCAGCTTGATCTTACAGTTCCTTTGAATTTGATTTTTTACTGTCACTCAGCAATCATTGAATTCTGACACTCGGTCAATATTAAAATACTTGATCATTGTTTAAGCTTTCTAGCTTGGCATCAACCAAATTTCTCGTTCAATGCTAATGCTCGGTCAACACTAGATTTTCTCCGCACTAACTATGGCACAATTGACACTAGCATTACTCGACACTCCTTAGTAATTTACTCTTTTTCTCTACATGTCTTAGCTTTCTTGACATAAAAAGTTACTTTTATTAATTAAAGTCTATCTAATAAAATATCCATTGCAAGGATAACTTTAGTGGCTAATATTCACCAATAGGCTAATCTCACTCATTGGGGACCCTATATTTGGCTCTTTTTTTTGCACTTTTGGGGTGTCCATGTCGCCAACACTTTACTGAAATTGGATGCTATGCTTAGGCTAATTGCCAATAATAATACAAAAGTAAGTATATTTTAGTGACAACTTCGCCAATGGAATCTAATTTTTCTATGTACTAAATTAACTATTTTCACCTACAATTTTAGAGGCTTGTCTTATTTGATGGTCATATTTGCTAATATTTGGTAAAAAATTATGTTACACTATAAATTAAGTATGTAGATTTGACATATGTCTCTATTCTGAACACTTTTCATGAAACCTTTTATCCTTTCTCACTTTTCCGCAAAATAGATTTGATTGAGGACACATGTCTTTGCTTTGGAAACTTTCTTTAAAACTTGGTATCCTTTTAAAAGTTTGGCTTAAAATAGGATTTAGGCCATTGATTTAGGATCATCCAATAGTTTAAAATAATAGGGGGGCTTCCCACAAACCACCTTGCTTGGAAGATTCACCTTGTTCTTCATTGAGTTAGATCAGTGAATGACAGTCTATCATGCACTACGACAATATGGTACCTAGCATTAATGGCAAAATTTTTATCAAAATGGGTGAAATTCAACTTCATTTTTCATTGTATCCTTAGAGAAAATAGATCTCTAGGTGCATTCAAGCAATTTCAAGCGATTTTGAGTGAATTTGCAATTAGGGAATTTGTTCAAAGATTTCCATCACTTACCGAGCAACAATGGCATCCGGAAGCACTAGCACCAGCAAGGCGAAAAGAGGATCAAAGATGTTGGTCAAGGGTGTAGAAAGGAAAGCACCAAATTTCAAGTTAGTTCCTGCAATGGTGAAAGCACTCGACCCTAATGGCACACAATCACAAATTCCACCAAAGGTACTTTTGATTAATGATATCCACACTCATTTTAAATGTTCAATTCAAGAGATAGGAACCCTAGAAATGGATAGTGCTTTAGAAGTAATGCATGTTGATGGCTCATTGAAACCCGAGCACAAGAATTTGGAAACAAAAGGGTTGACTCACATATCACACCTACCAAGAAGCTTTTAGATAAAATAGATTTAGGTATATTCTTAGCTATGTTCACAATGGTCAGTTATGGTTGGAGCAACCAGTATTAATCACCAAAAAGAAGATTCACAAGATTATTGGCCTTCCCATTATGAGAAAAGCTAAATCCACCAAAACCCTAGCTTAGGATGAACTCCAAAAGAAAACCCTAGCCGAGTGGGACGATAGAGACTTAAAAATTAGTACCATTACTAACGTAGAGCTGAGGTTTGGAATTCATGTAATTGCTCACAAGATTTGCAGTTCCAATCATTTGAATAGTGTGGCATGTGAGGCAGTAGACTTAGCATTCAAAGTTGTGAATAAAAAATTGGAATATGACCTGTTAGAGCTACTACTAAGGAAACTAAACAAGAATATGGATAGCATCAGGTCATCAAAGAACAATCCCTGCAAATTCGATTCTTTGTTAACATGTCTCTTCTTTTATGTGCAAAATTTTTTTCCATCAAAAGGCTCTATCGTATGGAAAAAAGGATGTTCCCATTTTGTATCAAATAAATGAGTTTATAGTAGAAATGGGTGTAAACTTTGACAGTATAATGGATAATTATTTTGAAGACTTCAAAGAAAGAATGAACAACAGGTTCAAGATTCCTCCTAAACTTGTTGAGGACTACAAAGATGATGTATGTTTCATGGTAGACTATGATTGAGTATACATTCAGGCAATCAAGCCCCGAGTTGAATGGGTGAAACCTCTCCGTTATGTGGTCAATATTGATGAAACTAGGGACATCATTGAAGCACTGGTAAATGAGCCTATAGATCCCAAGCAACCAGTTTTTGGTACTTATGATGAGGCAAAAGCCAGGATTGAATTAGAAATTAAGCTACCTCAAGCAATCAGCAAAGGTAAGAGAAAGATTGCTAAGATGAAAAATGTCACTAATCCCTTAATGCTTACCAATGGAAAAGGAGAGGATCAAGAAGAGGATCAAGAACAAGATAATGAAGAGCAAGAATCAGAAAAAGAGGTAGAGCTAGCAAATAAGAAAGGGAGGGTTATCATTACTAAACCTCCAAAGGCCTCCATAGTTATTTTCACCAGGAGAGGAAAAGGAAAAAATAAAGATGAAGTAGTATTCAACAAGCCCCAACTTACCTTCCAAGAAAGGTTGAAACAAATGGAAAAAGGAGTTGGCATCACAAATTTCAAAGCTTTAAAGTTTGAAACTAGAACTGATGCAGATTGAGGAGCTAGTACTCACCAAAATGGGAAAGTGGAAGTATTCTCGAAACTAAATTGCTCCTAGATCTCAAAAGAATTATTAGTAAGATTGCAATCGAGGGGGGAATCAGCCACACAAATAGCAAAAGACATCTATGAATAATCCTTGAAGAATCTATTAGCAAATCTCATTGAGGTAGAAGTAAAAGTAGCCATGAAGAATAATGAAGGTAAAATGATGATTAGATTTCACACATGTTTGATTCTAATTAAGGACATTGAGCATGTTGTAAGAGATTCAACAAACATGTGAAAGAATATCTATCATCTACATAGGCCTAGTGATAATCTAGTTGTGATCAAGGATGATGATGGTGATAGTGATGATGAAGAAGATGACAACACTCCATGTGTTACTATTGATATTGGAGATTATCAGGCACTAAGGGCTAATGATGAAGAGAAAGGGGAAGAAGCTGAAGAGGAAGACAAGGAGGAAGAGGATGAAGAAGATGACCCAATGAAGATTGTAGCAAAAGTCATTTCTTCCCTTCCTTACTCTCCACCTAAGCTGGCAACATCATCAGGGTTGGAGACAACTTTAGCATGATTGATTGCGTCTACATCAGAAATGTCATCTGCTCTTGCCACCCCACACTCCAAGCATCTTCTATGGAAGTATCAGTTACTTTATCTACGGAGCTATAACCCTCTTCATCAACACCTAAGCAATCAATCACAATATCATCAACTGTGCCAACTTCTTTTGCTCCATGTACAGTAAGTTTGACAGCCCATCCTACAATTTTTTCTACCACAGCTCTAACTGCACCAATCTCTATTAGTACTTCAATTATAAATATTCTAGCCTATACATTACCTATTGGTACATCATTTTTGGGTAGCACGTCAATTTTGGATACAGTTGATACTTCTCTCAATTTTCCTCCAGTTAGACCAATTCAAGTTTTTTTTGCTAGTCCATTTATATCAACTATTGTTTCTGTTTCTAAATCCAAGGAAGTAAGCACTACGGTAAAACCTAAGACTCCTCTAAAACTTTTGTTTAATGGTGAGAAAATTGATGAAGATTTAGACTTGGATAAAGAAATTATTATTCCCAGGATAGATTTAGACAATGCCTTAGCCAATGAAATGAGAATGGTCAGTCATCTTTTAGAGCTAAAGGCAAGGTAGAAGCAGCTAAGAGAAGAGAGGGACAGAGAATACGCAATAATCAAGAATGCCAAAAATATAATTACTAAAGCTATTGATGTTGATCCATCTCAACACATTTTGTTACAATTAGAAGAGGTTGTAAATAAGTTCAATGAGGACACCTCTAGGCAAGAGAAGCTCATTGAAAAGGTAGAGAATAAATTTGACAATAAGGTGCTTGAGCACATTGCAATAAAGCAGGTAGAATTATCCTCAATTTTGAGAAACCTTGAGCAATCTTTTACAAATGTAACATTACTTTTTGGCAAGCTCTATGATGTTATCGAGTACACCAAGGATGTTAAAGAAAAATTAAATAAGATAGATGTGGAAATGAAGGCTAGTGCTCAAAAGTTATAGCTTGACCATAGTTCAAGCTCTTCACATCACATGAAGGTGAAATTTTTGTCAAAAATGTAGGCAAAATTACTTAGAGAAGAAGCCAGGATCAGATCTACACTAATTGACATCCAAAATATGATCCTTCTAGTCATTGACCAAATGTAGAAACATATTGCCTATTCAAAAACATTGATTCAAGACAACAATTTTTCTATAGCAAATCATATGATTGAACTTTCTGTAGAAGTTCAAGTGGCTCTCTCCACCTACAAAATTTTGCAAAATAATTGGGATAAGACATTATCTCTTATTCTCAAGGTACAATCCAAATTTCTCTCACATTTTAGTGTCTCTATTTGAATTTATTGTATATATTCTTTGGCATTATTGTCAAAAAGGGGGAGTGTGAGATGAACAAGAGAAGAGAGAAAGGGGAGTAAAAGAGACTTGTGAAGAAATAAAAATAAATTGAGATATGTATAGATAAAAGCTATGCATGCCATATGTATGGGGGAGATATGTAAGATATGTATATAACAGATTTACAAAGATCAATTTTGGTAAATCAAAATCAGAATGTCAGTTAACATAAGTTTTGGTTCATAAGTGTTTTTGTCACTAATACCAAAGGGGGAGATTGTTGGCATTATGATTATTTTTGTCATTAGTGAAAACACTTACTCAATTTTGAATGCTTACCGAGCATCCAATGGTTACTTTGTAAGCTTAGCAGTTATGTAGTTTACGCCAAGGACTCCTAAAGCTATCAAGTAAATACAGGAAATGTGAAGACTAGCAGTGTCTACCAAGTTTCTTAGTGTCTACCATGCTTCACAGTGTCTACCAAGAAATAAGTTTGTGTCATGGAGATTCAGTATAAACTGAGCATTGAAAGAAGCAGTGTTTACTGAGTAAAGCAAGGTAAAATCAGTGTGCAGTATCTACCGAGTGACACTACATCTACCGAGTCACCAGTGGTTACCGAGTTTAGAACTACATCGAGTGATTAGTATGGACTGAGCCTTCACTTCTACCAAGTGCATGACGATGTCAACTAATGCAGTGGATGTCGTGTATCAAAAGGTCATTGATTCAGTTCAGTAAACCCGAGTTATTTACTGTTGGGTCAAATTTGTAATGTATTTGTTCACTTGTATTTTGGCCAACCTTGCAAATTTGTAAATTTGAAAGGTATATATGTAAGATTTATTGTAAGATATCAAATATATGAAAGGAATAGCGAAGTAATGTGAAGTAATTTTGAAAAGTATCTGTGAAGGATTTTCAACAGTAGTTCAAGGAATACAACAAGGTCAATACAAAGGAAAAAAAGTTATATTCATCATAGAAGGTGATCATTGCATAAAGGATCTTATTAAAAATCAGTTGTAAGTAGATCCCCTACTTCATCTTAATAGGTGAATCAGTTTTCTAAATCCTCTAACAAGGTAGACTTAACAGTCTTTATATAAATCTCCTAACCAAGTACATACTTCATTGTATGTTTGTAAATCCTCTAACAAGGTGGACCTAGTAGTCCTTTGTGCTCCTAAAAAGGTAGATCACCAAATGTGGTCAATGTAAGCCTTAACAAGCCAACTTTATACTGCAGTATTGAAGTTTTGTGGGTATCATCCCCACCCCAGTTTTACTTTCTATTTGGAAGGTTTTTGGGTCACCAAAATATTGTGTTCTTTTCTGTAATGAATGTTTTATGTTTCAGAACTAATGCATGTAGTAGCATAGATGGATGTGTGGTAAATTTTGAAAAGTTTTAAGGTTACTGATTCACCCCTCCCCTCTCAGTAACCTGTCATATCTTGAATATTTCCAACATAGCTGATACTTGTCATCTAACTATGATTGATCTTTGTATGTTGTACTGAAGTATTATACCTTAGACATGTCCCAAAGTGTAACTTTATTGCACCACTATGTAAAATATATTGTGTAACACATGTGATGAAATGAACCTTGGCTTCTTAAGTAGCCTTAGTTAGGGAAATGATCCCTAATTTACCTCTAAGATATTCATGAATATCTTTGGGTAACGGTTTTGTGAATATGTCTGCAATTTTTTCCTTTGTATTCACATATTTTAGCTTCACTTCATTTTCTTGAACTAGCTCTCTCAAGTGCTGATACTTGATAGCAACATGCTTTGTCTTAGTATGCATCATTGGATTCTTTGAAATGTTAATAGCACTTGTGTTGTCACAATAGATAATTACTAGATCTTTAATCTCTTCTTTCATTCCTTTTAACAATTACTTGATTATATTTGAATAGTTCACTATAGCTGCCACATACTCGAGTTTACCTATTGATTAGGAAATACAATTTTGTTTTTTGCTTGTCCATGACACCTATCTCTTTTCTAGAAAGAATGCACCTCCACTAGTGTTTTTTCTATCATCAATATTTACTACCTAATCAGAGTCAGTGAAAACCTTCAGTTCAAATCTATTACTTCTTCTTAGTATAATCCATAATCTTTTGTACCTTTTAGATATTTCATTATCCTTTTTAAAACCATCATGTGACTCTCTTTAGGATTTGTTCAAAATCTAGCAACAATCCCAACTACTAATGTAATATCTCATCTTCCGTGAACAACATATTGCAATTTTCCTATTAAGGATTTATATAGGGTCTGTTTCACATCAGTAGAATCATCAGTCTTAGATAGCTTATGTCTCGTAGACATAGGTGTACTCACTAGTCTTGAATCTTCCATACCAAAATTCTTCAATATTTCCTTAATGTATTTGGTTTGTGAAATGAAAATACCAAACATCATTTGGCACACTTGAAAACCAACAAAGAATTTGATCTCACCAAACATAGACATTTCAAATTCCTTTATCATTTCATCAACAAATCATTTACATAACACTTCTCTTCCTCCAAATATGATATCATCAACAAATATCTTAGATAATAGTATTTCATTATTCTTTCTATTCTTCAAGTATAGATTTTTGTTATCATTTGTTCTCTCAAAACCAATTTTCACTGAGTAGCTATGTAATCTTTCATAACATGCTCTTGGCACTTTATTTAATCCATAAAGAGCCTTGTTTAGCTTACATAACATGTTCCTCTTATCTAGATCTACAAATCCTTCTAGTCATTCAATATATACTTCTTCCTCCATTATACCATTTAGAAATGCAAATTTGACATACATCTAATATACCTTTAAGTTATTGTATGTTGAGTATGCAACCAAAGTTTTGACTCCTTCAAGTCTAGCCACAAGAGAAAAAGTTTCTCCATAGTTGAATCCTTCTTGTGCATAACCCTTGCATACTAGTCTTTCTTTGTTTCCTGTTACTTCACCATTTTCATTGACCTTGTTCCTAAAAACCCATTTTGTCCCAATGACATTTTTGTCTTGAGGTCTTGGCACTAAAGTTCAAGTATTGTTCTTTTCAATCTGGTCAATTTCTTTGTTCATAGCATGTACCCAATCTTCATTATCTAAAGCATATTTTATTGATTTGGGCTTGATCTCACATAATAAACATGTATCACCTTTGAGTTTTCTCCTTGTTATAAAACTTGATTCAACATCTCCAATTATTTGATCAATTTTATGATGTCTTCTCACATATTTTGTTAATATAGGTAGCTTTCTTCTTGGCTCTTCTTTAGGTTCATCTAGATAAATAATCACAGGTTCATTTCCTCTCTTTGTTTTGATTGTAGTTCATGTTTTGAATGCTTGACATTCCCTATCTGATGGTCAGCATTGCCTATCTATGACTTGGCATCTACAATCTCTTTCTTGGAACCCACTCTATTGTTTGGAAATTCGTATTTCTACTCCATCATTTCTTATCTGATGGGAACTTGTAGCTAGATTTTTTTGTTCATTTTGAGTGTTGGGAGCATCATCATCCACATAGATGAATGCACTATAGTCTTAATTTCTTCATTACATGGAATGTCACCTTTTTTCATAAACTCATCAATTCTCATATTTTGATTTTCACAACTTTCTTAGTGTTAGAATTTAAAAACTTATAAGCTTTTCTTTTTGTGGGATAACCTAGGAATATGCCTTAATCACTTTTTGCATCAAGTTTTCCATCTCTATTGTCTTTCAATATATAATATTTACTTCCAAAGATTTTGAAATATTTAACATTGGGAGCATAACCATAACATAGTTCATAAGGTGTAGCATTTGTACCTTTCTTAATTTGAAATCTATTAAGGGTATAAACAATAGTACTAATTGCTTCTCTCTAATATTTCTATGATACACCTTTCTCCATCATCTATGTTCTAGCACAATCCATAATTGATATGTTCCTTCTTTTAGGTATCCCATTCTGAGGAGGGGTCCTTAGTGTTGACATCTATCTTTTGATTCCTTTATCATTGTAGAATGTATTTGACTCATGTGAAATGAATTCATCACCTCTATTGGATCTCAAACACTTCAAACTCTTCCATGTTTCTTTTTCAACTCTAGCTAAATACCACTTGAATAATTGAAAGACATCAAATTTAGTTTTAAGAAACATTACAGTCATCATTCTAGAGTAGTCATCCACAAATAGAATGAAATTTGATATCCACAGTAACTTTTAGCACCAATGGGTCAACATAGGTCAGTATGAAGCAATTCCAAAATATCACTAGCAGTATATGTTTTACTCTTAAAACTAGATTTTGTCATCTTTTCCAATTGGCATTGTCTACACATAGCATTGTTAGGCTTCTTTAGTTTAGGAAATCCTCTTACTTTCTTCATCTTACTTATATTCACCAAATTGTCAAAGTTCACATGATATAATATTTTATTATAACCAAATATCTTGTTGTGCAGACATACATGTCTCTTCTAATAGGTCTAGATGAAATAAGTAACCTCTTATTTTCTTGTCAGTTCTAATTATCATACCATCACCATCATGTATCTTGGCCTTCCTATTATGAAATTCAACTCTGCAAAATGATTTGTTTAACTTTTAAACACTCAAAAAATTGTAGTTAAGTCCTTCAACCTAGTAAACATTTTCACATGTTATCTTGTCAATCAGTTGAATAATGCCTTTAGCTTTTGCAACACATGGAATATCATTACCAAATTTAACACATCCTCCATTTTATAGACCAATATCTTCAAATTTTTCTTTATCACCAATCATATGATTGGAACATCCACTATCAATTTTCCATCTATCACTTTTGTTCACATTATAAATTAATGTAGTTTTCTCATCTTCATCGGACTCTTCTTTCGTAGAAACATAGAAAACTTCATCATCATTACTCTTAGATTCATTATTAGTCTTTTCTTCAGCAATATAACAACATTTCTTACCTTTTTCATCCTTTCTTCTTCTATATTTTTTTGTCATCTCTTCTTCTTTTGTACTTTCCTTCCTTCTTTTCATCCTTATCTTCTTTGTCAAGACATCTAGCAACAATATGACCAACTTTGTTGCATGAAAAACAAGTGATAGGTAATTTACCTTTGTATTGACCTCTTCCTCTTCCAAACCTTTTTGCAATGATGACTTCAAGTTCATCAATCTCATCATCATAACTATCACTTTCACTCTTCACATATTTTCCTTTCTCCTTAGTAAGAATCAGTTGTGACTTGAAACCAGATCTAATGGTAGCAGTTGTGTAGTTATCAAAATTTGATATATCAAAAACAACAAGTCTACCAACTATACCTTCTAAGGTTAATTTGTTACCTAGTTTGCACCTTATTTTTTGAATTGTAGAGACTCTAATGGAATAGATAGGGAGTAGAGTCCTCAATCCCTTGCTTATCACCATTTCATCTTCAATTGTTTAATTTTCTCCTTGAAAATCATTAACTACCTCTTTAACTCTTGTCTAGTATTGTACTATGTTCTCACCTTCCATCATTCTCATATCATCAAATTTACCTCTTAGGCTTTCTGATTTGGCTATTAGTACATTGTCATCACATCCATATATGGTTTTTAGTCTACCACACATCTTCTTTATAGTATCACAATCTTTTAGGTCATCAAACTTAGCATAGCTTAGGGTTGAGGCAATCATCAACATTGATTGATTGTGATCTAACTTATGTCTCAATTCTTCAACAGTTCGAGGAGTAGTTGTTATTGTTACATATTCATTGCTTAGATAATTTACAGTAGCATCACTAATACTAGATATGTGCATCTTCATCAGGGTCTTCCATGAAGGAAAGTTCTCCTTATTCATCTTGGGTACATCTCTCTTATTCATCATGATATTTAGCTTTAAGTACCTTCAAACTTATCTCTATAAGAAACTAGGCTCTAATACCAATTGTTAGAAATGTTTAGAATAACTGGGGGGTGAATCAATTACTCAAGGTCTATATGTATTGTTTGAACTATTAAACATTAAACACATCAATGTTATGTTTATCCTTCTTAAGTTGCTATTGCTCAGTCTGTACTATAAAACTATCATAAAATTAACTTGTATTGCATAACGAAAAAAATTATCACTTGAAAAACACTCATAAGACATTCATCATAGTTCAACACAAGGATTTTATGAGGAAATCCAATTTGGGAAAAATTACTAGCAACATGTCAATCTTTTCACTCTTCCAAAGTGAGCTCTATTAGGAGCCAACCCTGTTAAAGGTTAACAGTACACACTATTAAATTTGAATTGGTTAGAGGATTTAATCACCCTATTAGTAGTTTCCTTGTAAAAGAGCTTTCATCATTCTATTTAGAATATCACCTAGTTAAAGGATTTACAAAGACTATTAAGTCTTCCAATGATTGTTAGGTTAACCTTTGTTTAAAGGATTTCAATAGAAATTATTTACAATGACCAAAAAGAAAATAGTAGGTTTTGATCTATGTGTTTATAACTCACTTTTGTTGGTTCAAATATCTATTCAATCCTTATGATGGTTCACTGATAATCCTTTCATTATCATCTCCTATCTTGATCTTCTTAAACACCCTTCAAGCAATTAGTCTACACTTCTCATCAACACTTAAGCCTTTTGCTCAAAATCACTTATCAATAACATCACATCTGCAAGCTTTCTCCTTTAGCTTTGCATTCACACTCTTGTGTGCTTCTTATCAACCTTTCTCTGTAGATGAACTCGCTTATATAGACTAGCTAGGATCTGCTAGGCTTGACTAGACATGGCACCAAAAAATTGATTTAGTCTCCCTTTAAATAGGCAATTTTTGATTTACCATTTTGTGCATCCATCATAGATCTTAGGGTTTACAATTAGCTTTAACTTAATTCAATGCACCTGTACAACTTCTTGATTATCCTCTAGAAACTTCTCTAGAATCCTTTTGTTAGATCTTTACCTAATCATCATCTTGAATTTAATGATCCAACTCATTAATCTAATCTTCAACATGTTTTTCATATCCCAAGAAATCAACTAAGTCATCTTTATCTTATGATTCCTTTGAATTTGATCTTTTATTGTCACTCAAAAATCACTAAATTTTGACTCTTGGTCAACACTGAAATAATTAGCCACTATTTAAGCTTTCTAGCTCAGCATCAACTAACTTTCTCGGTCGATGCTAATACTCGGTTAACACTAGATTTTCTCGACACTAACTGTGGCTTGGTTGACATTAGCATTACTCGACACTCTTTAGTAATTTACTCTTTTGCTAGGCATGTCTGAGCTTTCTTGACATAAACAATTACTTTTCTTAAGAAAAAATTATCTAATTAAATATGCATTATAATTTCCTTTTCATAAATTAAACCTTTCCTCTAGGTGCTATAGTTATGAGTAACTCTCAAATCCTCTTCATCAATCAAATATATATGATATTTAGATTAGGTAGCAATGTGTCTTATGCATAGATTTGACATTAATGACAAAACATCAAATGTTCCAATTGTATGTTTCCAATAGTTTCTTCATATTAGTTCCATCATTTACTAAATAGATCAAATGATGCATGGTGTACTATGAGATAAATTTGACGATAGGTTCAAAATCCTTGAAGATGGATCTTCCTTGTTGGATCAATTAGTGTGGCTAAGAATTTTGACATGTGAAATGATAATGGAGGTCATAGAAAATTTCAAAAAAATATGTTAGTGGGATTACTTTAGCCAAGATGTCAACACCTAAAAAGAAAAAATATTTTTCATCAACTTTATGTCTTTTGATATAAGTTTTCACTTGAGAGAAAGGTTGGAATACTTGGACATTTACATTCTATAGAAATTGAACTAAAATATGATTGTATTGTTATAGGGTGATGTGAGAATTAACTACAAATATATAACCTTAAATCTTCTTTATCTTTGGATTCCCATGATACAGAGAATCACACTAAAAAGGTAGTCATCTATGGTTAACCAACCTTTCCAACAATCATGTAAAGACTTCTCAAAAGATAAAATTCAATGTGAAGCTAGGACATATTAGTAGATAGTTGTAACTAGCTCTGTCAAAAGAGAAATTAGCTATAGAAGTAGCATGTGATGCTTAGAGATATAACACATGGATGTTTCACTTGAAGAATGGTCATGATAGTAGTATGTTTCTTGAGATGAAAAAAAGTATATGAAAATAGATGCTATAAGTGAGGTGATAGATAATGTAGTAAGAGAAGAATGTGCATCATAAAAATATGAAATATCTATAGCCAACTTCACCAAGTATGAATCCAAATCACAAATGAGAGGAAATATCTTCACCTCATTGGGTAACCCCTAATGCATCATCTCTAATAGGAGCCAACAAGGTGCTGATAAAAATTGTTAAATAACCTTTTATAAAACTACTTTATTTATGATTAATAATTCATGTTATAAAAAAATTTTATGCCACTCCTAAAACTATAGGAGCTCCCTTGATAGATATAAATAGAGGGCCCTTCAAAATTGTCAAATTTTGTAAATCTTTTGGGATCCAAATCTCACATATTGAACATGTTAATTTGAATCCTTATATGCTTGATAGGCTAGTAAAATATCTCAATTATGAGTACAAGAAGATAACCTATGTGAGGATCACCCAACCAATGTTAAGGTTTCAACTTATGTTTTGTTATTTGATATGTATTTTTTATTAATGGTTGCAAGCTCAACAATTGTACCATTTATTTTGGTGATACAAACTAAAATATTGTAATGAAAATTAACAAGTATAGAAAAAATCTAAGAAGAGGAAAAACACATAAAACAAAATTTATGTGGAAAAACATGGTAAAATGAACCAATAAAAAATCATGGGCAAATCTTTCATAGTTTTATTTCTTGTAAACTTTCATAGTTACAATAATGTTCAAAATGTATGAATAATCATTACTTTAAGTTGTATATAGAAATTTAGTTGCAAAGTCTAAACTATAGACTACTTACTAAATTTAAAGTAAGTGTGAGTCATAAAACTACATGTAAAACACTCGTTGAAATTACTATTTTTGGTAAGTCGCCAAAATGACTTACTATTTATAGTAATTCAACTTACAAAATTTCTAATTATAATAAGTGTATGCATGAAAACCTACCTATAGGGATCATGGTCAAACATGTCAAATGTTAGTTGAAAATAAACATGTATCTATACCAATATCCAAGAAATAATTCAAATAGCTAAACATGAGGTTTTAAGAACAAATGAAAACATCACACAACCTTGGAGCATCTCAACAAGTGCACCCAAAGGATCTTGTTGGTTTTTCATTGAAGAGGTTTGTGGATGTGCTATCCCAAACATAAGTAATGATTGAATCCCACAAACTAGATTAATATGAATGCAAGAATGCAGTAGGATGAAAGACTCTAATCATAATGAAATAATTCTTTCAAGAGATGTTTATGAAATAAACCACTCTCAAACAAGCATTTAATGAAGATAGAAATGGAGATCTAGATGAAGTAAATGATAGAAGAACTAGTGTCTTATCAATGTAAATCTACCATGAAACTAAAGAGAACAAGCATTAGCTAAGAATAGATGCAACTACCTACCAAGACAAGGTTAGCTTGAGAGCAATACAATGCTCAATAAAACATTAAAATTCTCTAAAAAATCCTATCATAATAACTCTAATGCAAAATGGGAGATGAAAATGCTTGAGATAATGGTTTTATTTATAAGTTTTGAGAAAGGCTTGAAGAGGTGAAATCTATGTGGCATCTACATAGGTGCCACAAGGGAGATATATAATCCATGAAATCCCAATGGTTTTCTCTCACATGTGTGAGAAACTTGGTCTATGATGGGTTAAGTGTACTCCAAGTACACATGTAAGTGTGTGTAAGAGATGTAAGTGAAGAAAGTTCAATAAATACCTTTGAAAAGTGTAAGAGATGTCATAAGGGATGTAAGAGTCCATTGTTTGGGGAAAATAAAGTAAGTTTGAGGAAAATGGTTATTTTTCAATTATTTGAATTTATCTATCACATGTCGGAGAAAATAATTAGGGCTAATGGGTGTAGTGAAATGGTAATTAGTATAATTAAGTTAATTAACTTTTAGGATTATTAGGTAGAAAGGGTGTGAGTAGGGTAGGGTCTAGGGATCAATTAGGATTAACTTAAATATGTTTTAATTTAATGGTGGGTTAGAAATATTTAGGACATGTGAGGGAATTAAAGTAAATTTATTTAAAAAGATATTTACACATAAAAAATGTATTAAATTTAATTTAATACAGTAGGGATAGTATTTGAATTTAAATCAAGTCCTTAAGAAAAATAAACCACTTTTATTAAATAATTTCAATTTAATAGGTTTATATGAATATAAAAAATATAATCAATTATTAAATAATTGACTATAGTGTTATAGGAGATATTTGTGTAGGGTGAAATGTGAAGCAATCGTAAAAGGGCTCAATTACTCGACATTTTGAGATTAACATTGTACCTCAAAGGGAAGTTAAGGAAATTGATCCTTTTAATTACAAATCTAAGGTAATTAGATATAAGAATATTAGTGTTAACCAAGTGATAAAGGAGTACTAATACAAACAAATATCAAATAACTATAGAATTAGAGAAAGAATGAAAGATCCTCAAAATCCTGATGTAGCAAGAACTATGAAGTGGTATTAAGACTATACATATAGAAATTAGATGCATTGAAATAAAGAAAGAAATTAGTGACATAATTTTAAGATCGAGGAGAATATTATATCTAATTTTTTGGTGTCTGTGTAACTCCAAATAGCAAGGAAATGTGGTTTTGAACCTAAAAAATGAGATCTTTTAAACCCAAAAATATTTTAGTTGTTTGGTAAATTTGACCTAAGGAAACAAGGTCAACTTTAGTTAGCACGAATGACTTGACAAGGATGAAGTTTTCCCTTGCTTGGCAGTGTCAAAAGGAAAAATAATTTTTGGATCTCTGAAGTTCTATGAAAAGTGTATCCATGTCTATACTTAATTTTCCTTTTAAGATCTACAACCTACAAGAAAAATGAATTTTTTTTATTGATGGGGTGTTTCCTTTGTCAACCCCTAGTTTAAAAATTAACCTTGAAAATGAAATAATTGATTTTTTGGAAATGTGAAGTGCACAAACTTACCTTACAATAGTAAGATTTCTCAAATTGAATGCAATAAGATCACTTCATCATTTGAATGGATCAAGTAGAAGAAGGATAAATGTAGAAGAGATGATGAAGCCTTTGAATGAACTCCTTAAATCTCCTTAAAATAACTTTAAAAGAAAGAGATCTCTTCAATGGCTTGCAAAAGGATCTTCTTGAATGCACTTGAAGATTACTTTATCTCTTGAAGACTTGAGTGTTTGATTTCTTACGCATGATGGATACTTGATTAGGTATATATGAGGTATGCTTTGGATGAAAAATGAGGAAAATAGATGGGTTTATATAGAACTCAGAATAAACTTTCTCCCATCGGCCAAATAGGCATTAAATTATCACCTTTGATCAAACCTAGAGCAGGGCCCAAGAAGGGGACCCAAAATGGAACCCAAGAAGGGATGCCATTCATCCCTAATTGTGTAGGGTTGTACTTTATCCTTGATAACCAGGTATAGAAATCCCTATGAAAACCTCAAGGCCCCTATGATGTGACAAATGAAATGTAGATGAGACTTGATGAAATTTAGCACCTAGATGAAACTAGAATGGAGGCTTCTACAAGAAATACAAAATTCCAATTACAAGTAAAACATTTGTATAATAAAAGGGAATCAGAAAGGATATTTGAATTAGAAGAATTAGTACTACTCTAGGATGCTAGAATCGAGGATAAGGGTAAACATCCAAAATTTGATCCCATTTGGCTTGGTCCATATTTGATTCATGAAAAATAGGGACAAGATTCATATTTCATCAAAGAACTATCAGGAGATATTCTAGAATTGCCAGTTCATGGACAATTTCAAAAAAAGTACTTCTGTTGAATATACTTTTTATTCCATGAATAGTAAGTAGTCTAGGGTCTCTATACATTTGTAAGTGTTGTATATTTCTTTAAATATATATTTATTGTATTGTGTACCCTAATCTGATCAGGTGTTTCTCTCTAAGTAGTTCTCATCTTATCAATTCTGGGATCTGCTCTTCTAGAAATGTTGAACTCTTACATGGATGCAAGTTATCCATTATCCCTAGATAGAGCCACTGATGGCCTATATTTTCATAATTCTAATTTTATTTGAGAAAATACTCTCAAAACAAGGTTAATTTGAAATTAGAGGTTCCATTTTTTATTTTTTTTAGAGGTTTTAGTAGAGAAACCCTAAATTGTTTGACCCATGCCCTAGGTTAGGTAAGATTTCTAAATTATCATTTATAACTCAAGTTTATGTTGAAAACATTTTAATTGTGTCAAGACGTAGTCAAAAAAATTATTCAAGGTTTCACATCCTATTTTTTCCTAATTCTTATGTCTTAGTAGGAGTTGTAAGTCATAATGAGTATATACCATATTCCCTCCCGATCTCATAGTCAAGTATGAGCGTAGCATTGTAAAAGATTTTTTAATGTGTTATGACCCTATGTCTAGAGGTTTAGGCATATCATCATAAGAGAATTTCATAAAGGAAAAATAATGTTTAGATCTTACACATAGGGATATGAACATAAAATCATAGGTCTTTGTGGTAAAGTTGAGGATTTCTCCCAATCTTATGATCTAAAGGTCAACCATATCATCATAGGTATGAATGTGTATGTTCAGAATAAGTTACGATGATATGTTCAAAGGAAAAACACAAAAGTGTAAGCCATGTGTTGAGGGTCACCCAAATATATGCCAAGGTCTTTAGCATAATTGCATAAATAGTTTTTCATTGAAGGTTCTTAGTCTCCCAAACTTACGCTCCAAAGGAAAGTACATGGTTGCAAACAGACTACTAGGATTGTTACAATGCTATAATTAGAGGTTAGGCATAAGTTCATAGGGGCTTTTTTCATGCTTCTTAAAGTAATAATTAAAGGCTAGCATTAGAGTGGAGGTCTATTTCTAAAAGGTTATGATGCTACATTGAAGGTTGCTGATAGTTAAGTGTAAGTTTGTGATTAATAGATGATATAATAGTTAAAGCTTCTGACTATTTGACAAGATATTGAGTGTGAGCTCAAAAGGCTATGATAGTTAAGTTTGTGCAGCTACAATGAAGAGTAAATCTAGTGGAGCATAAGATTTTAACCCTAAAATACAAAAAGTTCATAAAGTGACCTTGTAGGATATGAAAAGACAAGGGTTATCAACCAATCATAACTTTTGGCATAAAATAAGAATGCTAAGCTGGGTGTAAATGTTACCAAAAGTCTAAAATGACATTGTGTCTATAAAATTTGAATCCCCATAACTGCAAGCATTTAATGAAATAAATGAAGTTGACAGGTCACTCTCTTAAATAGAAACATTCTTTGTAGCCAAAAAAGTATAGGTTGCTAAAACCAGAAAGAATTATTGAGTTGTAGAGCACTTTGATTTTCAAATTGTTGAAGTATTTCTTGAGAAATTCATTTTTTACAGCTTAGTTTTAAAAAAAATGTTAGAAACAGTATGTGACAAGGTGTAATCTAAAGAATTGGAGTTTTTTCAAGCATCATCTTTGAAGGTAGGCCAAAAATAGTAGAGGAAGCCTAATAAGTATGCTAATATGTGGGCTTGACTCCTACCAGGATCATCAAAAACAATTTTTGTGAATGATCTTAATTTTAGTGACCATTACATGTTTTGTGTTCTTCTATAGAATCAAATTCAAAAAGCCACCAACCTTGAATCCATGGAGGAGAAACTTGGCAAAGCTTATTTTTCCTAAGGTGTACGTGGATTGTTGAAAAAAGATTGATATAAGTATGGTAAATGTGTTTCAATCATTATTTTTTCACCGATGTCAAACCTACTACTTGTTGGTAAGGAAATTACTTATATGAGTTAAGTACTATCATTTATTTGATTGATGAAGAGGATCTGATCGAATGAGGTAACAATAGCACCTAGAGGAAAGGTTGGGTTATGATATGAAAAGGAGTACAAGACTCAATTAAGACAATGATATTATATTATAGTTCATTGATAATCTACTTAAGGTTGTAAAGGTTGGTTACATTGATTAAGCTTAGAAGAACAAGTTAAATGGAGTTTATATACCAAGCTTGATCAAGTTAACAGTAGGTATCAAGCAAAGTTAGTACAAGTTGAGAAAAAAAATAGTTGGAGCTGAGAAAAGTCAATTTTAGTGTAAGCCGAGTGAAATATGAAGGATTTGATTAGCACAAATCCACAAAGCCTTCAAATCCCTACATGCAAAAACCTATTATAGAAGAAAAAAAAAAGAGGAGGCAAGGGTTTTGCTCTGAAAAATATGGTAATGTATTTTTAGAAAATAGAAAAGATAACCAAATAAAAAAGAGATCAATCCTTATAAAAGGAGATCAAAACCCAAAAGGGTAACCTAAAAGGAAAAGCTATTTAATAATTACTAATTAATTATTAAATAGAGATGCAAAAAAGATGCATAAAGGGAAAATCTTAAGAAGGGAATAAAGTGAATTTAATAAATGAAATTAAATCAATGCTTTACTCTAACAACAACCACCCCCCCCCGCCCCCCCCACCCCTTAAGATGAGCAACAATGCAGAAAAAGAAAGGAAACTACAATTCAATGTTGAAAGCAAACTTGGGTCCTAGCAACAAAGCCTAATCAGGTACCCAATCAAAAAAGAATCTTTGTGAAATAGAGAAATAGAGAAAACCTAGTGGGAAAAACTCTACTCCAAAAAGAGATAGCAATAAAAGAAGAAAGGAAGGACTTATCACTAAGACCCCCCAAGGACAACTTCCTTCACCCCAAGCATAGAATGCAACTGAAGATACTATGGGGATGCAAAAGGTTTAGTGAAGATGTTTGCAACCTACTCAGCAGTAGGAATATACTCCAAGCTCAAGGCACCATCCTAAATGAGATGCCGAATGATGTGCATGTGAAGCTCAATGTGCTTGGTTCATTGATGTAATTGGGTTGCATGAAATGTGTATAGAACTTTGATTGTCACACCATAGAAAGGTGGGACTATCAAGAGGAAATCCAAACTCTGTTATCAACTATCAAAGCCACAAAACCTCTTGACTAGTCAATACAATTGCCCTGTATTCTGCCTCAGTAGATGATAACGCATGAGCATGTTGCTTTCTTCAAGACCATGTGATAGGACCAGAACCAAGACAAAATAAAAAACTAGAAGTAGACTTGTGATCATCAATATCACCAACCAATCCGAATCTGTGAAACCAACAATGTGAGGATCTCCTGATGTGTAGTGAATGCCATAGCATGTTATACCTCTAATATACCTCAAGATATGTTTGGATGCTTGCTAGTGACTCTCATAAGGATCATGGGAGAATCGAGAGACATGTCCAACTACAAAGGAAATATCAAGATGTGTGTGTGTCAAGTACAACAAACTACCCACAAGCTATCTATATAGAGTGGAATCCACTATAGGAGTAGAGCAAGTGGTAGATAAAAGAACACCTAACTAAAAATGTGTAGGGGTAGGCTTGCAATCAAGCATGTAGGATCTCTGAAGCATATCAAGAGCATACTTTTCCTAGAGTATGGCTATCCCATCTAAAGACTGAACAACCTGTAGGCCCAAAAAATAGTGCAAAAGTCCAAGATCTATCATCTCAAATTGCTCTCTGAATTCTTGTTGAACATCCTATATCATGGAGACTAAGCTTCCTGTGATGATGAGGTCATCAACATAAAGCACAAGTATCAGTAAGTCAGCCCCATGATGTTGAATGTAAACTATAGGATTAGAATGACACCATGTGAACTGGGAAGCAAGCAAGAAGGAATCCATCTTCTCATACCAAGCCATAGGGGCCTATTTGAGACCATATAAAGACCTCTGAAGCTAGCATACCAATAAAGATTCCTACACAAAACCATGAGGTTGCTCCATATAGATCTCCTCATGAAGGTCTCCATGCAAAAAGGCACTCTTTGTATCCATCTAAAAAGTTGTCCATCCCTGTGAAGCTACTAGAGAGAGTACAAGGTAGATAGAGTTCATCTTGGCAACAAGGGAAAAGGTCTCAAAGTAATCAATAGCCTCAACTTGTGTGGAACCCTTTGCAATAAGACATGCCTTGTACCTATCAATAGAACCATCTACAACATACTTGGTATGGTACACCCAACAACACTGAACCAAGTTTCTTCCTTTCGAAAGAGTGTACAAATCCCATGTGTGATTCTTCATCAAAGAAGAATACTCCTCATCCATAGCCCTCTCCCACTCTGAGTGTCCTGTCACCTATGAATATTTTGGAGGATCATCATAAATAAAATGACTCAAAAGGCCACTTCTTATAGTCTAAGAATGAGTATCACAAACATCTGTAGGATCACCTGCCAGAGGTCCAATTGCATCAACAGTATCACAAGCCCACATGGGCACTCATGAAACATCTAGTAGAGGAGGAAAATGGGGATCAATCTCAAATATTCCTCAGAGGAGGTATAATCCTATAGAGGAGTGGATGAGGTAGTAGGTAGTGAAGAAGAAGCTGAAGATGGAGGATCTATAGAAGGATAACACTCATCAAACTGAACATCCTGTTGAAAGAAGACATCTCTAGAATTAGGATCAAATAACCTATAAGCCTTCACATCTTCAAAGTAGCCATCAAAAATGAGTGGTTGGCTCTTCTTTTCCATGGATTTTTTCTAAACATCTAGAATAAATGCCCAAGCCTCACTACCAAAAATGTGGAAAGTAGAAACATCAAGCTTGACATGAGTCCAAGCCTCCTTAGGAGTCATGTGTCGCAATGCCTTATGAGGCACCTGATTCTGAATATAGTTGGCATGATTGATAGCCTTAGCCAAAAATTAAGAACTCATAGCACAAGACTGTATCATATAATTGGCCATCTCTTGTAATGTCTTGTTATTTCTCTCAACAACCCCATTATGCTGAGGTGTATAGGGAATAGAGAACTGATGCTATAAACCATGCTCAGTGCAAAAATCTTTGAAAGACTGATTTACATATTCCCCCCCATTGTCAGTGCAGATATGCCTGACTGAAAGACCAGAATGCTTCTCTACAAAAGTCTTAAAGATTTGAAATGAATCAAGGACATTAGACTTGTACTTCAAAAAGTACACCCATGTGCATCTAGAGAAGTCATCAATGAAGGTGAGCACATATTGGGCACTTGAAAAAGATTGAGTGAGAAATGACATAAGATCACTATGTATCAACTCCAACAGTGCCTTACTACATGTGGATTAACCTACTAGAAAAATCTCTCTGTGATGTTTGCCAAGTGCACAACCTTGATACACACCATCAGTACAAGAGATCTAAGGTAATCCAATCACTAGCTCTTGTGTACTCATCTACTATAAATATTTGAATTTGACATGGCCAAAATGCTCATGCCAAAGTTTTCTTACTATGTCTACATGAGAAATGAGAGAAACACCTATAGAATTGGAGCTCTCAAAGCCATCAAACTGATATAAGTGGGACTAAAGATCAAAACTCCCTATAGCAATAAAAAAATTAGGATCATGGAGGTTTCAAATAACCACATCATGTGGTGAGAACTCAACTATCTTTCTAGAGCCTGAATGACAAATTTGAAAGATAGATAGGAGGTTCATAGAAATGGCTAGAACCAAGAGAACATCTTGTAGTGAACCACCCTCTAAAGAGATAGTTCTTGAACATGTGACTAAAAGCTAAGAAGAATCACCAACTACAACCTATGTAGTAACACTCTGAGCAAGTGAGATAACCAAATCAAGTGAGTGTGTCATATGATGGGAAGCTCTAGAATCAAGAATCCAAGGAGTTGGAGAAGACAACGTCTGTGCAGAAAGAGCATGTCCTTTCCCTATAGGTGGAGGTGGAGGCTTCGAAGAAGCAATACTGGACTATTGCATGGCCTCCTTTAATGCCTCAAGATGTTTCCAACACCTAGAAACTAGATGTCCTTCATTGCAATAAAAACTACAAGGTACACCTATATACTTCTTAGTCTTGGAGGAAGACTTGCCAAACTTAGAAGTATTACCCTTCTGAGAGGGTTTCTAAGCATCTGATTTGGGAGGAGGCTTGGAGGAACTCTCACTACCTATTGAATCTATCTTATGCTTTGCTTTTGGCTTTGGCTTTCCTATAGATGTCTGAGCTACCAATGCCTTTGTCTTAGAACTAGTCATAGTATCCAACTATGTGAGTTTTGACTATTCTCTAGTCAAGTGATCACAAAAGACCTCAAAAGAAGGAATAAAAAATTGATTCCCTAAAGCATCTTTGGTGGAATAGAATGTGGAAGTTTGAGAGAATCAAATAGATGCTCTCAATATTAGTCTTCTATTGGAAGTATTCAATATATGATAGGTTACTGAGAGGGGAGGGGTGAATTAGTAACCTTAAATTTTTCTTTTGAATTAGTCACAAACTAATCTATGCTACTATATGCATTAATATTGAAAGTTAAAACATTCATCACAGGAAAGAACACAATATTTTGGTGACCCAGAAACCTTCCAAATAGAAAGTAAAATTGGGGTGGGGATGATATCCACAAAACTTCAATACTATAGGATAAAGTTGGCCTATTAAGGCTTACATTGACCAGTTCTGGTGAACTACCCTATTAGGAGCACAAAGGACTACTAGGTCCACCTTGTTAGAGGATTTACAAACATACAATGAAGTATGTATTCGGTTAGGAGATTTATACAAAGATTGTTAAGTCTACCTTGTTAGAGGATTTAGAAAATTGATTCACCTATTAAGATGAAGTAGTGGATCTACTTACAACTAATTGCTGATAAGATCCTTTTTGCACTGATCACTGTTAGGATAAACCACAGACAGAAATAAAAAACTACATGCAAATATAACTAATAAAAAAAATAATAGAATACACAGAAATGAACACAAGGCACCAAGATTTAACATGGTTCACCCAATCCCTGGGCTACGTCCACCAAACAACAAGTTCGATCTTATTACAATCTAGTGATTACAACCTGATTACAATCCGTAATCCCTTACAGCTCAATACCGCCGCAAGAACCAATTTTGTATCACCACACATAAAAAATACCCAACCCTAAGCCCTTTTTATACAAGTATTAAACCGCTTTAGGGTTATAACATGTTGGCCATATGTCGGCCATAATATGTCGGCTACCATGTCAGCTACTTCCAAAAAAAAAAATTTTGGGGTGATGCCCCGAACCCCACTATTTATGAAGTATGTACAGTACTTTCCTGATCAGTCACCACAATCTAACAATCTCCCACTTGGGGACTGATTAGGCTCCACACTAAACAACAATCTCCCACTTGGAGACTGATCCTGTAGCAATACAACTACCGCATGGGGCTCCCACTGGATCAAACCACCCTGGACTCTGTTGTTCTTTTACTCACATTTAGTCTAAAAGACCAACTGAAGCTGAAGAGGAGTTCAGCTTCTCCCTTGTGACAACCTTTGTCAACATATCTGCTGGATTTTCATTAGTATGTATCTTCTCCAGCTTTAACTGTCCATCCTCCAAAACTGACCGAATGAAATGGTATTGCAACTGTATGTGTTTGGTCTTAGAATGCAGAGCTGAATTCTTAGCAAGATGAATGGCACTCTGACTATCTGTGAACAAATAATTATCCTTCTGAGGATGTCCCAATTCTTCCAAGAAGAACTGAAGCCATATCATCTCTTTGGCTGCCTCTGTAGCAGCAACATACTCAGCCTCTATAGTGGAGAGAGCATTAATCTTCTGTAGCCTAGAAACCCAGCTCACGGCTGCCCCATCAACAGTAAAGACATAACCTGTAGTACTCCACCTGGTATCAATATCCCCAGCCAAATCTGAGTCAACATAGCCCTGTAAATCAGGAGTAGAGCCCCCAAAGTGTAAACACTTATTGGATGTTCCTCTCAAATATCTGAGAATCCACTTGACAGCATTCCAATGCTCAAAACCTAGATGACTCATATACCTGCTAACGACTCCCACTGCATGTACAATATCTGGCCTAGTGCATACCATAGAATACATCAAACTTCCTACAGCTGAAGCATAGGGTACCTTGGACATCTTATCCTCCTCTTCCTGTGTCTTGGGACACATCTCCTTAGTCAATTTCAAATGACCAGGTAAAGGTGTGCTGACAGCTTTAGCATTCTCCATAGAGAAATGTTGCAACACCTTATCAACATAATCAGCTTAAGATAGCCTCAATGTTCTGTTCTTCCTATCTCTGCAAATCTTCATACCAAGGATTTGTTTTGCTACCCCCAAATCCTTCATAGCAAATGCATGTGCTAACTGGCATTTTAGCCCCTTAATATGATGCATGTTAGACCCAGCTATAAGCATATCATCAACATATAGACATAAAATAATGTAGCTATCATCATCCAACCTCTTAAAATAAACACAGTAATCTGAATGACACCTGTTATATCCATGCTCATGCATAAAACTGTCAAATTTTAGATACCATTGCCGAGGTGCTTGCTTCAGGCCATATAAACTTTTCTTCAATTTGCACACTAAGTTCTCCTTACCTTTGACCTCAAAACCCTGTGGCTGAGCCATATATATTTCTTCATCCAAATCACCATGAAGAAAGGCTATTTTAACATCCATCTGCTCTAAATGCAAATCTTCAGTAGCCACAAGACTTAAAACAGTACGAATAGAAGTCATTTTAACAACAGGAGAAAATAACTCATCAAAATCAATTCCCTTTATCTGTGCAAATCCTTTTACAACTAACCTGGCCTTAAATCTTTGCTTACCTCCTTCCTCTTCTTTCAACCTGTAAACCCATTTATTTTGTAAAGCCTTTTTACCTGCAGGCAACTTGCACAAATCCCATGTCTTATTTTTCAGCAAAGAGTCCATTTCATCTTTCATTGCAGACTCCCACTGAATCTTAGTATCCACCTGCACAACTTCATCATAACTTTCAGGTTCACCAGCATCAGTAAGTAAAATAGAATACAAAGAGGGAGAAAACCTTTGTGGAGGTCTAATTTTCCTTGTTGACCGTCTAACATTCACTGGTGTGTGTGGTATTTTTTGTTGCAGTTGTTGCACATCATGAGGAATGGCTAGAATATCAGCTTTTGGAGTATCATCCAGCACTACATAATCATCTTCTTTCTTCTCATGTTGCTGCAACAGATCTTTGTACAACACTTTTTCATTGAATATACTGTAGTATTGACAACCTCCGCCCACATGTGTAAGGGCAACCCAGCATGCAACCTCATGCTCCTTGCACGCTCCATTATAGTCCTGTTCATGCATTCAGCCACTCCATTTTCCTGTGGAGTCCTTGGAACAGTTTTTTGTCTACGAATACCATTAGTGGAGCAATAATCTTTAAATTCATGACTGCAATACTCACCACCATTATCAGATCTGAGACATTTTAATTTCTTACCAGTCTCATTTTCAACCAAGCATTTCCATTTCTTAAAAGTTTGAAATACATCAGATTTCTATCTAAGGAAATAAACCCATACTTTTCTAGTTGCGTCATCAATAAATGTAACATAATAATGAGAGCCACCAAGGGAAGATACCTGAGCCAGTCCCCATACATCTGTATGCACAAGCTCTAATTTCTCCTTTTTGTTTTCCTTCCCTGTCTTTACAAAACTCACTCTCTTTTGTTTTCCATACACACAACTTTCACAGAAATCCATATTCACACATTTTAGACCTGGTAAAACTTTCCTTGAATGAAGTACTTTCATACCTTTCTCACTCATGTGCCCTAGTCTATTGTGCCACAGCGCTGTATCAGAATCTACAGCAGCTATTTGTTCTCCCTGCTCAACTGCAGTAATTGTTCCTGAATATTCATTTTTCTCTGAAACAATCAAAGTAGAAGGAACAATATGACCTGTACAAAGATATAAGGTGCCTACTTTCACACCTTTTGCTACTACAAGGGAACCTTTTGAAACCTTCCAATTTTTATCATTAAAAGTAATTACACAACCCTCATCACCGAATTGCCCTGCTGAAATTAAATTCCTACTCAGCTTTGGAACATGTCTTACCTCATGTAGTAGCCAATGATTCCCATTCTGCAACTTAATCTTAATTTTTCCCTTTCCAACAATCTAACAGGGTTCATTATCCCCCAAATAAACAAGCCCAAAATCCCCTTGGACATAATCAATGAAATAACCTCTATGAGGTGTAGCATGAAAAGAAGCACCAGAATCTAAAACCCATGAATCATCAACACTCTCTAAAGACAGAAGCAAAGCATCCTCTTCAAATTTATTACTTACCACATTTGCCTCTTTGTCTCCATCTGATTTATCTCCTTCATTTTTCTTTCGAGTCCAGCAATCTTTCTTTTTGTGCCCTGGTTTCCCACAGTACCAGTAATCATTTGGTCCTCTCGATTGAGACCTCCTCCCCTTTGACTTTCCTCTTGATTTCCCATGATTTCCAGAGTTACTTCCTCTTTCAATCATTCTACCCCTGCTTTGTGCATTTAAAGCACTTCCTGATGTAGACCCACCTGAGGATTTTCTACGAGTTTCCTCACTTAAAATAACACCGATCACATCATCATATTTTAGGGTACTTGATCCAGGAATAGAATTACTCACCGCCATTACCAAGCCATTCCAGCTTTCAGGCAAAGAACACAAAATCAAGAGAGCCCTAATTTCTTCATCAAAATTGATACCCATAGAAGATAATTGACTAGTAATAGTATTAAACTCATTTAAATGATCTGCAACAAATCCACCTTCTGCCATTTTCATATTAAATAAACGCTTCATGAGAAATACCTTATTTGAAGCGAAGGGCATTTCATACAGTGTCGCTAGGGTTTTCATCAAATCTTCTGTTGTCTTTGCTTTTGTAATATTAAATGCCACCGATGGTGCCAAGCATAACTGAATGCTTCCGAGTGCCTTTCTGTCCAAAAGATCCCATTCAGCCTCTGACATAGTTCCCTGATTCTTGGCTTTTCCTTCCAACGGCTTCCATAAATCCTTCTGATATAAATAGTCTTCCATTTGCATCTTCCATAACTGGAAGTTATGCCCATTAAACCTATCAACCCTCAGCTTACCATCATTTTCCATTGCTCCCACTCAACCGTGAGACTCCCACTTAACCGTGAGACTTTCCTGCAGAGGATAACTGAGAAACAACTAGGCTCTGATACCACTTGTTAGGATAAACCATGGACAGAAATAAAAAACTACATGCAAATATAACTTTTCTACCTCTGTATTAACCTTGCTCTGTTCATTGAACTGCTACTGATAATTTTTTGCATATACTTCTCATTACTCCACTATCTTTTCATACATATGATAGCTTACAATACACCTTACATATATACCTTTCAAATTTACAAATCTGCAAGGTCGGCCAAAACATAAGTGAACAAATACATTACAAAGTCAGCCCAATACTAAATGACTCAGGTTCACTGAACTGACTTGGTGACCTTCCAATACATGATGTTCACTGCATTACTCGACATCATCATGCACTCGGTAAAAGTGAAGGCTCAGTCCATACTAATCACTCAATTTAGTTCTGAACTTGGTGACCACTGGTGACTTGGTAGATATAGTGTCACTCAGTAGATACTGAGTTTACCTTGCTTCACTCAATAAACACTAATTCTCCCAATGCTTGGTTTACATAGAATCTACATGACACAAGCTTATTGCTTGATAGACATTGTGAAGCTCGGTAAACACTGTTGATCTTCATATTGCCTGTATTTTCTCAGTAGCCACTATCTTCTTGGTTTAAACTATTGAACTCTTCAAAGCTTGGTTAATACTGAAATGCTCGGTGAGAGTAGAGAATTAAGTGCTGAGCTCGGTGGCTATACTGATATGGATAAGTGTTGTCACTAATGGCAATACTAGCTTAATGACAACAATCTCCCCCTTTGGCATTAGTGACAAAACACTTATAAACCAAAACATATGTACATAAACAGACTCACTAAGTTTTGGTTTTTCAAATATGATCTTTGTAAAGTTGCTACATATACATTTCTACGTATATCTCCTTGATGACATATAATGTATATACAAAGATATTTATGTACATAGCTATACACATATACATGTTGACTCTATTGAGTGCTATCTCCCCCTTTCACTTATATTGATATCTCTCCTTATATACAAAATTTCCCTTTTTGCTAAAGCTTATAATCTCTCCCCCTTTTTGACAATAATGCTAAAGGGCTACATGTACTATCTATATAGTTACACCAAAATGAGAGAGAAATTCTTGATGTACCTTAAGAATGAGGGAAAATGAAGTATCCCAATTATTTTGAAAAATTTTGTACGTAGAGAGAGCAATCTGCACTTTTGCTAATAAATGGATCATGTGATCAGCCACTGAGAAGTTTTGATCCTGAACCAATGTCTTGCAATGAGCAATATGTTTCTGCATTGTATCCAATATTGGCAAGATCATGTTCTAAATATTAATCAAGGTTGCTCTTATTCTTGCTTCTTCTCTTAGAATTTTTGCCTGCACTTCTGCTAGATATTTCACCTTAGTGTGATGAGAGGAGCTGGAAGAGGGGTCAGGCTGCAACTTTGATGCACTGGATTTCATGTTAGCATCAATCTTATTTAGCTTCTCCTTTATTTCATTGGTAAAATTGGACATATCACAAATTTTTGCAAAAAGTGATCCTGCATTATTAAAATGTGGACAACTCCACTTGTTTGATTGCAATCTACTAAACAATATGTTCTAGCACTTTGGTATCAAACTTCCTTTTAGCCTTTTCAATTAGCTTCTCTTGTCCAGAGGAGTCCTCATTATATTTCTATATAGCCTCTTCTAACGGAATCAAAATATTTTGAGTGGAATCCATGTCAATACCTATAGCATCTATAATTATATTCTTGGCATTTTCAATTATTCTGTACTCCTTATCCCTTTCAAACTTTAGTTGCTTCTGCATAGCTTTCTTCTCAATGAGTTGACTGGCTAATCTTATTTCTTCAATAGTAGTAGTTTCATAGTCAATCTTAGGTATTATTATCTCTATGTTTAATTCAATGTCTTCTTCAATTTCCTTTCCAGTGATTAGAAGTTTCAATGGTTTCCTTGGTTTGACCTTTGGAACAGACACAATAGTAGAGATAGAAGGGCTAGCAGTGAAAAATGGAATAGGGCTTAAGGATTGAATGCCAATAGAAGTACTAACTAGACCAAAAATTGAAACACTTCCCAAAAATGGTGCCACAATTAGTAGAAAACTCATAGAAGTGTTTGAACTAATTAGAATCAAAGTAGATGTAGACAATGCAAATGAAATAAAAATTGTAGAACTTATTGATGCACAAACTGAAGATGTAGATACAGAGGGAGCTAACTCAATAGCTAAAGAGGTAACAGTCATCTCTATAGATGAAGTGCTTGATACTTCTATTACAGACACTTGGAGCTGGGAGGTGATTGGTGAAGATTGAGCAATTGATGTTGTTGTTGTGCTCACAATTTCACTAGTAGAAGTTGTCTCCATAGATGTGATAGTGTGTGGTGGAATGTGAGGAAGAGATGAAATAGCTTCTACTAGAATTCTAACTAGATCATCTTCATCATCTTCTTCCTCCTTGTCTTCATCCATTTCTTCTATTTCCTCCTCCTCTTCTTCCTTTTCTTCTTCTTCCTTTTCCTCCATTAGAGCATGCAATTCACCTTTAGTAACTGTGATGGAAGGAGTGTTTTCATCATCATCATTACTATCATCATCTTTAATTATAACAGTTTCTTCTGATGGCTTGTTGAGATGATATACATATCTTCAGATGTTTGAGGCATGCTTAACTACTGATTCTATGTTATTCATTAATATAAAGCATGAGTTAAGCTTTAGAATCATTCTGTCTTCATGTTTTTTCATTGCCTTCTTTACTTCAGCATTATTCAAATTAGGTACTAGCTATTTCAGCTATTGTTCGAAGATGTCTTTAACAATTTACACCATGTTCTCCCATTTGACTTGAATTTTGGCACATAGATCTACATGGATTTGAGGTTGCATCTGAGCAGGGGAGTATTTCCAAATACCCATCTTCTCCATGACTAAATCCTCAATCTCTTTTTGCTCAACTGGAGACCAAGTCTCATACTTGACAACTTTGAAGTTACATATTCCTGATCCAACTCTTAGCTATTTCATCCTTTCCTCAAATGTAGGTGGAGAGTGAATGAATACTGGTTCACTTTTACCTGCCCTACCTCTCTTGGAGAATACTGCAGTAGGTTTCTTCTGAGCTTTGGTGATAATCACTTTACCTTTCTTCCCTGCTAGTTCCTCTTTCTCTAATTCTTCTTCTTCATGTTCATCATATTCCTCTTCTTCATCCTCACCCTTTCCCTCAGTAAGCATTAGAGGACCTTCAGCTTTCTTCAATTTTGCAATCCTCTTCTTGCCTTTGTTGATAGCTTGAGGAATCTTGATACTGAGTTCTATCCTCGTCTTGGCTTCCGTATTAGTGCAAAATGTAGTAAGATTTGGATTGGCTGGCTCATTTATTAAAGCCTCAATGATGTCTCTAGCTTCATCAATGTTAATTTCATAAGGCAATAGTTTTACCCATGCCACTCTTGGTATGACTGCTTGAATGTACACTCTGTCATAGTCCACCATGAAGCATATGTCATCCTTGTAGTCTTCCACAAGCTTGGGTGGGATTCAAAATCTATTATTCAATTTGTATTTGAATGCCTCAAAGTAATTATCCAACATCCTTTCAAAATTTTCACCCATTTCTTCAATAAATTCATTTATCTGATAAAGAACAGGGGTGTCTTTTCTCCATACAACTGTGCCCTTAGATGAAAAGAATTTTTGAACATAAAAGAATAAATAGGTAAATAATTAACCAAACTCAAAGGAATTATTCTTGGAAGTCTTCACACTTTCAATTTTTTTTTCAATTGCTTCAGAAGTACATTTGACAAATCAAATTCAAGGTTCTTTTTTATAACCTTATATGCTAGGTCAACTGCCTCACAAGGAATGTTGTTTGACTAACTCAAGCTGCAAATTTTATGTGCAATGATATGGATGTTGAATCTAATCTCAATGTCAGTGACATCATTTAGTTTCAAACCTCTACCATCCCATTCTGCTAGGGTTTTCTTCTGTGGTTCCTCCCGACTTAAGGTTTTGGTTGATTTGGCCTTGCTAAGTATTGGCAGACCCGTAACCCTATGTATCATCTTCTTTGTAATTAGAATGGGTTTTTCCAACCATAATTGACCATTGTGAAATTGACTCAATATGTATCTTATCCAATTCACTTGGAAATTTTGAGGCATGTGAGGGATATGAGTTAATCCTTTGACTTTCAAATGTTTATGCTCGGGTTTCAAAACTCTGTCAACGCACATTTCAGCTAGGGCAGTATCCATTTCTAGTGTCCTTAATTTTTGAATAGAACATTTAAAGTGAGTTCATATGTCATTAATTAGGGGTACCTTGGGAGGGATGTTTGACTGAGCTCCATATGGATCAATTGACTCAGCAATGGCAGAAATGATTTTGAAGTTTGGTGCTTTCCATTCAACACCTTTAACCAACATTTCAGAACCCTTCTTTGGTTTAGTGCTACTTCCACTGGTAGACACCATCTTTGCTTGGTAGATGATGAAATTCATGAAGATCTTATTGTTGAATCACTCAAAAACACTATAATCCTCTTTCAAATCGCTCTGCTCTTCAAATGATGTGGATGCGATGAAAAATGAAGTTGAAATTGCCCCTTTTGTTGAGAAATTTTCATTAATGCTTGGCACCACTATGAAATATTGTGTGACAAACAGTCATCCACTGACCTAACTTAGCAAGAGTATCAATTCGACAAACAAACCAAATTTCCTTTATTCTTGACCTCACTCGGTAAGTTCTACAACCAACTTACCTCGATGGAGTCTGATGTAGCTCGACAAAGGATACCTTTTTGTGATTCCTAGTGTATCTAGAATACTGATTGGATCGTTTGCATTCCTCATATTTCTTGGAACTGCTTATGATTTTCTTGCTAAGTAAAACTCCAACTCATTATTAGGAATTTAGTTTGAGGGGATGGGGTCACCCACTTTTTTAGTGACTTCACTACCATGATTCAAGCTTGTATCCTTAGTAGATTTAGGAATACATTGCTGCCTCATTTTTTTCCTTATATTGTCAGCCCTTTCTTTCTTTTCATCTTCAACTTTGCCTATATTCATGCAGTTTTTAGCTATATGATTGAGTTTAGTGCATGTGTAACACCTTATAGTAGTGTGCTTCTTCCTTAGGTGATGCCTTGCACAATTTATACCCGTGTGTCCATATTCTCCACAATAATGACATCTGCACCAGGTATTGTAGTCCCATCCAAATATTGGTTTTGCAAGTTGTTCAATTGAATTGAATGAGTTGGATCTACATTGAGATGCCTTATGACCATGCTTTTTGCATTTGTGACAATTACTTTCAAATTTTGGTTTCTCCTTGCATTCATTGGCTTTATGACCATGCTGATTACAATTATAGCACTTTCCATTGAATTTTCTTTTTCCATTGCTCCACCATTTGTTTGATGTATGACCAATTTTCCCAGAATGATTGCATGAGGGTTTTAGATTCCTTTTTGCACCTTGCTTGGAAGATTTACCTTGTTCTTCATTGTATCCAAGTCCTACTTTACCTTTTTTCTTATGAAGATTCTACTCATTTTGTTGAATCAGTTGATTCATGTCTTCTTGTGATTTCAACATTCTTTCATTGATTTGTTTTTTAGTATTTAGGTCATTCTTTAATTTTTCAACAATTTACTTTTCACATCTCAGTTCTCTCAATATTCTTTCATTAATTTCCCTTTCATAATTTAGATCACTTCTTATTCTTTCATTCTGTGCTTTGAGAATCCTTATTTCTTCATTTTCTCCAGTGATTTAATCAATGAGATCTTCATGTTGATTGTTTCTTGCCTCCAAGTCTTCATTTTCCTTATTTCTTTGTTCCAAACTTTCACATAGCCTGATTGATTGGATTTCTTGTTCTCTTTTAAGTTTTCTTACTTCTTCTTGCAGAGAGCCATTCTTTGCTAGTAGTTCTTTGATTGCCTTATTAGCTTCATCTAAGCTACTTGATGGGAAAAAGTCTTCAATCTTTTCTTCAACATACTAATGGTCATCCATTTGTCTTGCAAGTTCCTTCCTTCTTTTTAGGGATTGGGAAAGGTGCTTCTTTTCTTCTTTGAGTTGAGCTATGGCCATCTCCAGATCCAGTTTTTCATTTTCAATTGCCTTATCAAGTCTGAATATCTCCATTTGTCCTTAGATATTTGCTCAAGTTGTCAAGCTTTTATCCTAAGAACCACAAAGCTCTGATACCAATTGTTGGAAATATTCAATATATAATAGGTTATTGAGAGGGGAGGGGTGAATTAGTAACCTTAAATTCTTCTTTTGAATTAGTCACAAACCAATCTATGCTACTTTATGCATTAATACTGAAAGTTAAAACATTCATCATAGGAAAGAACACAATATTTTGGTGACCCAGAAACCTTCCAAATAGAAAGTAAAATTTGGGTGGGGATGATACCCACAAAACTTCAATACTATAGCATAAAGTTGGCCTATTAAGGCTTACGTTGACCACTTCTGGTGATCTACTTTGTTAGGATCACAAAGGACTACTAGGTCCACCTTGTTAGAGGATTTACAAACATACAATGAAGTATGTACTCGGTTAGGAGATTTATACAAAGACTATTAAGTCTACCTTGTTAGACGATTTAAAAAAATAATTCACTTGTTAAGATGAAGTAGTGGATCTGCTTACAACTGATTACTGATAAGATCCTTTTTGTACTGATCACCTCATGTGATAGATATAACTTTTCTACCTTTGTATTGACCTTGTTGTGTTCCTTGAACTATTGTTGATAATCTTTCGCATATACTTCTCATTACTTTTCTATCTCTTCATACATATGATATCTTACAATACACCTTACATATATACCTTTCAAATTTACAAATCTACAAGGTTGTCCAAAACATAAGTGAACAAATACATTACAAAGTTGGCCCAATAGTAAATAACTCGAGTTCACTAAATTGACTCGGTGACCTTCTGATACATGGCGTTCACTGCATTACTCGGCATCGTCATGCACTTAGTAGAAGTGAACTCTTGATCCATACTAATCACTCGATGTAGTTCTAAACTTGGTGACCACTGGTGACTTGGTAGATATAGTGTCACTTGGTAGATATTGAGTTTACCTTGCTTCACTCGATAAACACTAATTCTCCCAATGCTCAGTTTACACAAAATTTGCATGAAATAAGCTTACTACTCGATAGACATTGTGAAGCTCGGTAGACACTGTTGATCTTCATATTGCATGTATTTTCTCGGTAGCCACTATCTGCTCGATGTAAACTATTGAACTCTTCAAAGCTTGGTTAATACTGAAATGCTCGATAAGAGTAGAGAATTAAGTGCTAAGCTCAGTAGCTATACTGATATGGATAAATGTTGTCACTAATGGAAATACTAACTTAATGCCAACATCTTCATCTTTCCACAACCCTACAACAAGGATCTCTATTGAGTAAACTTCATCAAGAAGTCATCAATAGTCAGAAAGGAATCTTGTGCAAGTAATGTAAGCTCTGTCTCTATCTGAAGTGCCTTGAACTCATTCATAGTACCAAAAAAGCCCTCAAGCTTGGTCCACATATCTAGAGGAGTATTACAGCCATCCATATAAAACTGTAAACTACTTGATACATATAATGCAATCAATTTGATTTCCTCATTCATTTTGTTTCAATGTTGCATGATCTCAAAAGGCCTCTAAAGAACAAGTTGTACTACATCTAAACATTACCACAACCCTTTTGACTGAAGAAGTCGAGTCATTGAGGTCTTTTAAGTGTGATAATTGTGAGGGGTCAAAATTTCCAGAGAAGAAGTGGTCTCAGCCATTATTTTAGAAAGGGTTTTTTATTTTATGATATACTGATATAATAATAGAAAATAATATAAAAATGCCCCCCACAATGTAATAAACCGAACCCCAACTTACAAATAGATTGCGTAAATGAGATAAGAGAAAAAAAAGCTTTAGATATGAATCCAAAATACCTATTACCAAATACTGGTGAAAAGACTAAGAATCCAGAAAATGCTTGAAAAAAGCTTTCCTACACTTTTTTTGAATTGAAAAATGGAGCTATAACAAAGAAGTTATGCCCCCTAGAAGATAGAAGTCATCAACAGACTTCAAACACCAAAATAGGTATCAATCTAGAAAAGAATCCCAAAAATTCCTTCTCCATCATCTCTGTCTCAAAATTAGCTTTCCAACACTTTTTTCAGATCTGAAAAATACCCCAGTATGTGAGAGTTATTCCAAGAAAAGCAACAAGGCCCCCCAAAAGTAATAAAAATTTTTATTTTTTAATTTAAAAATAACAATAAAAAATAACCACCATGAACAGTGGCAAAAAGGAGTGTAGCCAAGGTAGAGGAGGAGTGGTGATGGAGCATGGTGTGGGCAAAGGTGAGGCTGAGGTAGCATGGTAGGGTGGCATGGCGGTCGTAGGTGAGCGATAGTTGGAAAACTGAACATGAATGTCTGCACTAGTGTCGTTGCTGGAGTGGTGCCAGGAAAAGATCTGCTGCCACCGAAAAGGGCTTGCAGGCCAAAAAACAAGTTTTTATGCATTTTTTTAATTTTTTAAAAAAAATTGATAAAAAAATTACCTCGTAACGCATGTAGAGCCCGTATGGCCCTACTAGGCAAAAAAAAATTGCCTCTCGAATCAATGTTTTCCAAATCAAACAAACTTTATATGGAAACAAGGGTTTTGACACCTTCTCAATCCATCTGTGATGTCCATTTGGCCTTAACCTACTCCAAAAATTAGTGACCCCCCTCTTTTTACAAAAAATACCCAAAAAAAGTCCAGATTTATCCTATCAAACCCTCGTTCTCCTTTTTCTCCAAATAACAAACAAGCTACAACAAATCTAGCTAGATGATACCATGAAAGATTTGATCAACACAAATTCACAAAGCATTCAAATACCTGCATGCAAAAACCTGTTACAGAAGAAAAAGACAAGAGGAGGCAAGGGTTTTGCTTTGAAAAATATGTAAATGTATTTTTAGAAAATGGAAAAGATAACCAAATACAAAAGAGATCAATCTTTATAAAAGGAGATCAAAACTCAAAAGGGTAACCTAAAAGGAAAAGCTATTTAATAATTACTAATTAAGTATTAAATAGAGGTGCAAAAAATATGCATAAAAGGAAATCTTAAGAAGGGAATAAAGTGAATTTAATAAATGAAATTAAATCAATGCTTTACTCTAACAAAATAGTTGATGCCGAGTAAAGTTTAGTTGGTGTTGAGTGCTAATAAACTTTAGTTTGTGCCAAGTGTTTTGATAGTGGATGTTGAGCAATATAGTATGTGCCAAGCATTAGAAGCTAGTCAGTGTTGAGTGTCGACATTATTAGAAAGATTGATAATTTGATGAATCTAAGATGACAAGTTTGATTTCTTGGATTGTGTGATCCATGTGGAAGATAAGATTGATGAGATAGTGACATAGAACTCAAGATGAACCATTTTGAGGTGAATTCAAAGAGAATTGAAGGAGAAGTTTCTAAAAGGGAATAAAATGAAATAATGGGTAGATTCATTGAATCCTACCTAATCCTACCTAACCCTAAAATGGATGATGGAGGATGAATGGAAAAATATCTTAATTCTCTATTTATAGAGATGGTTGGGTAGAAGCAAGGGTTGTCATCTGCAAGAACCTAGGGAAGACAAGGAGTCTAGGGTATTGCTTCATTTAGTGACTTAAGAGAAGATTCTACATTAGTGAGTTAAGAAAGAAGGCTTAAGGGTATGAATTCTTAAAGGGTGAACAAGCAATTAGAGCTAAAGAGTGTGAAAGCCAAGTAGAATGGAGGAATGCAACAAAGATTTTTAATCTATAAATGAAGTTGTAAGTTGTTATCAGATCAAGCCTTACTATTACTCTTTAATAATTGTATTAGTCTAGGGTAAATCCTTTGCATTAAGTTTGACCTAATAGTCATTTTCAAGTCCTTTAACTAGGTGACATTCCAAGTGAATGATCTAAAGTCCTCTAACAAGGCTCACTCCTAATAGGGGGATTGAAATCCTTTAACCAAATCACATTTAACAATGTGGATTGTAACCTTTAATAGGGTTAGCCTTTCATAGGGCATCACTTCAAAAGAGTGAGACTGAGTAGGATGTCATTAGTGGATTTTTCCAAATTAGGTTTCCATGTTAAATCATTGTGTCAAATGTATTATTGAATCTATTATGTTTGATGTTTACATTTTTGTAAATTGATTTGATAGTGACCTACAAGTTTTAAGTGATTGCATAATCTTATTATAGATGCATACATGATGACAATGTTTTATGGGTTCACTAAGCTGTGAAAAGTTATCATAGTATAATTAGACATTGGATAATTTATTCACCCCCCCTAGTTATTCTAAATAATTCTAAAAATTGTACATGGATGTGGACTTGCTAAAAGACGTAATACAATTGTAAAATCCTACAACCAAGTCTTTTTATAAGAAGGATGGGAACATTATATGCACATTGGATCATGGATCCTTCATTGAGACTTTTGAATTTGAAGGGAAAATGAGTGTTTAGATATCCAAGACTTCTAGGAGAAATTTGAAAGGAATGTAAAATTTCATATCTAGGTAAGGTGATGATTCACCACATTCCATACGAGTTGAAATCAGTAGGAAAAATTCCTTAAAAGGTGGATAAGATGTCGCTAGATGATAAATTCAAGAACTATATGCAAAATAGAAAATATGGTTTGCATAAAGTGGTTGGAAGTGATGGATCAGACATGGATTATGGAGGACCCTACCTTATAAGGTTGAGGATTCAAGATCAATTCACAAACATTGAATATGACTATGTGAAGTATAGTATTGAGAAGATGTAAGAATAGATTATTGTTGCTCAAAGTGGGAAATTTGGAAACTTTAAATTCCATCACTATTCATTGTTGATGAATCTCATTTTATACAAAAATTTTGGTTACTTCAATACTAATTTCATTGATCAGACATCGGACCTAGCTAGATACTTGCTAGTGCAACTGTGGACTCAAGAATGAGATAAACATTACCTTTATTCTAGTTTTGTTTCATTCTTTAAAAAATTTGGTTCTATTGTTATGAGAATGTTGGGTACCCTATTAGATAGGCATCTTAAATTTTTAACTAGAATACTGAGACCTCCATGGTTAAAGGATGATGCCAAATTAGACCATAACTAGGGGGATGCCTTTTAATTTCAACATATTTTATTTTTTGAGACCCACACATATTACCAAAGTATATACCTCTTAGGTTGGGGATATTGGGGCTTTTATGGAAACTTTTAATGATGGATAGGGATTATTTAGGCCCTAAATTGAATAAGGGGTCATATTTTTATGTAGATATTTTAAGATAGGGGATTTTACAATTGGAAAAGAGTCAATTGACCAAATTCATGAGTATTTGAGACATTACAACCTATCCTCTGCACCATATATATTATATGACCCTGAAAGTGTGGTTAGAAATGCATTAAAGAAATAAGGAATTTGACCCTCCTTGTTGGTGTAAATAAGTATTCACTATTTACACTTCACTTAAGTTTACCTGGGTTAATGCATTATTTTATTATTTATTAGGTTGACACTTAGGATTTTGCATATCTTTATGAGTTGTCATGTTGACAACACAAAAGTACACAACTCTAATTAAGCACGTGGTGTCTATAACACTGGTGTTTGCATAATTAACTAAGTTGTCATGTAGATAACACAGTTATTTGCACTCCTAATTTAGCACGTGGTGTCTACAACATTATTTTTCATGCTATGCCTTTGTAGGCTTATCCTCTCATCATCACACTTACTCTTGTGCTTAATGGAAGATAACCCATACCTGGTGGACATGTGCCTGGTCGTATAACTTATCATGTTGCTAACTTCTAGGCATTCTAGATGCATCTTAGAGGTCTTTATATACAGGCACTCCTAGTATACTTGCATATTGAATTGAATACTATATTGTGATTCTAATCATACTTTGGTCTATTTTGTGCTTGTGTTTTGGTTCCTTGGTCTTGGGTGAATTTTTCTCTAATGCAAATTATTACATGGTATCAAAGCTAAGGGGGGTTCTTGTCACATAGCCATTGGAGACCTTGTTGCTTCATTTCTTGAAGGAACCCAATTTAGATCCGAAGCATCTGTAGCAATTGGGAGTGTCTAGAGCTGAAGTAAACCTCACCATTGCATCCAGAGTGATGATTCAGTGAAATCAACTATAAATTTTCCTATTTTAGGTCATAGTCAATTTTGAGGAAATTTATTTTGCAATCGAAACCTGAAGGCCTGATTTGCAAGCTAGGTATGGTATTTTATTTGATCTACTAATTTATTTTTTAGATCTAATTTTTAATTGTCTCTGCAACTATTTTCAAAATTCTATATTTTTCAACAAAAAAAAAAAGCCCAGTTGGGTGTGTAGAATTTTTTTTCTATATAGGCACCGGGTAGTCACACCCCAACCCTGCACCCTACGCAAAATATTTTTCATACTGTAAGAATCTTTCTCTTCTTTTTAAAGGGCATCAATGAATATACCTCAACACTCAATGGTTCTACATTTTTTGGCAAACACACATCACAAAGTTTGGTCAGTACAAGCCCATAGTGACCATCCCACACCGACGGCAATCTCTTTGTTAATAGTGACTATCGGCCCTTTTAACTTCATTGCATTTAGCCCACCCACAACATGTGGGACTAAATTTCTTTGAATCCACCAATGTTTCAAGTTCTCTAGCCTAACAACATTTTCCTCCAGTCCCGATGTCTGGCACAACAAATTTTTATGTTAGCCCATAAATCTTTCGCCAACTACATACACAAACACGTGGCACCCTATATGCCACAGAGGACACATTAGTGAATGACCCAATAAACCCACAATTGGAAGCCATGACTTAACCTACCATACCCATATCATCTGTATAGTCAACCTCCATATGCCAAGCAAGTAGTAACATCAACAAAATCTACCCTAGACACGTCAACGATAGCATGACAGTCATGTCAGATTTCTATACTACCATGTCAGATTGTGTCATACACCTATCATACAGTGCCATGTCAACATCTATACTATTCCATATAGCTAATGTCATCATGAAATTATTACCACATCAGCAAGAGGGTGCATTTTTGCTTGCATCAGCATTCTACTGTGCTAAATTTGACGATTGTTTGACTATCATCAAGAGACATTTTTTAACTGTTGTGATGACCATTTGACCATTAAATTTAATATCATGTTTTCCTCTCTAGACCCCTCTTTAGATGCAATTTTTATTTGGCACCCCGACTTTGAAGGCCATAACTTGGTCATCCAAACTCCAAATCAGGTGCAATTTTTTTTATTTTGGGTAGAATTTCCTAAAATTTTCAGTGGTGTAGATCTTTTCTAGTTTTCGTACATGGATTTTTTAGAAATAGCATTTTTTTGTGACTATACCTATCTAATCCTACATTTTACAACTTCAAACGCTTCGTACGAGCTCATCTAGGCTCTTTTTTAGGTTCTTTTTTTTTGAAAGTGCATATTTTCTCATCTACTTTTCAGATCTATAATTAGATTATAGGATTATGTGGATAAAAATATCACGTTCAAAAATAGGTCTTGTTTTGCATTGTATTGCTTTGTAATTGTTGTATTTTTGAGTTACATTGTAAAATTCTAGACCTATACTCTATAAAAATGTTGTAAATAGCAAAATTAGAAACCCACATTATCCATTTTGACAATTGGCCTATTGTAAATTGCACTACATATAAAGTGCCAAGATCTTTCATTTGGGTGGGATTTTTTGATTAGGTGAAAAGAAGGGGGTGGGGGGGGTGTATTGTGTATTGTGTCTCCTTGATCTTGTGCTCTTGTATTATGGGTTCTTTTTCAAAGTTAACTCTAAATAATTATGCTACTTGGAAAGAAAACATTAAGGAACCATTGGTAGAAAAAGGGTTACTATGCTATGTAACCAGTGCAGCAAAGAAACCTTCTATTGATGCTGATGAACCTCGAAAAGAGGACTAGGAATCCAAACAAGAGATGGCCCTAGGAACCTTGTTGAAAAATATCTCTAACCCTATAAAATTTTACATTAGGAAGCTTTTCAATTCAATAGAGGTATGGGCTAAACTTGAATCATTTTATGGGATAGTAGATGAAGACATGACTTACACCATTGAGGACAAAATTCTCAAGTTGGGTTCTAGGAATTTTGACACAATCAAAGACTATCTTACCCAAGTAGAAATTTATAGGGCACAACTTAAGGATTGTGGTGAACCCATCAAGGATGGAAATATGATCAAACACATCATGACTCATCTTCCACCTAAATATGCTCCTTTTGTTTCTAGTTATAAGACTCACAACTTAACAATGGGTAGTGCCTACATTAAGCCTTCATTCAAGAAATTTTTAGAAATTTTGATCTTAGAACATGACAATCTAGTGAGTATGGGAATTCTCAAGTCTTCCAAGACCAAAGCCTTGGTAGCTAATGAAGGTAATTCAAGTGGTAAAAACTCCAACAAGAAGTAGAAGCAATGGAAGGCTAGGCCACAAGATGACACACAACAATCTTCCTCACATCAATCTTCTTCCACTCAAAAATCTTCTTCACAAAAAGGAAATAATTCTTCCAAAAATAATCAGAAAGGGAACAATTCCAACAAAAGGGAGAAGAAAACTTGTTCCTATTGTAAGTAGAATGGTCATGATGAACATGAGTGTAAAGATAAGTAGATTGATGAATTGGTAAACATAATGAGGAAATACAAAATTGATTTACCAAAAGCCTATAAGGATGAGCGATCTTCATCCACTTCAAAGGGTAATGGATAAGCTTTGGTAGCAAGTACAAAAAATGCTAAGGAATGGGTTCTTGATTTAGGAGAAACACATCATATGGGTGCTTCAAGGGAGCAATTTTCCTCTTTGAAACCATCAAATTCCATCTATATGGGTAATGATACTCAAGTGGAAGTTGAAGGGAAAGGAAATTTTGAGTTGGAAAATGGTGTCTTTAAGGATGTTTTTCATGTTCCTAACCTTAGCACCAACCTTCTCTCCATCTATCAGATAATTCACTATGGTTGTGGCAACAAAGTGGAGTTGCTCCTCACTATATTTGTGGTGAAAAATCTCAAAGATGATTCTATGGTGGTGGTTGGAAAGGCTAATCATGAGACAAGACTTTATTCTTTCTCACATTTTGTGCCTAAGTCCACTTCTCTTGCCTTGTTGATTCATTCAAATACACAAAATAAACTATGGCATGAGATATTTGGACATATCAATTATTGCTACCTTCAACAACTCAGCAACAAGGTTATTATCATTGGTCTACCTTAAGTCAAGTATTCTAAGGGTGTATGTCAAAATTGTGAAGCAAATAAGCATCCTGAAGAGAAATATGACAAGGGGAAGTCTTCGAAGGCTACTATTGTTCTTCAATTGGTTCATAGTGATGTAACTAGCCCATTTCCAATACCATCATTTGGTAAGGTCTGCTATGTTCTAACCTTTATTGATGACTTTTCACAGTACACTTGGGTCTTTTTTCTTGCTCATAAGAGTGAAGTATTTGATAACTTCATCACCTTCAAAGATCAAGTTGAGAAAAAATGAGGGAAAGCCATCAAAATTCTATGAGCATATAGTGGTAGGGAATATGTCAACTCTAGGCTCATAGAATTTTTCACTCATGAGGGTATTGGTCTTCAACATTCAGTTGCATACATGCCACAGTAGAAAGGTATCACTAAAAAGAAGAATAGAATCCTTAAGGAAATGACCACTTGTATGCTTCAACATAAGTCTCTAGATCAAGTGTTTTGGATAGAAGCCATGTGTTGTGCCAACTACATCCAAAATAGAAGTCCTCATAAGGCCTTAGATGGAATAACACCTTTTGAGGCATTGTGTGGAAGAAAATTGTGTGTAAAGCACTTCAAAGTTTTTGGTTGTCTAGCATGGGCATGATACCTCAACAAAATTGAAAGTCATTAGAACCACAAAGAAAACCATGTATATTTTTTGGATATCCTAACCATCTTAACGCATACAAATGCATGGATCAAAGACTCATGAAATATTTTATGAGAGGAGTGTTCACTTTGAAGAAACTTGTCCAAGTTTGGCTTCTTCAACTCCTTTCTCCTTCATGGACAGTGATCATAGTGATGATAGTCACTCAGAATATGAGATTCCTTCAACTTTGACTCGTAGGACACCACCTTTGTAGGGTCCAAAAATAGTTGAGGACATTCCTTCTTCTTTCACTAAACCTCATTAGGCAAAGTAGACCCTTGATTTAGTAGGTTCATTGGTGGGGAATCCTTTAGACACTCAGAGGACTAGGTCATTACACAAATCATTTCCACATGCTTATATAGCCATTTCTTTAGATCCATAGTCATTTAAGGAAGGATCAGAGATTCTAGAATGGGACAAGGCTATGGAGGAAGAATATAACTTTTTGATGAAAAACAACACTTGGGACTTAGTTCCCCTTACTAAGGGAAGAAAAGTGGTTCAATGTAAGTGGATCTATTGAACCAAATTTGCAGCAAATGGAAGTGTGGATAAAAATAAGGCTAGACTAGTAGCCAACGGTTTCTCGCACGTTTTAGGTATTGACTATATAGAGACTTTTGCACCAATCACCAAGATGAACTCCATTCACCTAACACTAGTTATTGTTGTAGCTCATGGTTGGGTTGTACACTAGATGGATGTAAAGAGTGCTTTTTTCAATGGTGATCTTCTTGAGGAGATTTATATGGAGCAACCATATGGGTTTGTACAAGATTCTACTTGTTGGAAATAATGAAGACTCGCTAGATTACTGAGAGGGGAGAGGTGAATTAGTAACCTCAAAACTTTTAACAAATCTAGCACTTAATCAACATAATCCATACACCATTCATTGATCTAATCTACTGCATGCATGAGAAATTGAAAGATAAACATACATAGCCCATGAACACAATATTTTGGTGACCCAAAAACCTTCCAAATATAAAGTAAAATTGGGGTGGGGATGATACCCATGAAACTTCAATACTATAGTATAAAGTTGACCTGTTAAGGCTTACAATGATCACTTCTAATTATCTACCCTAATAGGAGCAATTAGGACTAATAGGTCCACCTTGTTAGAGGTTTTACAAACAAATAATGAAGTATGCACTCTGTTAGGAGATTTAGAGAAAAATATTGTTAAGTCTACCCTGTTAAAGGATTTGAATCTAATTCACCTATTATGATGAAATAGTAGATCTGACTTACAACTTGATTGCTGATTAGATCCTTGAAATTTTGATCACCTCTTGTGATAAATGTAACTTGAATGCTCCTTATAAACCTTGTTGAATACTCTGCTCTACTACTGATTCACATTCACTCTTCTCAAAACATTACTTATCATCCTATCTAAGAATGATACATTACATTACATATATACCATCCCAATTCTCATATTAACAAGGTCGGCCAAAAAAAAGTTAGCACAAATATTACTGATTCAGCCCAAATGTGGAAACTCATGTTCTAAATAGCTGACTTGGTGACCTTCTGATACTCAATGTCCACTGCATTACTTGACATTGTCATGCATTCAGTAGAAGTAGAGGCTTGGTCAATACTAGTCACTCAACATAGCTTTGAGCTTAGTGAACATTGGAGACTCGGTAGATATAGTGTAACTCAATAAGAACTAAATACTATGTTTACCTTGATTTCACTCAGTAAACACTGTTCATCCCATCACTCGGTAGATACTAACTTCACATCATAGAAATTTATGACTCAGTGAATATTGCAAAGCTTAGTAACCACTGTCTGCTTGGTTTGAATTGCTACATTGCTAAACTCACTTAGTGACCATTGGAAAGCTCGATATGAACTATGAAACTTGGTAACCACTGAATTTTTTGGTAGACACTAGAGACTAAGTGATGAACTCGATAACCATATAGAATTATGAATAAGTTTTGTCACTAATGACAAACATAACTTAATGTGAACAATCTCCCCCTTTGGCATTAGTGACAAAAACACTTATTAGCCAAGACTTATGTACAATGACATACTGATTTTTTTTTTTTTTGAAATTTGTCTTTGTAATTCTGATGTATATATAATTTCACATATCTCCCCCATACAATGTACATATCATATCATAATACAAATATTTCTTCTACATTACAAGTCTCTCCTCTATTATTATTTACTATACATATGTTTCTCCACAAATATCTCTTTCTCCCCCTTTTTGACAATAATTCCAAACATTTATACATACCATACTTATACAGAGACACTAAAATGTGAGAGAAACTTAGAATGTACCTTGAGAATAAGAGGTAATGTTTTATCCCAGTTCTCTTACAAAATTTTGTAGGTATGAAGTGCCACTTGAATTTTTGTTTAAAGTTCAATCATATGGTTTGTAATTGAAAAATTGTTATCATGGATCAATGTTTTTGAATATGCAATATGTTTTTGCATTGTGTCCATGATTGGCAAGATCATGTTTTGGATGTTTATTAATGTAGACCTAATTCTTGCTTCCTCTCTTAACAATTCTGCCTGCATATTAGATAAAAATTTGGCCTTTATGTGATGTGTAGAGCTTGAAATAGGGTCAAGCTACAACTTTTGGGCAATGGCCTTTAGATCCTCATCAATTTTATTCAATTTTTCTTTGATTTCCTTTGTGTACTCAGTAACATCACAAAGTTTGGCACAAAGAGATGTTACATTTGTAAAATAATTTTCTAGATTCACCAAAATTGAGGAAAGCTCTACTTGATGAATAACAATGTGCTCAAGCACCTTATTATAAAACTTTTTCTTATCTTTCTCTAACAACTTTTCTTGATCAATTGTGTCCTCATTGGATTTATTCACTACTTCCTCCAACTGTAGAAAAATGTGTTGAGATGAATCAACATCTACACCTATAGCCTTGGTCAAAATGTTCTTTGCACTTTCAATTATCCTAAATTCTCTGTCCCTTTCCTCTTTTAGTTGCTTTTGTTTGGCATTTTGTTCTAGAAGTTGGCTGACTAATCTCATTTGTTCCATAGTAGCATTATCAAGATCCAACTTAGTAATTTTAATCTTTGTCCAAATCTATATCTTCATCAATTTATTTTCTAGTAATTAGAAGTTTAAGGGGTGTCCTAGGTTCTACTTCTAATATTACTACTTTGGACTTAGAAATAGAAACAATTTTAGAAATAGTAGGGCTTGCTATGAAAACTTGAACAGGGCCTACTGAAGGAATACTGAAAGGAGTGCTAACAGAATTGAAAACTAAAGTGCTACCCAAAATTGAAGTAATAATGGGTGGAACACTAACTGAAGTACATACAATAGGAGTACTAGTAGAAGTATTTACAAATGAAGTACTTACAAGAGCATGCAAAATTGAAGTACACAAAATTGTAGAACTTGATGTTGTACTCAATATTGATGTCCCTGACTCGGGAGCTAAAGAAGAGGAGGGCTATAGCTTGGTAGATGAAGTTGTAGACACTTCCATTACTGATACTTGGAGCTAAGAGGTAACAAATATTAATTGAGCAAATGATGTATATGTTGTAGTTGCAATCACACTTGTTGAAGTTGTCTCCATGCTAGATAATGTAGCAGTCTTTGGTGGAGAGTGAGGAAGGGAGGCTATAACTTGTGCAACTATCCTTAATTGATCATTCTCTTCTTCTTCTCCTTCCTTGTCTTCCTATTCAACTTCTTCCTCCTTCTGTTCTTCACCATCCTTCATCACTACTTGATAATCCTCAGCATCAATACTAACACAAGGTGTGTTATCTTCTTTATTGTCATTATCATCCTCATCATCTTTGATCTCCATTGGATCCTCACTGGGCTTGTGCAAATGATAAACATTTTTCCACATATTTTTAGCATCTTTAACTACATGCTCAATTTCTTTGACCAAAATCAAACAAGTATGAAATATCATCATTGTTTAGCTAGGGTTTTCTTTTGTAGCTCATCTCGACCTAGGGTTTTGGTAACCTTAACCTTGTTAAGCATAGGGAGACCTGTAATTTTTGTAAATCATCTTCTTTTTTATCAAGATGAGCTACTCTAACCATAGCTGACCATTGTGCACTCAATTCAAAATATACCTAATCCACTTAATTTGGAAATTTCTTGGCAAGTGTGGAATGTGGGCCAAGCCTTTCTCCTCTAAATGTTTATGCTCGAGTTTGAGGGTTTCATCCACACACAATTCTCCTAGGGTACTATCCATTTCTAGGGTTCCAATTTCTTGCACAACACATTTGAAATGAGTATGAATATCATTTATGAGAAGTACCTTTGGTATAATTTGAGACTAAGCTCCATTAGGGTAGAGTGATTCATAATTGCTGGCACTAGCTTGAAGTTTGGAGCCTTCCATTTGGCACCACGCACCAACATCTTAGAACCTCTCTTCACCTTGTTTCTACTACTACTGGTTGATGCCATGATCACTCAGTATACTGATAAACAACTTCTTCAAAAATTTCACAACAAACTTCGCTCAAGATCGCCTAGATACTCTGAAGATCACTTTGCTCTAGATATACTAAATTCACAATGAAAATGGAGTCAAAATTTTTCCTTTTTGATGAAGACCTTCCATTAATGTTCAATATGATGAGATCCATAGTGACATAGTGCTTGACAAGCTATCATCCACTATCTATCTAGATAGCTTGGTAGAACCTTGTAACTCGGTGACCAAACAAAACTTTTTTACTCTCGACCTCGCTCGATATGATCTAGCCTCGTTCAGTAAAAATTGATGTTAAATTGTATGTGATCCCTTTGTATCTACACTACTAATTTGGATCTTTTCTTTCGTTCATTGGAATTGCTTAAGATGTGGCTTGAAGATACAGTTCGAGTTGTTCCTTAAGAACCTAATTGGAAATGGTGGAGTCACCCACTTCTTGAGTGACATGATCATCATTGAACTAGTTTGTTCAGTAGATTTGGGAATCCATCACTATCTCATCTGCTTCTTAATGTTATCAGCTTTGGCTTTCTTTTCATCTTCAACTCTACCTATATTCATGCAATTCTTAGCTATATGACCAAGTTTAGTGCATGTGTAACATCTTATTTTCATATCCTTCTTTCTTAAGTGATGCCTTGCACAGTTTATGCCAATGTGTCCATATTCTCCACAATAATGACATCTACACCAAGTATTGTAGTCCCAACCAAATATTGTCTTTACAAATTGTTCATCTAGATTGAATAGTTTTGATCTGCATTTAGATGCCTTGTGTCTTTGTTTCTTATATTTGTGACATTTTCCTTCAAACTTTGGTTTCTCCTTGCATTCATTAGCTTTATGACCATGTTGATAGCAATTGTAGTATTTTCCATTGAATTTTTCCTTTCCATTGCTCCAAAATTTGTTTGATGTATGACCTATCTTACCATAGTGATTGCAAGTAGGTGTTTGATTCCTTTGAGCACCTTGTTTGGAAGATTCACCTTCTTCTTTGTATCCAAGTCCTACTTTGCCCTTTTTCCTATAAAGATTCTACTCACTTTTTTGATTCAATTGATCCATGTCTACTTGGGATTTTATTATTCTTTCAGTGAGTTGCTTCTCAGAATTTAGATCAACTTTCAATCTTTCATTGATTTATCTTTCAGTGATTAAGTCATTTCTTAACCTTTCATTTTTAGATCTCAAACTCATGATTTGATTTCATCATTTCCATTGGAGAGCTAATTAATAAGAATTTCTTGCTTAAAGGATTGATTTTGAGTTGCATTGTTCCTTGCCTCCAAGTCTTCACTTGCCTTATTCCTTTGTTCCAAGATTTCACACAATCTTATTGACTGAATTTCTAGTTCTCTTTTCAATTTTATTACCTCTTCTTGCAGAGAGCCATTCTTTTCTAGGAGTTCTTTGATTGCCTCATTTGCTTCATATGAATTGCTTGAAGGGAAAAAGTCTTCAATCTTTTCTTCAACATATTGGTGATCATTCATCTATTTTAGAAGTTCCTTTCTTCTCTTTAGGGATTGAGAAAGATGCTCTTTTTCTTCCTTGAGTTGAGCTATGGTCATCTCCAGATCTAGCTTCTCATTGTCAATAGCTTTGTCAAGTCTAAATATCTCCATTGTCCTTGATCTTTGCTCAAGCTGTCAAACTTTGTCTTGAGAACCAAAAACCTTTGATACCAATTATTGGAAATAATCAAGACTAGCTAGCTTACTAAGAGGGGAGGGGTGAATTAGTAACCTCAAAACTTTTAAAAAATCCAACACTTAATCAACATAATCCATACACTATTAATTGATCTAATCTACTACATGTATGGGAAACTGAAAGATAAACATACATAGCACATGAACACAATATTTTGGTGACCCAGAAACCTTCCAAATAGAAAGTAAAACTGGGGTGGGGATGAAACCCATGAAACTTCAATACTATAGTATAAAGTTTGCATGTTAAGGCTTACAATGATCACTTCTGATGATCTACCCTGATAAGAGCAATTAGGACTAATAGGTCCACCTTGTTAGAGGTTTTACAAACATACAATGAAGTATGCACTCTGTTAGGAGATTTAGAGAAAAATACTATTAAGTCTACTCTGTTAAAGGACTTGAATCTAATTCACCTGTTAGGATGAAATAGCAGATCTGACTTACAACTTGATTACTGATTAGATCCTTGAAATGTTGATCACCTCTTGTGATAAATGTAACTTGACTACTCCTTATAAACCTTGCCAAATACTCTACTTTGTTGCTAATTCACATTCACTCTTCTCAAAACATTACTTATCATCCTATCTAAGAATTATACAATAAATTACATATATACCATCCCAATTTTCATATTAATAAGGTCGGCCAAAACATAAGTTATCACAAATATTACTAAGTCGACCCAAATGTGGAAACTCGAGTTTTGAATACCTAACTTGGTGACCTTCTAATACTCAGTGTCCACTGCATTACTTGGCATCATCATGCATTCGGTAGAAGTAGAGGCTTAGTCCATACTAGTCACTCAATGTAGCTTTGAACTTAGTGAACATTGGAGACTCAATAGATATAGTGTAACTCGGTAAGAATTGAATATTATGTTTACCTTGCTTTCACTCAGCAAACACTACTCATCCCATCACTTGATAGATACTGACTTTACATCACAAAAACTAATGACTTGGTAAATACTACAAAGCTTGGTAACCACTATCTACTCAGCCTAAACTATTGCAATGTTGAACTCACTTGGTAACCATTGGAATGCTCAATATGAACTATGAAACTTGGTAACCACTAAATTTCTTAGCAAACATTAGAGAGTAAGTGATGAACTCAGTAACCATATAGAATTATAAATAAGTGGTGTCACTAATTACAAACATAACTTAATGCCAACACTACTATGGTTTGCAAATTGAAGAAGTCTACCTATGGTCTTAAGTAGGCTTCTTGGGCTTGGTATGCCAAGATGGATTCCTTCCTACTCTTAGTAGGATTCACTAGGTGTCATTCTGATTCGAATGTCTATATTCTTTAGAGGGATGAATCGTACTTGATACTCATGCTTTATGTAGATGACTTGATCATTACAAGAAGCACTTCATCCATCATTACCAGTGTCAAGATCTCTTTGTAGGACAAATTTTCTACAACAGACTTGGGTCTACTACATTATTTCCTTGGCATTGAGATCACATAGTCTTCAATAGGGATCACACTTTCTCAACCCAAGTATGCTCTTGACTTGCTTTCTAGATTTCACATGAGTGACTATAAGCTTGCCCCTACTCCCTTTCTTTCAGGTGTCAAGCTAGAGGTGAAGTGTACCACTCCATTTGTTAATGTTATATTGTACAAATAGTTAGTTGGAAGCCTTATCTACTTGACACATACACACCTTGATATAGCCTTTACAGTTGGCATGGTTTCTCGCTTCATGCAAGAGCCACATGAGCTTCATTGAAAGGCCACCAAGCACATCTTGCACTACATACAGGGTACATATACACATGGGATACATTATGTAGCAAGTACAACACTTTAGTTGGTTGGATACAAAAATTTAGAGTATGTAGGGGAACTTGATTCTCACAAGTCTACTTTGGGTTACTTGTTTCACCTTGATTCTGGCCCTATTTTTTGGCAGAGTAAGAAGCAAAATAATGTTGCTCTTTCTTCAACTAAGGCTAAGTATTGAGGCACTATCAATGCAACTATAGAAGCTCTTTGGTGATAGCACATCCTAAAGGAGTTTGGATTTGATCTACCTAAACCTATAGTCATACATTGTGACAATCAGAGTGTTATTGAGATCTCTAAGCATCCAGTTTAGCATCAGCAAACCAAGCACATTGAGATTCATATGCACTATATCAAAAAGCTTATACATGAATAGATCATTGCATTATAGTATTGTCCTATAGAAGAGAAAGTCGTAGATATCTTCACCAAACCCTTCACTAAGGTCAAGTATACTCTTTTGCGATATCTATTGGGGGTTTGAGATCTTGCGGAGAGGGGAGTCCCTTGATTTCTCTCTTCTTTCTTCTAGGAGGGGTCCTTTCCTCATTTGAGGTCTTCTTCTCTCTCATCTTCTTTATTATACTTATCTCTCTTTTTGGAGGAGGGTTTTTCCCATGAGATTTTCCCTCTTTCTTCACTTTATGAGAGATTGCATTGCATCATTGTATGTAGAACATTACTTTTCTACATGGGTACTTAGCATGGCCTTGTAGTCGGGACCCATCATGCATTTGTGAGCTTAAGTGCATTCCTCTAAGTTACACTTCGTGGGGTGTTGTTATAAATAAGTATTCACTATTTACACTTTACTTAAGTTTAGCTAGGTTAATGCATTATTTTATTATTTATTAGGTTGATACTTAGGAGTTTGCATACCTTTATGAGTTTTCATGTTGACAACACAGAAGTACGCAACTCTAATTAAGCACAAGGTGTCTACAACACTAGAGTTTGCATAATTAACTAAGTTGTCATGTAGACAACATAATTATTTGCACTCCTAATTTAGCACATAGTGTCTACAACATTACTTTTTGTGCTACACCTTTGTAGGCTTATCCTCTCATCATTGCACTTACTCATGTCCTTAATAGAGGATAACCCATACTTGGTGGACATGTGCTTGGTTGTATGACTTATAATGTTGATAATTTCTAGGAATTCTAGGTGCATCTTAGAGGTCTTTATATATAGGCACTCCTAGTGTACTTGCACATTGAATTGAATACTATATTTTTATTCTGATCATAATCTGGTCTATTTTGTACTTGTGTTTGAGTTCCTTGATCTTTGGTGAATTTTTCCCTAAGAAAAATTATTACACTCCTTAATAATAAAGAACTACATTAGGAATACATAATCAAGATTAATTAGATTGAAAGTGATATAGAAGATAGGATGAGGAAGTTTAAAAACATTCTGAAATTTGCACTGTAAAAGACTTGTTGGTCTTCCAAGCAACTTTTCCAAATGTGGGAAATGTGTTCTCCACATAGAAGAATATGTACTCTTTTCGTTCCTTATGGCCTCCAAGTTTTCTTATAGTTTTTGAAGTTGCAACTTGGAAAGGTCATAGGAATGGTCCCTCTTAACTATCTTGAATCCCAAATCTACTGGCATGCAAGAAACATTTTCAAGTTGGCTAGACTAAAAGAACTTGTGAAAAATCACTCTCATTGCAAATGTAATTAAGGGATATATGATTGTGTTAATAGAGGTCCCTCATTTATTCCATACTACACCTATGTTCTTCTAAATCACCTCATTTGCATCACTTCTCATGCTCTTAGGTTTATCAAGGGTAGGGCACATGATACTCAGTTTATGATTCTCTTAGTGAGACTAATCAGTCCATTCTCCAACCAAATGTAATCATCATGTATGTGGCTCAAAAAAATTCTAATCCATTTTTTCTTAAACATTTGAGGATAATCTAGGGAATGGTTCAACCCTTTCCATTCAACAATTTTGTATTCTTCCCTCAAGAATCCATTATCATAGAGTTGGTTGTAGGCATTCCTTATCTCCATGTCACCTAATTCTCTGATCTTTCCCATGTAGAAATGCCTAACGTCTTGAATCATCAAAAATTTTGATGGTATCATCAACAATGCATCAGATGAGTTTCTTTTTTATGCTATTTTAGGTATTGCTTAGAAAGGTAGTTTTCTCACATAATTACTTATCAGTTGAACATTAAAACCTTTTTTCCCTCTTTCCTAACACTTTTAGATGAGCTAGAAACCATTTCAAATAACTAAGTTTTACAAAAGTTCAAACAACATAAGTCAAAAACAATGAAATAACTTTCCAATCTGATGAATGTGTCAAGTTGTAGATGAATCCAATCCACAACCACTAGAATCTCCTTTCTCAATTTGTCTCTATGCTCTTCACGCTCTCTCCAATTGTTGATGAATAAAAATGAGTAAAATTTTGACAATATAACCCTTCATATTCAGCAATAAATGCTTAGTGCTTACACAACTATAAGCTCGGCTATCATAGGAATTCCCACTCACTCAGCTTATACATGATTTTTAGTATGCTCAACCAAGATTGGCCAATACTCAGACATTTCCATCACTAAAAAATAATTGTGAAACTTTCCATGCTTGGCAAAAAAATGGAAAACAAACAAAACTATAGATTTCTTCTAGGTTTTAACCAATACATTGCATCTTAATTCATGCATATATATTCTTTTCAGATCTTAAACTCTTGGAACTGATGTATAATATAGATGTTTAAATATCAATCCCATAAATACCTCTTGATTGCCTAGTTGGAGATGATGTGATCACCTAATCTAATGGATGAAGTAACCTCATCTGAACTTGATGTGTTGCAATCTTCCTTCTTCTTCCATGTCTTTTTCATTTTCACATTGACCTTTTCAACCTTTATCTTTTCTTTGCCTTTATTGTTTCCATTCCTCGGTGTTGGTGACCTAGTTGGACAATTTTTGTTGATAGGACTTGTCTTGAGACAACTAAAGCATGTAGTTTCACTCAAACATCTATTGCAGTTTCCTCTAAAATGTGTTCTAATTTAATTCTCAAGAACATGTCCATACTCTTGACAATTGTATCTTGCAATTTTTTCCCAATCATAGGATTTTCAATTTTGATGTACATTTATTTTATTCTTAGCATTAGATCTACATTCATATGTTGTATGTCCATACTTCAGACAATTGTGGCAATATCCTTCAAATATTTGAGTGCTCATGGTCTTGGCCCTGCATTCATGTGCCTAATGTCCTTCTTTGTTACACTTATGAAAATAATCCTTGAATTTTTGCTTAGGGCTTTGATTTGCATTGTTACTCCTACAAACATTAGTTGTATGACCTATCTCTCCACAACTATGATAAGTGTCTTTTTAATTCTTACCTTTGTTGTTTCTTTATTCGCCACTTTTATATGATTCTTCTTTCTCAATATTGGTGTATCCTAATCCAATAGTATCATTGTTGGGTCTCAGAGATCTCATTAGTTTCTCAAAGTATTTGATGGCTTCACTAGGTTTGTTGAAACTTTTAGCAAATTTCTTTTCTTCTCTCAGTTCATTCCTCAATTGATCATTTTGTAACTTTAGGGTTGTGATCTAAATATGCTCTCCATTCAATTCATGGTTTGCAATCATCAATTGATTCATTGCATCCAGTTACATGTTGGCAAGATTTTGTACATCTGATGTCTTCTCTTCCAATTTGATGGTCAATGTTCTTTTATCATCTTCAATCATGACTTTTTCTTCCTCTGATTTCTTTTTTTTTTCAATCATCTCACATAGTAATATTGAGTGGAATTCTTGTTCTATCATAAGATTTTTGACCTCTTGAGTTAGGAAATTTTTCTTCTCCATAAGATTTGCAACTACTACATTAAACTCACTTGAGTTTTGATTCTCAAATAATTTAGTAGTGTCTTCCTTTTATTAATGAGTGTCATTTAGCTCAATAGTCAATTACTTTCTTCTCTTCAATGAACATTGTAGTTCATTTCTTGCTTCAATGAGCTAGTGTAGAGCAAGTTGTACTTCAATCTTCTGGTTCTCAATAACCTTCTCCAACTTGTAGGCTTCCATCTTCAAGATCTTCCCTCAAATCTATAAATCTTTCATTTCCATAGAACAAAGATCTGATACTAATTGTTGGAAATAATAATGGGAAAGTAGACTTTGAGAGTGGGGGGGGTAAATCAGCACTTCAAAACTTTAAACATAAAACATTCACCACACATCCATCTCACAATTTAGTATGTAAACAATATTTAACTAACTAAAGGTGGATGTGTTAAAGGGAATGCTACATCACAAGATAGAAGTATTGAAGAGGGTGTCCCATCATGTCCACAATATTTTTATATCTTTGCAAAGTGTAGAGTATGTGTGCAAGGAAAATCTGACATGGCTTTCTCTTGTATTTAATCAATGGATCCCATATATGCCCGTTAGCAAGGCCACCTTTGCATTACTCAATTTCCCATCTCACATAGCCAAGGTGCATTCTTAGGGGCCCTAGTATTCTAAGGGCTTGCCACAATTGAAAGTGTGGTATGGCTAGTATGACTCTAGATGGGAAATGCCACCATTTTTTAGCCCATAGAATAGTAGGGAAAACTCAACATTTCATATATTCTATATGTCCTATCCCTCCCTATTAATTGGTAGGCCCCTACATTTGTAGTTCCATAGTAGGGCAATGGCATCATGGGTGGCCCTAATACCCCTACTATTTTTAATTCCTCTTTTTGATAAATTGATTATTTTGATGGCTAAGAAGCAATAATTTCTTGACAAAATCTTCACAATCAAAGAAGCTTTAGAAATGATAAGAGAACTGATTGGTTTCTTTATAGCCAATTCACAAATAATCCAAGCTAAGGTGAAGGTGATGAAGATGGAATTGATATTTTTATTCCCCAAATAGTGGACAATGAAAATAAATTGAAAGACTAGAAAGAGTGGTCAACATCATTTGATCATATCATGACACTAGAGAAAGTGGCTAATATTTTTTATGGAGATGTCAATGATAACCTATTTTATGACTTGGTTGACTCTTTATTTAAAATTTAGGTAGACATGAACAAGTTTGTAACAAAATCAAAAGCCATCATGAATGCTTGATGGAACAAATTTGTGAATGATTTGGAGACTTTTAGGGGCACTGACTAGCCAACAAAGAGGGAAATATATGTGTAGGAGATAGTTGGAGAGAACAAGGCTCTACCCATGGGAAGTAGTTAGAAGAAAACTATTGAAGGAAATGGAGACAAAATAGAGGAATGACAAGAATCATAACATGGTGTCTTATATTTGCATTTACTTGCTATGGATATGCCTACATTTTAGACAAAGACTACACCTAAATACCAGATATGCCAGTTGTCAATTTTGAGTTTCTAGACTACTCAAAATGTAGAGAGTGTTTGTAATAGTTTTTATCTTCTCTATAACTTGTTTTTTATGTCATTATTTGACATGTGTCTTCCCAATCCATAGCTTGTTGCAATTCTTATTCTATAAAATAATTTCCAAGATTGGGAAGAAGGTTCTGAATTCTTATTCTATGATGAAGTATATCATTTGAGTTGGTCCAAATTTTATTGTTAAGTATTTGATGTATTTATCTTGTTTTTAGTAGAAATTTGAAATTAATGGAAGTTAGGTTTAGTCTTATATCTCTGTCATAAATATCATATCAGAACTATGTATGATTCTCAAAGAGATTAATACAAGAAAGTGTTGCAGGATAACCGTGTCTCAAAATTTTGTCTCCATTTTCATGCTTTTGAAATTTTGAGAATGAAAGAACAACTTTCATTTTATTCAAATACAATTTAAAGAGTTTTATATCATTTCAGAGTTGATTTTAGTTCAAAGATCTATGTAAATGCTTCTTTTGAATGATAGGGTCATTTAGGGTGTGAAAGGGATATGATAAGTATAGAATTTGGAGGTCAACAGTTGATACATTTAAGCAAGTCAAATAAATAAATCTAAATGTTAACTAATGTGACTCTTTTCTGATAATGGATGAAGGCACTGGTCATTAGGTTGAAGAAATAAAGAAATGTAAATATTACCTTATCATGAACACATTTTATAAATCAAAAAAATCATTAAAGAATTATTGTGACAATGAAATGTAAAGTTGGTCATGACTTGTTGCATGAATTCATCAAGTTCATTATTGTCTATTATTGACTTTTCATTTATTTTACAATTTCAAGAAGTTTCATGGAAAATTTGTTGTCAAGGGTTTGTAGTACATAGCATTATTCATAAAAATGTCAAATCCTTAGGTTGACCCACCTTGGTTTAGCAAAGCCTAAAGTGCAGAAAGCATAAGTCCTTTGTTAAGTTGGTCTAGGACCAAATAAGGTATACCAAACATGGGAAGTAACTAAACCATAGGTAATATGTTTTTTTTTGTTTCCCTAATATTAATTGCAAATCTATTAAATATGAAACCAACAGACCTAATAATTATAACTAGTGTCAGAATTATTAGTATAAACATTAGGTACAAGATGAACTACAATTCTAGAGTGCAGTTTTTGTCTGCTAGATTTATCTATACAACTTACCTCATGGCAAATAAGAAAGAAAAAATTATCATGTGCAAGATTGTGAAACAACAACAAGGTATTTTTTAGTAGCTAATATTCGTAAATTGGATAATTTTAGAATCTTTTGGCTAGTAATTTGGCTAATAGTTTAAGATTTGATACAACTTAAATCATCATAGTTTTATAAAATTTAGTTCTAGAATATTTAAAATCACTCAATAAATTATTTTATGGAAAAATTTAAACTCAAATATTCACCACAATATTTGTTACATGATTAGATTTGAGTTATATAAATCTAATATATTAGTGGAGAAATTAAATTAGTTTGACCAATAATTATCATAATTATTAGTTACTTTAGGGATATATCACAATACTTAGTCTTCACTATTGATTTAAAGTATATGTAATGATCCTCATAATATTTCATGAGGTAAAAAAATGTTCAATTTTGACTTGTAATATTCCATGGTGATTAATGAACTTCCTATTATTATTGAGATTTGTCAATATTTTACACAAAAAGAATATGATTTGAAAATAATCGTCAATATTAATCATATTTAAAATTAAAAAAATTAAGAGATTCATCAATAGAAATAAATTTATTTTTTTCAAAATAATGAAAGATTCACTAGTATTTTATATCTTTTTTTGGAGGCAACTTTCTTAAAGTTTACCCTGAACAATAGATAACAATAAAATATTGAAGAAAACCAAAAATGCAGTATTCAGATTTGAATCATTGTTAACATATTTATTGTTTCAATTTATCATAAGTTTCCTTGGTATGCCTAATCGAGAATGGGATAGTGATAAATGCACAATGATTATTATAAATCAATACTATAGAAACCAATCAGAGGAGAAAATTATTGATGATATAAAAAGGATGATGAAGAATTTCTAGTTTGCTATAAAAAAAAGATTCAAAATTCTACCAACTTTTTGGAAATTTTTTTAACACTCCCCTTGGGATTTGTGACAAAGGCTTAATTGCCTCCTATCTACTATAAGTCGAGTGGGTGTACCGAGCATTGATAGATTAGTCTTTTGGTACAATGACAACCCCATTCTAACAATTCCTTTCTTTCCAAATGCACCAACAGATGTGGGGGTTAATTTTGAGCAGCGGGTGGTTAAAGGTGCATTTCCAATCTATAAGTTTCTTTATATCCACATTAAGAGCCCACTTTAGTATGAGTTTTCTAAGACCCTTCTGATAGATGGAAAAAGCAAAATCAAAGTGGATGAAGTGATGGTTGATGCTCTCCTCTATCTTCTTGCACATAATACATCTATTGGCTAGGTTAAATCCCCTTTTAGTTAGATTGTCTTGTGTTAGGATTTTTCCATGTATAAGGGTCCATTAGAAAAAAATTGATTTTGGGGGTTGGATAGGGGTCCCAAAATTTGGACCAGTCCATAAGATCTTTGATAGTAGTGATAGTCAAGTCACAGGAAGACTTGATTATGAGGAGGCCAAACATGATGGGGAACCAGATGATCCTATCTTCCTTCCCAAATAAAGGGATTATGGTTTGTAGGAAGTTAGCCATAAGTTCCTTGGTGAGAATGTGGACCTCAAAGTAATCATCCATTAGAGGAACCAAATTTTTCCATCTCCCTTGGCTGATATAACCAACCACAATTTTTAGAAGGATAGGAAAATTAATTTGTGTAGAGGATTGAATATGCTAGCTTTTGTAACAACGAATAAAGTTGTTGCCATTCCAAAATTTTAGATTTTCCCCATTACCAACATACCATTTATGATGCAACCAAAATTCGTCAAATAATTTAGAGAAACATAAGAGAGAAAGAACATAAAAATAAATCTTAGAACTCCAAATTCTTCTTTATTATTCTTCTAAATCCTCCTCTCCTACAGTGAGAAAAATTACAATTTTAAATACAAATCTGAAATTACCATTTTTTGTCAATTTATTTCATAAGGCTATTTTTTTTCCTTTTTTGGTAACTTTTTAAAACAACTCAAAAAAGATGAATTTTTTCATGAAGCTTCCTAAAATTGAGATAAAATGAAATTATCAAGTAAACTTCAAAATTGGAAGTAATATTTCGAGGTTATTAATAAAAATTAACTTTCTAAAAAACTAGGAAACATTAAAATCTTTTAAAAACTACTAAAAGCTCTTGCTTCAGAAAGCCACTAAAAGCTCCTACATCATTCTCCTTTGGTTGAATGAATGCAGCTCCTATAAGTTTTTTTTTTGAATGCATGCTTCTTCTTCTTCTTCTTTTAATCTAATGCTTCTCACTATGTTCGATATGAGTTTTATTTATCCAGATAAAAGAAAATTCAAGTCTTCTTGAATACAAGTTTGTTTCTTCTTTCTAGTCTTCCAATTATGTGATAGATTATCCTTCAAATTTTCAATTTTCACTGGATCCCTCTTCCTCTTATTTTTCTTTACCCATATTCTATTCAGAATCCTCTCGACCTTTAGAATCCAAAATTCTATTTCTTTTGCATATGCTTTTATACCATGACCACTTATGTCTTCAACATATAAATATCACCATATCCACCATTTCCACAATTAACATAATACCTTTGGAAAAATTCATATACCTCATTAACAAAACATCTGAAACATCTTCATTAGAAATCTCATTATAAACAACCATTTTTGTTTCCTCATTTTGAACATAAGGCTGAAAATGACAAAAAAACTCTTCCATGGCTATGCTTATCTTGGCTTCTTCAATTCTTGATGTCAAAACATTCATTGGTATACTCACCATTCCATTTTTTAGCTCTTCATTTATTTTATTTGTCTCATCTTTCTTTTCTTCTTCTAAATAGGCCATGTGTTTTTCTTCTTGACTAGTAGGTACCATTTTTGCATTTCTAATTCCATTAGCTTTCTTAATTTTTGGAAACTTTTTTGTAATTCTATTAACATTTCTTTCAAATCTAGTCACCTCATCTCTTCCTCTATTTATCTTTTATTTTATTTTCTTCTTTCCTCTCCTACAAATACTTCATCAATACATCTAGCTCTTCAAAAGAGTATATCCTTTGCCACAACTAGATCTTTACCCTTCTCTACCTTGAATTTTGGAAACTTGTTCCTCTTCTCAACCTGCATAAACATAAAATCATAACCACACAAATACAAAATATTATTTTCCTAGACCTTCTGAGCTCTAATACAAGATGATGCACCCAAAATTCCTCAAATAATTAATAGAAACATAAGAGAGAAACATCACAAAAAAAAATCTTAGAACTCCAAATTCTTCTTTATTATTCTTCCAAATCCTCTTCTCCTACAATGAGAGAAATTACAATTTTAAATACAAATCTAAAATTTTCATTTTTTGTCAACTTCTTTCATAAAGCTATTTTTTTACCATTTTTGGTAACTTTTTAAAACAACTCAAAAAAAATGGTGAATTTTTTTTATGAAGCTTCCTAAAATTCAGGTAACATGAAACTTCCAACTAAAATTCAAAATTGGAATAATATTACAAGGTTATTAATAAAAATCAACTTTCTAAAAAACTATGAAATATTAAAATCTTTAAAAAACTACTAAAAACTCATGCATCAAAAAGCCACTAAAATCTCCTACATCAATTTGATAACTTTGTAAAGGATAATTTTGCAATTTAGGATGTTCTTCCATATTTTGGAGCTCTAGGGTTGGTTTCCTTTCATGAACAAGTCACTAAAGAAACCCAATTAAGATATTTAGCTTGCATAATAAACACTAGCCCTTGTTGCCAATGATGAGTTTCCACATCATTTTTCTAATGAGAGCCTTGTTTAATTTTTTAATTCTCCAAAGTCCAAGGTCACCAAAACTTTTTAAGGGAGAAAACCACATCCCAATTAATGAGTGATAGTTTTCTTTTGTCTTTAGTGCCCACCCAAAAAAAAGGTGTGTTGGATTTTCTCTTGATGAGAAGTTAGAGCTTACCATTATTACTAAGGAGTATACCTTTACAAAGCATAAGTTTCTTTTGGGTGCATTCTAGAATATTTTTACAGAAGTCTCCTTAAGACCCTTGACCATGAGTGGGAGCCCCAATTAGGTAGATGAGAGGGTAGCATATTGGAAACCTAGATTTTTTATCATCTTATTTTGTATTTCAATGGCAATATCAATGAAGACTCTACTCTATTAAAAATAAATATATTTCCTTGAGGCTTTAACATAGTTTCCAAGTAGGGTTTTCCATATTCTAACTTTAACCACCAAGGATGCACCAAGGAAAAGAATATCATCCATGATATGTGGAAGGATTGAAGGAGGAAGGTTTCATGCAGGGTTAATACCTTTGGTTCTCCATTAGCCCACTAGGTTTTGCATATTTCTTCCCATTGCTTCAACAAATAGGATGAAGAGGTAGGGGGAGAGAGGGTATCCTTGCCTCAAACCTTTGATTGTGGGGGGGTGGGGAATCACACATGGAGCCATTAATAATGACAAGGTAATTGACAATTTCAAAACATTCCTTAACAATATTGATGAATTTATCATTGAATCCCAATCTAGCAAGAACTTTGTATAAGAAATCTAATCAACTTTATCATAAGCCTTAGAGATGTAAAGTTTGAGGACCATACTATTATTATTTCTTATGTCCATAAAGTGGATGATTTCATGGGTGGAATTAGAAACATCTAGAATTTGTCTTCCCAAAATAAAACCCTTTTAGTTTGGGCTAATAACCTTGTCTAGAAGTAGTTTAGCTATGTTCATCAAGATTTTGGATTGGATCTTGTAGAAGGTACTACATAAGCTAATTGGCCTTAAATCATTTATAGAAGTGGGGATATTGTGTTTGGGGACTAGCACAATGAAGGTTTTGTTATGATGTTTGAGGATTTTACTCGTCTATATGAAGCCTCTTGCAACTTTGGTAACATCCAAAACAATAATATCTTGAAATTCATGGGAGAAGGCTAGGGGGAACCATCCGAACCCAAAGCTTTGTAGGCACCCAAGGCAAAGATTGCCACCTCTTCATCAAAGACATGGGATAGGAGGTCAACATTATCTCCCTCAATGACTAAAATAAGGAGGTGGTTGATAAGTGGGTCCTTTAGCATTAGATTACTTCTCCCATTAGCATAGTAGAGGTTCTTGAAATAATTGGTAGCTAGGGGTTTTAGAGATTTTTATCAGTGATTTTCTCCCTCGATTCATTGTTTACAAACACAATGGTCTTCTATGGTTAGTTATTGATCTATGAAAGACGACAAAGTTGTGATTCCCCTCCTTTAGCCATTGTAGCTTGGATCTTTACTTCCAACAGGTCTCTTCATCAGTCATTAGTTGCTTCCAATTATAACAGTGTAACATTTTAATAACACACTTATGAATATTTCAAGTAACTTTTGACTTAATACTATTTTAATTTTATGAGTAAACTTGTTTATAGATATAAATGTATCATTACTAGATATAAAATATATCATTACTATTAGTGCAAATTTTTCAAGACATCCTTTTAAGAAGTTAATTAAAAAATAATGAAAAATAAAATGAGTGTAAAAAATATTTTGTAAATTGCTTTAATGTGATAATATAAGATATTTCTTTTAAGATATTTCTTTTATTAAATTCTTTTCAGAATTGTATGATAACTAGATTCTACATTAGAATATATTTCCCAATTTTCTATTTAAAGTTTATATAATTTCATTTAAAATTTGAAAATATTTTTTAACCAAAATATTCACTAAAATTAAAACTTGAACCCTTTTCAGCATTACAAATGGCCTACTTGAAATTACATAATTATTTATAAGTTTAAGGTCTATAAGGCCCAAATCTCAAGCATTATGGAATTTTGTCACACTCTATCAAATTGGTTTAATAATTCCAAAATCTAACAACCTCCAATCATACGAGTGAGGTGCCCTTTCATAGAGAAGTATTTTTCTATAATAAAAATAAGATAAGTAATATATTACTTAAATGGCAAACTAAGTATGTAAAAATTGGTAACGTCATCCCGAAAATATGCAAATATTATATTCTCACGCCTTCTCAATTATTAATGGTAAATGTCTTAAACGTGGAGAAATGCATGGAATTATGTTTGATTAAATCACTTCCATGGTCAAAAAAATAATAATTAGAAAGATGAGAAAGCACTATCGGCGGTGTTTAGGTGGGTATCACCAATTCTTTTATAGAACGTGAGGATTTAGTTAGATACTAAATATGTACAAGCCAAGCATGAGATTTATAGACACACCACCAACCATTATGCTCATTAAGCTAAGCCATAAGCTTATTATTTTTATTCTAGTGGTGAAATTTCTCTGTCTGTCTCATTGACCAACAATTTTGATTTTACTTAATTTGGAGTAATACTTTCATGTACTTATATAGTGATAAAAAATGTGGTTTCATTGTCTTAGATTCTTTATCTATTTATCCATATTTTGGTGTGGTTAGGCTTCTCTTATTCATTTACACATGCATTTGTATATTTGCTTACATTTAGTCATTTGTTACTTAGGTTTGACTATGATTTCATTTTGGATAAAGATTTAATCGTGATTTTACCTTACATATTTATGTGGTCATAAGATAACCTTGTAGTTGTCAGCTTATGTACAATTTGAAGCGAAGAGTACTCGCCTTTCTATTGAAGGAAGAGGGTTGTAGGAAAGACTCCTATTATATTGCATATAGGATTATAGGTGCAAGAATAAAGTGTGTTCCCTTCAATTTTAAATTTTTTATTCAAGATTTGCTAACTCCACACCTTCACCCTTCTACTTTGAGCCAATTAAACATGTTTAATAGTATTGGATGAAATGTAACAATATTTTAAAATATTAAATCAAAATATTCTAATCGTAAGTGCTCAATTTCTAATCAAGCATTCTAGAGCATTGGAGTAATTTCTCATATTGTTCAATTTATGGGGGTTGATTTGGAAGAAATTGTCTTAATATGATCTAATTCACAACCTTCAAATCATTTTAAAATATCACCAAGTCATTGATCACTTTAGAAGAGTAGAGAGAAGTGTGCATGCAATATTGCTTGCATAGCATTATTTAATGAATAAGATATGCATTAGTGAATATATCCTAGACATGAAACGATCCTCTCACATAACATAGATTTAATGTGGACTTTTAAGTATTTCATAATGAAGGGACATAATTTCTAAGTTGTTACAATGGACAATTTCTTAAATCTCATCCATGTGATTTTTCATTTTCCATTATCAAGCTTCGTATCATTATCCACCTCATTCACTTTTCAAAGCACATTCACTACATTGTCAATCCAAATTAGTACTATTTAGCTAAATTAGATTATACATTTTCGATTAAGTTTTCTTAATTATCCTTGATGAGCCCCTTAAATAAGCATTTAAATCTTCTTGATAGGATTTTAATTACATTAAGGTTTTTAGATTAGTATTTTTTGAGACTGCATCTTATTTTTATTGTTTAGATCTTCCTTTTTCATCCTTGTAATTTATTGATATTTCATTTTTATTAGATTTTTTATGTACAGATTGTAATAGCGTTTTCACTCATCCTAACTACCATTGGCTACAACATTATGAATTCATTTCTATATTTGATATGTCATCTTTATTTTTTATTTTTTTATTGAGGATTAGGCTTACAATATTAATTTACTAGCATAAACGGTGACATTTTTTCTTGTGTATGAGGCATTTTGTATCTAAATATAGTTTGGTCTCATCCCTTGTTGCTCTAATAATGCTTAAAATTGAGATAAGTAAAAAGTATCTAAATCCCCAATAGAAGTTTTCTATCTTGAAATAATTTTTCTTGAACATATTCCCTTGTGCATATGTTGGTAGACCAATTTTGCAAAATGAGCATGAAAATTCTAAGCATTATTGGTTAGTCAATCCAAGACAAATGTCATAAAAGTGGAAAAGAAGTCCACTTGAACACATAATCCTTATGGGTCTTATAATGGAGGTAAAGTAGGAGATAGGTAGAATCTATCTACCCTACTCAACTTACCCACTCTACAATTAGGTCGCACAAACCATTGTTTACAACTCCTAGGAAATTATGACAAAACAACCAACTATCAAATGAAATTGAATTAGCTAGCAAAAATCATGAGAACCATATTAAAATTCTCCTAGCATCTAGACAATATTTAGGGGTTATTAGCCATCCAATTCCATAGATCAATTCAATCCTTAGTAAAATTGGGAGTGTAGATTGAGAAGCCTATGAGTTGGCCATTAATGAAAATGAGAGCCTAAAGTCAATTATAGTCACCTTAATTAATGATGTATTTAGGATCCCATGGAGAAAAACCTTTTCAAAGATAATCAATGGCAAGATTTCCAAAAAACTCTTGAAGAAATTGTTATACTATTATTCCTAATAGAATAGATGTGTCATATAGCTAATATATTGATATAATTTTGACATTGGAAGAACTTAAAAAGCAACTTTTGTCTATGGCTCCTTATACCTTATAGTGATGGCATTCCTATGGAATTCTATCAAGCTATCTAGTAGCATATCCAAGATTACTTTTGTTGTTTGTACCTAGAGGCTTTAAAAAATGGGTCATTAGGTCCAATTAATCTTGTTGCATCATCAAAAAAATTCTTAACAGGAAATATGAATATTCCCTTCCTAGATGGCATCCTATAATATTACTTAATACATATAAAATAATAACAAAAGCCTTGGCTATTAGAATCAAACCAATGGTTCAATGAATTGTTTAGGCTAAATAAACTAGTTTTATTGTTGGTTGGTTTATTCTAGATAATCTCAAGCTAGCATGGGAGACTTTTGAATGGGCTTAGAAACTAGTATAATATGTCATTTTGACCAATATTAAATTCAATAAAGAATATGGGGTAATACATTGGAGGTTCATTCTTAAAATGCTTGAATGGCTTCATTTGGACCTAAACTTCAAGCTTATGTACACATGATTTCTCAAGATGTTAAAACTCATATTATTATCAATAATACTATGATAGATCTAGTTCCTCTACAAAAATTTATCTAGAAATGATTTCCTTTAGCTCTATACTTGTATGCCCCTGCAGCTAACAAATTGGGATATTTGCTTCAAACAGATAACAACATGAAGTTGACCTTAGGAATTTCCATCTCCAAAAATGTTGTTGTTACTCATTCCCACTTGTTAATGATAGTCTATTATTTTCTAGATAATTCTAAAATTAAGTATTTCTAACATGGTGGACATCCTAGAGTTGTATTGTTTTGTGTTAGTTTACCAAATTGCGCAATAGAAAAAAAGATTTTTTTATGGTTTAGCATGACCTTTTTCCTTATTGGATTCCATAAGATTGGAAGGAAAATTAAACATGGGGAATTTATGAGATGTCTAGATATACCATTTGGTATTGGGGTGTCACTTTTAAACTTGTGGAAATGGTATCTTAATATAGTCGAGAGTAAGATTTTTGATTGAGGAAATAAATTTCTATCATTGGTTGTAAAAATCTAAGGTTTCAATTAAAAAACAAATCCTTTCTATTGAAGTTTATTAATCTTAATGTTAAGTGCCTTCAAATAGGAGATATAGCAATCTAATTAAACTTAATCATTTGGGTAAAATGGGATAGAAATAGAGGATTTATATCCACACCATGGACACACAATATATCCAACCAAAAAGTAAAGGTGGTTTGGACTTATTGACCAAAGAAAACAAGGTTTTTTTGTTTGGCCACCTAGTGGATTATTAGATTTGTCCATGTGGATGAACCATGGAGGATTTTGATACATATTTGTTGGAAATATAAGAGTAACTGATAGTACCACAAAAGTAAATCTCAGATCCCTTAAGAAGTCAATACAATACAAAACCAATACTCTGCTGAAACTAAAATATTGTTCTAACTTGGTTAACACATGAACACTCAGTTTACACTAAGAATTACTATCTCTTGGTAAACACTAAAATAATCACTTCTTAAGATGTTTAGTGTGTTTAATCTTAATTAACTTAGTTGTAAAATCATGAATCAAATAACATGAACACAAGAGACATCAAGATTTAACATGGAAACCCAATTTGGAAAAACCAACAATAGCAACTAGTTACTATTTTTCACTCGTCTAAAGTGAGCTCTATTAGGAACCAATCCTATTAAAGGTTAAAAAATACATTGTTAGGTGTGACCCTATTAAAGGATTTAGTTCACCCTATTAGTGTTGGAAATGATTGAAAAGATCATGAATGAAGAGTAATGGAACTGGTAAAGAATGTCTTCAATCATTGTTTTTTCATTGATGTCAAACTTGCTACTTGCAGGAATGACAATTGCTTTAGTGATCCAAATACTATCAATTGGTTGATTGACAAGGAGGTGTCAATCAATAAGATGTAACTAAAGTACCTAAAGAAAGGTTGAAGTCATGATGTTCTAATGATGTATAAGGATCAGATAAGCCATTGATGAAATAGTGTATTGATGACATACTCTAAGACACAGAGGATGGACACACTGAGACAGATCAAAGATGTAAGGATTAACTAAGTTCATTGGAGAGAGAATCGAGCTAGCTAGTAAGTGTCAAACAAATTCTCAATTGAAGTCAAGCAAGTTCAACTTAGTGTGTGCCCATTGATCTTCAGGTGCTGAGCAACCTTCAGGTGCCGAGTGATCTTCATGTGCCGAGTGAAGATCAGGTGCTGAGTAACAAAAAATTTCTTCAGGTTCCAAGTGCTAGTAAAATAACAATAGAAGCCGAGTAACACAGAAGGAGCTAAGCATCAGTAAATCAATGATACTGAGTTGTTGCATTATTTGTTAAGTCAAAAATTTGCCAGATCAACAGCGATAAGTTTGTTACATCAAATTTTGTGAATTACGTTGGACGATAAGGATGATGAGTAGATGTCACAAAATTTTATGTAAACCATGCAAACCAATTCAAGGTGAATGCTAATGGATTTATCATGAAGTTTCTAGAAGAAACAATTTGGAGGGAAAACAATAGCATTTTCTCAAAATCAAATTAAGATTTGAATAGGAAATGAAGAACAAAACTTCTTTATAAGGAGTTACAGGTTAGAGATCAAATGCATATGTGAGAGAGGGAGTTGGTCTTAAGTATGGTCATGCTAAGAAACCAAGAGTAGTAAGAACAGGGCATCAAGACTCTGAGTTGGTCAAATGATCATGGAGTGCATTGGCATAGTGAGTGGAAGAACTCAAGGAGATAGATCTTGAAGGGTGAAAAAGTTGTCAGCACTATGAGGGAGGGAAGCCAAGCAAAGAAAAGGATTGAAGAGCGATATGAAATCTACAAGGTTGAAGTTGCAATCTGTATTAGGTCAAAACCCTTCTAATACTTTCTTACCATTGTATTAGATATTGAAATCCTACATTGCTAGGTTAGCTTAACAACTAGGTGGATAAGCCTCAAGAAAAGGATAAAGAGATCCCCAGGAGAAGGATAAAGAGATCCTTAGGAAAAGGATAAGAGATCCTTAGGAGGAGGATAGGAGATCCTTAGAGAGGGATGAAAGATTCTTTTGAGAAGGTGACTGTAAATCACATGGACTTGGGTGAGCCTAACAGCTCTATGCAAATCCTTTAACAGGGTGACATTCCAAGTTGAATGTACTTAAGTCCTTTAATAGGGCACACTCCTAACAGGGTTAGAAATCCTTTAATAGGGTCACATTTAACAGTGTGTTGTAGCCTTTAAGAAGGTAGGTCTTTAACAGGGCAAACCATCAGAAGTGGTTGAAATTAATTGCGTAGTTATTCAATGGGTATCATCCCCACCCCAGTTTTACCTTCTTATTCTTGGAGGGTTTCTGGGTCATCAAAATCCTTAGTGTAATGGTGTGATGCATGTTTACTTTTCATGATTGTTTAATGTTCAATTGCATGCATGATAATTTCAGTTATGTGCCCTTAAGGATTAAAAGAAAAAGTTGTATTGGACATAATTGGACCTTGGATAACTGATTCACCACCCCCCCCCCCCCCCCCCCTCTTAGTTATTCTAAATAATTCTAACAATTAGGAGTGGCCTTGTTAGAGGCCTTTAGATACTTAAATCTAGAAATTTCACCTTCTTAGAGGATTTGGAAAATAGTTGTTAGGCTAACTGTGTTAGGATATTTGATTCACTGATACAATTATTAGAGAGTGACAATGACTTGACCTGATTTTTATTGCAGCTATCTTTTCTGATTTTACATCTCTGTTCTGGCTTGAATACTTGATCCTCCTTGATCAAAATGTTCTTTGTAGCTCAGTCAACTTAGATACTCCAATATCCTTCAATTGACTTCCTTGATTTGTGTTTTTAATCCAATGCTTCTTTACAATTCAATCCTCAACTTGACCTTATATTTATATGTTTTACCTTGTCAAGTTGGCTTGAACACACTTTTAAACAAATGAAATTCATCCCATAAGTTAGGTAGAACTAACCAACAAAACTATCAAATTAAATATTCTGATGCAAGAAAATTCTTCATTAGCTAACCCAACTCGGTCAACACTAACTCAAAAATATTTTTCCTATAGACTTCCTTTGGTAAATGACTAAGCTCAATTAACACTAGTTCCATGCCAACTTCTTTGGTAAGTGACTTAACTTAGATAACAATGGTTATGTGTTGTCATCTCTACAACATTTGGTATACACATGAACAATCCTTCAACACTCGAGTGAGCTTGGCTAACACTTATTGCTCGGTAAAAGACTTGACATTTGTGTTATCAAACACAACATGCAATTGAATGATTGTATTCAACAATATCCCTCTTTGGCATTTATGGCAACAGTATATGTCATGATACAAAAAAAATTTATAGAAAAAATAGAACTAAGGATAATATCCTTAGTTTCATTCTAATTCTCATCCATGAGAACTCCTATTAGTGCAAACTCCCTCTGACATCAATCTCTCTAATTTCTCATTTCTCTTACTACAATTTATCCCTCTAACAACAAACTCTCTTCTTTGACATTTGACTCAAAAATTTTGAATTTTGATATGATGAACTCTTCCTCTTTATCAATACAAAATTTCTCTTATATGATAAACTCTCCCTCTTTGAAATCTCATAAGAAAGAAAATAATCAATGTAGTTTACCTTATGTGCTAATTCATATGCAATCTTCTCTATCAATATTGCATCAACTTGTTTGATCTTTTAAGTGCTTGGTTGATGTATCACTAAAATATGATTAATGAGCTTCAGATAGGGGAACGACCCCTAGCTTACATCTTAGATACAAAAATACATCCTTAGGTAAGGGCTTGGAGATATGTCTGCAATCTAATATTTTTATTCACATATTGCAATCTCACCTCCTTGTCATACACCAATTCTCTTAGCAAATTATATTTTATTGCAATGTTCTTGGTCTTGGTATGCATCATTGAATTCTTGGATATGTTGATTGTATTGGTGTTATCATAGAAGATAACTATTGGGTCCTTGATCTCCTCCTTCATACCTAAAAATAGTTGTTTAAAACACACAATGTTTGAACAACTGACTACTACAACAACATATTTTGCTTCTACTGTAGACTGGGAGATACAATTCTTCTTCTTGCTTGTCCAAGATACTAGTCTCTTTCCAAGAAAGAATGTTCCACCACTAGTGATCTTCCTATCATCAACACCTCTTGTCCAATTAGCATCAGTGAATGCTTTCAAATTCAAAGTTTCCTCCTTTCTTATACCATAAACCATAATCTTTAGTACTTTCAGATATCTCATGATTCTTTTGATTGCCATCATATGATTTTCTTTAGGATTAGTAGAGAATCTAGCCACCATACCAACTACTAATACAATATTAGGTCTTGTGTGCACTACATATTGAAGTTTTCCAATCATTGATCTATATGTAGTCTAGTCTACCTCCTTGGAATCACCATTTTTGTAAAGCTTATGTCCACTAGACATAGGTGTTCTAATCGATCTAGAATCCTCCATTCCAAATTTCTTCAGTATCTCCTTGATGTATTTTGATTAAGTAATGTAGATGTCATCCTTCATCTATTGAATATCCAAGCCAAAAAAGAATTTAATCTCTCCAAACATTGACATTTCAAATTCCTTACTTGTCTCCATAGAAAATGATTTGTACAACTCATCATTTCCAATAAATAATGTATTATCCAAAAATATTTCTACCAACACTATCTTCTTATATGGTCCTTCTTTTATGTATAGATTATTATTATGATTAATTCTTTCAAATCCAATCTTTATGAGATAATTATGTAATCTTTCATACTAGGCTATAGGGGCTTGTTTGAGACCATACAAGGCTTTATGTAATCTATTAACCATGTCCCTTTTGCTAGGATCAATGAAACCTTCTCATTGCTCAATGTAGACTTCCTCTTGTAAGATTCCATTCAAGAATGTTGATTTCACATCCATCTAATATACTTTGAATCCTTTGTTTGTTGCATATGCAAGTAGTGTTCTAACACTTTCTGGTCTAGCAATAGGAGGAAAAGTCTCTCCATAATCAATATTGTCTTCTTGAGCACAACCCTTTCATAATGACCTTTCCTTGTTTCTTGAAATTTCCCCATTCTCATTCAACTTATTTTTGAATATCCATTTTGTGCCAATTACATTCTTATCCTTGGGTCTAGCAAAAAGAGCCCAAGTTTTGTTTCTTTCAATCTGATCAATCTCTTCAGTCATTGTCTCAATCCAACTTTCATTTTCTAATGCATCTTTAATAGTCCTAGGCTCAAACTTAGTAAGAAAACATGTACATTTTAATTTTTTCCTTGTCATTTTGTCTTCTAACTGATCTCTGATGACTTTCTCAGGTACATGATGCCTTCTAACATATCCAACAAATCTAGGCTCCTTATTTTTGAATTCACTTGGTTCACCATGATCTTCTAAGTCATGCTTAGTTCCCACTATCTATGACTTAGGTCCATCATATGACTTGGTTTTCACTGGCTGAAACTTGGGTCCTTCTAACTGCAACTCAAGTCCTTGAGATTGTGACTTGGATTGTACTAGTTGCAACTCAAGTTGAACTAGGGATTTTGAGGACTCAGGTGGTGAAGACTTTGGATTTCCTTAAACTTCATGTAAAGTATAAGGTTCATAGTAAACAAAGATTTGGTAGTTTTTAGGTACTTTTCTACTTTGTTCTCACATTCTTCTACAAATTCATCAATCTTTACATGTGCACACACACCTATGACCTTGCCAAATTAAAAATTTAGCATCTATCTAAAAACTTGAAGGCCATAAGGAAAACAAAGAGTGCATCTTGAAAATTTGGCTCTTTACTAGAATGCATATTCTTTTATGTGTAGAACACATCTCCAAAATTTGGAAAAGTTGCTTAGAAGACAAATAGGTCTATTAGAGTGCAAATTGTAGAATTCATAGAGCATCTTGGAGATAATTTTGAGCCATTTATGACTAGTTATTTTGAGGATTTTAAGAAATCAGTGAAATAGAAACTAAGAATTCCTATGTCACTAGTGGAGAAATAATATTACAGTGATGTTTGATTCTTAGTTAATGCAGTTTATACATATGTACAGGTAGCTATTCCTAGGGTCAGATGGTTTAAGCCCTTGCCATCTGAGATTAATGTAGATGAGGCATTTATAACTATCACAACTATACTAGCAGAAGATATAGGTAAAAGTTCCACCTCATTTAGAAACTATTAGGAAGCCAAGTCTAGAATTACAATTGACTTGAAAATAACTATTCTTCTAAGGAAAAAGAACAACTTGTTAAAAATATGAAAGAGATATTTGGTGAAGGGGGAGAAGAAGAGGAAGATGAAGATGATGAAAAGGATGAACAAGTCCAAGTTCCATTGTCACTCACTCAAGTACAAGGAGAATATGAGGAAGTTAATGAAGCGGGTGTCGAGGAAGAAGAAGTTGAGGAAGCACCCAAACCAACTAAGAAGAAGAAGAGAAAGGCAAAGGAGCCTAAAGTAAGGAAACCCAAGAATCTTGTGAAACTCTCATAATAAAAGCCACTAGTACCTACTCCCAGATCTAGCACAAGGGAATCCACTAAGAAAGTTAAGGTTACTAAGAAACCAAAAGGGTAAAGGACTATTACTTAAGTAGAGCCAAGTCGGCCAGCAAAGGAGACATATATAATGAGAAAATACACTCTAGCAGTCGAGTTAGATAAGGAGAAAATATAGCCTAGTGACATGAGTCAATTGAAGGTGGTAAGCCACAATCCCTCCTCTAACATAGATAATTTGTGTGACAATGTAAAAAAAAAATGCAAATGTATCTAGCTTTGTACACATTGACTTTGATAAGTTAGGAAAATTTGAACAAAATATTATTGAGGAAGCCATATATGTAATTATGGCTACATTCAAATCACCTCCAATTGAGATTTCCAAGTCACTACCCAAGATTCTATATGATTGAGTTGAGCTGAAATGGCAATACAACTTACAAATAGAGAAACAAATCAAGAAATCCACTCTAGCCCAAGTTATGCTAGAATTGGAAAAAAGGAAGATTACCAAGGCTATGGACAAGAAGAAGTCTAAATTTTCCCCTAAATATAGATCTTTCCATATGTTGAACAAGAATATTGAGAATGTGATGACCAAGAGTAAACAAATTTGGGAAACAATCTATGGGTCATCCACTCCATCTATAAAAGGGAAAGATGAGCAAGTAATGCAAGACCCTAAGAAAGTTGAACAAGTGACAGTAGTAAATACACAAGAGTTATCAGTAAATGATGGTAGTATGGGAGGCACTAAGGAAGAAGTGATAGAAGAGGATACAACTAAAGAAGACTAGAAAGATTAATAAAATGTACAAGATGTAATAAAATGTACAAGATGTACAAGAGTTAAGCAAAAGTCCCCCACATGTAGACCAAGTGAGTCAATAGGGCTCAATACAAATAAAGGATGTTCCTAATAATTCTATTCAAAACATCAACCCTTTAACCAATGATGATTTGAAGAAAATATTGAAGGATTACACAATGATAGAAAAATTATGCTCAAACCCTATATTGGTGAGAATAGATGAAATTGAAAAGGCAAGAGTGGCATTAGTAGGGGAGAAACAAATTGACACATCCAGTGTGCCCCATCCAACTATAGAGGTAAAAGAAGAAGAAGACCAAAGTGAAAACACTAAACATCTAAGTGTTATTAGTACAACACAAGTAGCATTTCCTCTAGTGCCACTCATTTCAACTAATAAAGCCTTAGTTATAGTTTATAAAGATGGAACTAAAGTTAAACTATGTCAGGAATCTAGTCCTGCACCTACTCCACAAACTCAAGGTGAAGCACAATAGGAATTAATACAAGATAATACACTGGAAGAGTTGAAGGTGACTACTTCCCTAGAGGGAAAACTTGCCATATATAATCTAGTTACCTTACTAGTTTCTTTTACTCCTACCAACATTTGCGCTCTTTAGAGGCCAAGCACTCATGCTACACCCTTGCAAATATCCAAGCTAAGTGCATAGACATCAAGGAGTTTAGAAGAAATATCTTATGGAGATGTAAGCCTAGATGATGTGATTGAAATACTAAATTTTGATCTTAACACAATCACTATTGAGTAGATGAGCATTTTATAGGAATCTCTACAAAGGAAGAAACAACAAGAGTTACTAAGAAGGGAGCATAAGAAGAAGCAAGTGCTTCATGACATCAAAGATATCTATCTTGATGCTTTTAGTCTTCCAACTAATAATGAAGAAAAATCAATAATTGAGCAACTAGAATATATGATTGATAAGATTAATGACGAAGACTTGGATTCCAATACTAAACTCTTAGATTGGTCTGAAAGAAAATTTCACACTAAGGTACTTGAAAAGATGTCTAGTGCCATTGCACTACGACAAGTTGATTTGGAAACCAAGAAGGGGAGTGTGAAGAAGGTGTTGGAGAACATTTTCTCTCTTTATACCAAGTTATGTGATGTGAATTGTTGACATGAAATTTTCCACCCTTGCCTAAAGTTTTTACTTAAAGGAAACCTTGTGTGACATGGATACAATCTCGATAGTGTGGGACTTTGCAATTAGAGATTGAGTCTATGGAGAAGGCTGAATTCCTTACTATCAAGGTGCACCTAACTATTTCTTGAGAGGAAAAGGGGGAAGGAATGCATGAAAGAAAACTATCTATTCTAATCCAAGAGGGGTGAGATGCCAAATAGTATTGTGCAATCCTATCACTACCCAGGGAAACACAATTCATCAATATAATCCTCAGATACACAAATTATATCTTAGATTTGACTCAAAAATCATGCATAAGTCATAAATCAATGACATGGTATAAGGAACGGACTTCACTCTATATCATTCAAAGACAAATAGACACATCATACAACTAAAGAATGAAAGTAATACATCAATATAAAGTAAAAGATGTTGCATGATATATTAATGGAAGAAGGAGATACAATTGAGAATTATATTCATTCATAGGAAAAATGGGAATTAAAATAAGAGAGAATATAATACTACTACTATAGAATCAGAGAAAAACATTGACTCTTGGAGGGTTTGTAAAACTTTCTTTTATAGCTCAAGCATAACTGAGAAACTTATGCCTTAAGCTAGAGCTCAACTATTGAAATTAAATTCCTAGGGAAAAAGCACTACTAATCCAAAGAATATTTTGATTAAGTGTGTTCCCCTATGTAGAAAATCATCTCTTAATACTAATTTTGACCTTGAAGAGATAGAAATGATGGTCATAACTACATAGCTAGATAGAAAGCTAACACAGAGTAGTGATGGAGTGTCCTTTGTATCAAATAGGCATGAAGATCATCAAAAGGTAGTTGCAGATGATCAAGGAATTTGTTTTTCATTAAAGAGCTTCTCCTTATAGTATTCCTGACATACTAGATCAGCCAAATTAGATTTGTCAACTTAAGTCAATCATCTAGCCTACCACATGGTTGAATGCCCTCGATGTGTTTCACCACCCTTCCAGCTGCATTAGTTCGCGGCTTCATGACTCATGTTATCTATTAATTATTTATCCTCACAAAATTGCAAAACATTCATGTTTTATGTCAATCACTACTTCACAACCCTTTATTGTTTTAGCTCCTTCAATGTTGTGACCTTGCAAACATCATAGAATAAGCCTTCTCACAACCTCCCCGTAGTTAGAGCATATCTCTTCACTAACCACATGAAGATGAAAAGTCATCTCTCTTGCCTTTCTCACACTTTTGTAGCTTATTTCTTTCTTGGAATTAAATTTATGTGACCCTATGAAGGCTACCCTCTTGACTGTTTGATGATCTATCGCAACCTTGCAACTATTTTACATAATTTCAAATCATACCTTACAAAGTTGCAATACCCTTTGAAGCTAACTATTTTCCATTGATTGCAACTTCACACCTTAATTCTTCAAATAACTATATTGACCTACTAAGCTATGAGAACAACTCATAACTACTAGGCACACTGTCACAACCCTTTGCTATCATTTTCAACTAACCATTGTGACATTATGGTTAACCTTCAAATTGATTATGCACATCATTCTGGTCCTTGATACTTCTTGTCCTTTAACCTAGCAATGTTAAAAAAGCCACCTAGAGTTAACATTTACATTAAATCACAATGTCATAGCCAAAAATCTTAACCATCATTTAACCTTTTGAATGAGTAAACAGGGGCTTTCATATCCTCACAACCACAATCTAGAGTTAACCTTAATTAGATGCAAACATGTGAAACCCTCTCAAATGATTTCTTCCTACCTTTTGCATTATCACATCCTTAACTAAGGAGTCTCCCTTAATTGTTTTGAAGCTGCACACACTATTTAAATGACCATTTCACATCGTCGCACCCCTACAGTAGTTAGTGATAGAAAAGGAAGTAATGTTGTGAAAGAAAAACTTTTTGCAACATCACAACCTGAACATTTCAAAAGGGGTTATGTTTAAATATGAAAAGTAGTCAAGAGACTTAGGGGTATAATTTATAAGAAAAGTTTTCATATTTCCCTATTAAGTTTTCATAGAGAAATATAATTGAATTGTCAAACTTGAACATTGGTCATGGTTGTCACCTTGAAAATTCAAATTTTGGAAGGGGGAATAAATGGCTAAAATGAATCTTTTCACATAGTCAAATGGTTGTTGACCAACTAGAGGCACATTTAAAGACTATAGGTAATAACTTAAAACTATCTCTTAGTCAAAGTTAGTCACATTTTTAGAGACTTTTATCCACTCAAGGTAGGTTTAAAGGCATAGGATGCCAACATTCAAGCTACCTTGTGTTGCCCAACTTTTTTTTTCTAATTTATTGGCAAAAGTGAGTTATGCGTGTTTAGATGAAGTCATTTTTTTCCCATGAGTGTTTGAGTTTAGGTCTAGATTCCTAAAGGATAGGTGGTCTTTATTGGATTTTCACAAAAACCCCTCTCTATCTACAAATCTAGTGGGTTTTTGTTTTTCTCTTGTAATTTTTACGGTAAGTATAGTACCCAATCTGATAGAGATCAATTTTGACTCATTATAGATGAAGCATACTCACTATTTTTTTCCCAAGCTCTTGAAAGTTCTCTAAAATTCTCTTGTTTTTACAACACTAGCAATGTGGAAATCTATCACTATGATTTTAGTAAGAATCAGTGGTCAAGTGAAGGTGACTTTCGATAGTGGCTCAATTGAAGATGTATCTAGCTTAAAATATTCAAAGGGAATGGATTATAAGGAAAATTGATTTTTGAATTTGGGATCAAAATCCCAAATAGAATCTAGATTCATTGTCACTTAAGTACTAATCCTTGGTAGAAAAGCTCAGTTCATCTTCTCTTTGGTGGGTTTTCAACCCATTAAGGCAATTTTTTGCAAAATAGATAAAAGTGAAATACAAGATGCTAAGTGACATCGAAGTGAATCCATGCACCTTAACTAAAAATATTTAACAACCAAAAATGTGGTTACTAGAGATTCAACAAATAAAGTAAGAAAAATGGAAATTGTCTTCTCTTTGGCAGATTTCCAACCCATGAAGGCAACTTTTTGACTATGCAAAGAAATTAGGTCAATAGGTAAAATTTTGCTCCCATGCCAAATCTATTACATGTTAGGATGATATTGGATTAAAATGAACTATTACAAAAAGAAGATATGGCTAGGATATTTCTTTGTGAATTTTCATCAATGGAAAATGGAAAAGTAAATAATGGGTTAATATAAATTTACCTTTACAACCAATAGAATAGTGAAAAGACTTATAAATGTTTGTCGAACCTTTGCATTCATTTTTAATGGGTATTTCCTTAAATTTTCACTCATTTGGTGTGAGTTATGAAGTTTAATAGATAAATCAAGGCCCTTATGTAAAAACACACAAATAGTTGAATAATCTACTTTGTTTCCTTAATTCCTCATTTTTATCAAAGTGCATAGCTTTTTAAAGCCAAAAATTATAGAAGTATGTTATCTTATTTGCCTTTGATTCAAAATATTGTATGTGAGCTATGGACATTAATTTCATGGTTTTTGATTATTTCATTGGGATCAAGTCTCAACTACAAAACTTCACAAACACATCCCTCTATTTCTATGATATGGCAAATTTGTAGAATAGGGTAAAATTTAAGTGCATCCATCCTATCACTAAGAAGCTTCAAGGATAGGGTTTGGTCAAATCCACTGGTTTCCCAATTGTGGTTCAAGCCCCAAAGCTTAGATATGAATGTGTCCACCATTACAATCCAAAAACCAAGTAGATAGTTCTACCTGATGACACCATATTAATTTCAATTGACAAACAAATGATGGTGAATTTCCTTTGTGTGCCTGAACAATATGAGTTTTATAACCTAGCTATCCATGAATTCTTAGTGAAGAAGATGATTTGGAGGAAGGATATCATGTGAACATGGTTCCAAAAGCCACAAAGTGACAAGAGAAAAGTCCCCAAAACTTTGTTCGGGATCAACCTCAAATCAAAGATAATTGACATTTTGGTTCTTCTACATATATTAAGAGGTGAAACTAAAGCCCTAAATTTTGTTGAACAATACTTGTTTTTGGTTCAAGTTATATGCTCAAATACATAGTATATTGAATGGGTGCAAGAGGTAAGTGAGATTTTTTCCAATGCCCTCCAAGTGGCTAGGTTTTGTAATTCATTTTATATGTCTTCATTCCTTATTTATATGCTAGCATCCTTGCAATTATGGCTCTATCTCCCATGCCTAAAGGATTTCATTGATGATGTCAAGTCCTATTAATTTTAACCATGCCTCTAGTTGCATAATAGTTAAGCAAAATATGTAAGAGTGAATGACACATTTACTATGAGAATTTGTAAGGAATTGCAAGGGTGTTGAGAAAGGAGATTCTCCCCTGAAGCCATGGTTGCCATCAGTCAATTTGGTTGTTATTTTATTCACTTGTCATCTTTTTCTTACCTACGTCTTGAACCCTTTAATGTTTTTCCTCTAAAGTTGTCAAGATATCCAAATGATTTGATAGTGTTGGTTGAGATTATTTGAAAAACTTTGTAGGTGAATGTCCTTAGTGGGAGTCTGAAGAAGAAAGGGTATGAGTTCCCTCTGAAGGTTGGAGCATTTAGTTGTGAAACCTAGTATGATGCTAAGAATATGATGAAGGTTTGTGAGATGTACAAGCTAGATATGTACGAGGTCTTAAGACCTATGTTCAACCCTAATGGATATGTTAAAGATGTTCTATAGAATGTGAGTGTAATAAAGCATGTCAACACAATTGAAGACTATTGGGTTGATTACAAAGATGAACTTGAAAGCCATGATTGTGCTTTTCAAAGATTGACACTAGATCAAGTTAAGATATGCAAAGTAAATATATATGTAGATGGGGTTGAAGATGATGGTCAGAATATGTATAGCACAACTTGACCAAATTAAGGAATATCCCTATAAGGTCTAAACCAATTAGAGAGGTTGTAGAGGACCTAGATGTAATGATGGAAAAGATCTAGAAGAGGATTAGGAAGTGGGTCAAGAGGAATGCAACATGGAAGAAAAGAAGTAAAGTTGCATCTGATTAGTCCACCCCAGATCTAGCTATAGCATTATCTTCCCCTAGTAGCACTTCAGGCACAACTCCATCACTCACTCATGTCCCAGCTCAACAAGTCAGAAGAGGTGACCAAACTCTTGACAAGAATATCCCATTAAAAAAAACTTGTCAAGATGGTTTGGTGCCAATGATCAAAATAGAGACAAAATCTAAGAAGAAGGTAAAAGAGCCAAAAGACACTATGGTTCTAGTAGCTCTGCAATCCCACAGGCAACACTACTCTTACCAAGTAGTCCCCAAATACAAGTAGTTGACCTTGGAGATGGTGGGAGAAGTGAAAGTGAATCCGCTGAGTTGGATAAAGTGGTGAAGAAAATATATGAAGTATAAAAGATGCTTAAAGCTCCAAAATTTATTTCCCCAACTCTAGGAAATCCTTCCTCCTCATCTTCAAAGGCCTTGACTCCCATTATAAGAAATATGTTCAATGCAGACACATTAGGGACTGCATCCAAAGTAATCAACACTAAGTCATGGCTCAAAAATACTTTGGATAAAAAGAGGAAGAGGATAGAAGATGGGGCTCTGAATAAAGAGACTATGTCTCTAATCATCTAGTCTAGGTCAGCATTAGAAAAAGTGAAGAAGTTGAAGACTTTGTCCATCCTTGACTGAGGTCAAAATATGGAACACCTAACTATGAAGATCACCAAGCCCACCAAAGAAGGTAGGATTGAGGACCTAACTATAGCTAACTTCCAATTATAGTCTCAAGATCTAGGAGAGGTTAGGCATGATACGAAAGGGGCTTATGGAGAGAAACTAATAAAATGATAGAATAAGAACTTAAAGACCTCAAGCTTTCCAAGCTCAAACTAAAGGTAGAGATCTGTGAACTCAACTACTTCATCAAGAAATTAGCTACCTCTTTAGCAAGCATTTTAGAGATCCCACCTACTTGTGATCACATAGCTATACATATTCAAGCCATCATCTCTTAGCTATAAGAGGACAAGAATTTTGGGAAAATTGGGAGGAGTTGGAATGAAAAATTCAATTCTAAAAGACTTGTAGTTATAGATCAACTTGGCAATGCAGTGTTGTAGCTTGAGATAGAAAAGGATAACATCCTGCCTAACTTGGAAACTCTGTTAGAAAAAAAGGCAAAATATGAAGATTGCATCTCTCTCCTACATATGATCATCCAAATGAAGACCAAACAAGTAGCTAAAGCCAAGATTCTATAGAAAGGAGATGAGTCTTTATTTGAATGGAAACAAAGCTTGCAATTCAAAGCTGACATGATCTTTTCAATGGAAGAAGGGATGTAGAAGATAGATAGTAAAGTTAAAGAGGAGAAAGATAAGGATTATGAGTTGCTAAAAGGCCTACACACTAAATCCCAAAAAAGTGGACAAGGGAAAGGAATAGTAGGATTCATCATTATGCAAAATGCTTTCTCTAACTACTTGGAGAAATTAACAAAGAGATATACTAGCCATCGGGATAGAGTGTTAGACCTCTAATAGCTTGGTGGATACATATACATAGAGATAGAGGAAATGTAAGAGAAACTAAGCATAATCAAGCACTTGGCTAGAGAACACTCCAAGTATCTTATCAGATATACCAACATTTATGTCAATAGACACAAGGAACTCATTCCAATCATCATTGTTGTTAAGGCCCATAAGGAAAAATCAAAAAGGGGAAGAAAGCAAAATGATATTTCTCCCACTCTTTTGTATTCTTATATAAAATTGTAACTGATAATTGACTTCTTTCCATTTGTCATTTTCAAGAAGATTAACTAATTCAATTACTTTTTGTAACGGTTCATCTCAGAATCCTATATGTACTCAATGGAAAGATTAATGAAAGGTTAGCTAAATTTTGGTGTGAAAAGCTTAAGATTGCTGAGACAAATTGAATGTGTTTTGTATCAATTATTCACTATTCCATTGAATGTTTTAGTTAGAAATGTCTCTTTGAGTTGAATTAAAGTAATGAACGAAAAAGCTTTGTTCCCCTATTTTAATTGCAAACTAAAGATAATCATAGTATTATTAGAAGTTAAAAGATGCTTTTTCCAATATTGTTTCTTAATTTAGTTTCTTATGCTTTAGAAGTTTAAAACATTATGTTAAGCATCTTATTCATATAAAAAGAATTCACTATCACATCACCAAATATTGTGGGATCATAAGATGTGTGGATTCACAAATTTGGTTAGTTATTAAGACCCACATTCTTGCCTATGTTAGTTTGTTTCTAGGCCTAACTTGGTTTTCCTCTCTTATTCTCTGGTCAAGAACAAACCCCATCTTAGATATAAAAACAAAAAAATTCATTGAAAATCAAAAACTCAAGGGAGTTGTATCTACAATTTAGAGGGAATTTTTTCATTCAATTATGGTTTCCCAACTATTGAAATCAGTCATTGTTGCAGGAGCATCCTAGGTTGCCTTGTTATCCTGCTCATTTGTTCACCTAGTAATTCCTTTATGTGCCTATCAGTCCTTCATGTGCCTAGCAGTTCTTCATGTGTCAAGTTACTTAGTGCATGCCGAGTGTTTCTTCATGTGCTAAGTTACTCAATGTATGCCGAGTGTTTCTTCATGTGCAGAGCTACTCAGTGTATGCCAAGTGTTTCTTCATGTGCTGATTTACCCAATGTATGCTGAGTGTTTCTTCATGTGTCGAGTTACTCAGTGCATGTCGAGTATTTCTTCATGTGCCAAGTTACCCAATGTATGTCGAGTGTTAGTATTTGGATGTGATTTTTTGAGCCGACTTGTGGGATTTATTTCATTCACAAAATTTATGTTAAGATCTTTCTTGGGATGAGTCCAGACCATTGTTGGGTCAGCCTTCCTCTTATGTAATGATTCTAGAATGATCGGTAATCCATTTGGGCAAGTATAAATAGAATGTTCAGGCTTAGAATTAGGAAAGTTTGAGAGAGAGCAAATTAGAGAGAAAAATTGAAAGTACAAATTTGCAGTTGGATCTTTGAATGTGAATGTATTTGTAATTGGCTATAACCTAGAAGGCCTTATAGCTGGGCATGTACGAAGATATTTTGATGAATCCATAAAAGTAATTCACTCTTCTTCCTCCTTTGGTTGTTATTCTTTGTGTTTGTTTCCATTGTGTTAACTCTTGCAGGGTGGTTTGGATAGCTGGGTGAGCCTTTGGCCCTAGTTTTTTCATCACCTTGCCTGCATCAGTTGGTATTAGAGCTTGAGGTTCATCCTTGTGGAGATTGGATCATGTAAAACCTTGATTTGGATTTGGTTGTAGGGTGGCAGATTTGCAAATTTGACCTATAACTTGTAGAGGGTTATGATCTTGCAAGAACTTGATTTGTAAATATGGTTCATGGTAGAGGAAACAATGTTGATAATGCTATATTGGATCAGTTGAGAAAAATTGCAACCAGATTAGATGTTGTGGAGACAACCCAGAGGAGAGGAGCACATCTTAATGATGTAAGTCATGACAAAGTAGTAGCACCAAACCCTAATCAAGAACCTAAAGAAGACCAAGATGAAGCAAGATTGTTGAGAGTATTGTCTAGAGTGAATTCAAAGCCTATTGTAGAAGTTGTTCCTTATGATGGAAAATTGGATACCAATGTTGTGCTGGATTGGATCTTTGATATGGAGAAGTTCTTTGAGTATGAAAACACTCCTGATAATAGAAAGGTGAAGATTACAGTCACTAGGCTGAAAGGTCATGCATCACTATGGTGGAAGCACTTGCAAACTGATAGACAAAGGAGAGGAAAGGAGAAGATTAGAACTTGGACAAAGATGGTGAATAAGATAAAGAACAAATTCCTTCCTGTTGATTACCAAGTTAGCTTGTTGAGAAAGATACAAAATTTGAAACAAAAGGACATGACTATAAAAATATATATTGAGGAATTCTATAGACTGGACATTAGATCTACACATGTGGATGATGATGTTGAGAAAATTGCAAGGTAAATTAATGGATTGAGATCTAGAATACAAGATGAAATAAGTTTTGTGAAGCTAGAAAGTGTAGAAGAAGCATATCAATATGCCTTGAAAGTTGAGGAAATCTTGACAAAGAAACATGAACAATGAGAGAGAGATAGAGGTGGTAGATTTCAAAGAGGCAAAGGTAGGTCTTATGGAGAAAGTGGCATATCTAATAGTTCTATGTAGGATAAAGGAAAATCTAAATGGAAGAATGATGACAAAGGCAAGACTGAATGGAAAAGTGGTAATTCTTATCGAGGAGGCACAAATTCTTACTAAGGAAGAGGGAATTCTTATTCTAGAGGTGGATTTCATGGTAATTGTTTTAGATGTGGCAAAGAACGGCATAGATCCTTTGAATGTAGATCTTCTGAAGGTGGACAAAATAATAGAAATGTTGTGATTCAAGAATATGATGAGGGTTCACCAAGTGGACCTGAGGCTAGAGAAAATTTGATCGTGAGAAGAACCTTATGTACTAAGGGAGGTGATGAGGAACCTATTTTAAGGAGAAATCTTTTAAAGACAAGATGTAAGATGGCTAGAAAATGTTGTAAAGTGATCATTGATAGTGGAAGTTCTACAAATTTGGCATCAAAAGAGTTAGTTACAAAGTTGTAGTTGTAGAGGCTGAAACATCCCAAGCCTTATCATGTTTCATGGATCAAAGATGAGCATAAGATATTGGTAAGTGAGCAATGCCTTGTGAAGTTCAAAATTGGACATTACTTCGATGAAGTTTTTTGTGATATTATGCCCATGGACTGTTGTTATATTTTGTTGGGTAGACCTTGGCAATATGATAGATATGTTGTACATGATGGAAGATTGAATCAATATACTCTTTGGGTAAATGGGAAGAAACAAACATTGTTGCCTTTGATCGAAAGTCCAAATGAGGTTAATTGTACTGCTGTAAAAATTTGCATGGTTAATGGGAAACAATTTGAAAAGGAAGTGTAGAAGAATTAGGTTTTTTTTGCTATAATTCCAAGAAAATTGAGTTTTGTCAATGGAGACTGAGTACCAAAAAAAAATGATAACTGATTGCCAGTTAGTGGTGACCAAGTGACATATGGTAGTATTGACCAAGTGCCAAGAGAAATTGCAGAGTTTTTGAATGAGTATAAAAGCATTATTGCTGAAGATATTCCCAATGGTTTACCTCCTATAAGAAGTATAAGTCATTGTATGGATCTAATTCCTGAAGCTATTTTTCCAAACAAAGCACCATATAGATTAACACCTGTAGAGAATGAAGAACTTAACAGACAAGTGCATGAGTTATTGTCGAAAGGTTTGATCAGAGAAAGCTTGAGTCCATGTGTTGTACCTACTATATTAGTGCCTAAAAAGAATGGATAATGGAGAATATGTACTGATTCCATAACCATTAATAAGATAAGAGTGAAATATAGGTTTCCTATGCCAAGGATAGATGACATAATGGATTGTTTAAGTGGAGCAAAGTATTTTACCAAGATTGATTTGAAGAGTGGCTATCATCAGATCAAAATCAGAGAAGTTGATGAATGGAAGACTACTTTCAAGACAAAAGATGGTTTGTATGAATGGTTGGTGATGCCTTTTGGTTTGACAAATGCACCTAGTACTTTCATGAGGTTGATGAATGAATTTTTGAAAAGATTTTTGGAGGAGATTGTGTATCTAGGATTTGTAATCACAACTGATGGATTGAGGATGGATCTTGAGAAGGTTAAAACAATTTTGGAATGGCCTACACCTGAGAATGTGAGTGAGGTAAGATCATTTCATGGTTTGCCTAGTTTTTATAAAAAGTTTATAAAGAATTTTAGTGTTCTTTGTAATGCTATGACTAAAACAATGAAGGGAGATAAAAAGGAATTCAAGTGGACACATGGAGCTGATAAGAGTTTTGAGACTTTTAAACAAAATCTTGTTGAATTACCTATATTGGTTTTACCTAATTTCAACAAAGTATTTCAAGTTGAATGTGATGCAAGTGGTAATGCAATAGGAGCTATATTAAGTCAAGAAGGTAAGCCAGTTGCTTTCTTTAGTGAAAAGTTAAATGATGCTAAAAGGAAATATTCTATGTATGATCAAGAGTTTTATGCTATTGTTCAAGCATTGAAGAAGTGGAGACATTATTTGATGCCTAAGGAGTTTCTGTTGTATGCTGATCATAAAGCTTTACAATACTTGGGAAGTCAACATAAATTGAATCAAAGACATATGAATTGGGTTGAGTATTTGCAGATTTTTATCAACTTTTGATTAGAGCTGGGCATGTAGAAGCAAATAAAGAGAAGGTTGCTCGTTATATCAATGGGTTGCGACCTAGTATCTAGGAGGATTTAAGTCTGGTAAGAATGATCAGCGTTGAAGAAGAGTACCATTTTTCCCTACGAGTTGAAGAGAAACTAAATAAAAGGTTTAAAGGAAGACAAAGAGGGCATGGTCAAGGAGGAAGGGGCAGTGGTAGGTCATCTGGAGGTCAAAATGAGACCCAAAAGAAAAATGAAGATGTGGATACCAGTAGGAACCGGAGGAATGAGGGTTTCAACCACTCCCATGATCAAGACTTTGGAAATCAGAGAGGAAGAGGGAGAGGATGTGGACAAGGAAGAGGAGGCTTCTGTGGTACCTGTTTCCATTGCAATGAAGAAGGTCATCGTGCCTTTGAATGCCCTCAACATCAAGGAAGGATGGATAGGAGAACTAAAGGCTAAGCTAGGGTTGCTCATGTGGATGAGGATGCACATTCATCACATTTAGAGGATGCAGAAAGAGGAGAGACTTTAGTAAATGAAAGGGTCTTATTAAGTGGTGAGACTGAACTAGGAAAAAGGAGGAGTCTATTCCATACTAGGTGCAAGTGTGAAGATAAATGTTACGATGTGATCATTGATGGTGGTAGCACTAATAACTTGGTATCAGAGGACATGGTCTCTAAGCTAAAGCTAAACAGGTAGAAACACCCCTAGCCCTATTAGATGGCTTGGGTGAAGGATGATCATAAGGTCCTGGTAAGTGAACAATGTTTAGTGAAGTTCAAAATTGGGACTTACCATGATGAAGTTCTCTGTGATATTATTCTGATGGATGTTTGCCATCTATTGTTGGGTAGACCATGGCAATTTGATAGGCATGCAGTACATGATTGTCATGCAAACACATACTCTCTAACAAAGGATGGATTTTGCCACAAATTGAAGCCAATGAAGAAGGAAGGTGAAAAGGTATGTAGTAGTGCTAGGATTTGTCTTGTTGATGGAAGGAAGTTTTTAAAAGGCATGAAACATCAGGGTATGTGCTATGCTTTGATTCCTAGAAAAGATAAGGAAGGTAGTAGTGAAATACCATTTGAAGTTTTAGATTTATTAGGTGAGTTTGGAGATATCATCTCTGATAATGTTCCAGAAGGATTACCACCAGTAAGGCAAATCAATCATCAGATAGATTTAATCCTAGGAGCTAGTTTTCCTAACAAGGCTGCTCATAGGATGACTCCTACTGAAACTGAGGAGCTAAACAGACAAGTTTAGGAGCTATTAAGGAAGGGTTTGATTCAGGAGAGCCTAAGTCCATGTGCAGTACCTTTAGTACTGGTAGCAAAGAAGGATGGAGAGTGGAGAATGTGTACAGACTCTTGAGCTATAAATAGGATAACCATCAAGTATCGGTTTCATTTGCCAAGGATGGATGATATTATGGAATGTTTGAGTGGAGCTCAGTAGTTCACAAAGATAGATCTCAAGAGTGGCTATCACCAAATATGGATATGAGAAGGAGATGAGTGGAAAACTACCTTCAAGACTAAGGAGGGTCTTTATGAGTGGTTAGTCATGCCCTTTGGATTGACGAACGCCCCAAGCACCTTCATGCGGCTTATGAATGAGGTACTTAAGAAGCTTTTGGGAAAATTTGTTATTGTCTATTTGGATGATATTTTAATTTTCAACAAGACTTCAGAAGAACATTTATTGCATATTCATAGTGTCCTTGAAAGATTGAGGGAAGAGAAACTGTTAATTAATCTGAAGAAGTGTATCTTTGCAAAAAGGGAGTTAGTCTACTTGGGGTTTGTTATATCACCTGAAGGTCTTAAAATGGATCCAGAGAAGGTAAAAGCCATCTTGGAATGGCCTACTCTAACATCTGCTACTGAGGTAAGATCATTTCATGATTTGGTTAGTTTTTATAGCAAGTTCATTAAGAATTTTAGTGGCATATCTGCACCCCTAACTGACACAATAAGAGGGGATAGAAAAGAGTTCAAGTGGACTGCAACAGCTGTGAGAAGTTTTGAATTGCTGAAGAAGAAGGTGATAGAACAACCTATGTTGGCACTTCCAAATTTTAGAAAGGTGTTCCAGGTGGATTGTGATGCTAGTGGCAGTGCTATTGGGGCTATATTGAGCCAAGAAGGTAAGCCTATTGCATATTTTAGTGAAAAATTGAACGATGCAAAGAAGTATTATGTTTATGATCAAGAGTTCTATGCAATAGTTCAGGCCTTAAAGAAATGGAGACATTATTTATTGCCAAAGGAATTTGTTTTATATACTAATCACCAGGCATTATAGTACCTAAATAGCCAAGGTAAATTGAACCAGAGGCATATGAAGTAGGTAGATTTCTTGTAGAGTTATACATTTTTGTTAAAGCATAAAAGTGGAAAATCTAACAGGGTTGCAGATGCATTAAGTAGGAGGCAGTTGTTGCTTACAGTAATGCAGGTTGAAGTAGTTGGGTTTGATGAACTCAAGAATCTATACCCTAAGGATCCTGATTTTGCTAAAGCGTGGAAAGCTTGTAAAGAGCCTATTGCTGTAGATAGAACCAAGTGCCTAGACTATTTGATTGAGGATGGTATGTTGTTTAAGGGTAGCCAATTATGCATTCCAAGGAGTTCCATAAGGGAAAATTTGATTAAGGAGAAGCACAATGGAGGGATGGTAGGACATTTTGGTTGAGACAAGACCATTGCCATTCTTAGAGAATATTATTTTTGGCCTCAAATATCACAAGATGTGAAGAAGTTTGTACAAAGTTGTCAGGTTTGTCAAGTGGCCAAGGGATTTAGTCACAATACTGGACTGTATCATCCATTTCCTATTCCATCAAAGCCATGGGAGGACATAAGTATCGATTTTGTTCTTGGATTTCCAACAACACAAAGGGGTAATGACTTAGTATTTGTGGTGGTTGATAGGTTCTCCAAAATGGCACATTTCATTCCATGCCACAAAACTCATGATGCTGTCCATATTACAGACTTATTTTTCAGAGAGGTAGTGAGACTACATGGTCTCCCAAGGAGTATAGTTTCTGATAGAGATACTAAATTTGTGGGGTATTTCTGGAGGACATTGGGGAAGAAGTTGAGAATAGACTTGAAATTCAGTTCCATGCATCACCCACAGACTGATGGTCAAACAGAAGTGGTAAATAGAAGTCTGGGCAATTTGTTGAGATGTTTAGTTGGGGATAAGCCCAAGGGATGGGATTTGATTCTACCACAAGAAAAAATTTCTTACAATAACTCTATAAATAGGAGTACTAGAAAATTACCATTCCAGATTGTATATGGAAGTAGCCCAAGGACTGCACCAGAATTGAGGAAGATGGAGCAAGGGGAAAGGACAAGTTCTGAAGCAGAATAGTTTGCTAATCATATCAAGCATCTCCATGAGGTGGTCCAGGCATACATTACCAAGATGAATCAAGAGTATAAAGCTAGGGCTGATCAAAGGAGAATACATAAAGAGTTACAAGTAGGGGATCTAGTCATGGTACACTTAAGAAAGGAGAGATTTCTAGTAGGTACTTACAACAAGCTAAAGATGAAGAAATTTGGCCCCTGCAAAATTTTGAAAAAACATGACTCAGGAAATGCATATGAAGTGGAGTTACCAGATCGAATTCACATTTCTCCTAACTTCAACATTGCAAATTTAATAGAGTATCGTGATGATGGTACAAATGAGGACCTGATGTTAGAGCCATGTTCGATTCTTGCTTCTAAGAAGGAGGAGATAGAAGACATTCTAGATCATCGTGTGGGCAAGAGTACCAGAAATAGGCAGTATGAAGAGTATTTGGTTAAGTGGAAAGGCCAACCAATCGAGGACTCAACCTGGATATTAGCAGTCGAGGTTTCCCATTTGGAATTTCCTCTGTCATCCATAAAGTGGTAGGTTCACTTTTCAATCTACCCTGGGTGTCTGATGCAAGAGCATCCAGAGATATAAGGGCAATCCTGTGTCACCCAAAAAAAAAATGTACTTAGACTTAGTTTCTATTTCATGTGTTGTCATTTCTGGATACCCATTTGGGTCAAATAAAGGTCCCAACTCTCACAGTTCCACTATCAATGTTCTAGGTTGGAGTATTTGAGCACCGTAGGACACGTGAAAATAACTTAAAATAGGAGTATGTAATTGAGCCATCATTTTGGTGAACTAGGAGGTGTAAATTAGCCAGATGATTGTAATTATAATTTAGAGCATTCCAGAAAAAGAATCAGGTCAAAAGTCACCACAGTTTGAAAGTTATTGTAGTTTTTCAGTTTTTAGAGACCTCCTAAGAATGCTTCAAAATCAGATTTAGGGTATTAAATGACCTCGTACAAGGCCAAAAATGGGAGACAAGCAAAGCTGGTCCATAGGGCTATAGAGAACTTTGAGAGCTTTCCAAAAATATAAACAGTTCGCCAATCAGAGCTACAATTCAAAAGTTATGCCTCCCAAAAGTTCGGTTACCATTTTTGGATTCTTCTAATTTTGTGTCGACTTCTAATGTGACTTATAATACCTTCTATTTGGTCAGTGGATGCCAACTAGCACTTTCTAGAATTTATTCCTAATCCTTAACCATTTGGGGTCTAGTTAAGGACATTTTTGGCATTATAAAGGCAGTTCGGAGTGGAGTTTGAGAGAAGGAACTGGGAGAAGAAATTATCTCCTAATTTCTACTATTCTAAGCCCATAGGGCATGTTTTGAAGTCTGTTTTCTCTATTTTGCATGTAATAGCATATTTTCATCATCAATACAATTTTCCCTTTCAATTATGTCCAATCTATGATGGGTTGTGTCCCTATCAAGATACTTCATGGATTTCTCAATTTGAGTTGGATTTAGCTTAGGTTGGGACATCTCAATGATTCAGGAGAATCATTTCTTTCAACCTCGATTGTCTGATGCAGGAGCATCCTGGATTGCCTTGTTATCCTACTCATTTGTTCACCGAGTAATTTCTTCATGTTCCTAGTAGTCCTTCATGTGTCTAGTAGTCCTTCATGTGCCTAGCAGTTCTTCATGTGACAAGTTACTCAGTGCATGCTGAGTGTTTCTTCATATGCCAAGTTACTCAGTGGATGTTGAGTGTTTCTTCATGTGCCAAGCTACTCAGTGTATGCCAAGTGTTTCTTCATGTGCCGAGTTACCCAGTGTATGTTGAGTGCTTCTTCATGTGTTGAGTTACTCAGTGCATGTCGCGTGTTTCTTCATGTGTTGAGTTACCCAGTGTATGTTGAGTGCCAGTATTTGGACATGATTTTTTCAGCCAACTTGTGGGATTTATTTCATTCATGACATTTATGTTAAGATCTTTTCTTGGGATGATTCCAAACCATTTTTGGGTTGGCCTTCGTCTTATGTAATGATTCTAGAATGATCTGTAAGCCATTTAGGCAAGTATAAATAGAATGTTCAGGCTTAGAATTAGGAAATTTTGAGAGAGAGTAGATTAGAGAGCAGAACTAAAAGTGCAAATTTTGAGTTGGATCTTTGAATGTGAATGTATTTTTAATTAGCCGTAACCTAGAAGGCCTTATAGCTAGGCATGTATGAAGATATTTTGATGAATCAATAAAAGTAATTCACTCTTCTTCCTCCTTTGGTTGTTGTTCTTTGTGTTCATTTCCATTGTGTTAACTCTTGCAGGGTGGTTTGGATAGCTGGGTGATCCTTTGGCCTTAGTTATTTCATCCCCTTGCCTGCGTCAATCATTGTTCATAAGTATTGGGCATTTAAAGAGTAAATTAAAAATGAATAATTTTTTTACCAACACATTGATCAATATCCAATCCATGTTGACCCTACACCTGGAAGAATTTCACAAGCAACTAGCCTATATTGACACCTTAATGAAGAAAGATTCTCATCTTTCTACTCATGATGGCCACATTAACCTTGTTGTCAAGCTAGACATTCAATATTAATTTCTAGAGGTAGTGTGCAAAAATTTTGGATGCATCATTGAAAATCATCTACCCATGACATAAGTGTCAAAAAAAAGGGAAATAAAGAAGTAATGGGGGATAGTGAAGTCAAGGGGAGTAATTATAGAGAAATAGGGTACATCAAATATACCTAGCAAGAGTATCATATTCAAATATAGTAAGGAAGCATTTACGTAGGAGGAGTAATGGAGAAATAAGGTATGAAAGTTCATCATCCATTTTGCAAAATTTTAAGGATTTGAAATTTGTATACAAACCAAGTTACAGATATATATTGTCTAAGTTATGCTCATAATTAGGATTGTATATGCATGACAACGGGTTTTTGCCACTCATGTCAAAGGGGGAGATTATTAATCTTAGATTGGTTTTGACAAGGTAGTGACAAAACACTTAGTCATTATCTATTAGAATTACAGTACAAGCTGAGTAATCAGAGCAAGCCAAGCAATCAGTGTGAGCCAAGTGATCAAAGCATATCAAGCATCAATGTTAGACAATACATGCCAAGTAATATACTTAGCCAATGTCGAGCACTAGTATGTGCTGAGAAGATAGTTAGTGTTGAGTCACTTAAGAGCCAAGTAAAAAAAGCATGTTGAGTTATTTAGAAGATTGGTTACGACATTGAAGATATAGTGGATGTTGAGCATTAGAGACTTGAATTACCAAGTGAATAGTTTTGGACATAGTTGTTTGTAATGGCACAAACTTCTATGTAAACCATTTTTGGGTCAACTTAATGATCATTTTATGATTCTAGAAGATGTTTATAGATGTATATTATGAATCCCTATGTAGTAAATGCAACTAATCAAATTGGGGGATGTTCTAAGCGATAAAATGGATCAACCATAGCCATTGATTCTAACCTAACCCTAGCCCACTTGTGTTTACTTAAGGAGACAAAGCCTAAATATTTTTTATGCATGAAGCAAGAGAAGGAGACACAAGATAGATGAATGCTAATGTAGAGAGATCATTCATGGTGGCTATGAAGGTTTTTATAATGTTATGAATTGTAGAATTAATTAGAGAGAATAGAGGAAAGTAGAGAGAGGACAAAGGAGACATATTTGATCAGAAGGATCAAGTACACATCAAGAAAGAGAAGATCTAACATCTAGAAATAGAGTGTTAACCAAAGGATCATGGTGCTAAATCATTCTAACAAGTGATGTAGAGAAAATCTTTTAATAGAGTAGTCTTAATAGGCTTGTGTAAATCTCTTAACCAAGTGTGTGTTTTATTACAAGTTTAAGTCCTCCAACAACACACACTTTTAGCATGGTGTTTAAATCCTTTAATAGGGTGAAACCTAATAGTCTTTCTAAGCCTTTAATAGGGTAGACCTTTCATAGGGTAGGATCATAGTTTATGGTCAAACTTATTGTAACCTTAATTGGCTATACTTTATAACTACAATAGTGAAGATTTGTGGATGTCATCCCCACCCCAGTTTTACATTCTCATTGGAGGCTTCCTGGGTAACAAATTTATTGTGTTATGTGTTATTTGTTTAATGTTATGGATGAACATGTGTAGTTACCTATTTCAATATACATGCTAAATTGTGAGATGGATTTGTGGAGAATGTTTTATGGTTAAAGTATTGAAGTGTTGATTCACCTCCCCCCCCCCCTCTCAAAGTTTAATTTCCTATTTTAATTTTTAATTTCCAACAAATCCTTCTTTAGCTAACCCAACTTGGTCAACACAAACTCAAAAATGATTTTCCTATAGACTTCCTTTGGTAATTGAGTGAGCTTGGTTAACAATGGTTCTATGCCAACTTCCTTTGGTAACTAAGTTAACTTAGTTAACACTGGTTTTGTGTTGTCACCTCTAGAACATTCAACATACATAGGAAACATCCTTCAATGCTCAAGTGAGCTTGGTTGATACCAATTTCTCAGTAAAGGACTTGAAATATGTATTAAATCATGATTGTATTAAGCAATATTCACATTAATAATGCCACTATTAAAGGTTAATGGAATCATGTGATATTGTTAGATAAAATTCTTGATGTCTATATTTTTTCCATTAAAGCTTCACTTCCCCTTAACAATCTATATGGAAATCCTAGAAGCACACTTAAAAACTCATAAAATGAAGAAATAATTCACTTTAGAATGGATTTAGTTTTGCCACCTTGCCTATTTCATGGAACAAGTGCATCATTTATCAAGATCAACCTATTTCTTTATTCCTTCCAAAATAGTATTATACCCTCTTCAAGAAGGGAGTTTGGAATGTTGAGGATCTTAGCGATTTTCATACTATGAGCTAGTTGACATGGCATTACATTAAAGAACACTTTAACCTAAGTAATAAATACAAAGTAATTCTAATTTTTATTTTATATTTATTTTCTTTGGAATTGATAATGAAATCATGAAATCCTATATGTTGCAATCTTATTTTGTGTTTCCCCTTAAAGAAGGTTAATTTATAGCTTCTCCCAAATTTTCACCTAAGTTCTTGAGTGAATTCTAAGTAGAAATACATGTAGAATTGAAAAAAAAAATTGGTCAAGATTGACAACTCAATTATGGAAATCTAAAGCCAATGCATATGCATGATAAATTACTTGGAATATTTTACATTTCAAACTACCCATTGAAGAAAGGTTGAAATGTATTATGGTTAAATGAATAGATTTCCCATTTTACCAAAGGAAAGAAAGTATAAACCATATCTTTTAGGGATGTCAATTTGCTAGAAATGAGTGGAATCTTATACAAAAAAATTATAGATTCTTTTTAATATAATTAATTAGAAAGAAACCCTTCTTGGTGTGGGTTACATGGTAATTTTATTTTTTATGGTGTTGAGAAGGTTATTTTGTCTCATATATGGATTTATATATGCAAAGTTATTTTCAATAATGTTGATTATGCTCACAAGGTAGTTGCATTCCCAGGGATTTACTCAAACATTTCTTTATTGGCTAACCTTAATCATTTTACAACTAAAAGTCGAGGTTGAGAAAAAATTGAATATTGATAGCTAACTCTACAAAATTTAAATGTGGGTTATGTTATTGCTAAGTAAAAAGAAGGTTTTCATTCCTCATAGTTTACAGTCTTCTTTTCAATATTAATCCATGTTTTTTCTTTGATCATTATATAATTTAAAATTATTGTACATGATATTTTGTAAGTTATATACTATACCATATAATGCATTTTCATGTTATTTTTAGTGATTATTATGTTAATCTCTTCTCTTAGTTTTCTTATGTCATACTACAATTCGATATTTGTAATCCCTATTTTTCAATATAAAAAATTATAGTCTAGGAAATTTTGATTAAAATTTTGTGTGCTTGAGAATAACTTTTACAAGTTTTTTTTCTTTTTAGACCCTAGCAAGTGCATCTCTTTGGTACCAACACATGTCCAGGATGCTAACATGAGTCCTACATGCCAACCTAAATGGGATATGTGTACATTGCTCATATTTTTAAAAGTATAATTAATGCTAAAAATAAAGCTGAATTACAAAGAAAATAGTCTACCTTTCCTAGGGGCTTGTCGCTCTCTAAAATGAATCATAGGTCCACCATCCTTGGCAACCAAATACTTGTGAATCAGGAATTTCTACTATGGGAAATTTACTTGACTCATCTACTTATTGGAAATATAATGGGAAAGTGAGATGTTGAGGGGGGTGGGCTAGGGGTGTCATGTCCCCTTTTCAAATAATTAAAAAATAATAATCTTTGCTAAGACAGGCAGGCCCAAGAAAGTGAAGTTTCGGAAAAAGGGAGTTAATCTTTGGAAACCGTTGGACTAATAAATGATAATTATTATTAAAATATGTTTCACTAACCTCTCTTGGACGTGAGTTACATTTATGCCCTTTTTAAAGAGGTTTGGAGGCATTTTGGGGGGGATTCCAGACCTGATTTTCGCTCATTCTTTGTTATTCTTTAGAGGCTGCCAAACCTGTGGAGAAGGAGACACAAGAACGAGAGTTTGTGGGTTTCCAGGGAGACCCAAGAATGGGAGTTTGTAGGTTTCTAGGAAGGCTAAAGATGAGAGTTTGAAGCCATTCCATGTGCATGCTCATACAGAGTTTGCCTTTGTGCTGAACAGTGTAGATTTGTGGGTTTTTGGGTGTGTTTTTTGCATGAGTTTGGTGTTTTCAGTTGAGCATTTCATATCAGTTTTGGTTGCTGCTGTATTTCAGACTTTAAGCTGTTAAAATAGAGCTGAATATATGTATAGGGATGTGATTAAACTTCTAAGATAGTTTATTAGTGTTTTTGTGGTATTTTCAGGCATTTTGTGTTAATTTCGGGAGCCCGATGAGCATAGTTTTTGTCCTACATTTGTGAGCTGTTGTGTAAAGGCTATATAGATCTGGAAACATCATTTTGTAGGCTTTTATTCTGCTGAAATTTCTGTAAAAATTTCCACTTTCAGATTTATTAATAACAGGTGAAGCTGTGAAGCTTTATGGTACTATTTTCGGCATACCCGATTTGGGGTTTCTTGAGAAATTTGGTGGATCTTTGTCATAGCAGTTGTTTGATTTTGAAAATCTGATTAGAGGTGTGAAATACCATATCAAATCAGAAAAGGGGACATTTCAGTGGTATCAGAGCCATGATCTTGCCAGCCTGAGGGTTTGTAGAAGTTTGCAGGTCAGTTTTGACAACTACCCAGATCTTGCATTTCAGTTTTGAGAACTACCCAAATCTTGCATGTCATAATTTATGATTGCATGTTGCTTATAATCAGATACATGTCAAAATTTATGGTTGCATGCTACTTCTAATCATTTTCATGTTAGTTCTTGGTGAATTTGGTGGTTGTAGAAGTTTGCATTTCAGTTTTGACAAGTACCCAGATCTTGCATGTCAGTTTTAACAACTACCCAGATCTTGCATGTCATAATTTGGTGGTTGCATGTTGCTTCTAATTAGTTGCATGTCCAAATATATGGTTTCATGCTAATTCTAATCATTTTCATGTTAGTTCTTGGTGAATTTGGTGGTTGTAGAAGTTTGCATGTCAGTTTTGACAACTACCCAGATCTTGCATGTCAGTTTTGACAACTACCCAGATCTTGCATGTCATAATTTGGTGGTTTCATGTTGCTTCTAATCAGTTGCATGTCCAAATCTATGGTTGCATGCTACTTCTAATCATTTGCATGTTAGTTCTTGGTGTTTGAAGAAGTTATATCCTATTGGGGTTACACTCTACTTTATCCAGAATGGATAGGTATAGTACAAAGTCTTAGAGGGAACAATCTTGGACAATTGATAGCCAGAGTCAAAATAGTAGAAAGGATGGTTATTTAGACATTCGAGATAAACTTATGAAAATAAGCCATTACATGTCTAAATAGTTGGTTGAGCACCACCGTATAATGAATGACATGTTATCTGACCCAGCTAAGGTGGATAAGTTGACTGGATTTCTACTTGGCAGATTTTCTCACAGGACAGATGACACAATTCCCAAGAACTTGCATGAGGAGTTTGAGAAACTAGCTGATAGCCAGGTAGAGGTCTCAGATTCTACTCTGCCACAGGAGGTGGTGGGAAAGGATATTACACAGATTGATAGTAATGGTCAACTTGATACTCAAATTGAGACAATTGTTTATAGGTTGTCAAAGGGTGATGCCACAGGTATTCAGGATGGTATAGTTACAACAGGCAGTGACTACACTGTAGTGGGTTCAGATGATGATTATGAGGATGTTGTTGTGCAGGATGGTGAGATACCTGGTAGAGATGAGCAAACATTGAGCATTCATGACTTTGCTGAGAAAGAGTACCAGGCACAGTTAGATGCTTCATCACATGAGGTTGAGGCAGGTAGTACTTCACATGATTTATTCCGCCAGCTGAAGGTGAGTGAAGATAGTATTTTGACTTCATTATCTCATCATGATAGGTATGTGGAGTTAGTTGGTATTGGTCATATTACTCAAGTGAGGATTTTTCTTGAGTTATCAGCTGATTCTAGTTTACAGATATGGACTCAAGATTATTATATTGGCATTTGGGATTCAGTTGACAGGAGATCTTTAACACTTTTTGGTAGCAGTGTTTGTTTGGGTGCTATCATGGATTTGATTAGCAGATTGCATGGTGTTGTCTTTTCTTGTGCTAGCAGCTTGTCCAATGTTGGTATTAGTTTTTATACACCGATGTTGGGCTTTGTTCATATATCTAGTCGACCATACTTGCTAGAATGTGTTGATGATATTTCATATTTGGCAGTGTGTATAGATGAGTCCCAGGATCATATTGGCATTGATGACATCCAGGAGGATGCAGTGGGAAATTTTGAAGACTTAGTTTCCTTGGGTATAGAGGAGTTGGACAACAATGCTAATGTTTTTGATACTCTGTATGTTGATATGAGTTTTAGATTTGATTCACAGGATATGGATGGTAATACTCTAGAGACTAGTAACTTTGAGGATACTCCTTTAGACAGTGCATCGGAGGAGGTTTGTAGGAGACAGTCAAGCCAGTGCCATCATGTGTCTAATCAGTTGAGAGTTAGTGACCAAGACATTGCTATCACTTGCCAGCATTTTGATGATGCTCATCAGTTGTTAGCAGTTTATGGATGGGGTTCTCCTACTAGTGATGAGCAGGGAGGCAATTATCTTTCCTTGACAGAGTTCCACTCTTTATGGGAGGCTATCCAGATTCTGAGACAGGATTATATGCAATTGGTAGCCGATAGAGATTATCTTATGAAGTGGGGCAGTACAGCATATGATGCATTGTTGGCCAAGGAAGATGAGGTGACTGAGCTTACTGAGCAGCTTGTGGTGACTTCTGAGATTCTTGAGAGTACACAGTTGGCTTTCAAGGAGTCACAATTTCATTTGGCTAAGGTGACCATGGAGTTAGAGCGACTACAGTCTTCACCTAATTCTATACAGTCACAAGCAGTGGTGTTTGGTGATCCGAGGATGTCCATGGCTGAGATTGTCAGAGATAGTGGAGATGGGGATGCATCCATTCTTGATACTAACATTGGAATATCAAGTTCATTCCCACTAGAGTTAGGTTCAGTTGAGTTGGGTGTTGTAGCAGATGTTTGTATGCCTGACATGGTGGTGGCCTCTAGTATTGATGGCACAGAGACTAGAGATTTATCAAAGATCATGTGTGATGTTGGTGAGTCGGCAGTTGGCATGGTTCCTACTAGTAACACTACTCCCTTAGTGATATCTTCGGAGGTAGTAGTTAGTTCCAACATGGTTAATGATCAATTACAATTAGTTTCATCTGGATTACAGTCTGAGCCACTGACTGAGATTGGTGCATTCTATCGGCATTACATTGTGAGGTATGCTCATCAATTTACCTTTGATAACCATGTTGATGAGATAATGATACAGAGATGTACTTTGGTTCCTAGTGCTTATCATTAGTTATGGGACAATTTGATGCCTCAAGATGAGAGTTGTGATGGGCATGACATGGCGATAGGTTCTATAGTTGACAGCTTGATAATACATGACTTAGAGCAGGAGTTTCAGAGTGATGCTTTAGCGGGTGTTGTTATTGATTCTACTCCTTTGGCTATGACATCTCCTGACTTAGCTGGTGATCAGTCACAGTGGGTTGTATCACTTGTTCATGGTGAGTTGTTGACTAAGGTTGGTTTTTTTTATCAACATTATATTGCAAGGTATGTACATCAGTTAGCAAATGATCCTTGTGTTAAGGAGTTGATGGCAAGAAAATTTGGTTTGGGTTCCATTTCTTGTTGTTTATCTTGTGATGGCTTTTCACCATCAGGGGTGCATGGGAGTTATGGTTATGAGACAGTTGCCGATGATCTACAGAGTTGTGTTGACTACAGGAGTTGTACAGTGTGTGGATTCTCCATACTTGGTATAGTTTCATTTGAGAGCATTCACCATTGTTGTCGAGTTGGATTGTACATTCCGTATAGGCCAGTGGGATGCGTTGATGGTATTTATGGTGTTGGCAGTTTGATTTGTCCACTTTACTTGGGTTCTAATGTTCTAAGAGTTTGTGTCTCATGGGTTTTTGACTGTGGTAGTGGTGATTTTGGAGTTTGTTTGAGCTATAATTGTCAGTTTGATTATGGATTCGTCTTGGTCATATTGCAGAGGATATTGCAGGAGCCTGTGTTAATTGGTAGTAGTATAGTTCATGACTACATTTGGGATCCAGGTGGATTGATTGGTTTATTTTTCAGCCATTGCTTGAGGACAAGCAATGTTTGGGAGGGGAGGACTCGTCATGTCCCCTTTTCAAATAATTAAAAAATAATAATCTTTGCTAAGACAGGCAGGCCCAAGAAAGTGAAGTTTCAAAAAAAGGGAGTTAATCTTTGGAAACCGTTGGACTAATAAATGATAATTATTATTAAGATATGTTTCATTAACCTCTCTTGGACGTGAGTTACAGTTATGCCCTTTTTAAAGAGGTTTGGAGGCATTTTGGGGGGGATTCCAGACTTGATTTTCGCTCATTCTTTGTTATTCTTCAGAGGCTGCCAAACCTGTGGAGAAGGAGACCCAAGAATGGGAGTTTGTAAGTTTCCAGGGAGACCCAAGAATGGGAGTTTGCAGGTTTCTAGGAAGGCTAAGGATGGGATTTTGAAGCCATTCCATGTGCATGCTCATACAGAGTTTGCCTTTGTGCTGAACAGTGTAGATTTGTGGGTGTTTGGGTGTGTTTTTTGCATGAGTTTGGTGTTTTCAGTTGAGCATTTCATATCAGTTTTGGTTGCTGCTGTATTTCAGACTTTAAGCTGTTAAAATAGAGCTGAATATATGTATTGGGACGTGATTAAACTTCTGAGATAGTTTATTAGTGTTTTTGTGGTGTTTCCAGGCATTTTGTGTTAATTTCGGGAGCCCGATGAGCATAGTTTTTGTCCTACATTTGTGAGCTGTTGTGTAAAGGCTATATAGATCTAGAAATTTCATTTTGTAGGCTGTTATTCTGCTGAAATTTCTGTAAAAATTTCCACTTTCAGATTTATTAATAACAGGTGAAGCTGTGAAGCTTTATGGCACTATTTTCGGCATACCCGATTTGGGGTTTCTTGAGAAATTTGGTGGATCTTTGTGATAGTAGTTGTTTGATTTTGAAAATCTGATTAGAGGTGTGAAATACCATATCAAATCAGAAAAGGGTACATTTCAAGGGGGGTGTTGAATTTGGATCTCCAAAAACTTTTACTACTTCAAACATAAATCATATTAAACATAATTCACCAACTCCTCATTGATCTTAATTGTACAACATCATATAATAACATATCTAAAATCTACTAGCATGAATAAAACACATAAGAAAGTAATCAAAACATGACATGAGATTTGGTAATGCATAAACCCTCCAAGGTGAAGGTAAAACTGTGGTGAGGATGGAAACCGCAAAAGCTTCATTGCTAGAGTAACAAAGTGCATGTTTGAGCTACAATTTGATCACTTCAAATTATCTACTCTTTGAGGGTCCTTCTCTATTAGAATCTTGTAAGACTATTATGTCTACCTTTACAAAAGGACTTAACTTCACAATTAAGTGAATACTCTATTAGGACATTTACAATAAGCCTATTAGGACTACTCTATTAAGAGATTTAACTAATACACTGACTAGAATGTGACAATACCTTGATCCTTTGCTCTAAAGTGATTTTTGATAATATATCTTTTCTTTCCAATGACTAATCACCTCATTATGACTATTTTGGAATATCTCCTTAGTTCATCACATTACCCCTTCACAACTCACTGATTCTCTTTCAACTTCCTTCAACTCACTTGTATGCAATCTTACATAATTTAACCATGAAACCCTTCTTAAATAGTCATCTTGAGAAGTTTCTAGAATGAAATCAATGATTCAGATTCATCCCTTTTGGCACTTAACTTTCCAATTTTTTGATTGGTTCTACATATTGCATAGGGATTAGTAATGCAAAATTATAGGCATAATTACCTCCTTGTTCTTCACCTCGATTGAAAAAACATGTTTCATCATTAATATGATTTACATAAGATTTTGTTCCAATCCAAACACATATACTCAAACTACATAACTCAGACCATATAGGTGCTCACACTTGTTTGTTCTTAGTTCTTCCTACTAATCCTCAACATAAACTTCACTTGGGTTGAACTATTTTGACTTTGAATTTCTTGTCTCATAAAGAAAATGTCTAACATTATGCATTTCCTTCTAGATAGCTCAAAAACCACTATATTCTCGGTGGCTATATGATGCTTGGCACAAACTAAACTTGTGTACTACTTCTCTTTATAGCTCATCCTTCATTGTGTCCCATTTCTATTGTTGACTGACTTACTCTACCTTTCAAATGACTAAGTTTTTTGCACTAATATAAAATAATAATATTTCCCATAGGTTCAAAAATCTCCCCATTTGGTATTAGTGGAAAAAATACTTATTGTGATCGAAATCTAACATAAAAAAATATTCAAAACATTTTCTCCCCCTTAGGGTGTACTTTGTACCTATAGCTAGGTCATTTTTAGAAACTTTTCCAAAAAAATTATGTTTAGCAACACTCCTTATTCTCTAATACGTGTATGTATATCTATTCCCCCTTGTTTGTTATTCATAATTTACATTTCCTCCTCTCAAGATATTCACACTTGATCATATAAATATTTCCCCCTTATTTTTTTCACTATGTCAAGTAGTAATATTCAACTATGGACCTTGAATTTTATTAAACTCATTAAAAAATGGGTGGTATTATCTCAAGATAATAGCCTTAGTTTTTTCTCAATTTCTCTTAAGTGTCTCAATAATTTATCTTTCTATGGCCAATGAGGCTGCAAGATCCACCATATTATCAACTATAGAAAATTGTTGACTCTAAATAAGGTCCTTGGAAACCTATAAATGCCTTTGCATCACCTCCAAATTAGGTAATAACAATTCTTTAATAGATGTGACGTTTGACCCGATGTTGCATTCCTCATGCAATGACTTTGTTTTCTTCCCTTGCAAAAGTCTAATCTTAGAGAAATATATTGAACTAGAGCTTGGATCCATGTTTAGATCTTTGCCAATTTTCTCTAGATCTGCATCAATTTTATCCATCTTCTCCTTTATTTGTTTTAGTGTATGTAGGGACATCATATATTTCTGAAAACAATGTATTTTCACTATGCACTATCTACTCTGATTAGTAATAGGAGTGGAGAGCTCAACCTTCATAATTGCAATTTTAGTTGCAACTTTCTCCAATACTCTATTCTCAAACTTCCTTTCTAAACACTAAATGAATTTTTATTAAGCCTTTATATCAAGATCATTAAGCTTGTCCATAATCTTAATCAATTGTTCAATGATGGGGACCTTTTATCTAAGCTATCCACAACCACAGCCTCAAGAAATATATCTTTGGTATCATATAACACCTATCTTTATTGATGTTCTTTACTCATCTCCTCTTGCTTTTCCTTTCTATCCAGCAAGTCACTAAGTGTCCTAATTTTTTTGACACTTAATTTAGATGTTTCCCAATTGGGAACAATATATTCATTAAGATTAATAGGTTTACTCATCATGGTCCACAGAGACTGCTTCGTCTTTCTCTTTACTTTATTGCCTTTGGAATCTAGAGTATTGGAACTTGGCATTGTTTCTTGTTCTTGTGTAGGGACTTCTATATTTTTCCTTTTTGTCTCCTATTGTCTCTCCTTGGGTTTTTAAGGCTCTTCATTTGTCTCTATTTCCTTAGGTTTATTCACCTTTTGTTCAAATTCATGCTTCTTGTCCCTATCGTCATCAATTTGAAGTTCACTAGTTGAACTATTTTTTCCATCATCATTTTCACCCTCAATCAAAGGACCTGAGGCATGTGGTGCATCACCAATAGTAGACTAGTATACTTTTTCATATTTACTCTTTTCATTCTTATCACCCTCTATATTGTCCCTATTATTTCCCTCATTGGCATCATCTTTCTATTCTTGCATTTGGGTGTTTTCTCCTTCATTAGTCAGCTATATCTATTGCTCTGCTTGACTAACATTGCCTTTACTTTTTATAACATCTAGGCCAAGTGAAACAATAGGAATAGAAAAAATAATAGGTGTTAAATCTACCTCTTGTGTGTTTACATGTGCATTAATCTTAGGATAGTATTTGACCTTTTATATCATAGCATTAGGATTCAACAAGATTTTATGAACTCACTTTGATGATGGGGCTTCCTCTTGCTTTTTTGGCTCAGTCAACATGCCCTTGCTTCAAGGTCTAGCCATAACATTTTCTTCATTTCACACATTCTTTGTTGGGGTTACCTCTAGTTCATCTTTAATTGCAATTGTATCAGTTGGTTCTTCACTTTGTGAATCATGTATGTTGGATCATCATAAATATCCTTTTTAATATCCAACTCTTCCTTTTCAAGCTCAACTTGCCCATCCTCATCCTTCTTCTCATGATTAATAATCAATCCATAAATTTTCTTTTGTATGATTTTTCTTTCTTCTACTACATTTTTTATTTTTCTTTTCAAAATCAATAACATTCTTCTCTTTGGAATAAAGTTGTTATTGTAATCACTCATGGATTTTTAAAAAAAAATTCCTACTAAGCTCTTGTGTAACATTGGCAAGTGTACCTTCTCTAACTTATCTTAGTCTTCAATGCATATTGTCATATTTCATCTATCTTCCCATAGAATTCATTAGGTATCAAGTTACCTAGTTCCAATGGCATATATTTAGTCTTTTCCATCATATAAAGAACTGTCTCTTCAACCTTGCCCTTATCTATTATATCAAATTTATTATACTTCATATACTTAAATCTTGTCATACCTACACTCCCCCAATATTATCACAAAGTTCATCAATTTTTTGGGGTCGCATATGCACTACAATTCTAGATTGGCTATTATCATAAGACTAAATCTTTTCTTCTTCATCATCATTATCATTTATAGGTGTTATAACCTTTCTCATTTACTTCTTTATAGTTTTTCTTAGCTCAGCCTCTCCTATGCTATTCTTTCTTTTTGTTAACTTCTTGCCTTCAATGGGCTTGGTACCTTTTGCAACTCCTTTATAAGGCTCATACACTAGTGTAGTAGATGTCCTTATCATTCTCATAAAAATATATGTTTTAGGGACAAGTTTTGTAACCTTATTTGTTTTTTTTTCTTGATTATGGCTTGATAGTCACTATTTCTAGTGATTTCATAATTTGTACTTAATAACTAATTAACCATATCAAATTGATTGTGTGTTAGCCTTTATAATTCAATGGTCCTTTCATCAAGTCTTGAATCAATTTGCCTCTTTTCTTCATCATTTATTGCCATATCATCTTCTTGTTTTATCTTTTGTTCAATGACCTCACATAGCCTTATTGAATGCATTTCATTTTCTCTTTTAAGTGCTCTCACTTCTTCTTTCATATTGTTGTTCTTCTCCAATACATATGCTATTGTTGCATTAGAATCATTGGATATACCTTCATCACACAAGTCCTCTATTATTTCTTCTTGGTATTGTGTGTCATTTTGTCAGATATCTATCTCCTTCCTTCCTTTAAAGGATTTCCTCAGTTACTCCTTTGTAGCCTTAACTTGCTCCAGTGCAATATGAAAATTAAGCTTCTTATTTTCAATCACCTTTTCCAATTTGGAGGATTCCATCTTTGAGATCTTTGACACTTAAGTGGTTATACTTCTTACTTAGAGTTTTGTACTCTGATACCAATTATTGGAAATCTAATGGGAAAGTGAGATGTTGCAAGGGGGATGAATCAAGATCTCCAAAAACTTTTTCCACTTCAAACATAGACCATATTAAACATAATTCACCAACTCTGCATTAACCTTAATGATGAACCATCTTGTAATAACATATCAAACATTTGCTATCAAGAATAAAACACATAAGCAAGTAATCAAAACATGACGTGAGATTTTGTAACCCAGAAACCCTTCAAGATGAAGGTAAAACTATGGTGAGGATGGAACCCACAAAATCCTCACTACTACAGTAACAAAGTTCTTGTTAGGGCTATAATTTGATCACTTCTAATGATCTACCCTATCAGAGGTGTGCTCTTTTAAAATCTTATAAGATTGTTAAGTCTACATTTACAAAAGGATTGAACTTGAAAATTAAGTGAATACTTTGTTAGGAGATTTATAATAGGCTTTTTAAGACCACTCTATTAAGAGGTTCAACTAATACACTGGTTAGAATGTTACAATACCTTGACCCTTTTGTCTACAGTGATTTTTGATAATGGATCTTCTCTTTCTAGTAACTAATCACCTCACTATATTGCTCAATCTCCTTACTCCTTCACAACTTACTAATTCTCCTTCATCTTCCTTCCACTTGCTTGTACACAACCTTACACGACTCAACTATGAAACCCTGCTTAAATAGTCATCTTGAGAAGTTTTTAGAATAAAATCAAATATTCTCATTTATCTCTTTTTCCACTTAACCATTCCATTTTTTTTATTGGTTCTACATACTGCATAGGAATTAGTGATGTGGAATTACATGTGTAATTACCTCCTTGTTCTTCACCTTGATTGAAAAAATATATTTCATGCTTAGCAAGATGGTTTAGATAAGATTTTGTGTCATTCCAAACTCATATACTCAAATTGCATAACTCAACAGATACAACCTCTAACCCTCAATCATGATTGGTTCTTCCTGCTAATCCTTGACATAGACTTTACTAGGCTTGAATTATTTTCAATCTGAATTTCTTAGCTCATATATCACTTGGCTAATATGATGTGTTTCCTTCTAGATAACTTGTCAACTACTATATGCTTGGTGACTATAGGTTGCTTGGTACAAACTAAACTTATGCACTACTTCTTTTATATGTTGGCCTTTATTGTGGCTCAGTCATAGAGTTGACCAAAGAACTCTTTCATGTGAATGACTAAGTATTTTACACTAATAGACATTACTAATATTTCCTTTAGGTTCAATGCTACCCTCCTATTTTTACACTTTTGGTTGTGGATACATTCAAGGGATCATATATTCACCAATTTACCAACTTTTAATTTGACTTCCTCCACTTTGAAATGGATAGATGTTTTATTCTTCAACACCTATACTTTTCCATAAATGTTGTAGTTTCTTTTCTACTAAATAAATGTAAGTTATGATAAATAATTTGTAGTAGTAAAGTGAAAGAGAAGACTATAGGTCTAACAAAAAGTGATAGTTTCAAGACAATATATGACAATGCATATACACTAATTGACAATACATATACAGGTGTCAAATACAAAACAACAACTAACAATCAATATAATTGAAAAATGAAAAATAATAGTTAACAGTACATGTTGTCAATCTTGAATATTAAGGGCATTGTTTGTATATTCTTGGTTAACATATGTGGCATCAATGTTTTCCTTTTTTGGGTTATTAATGCACTTTTAACACTTTATTATTAATATCTTTAAGCTACTTTAGCATAGTTTATCCATTTGAAAGTTAGCTCACTGAAATGGGGAAAGATCTAGTATCAAAAAATACACCCTCTATCAATTTCACACTTACACATAATTTATTATGCATTTATAATGAATCTAATCAATATTTAATGATTATAGTCATATAGATTCCAATGATAAAGTGTTAGTAGTCTAGGGTTTGAATTTTTATAGATAAATTTCAATATTCAAATTAGAATATTCCATGTATTTTTGTCTACTACATGTCCACGTAGAAAAACACATTTGCAAATGATAATCTAAACCATTCCATGAACCAAAACATTCATCCTCATTTGATCATTTTGCATCCCTCTTCTTGTCTCATCTACATCTTTTTTCTCTCTCGTAGAGAAGATTTTTAAATATACTCTTATTGTTTGTACCCTTGCAACAACCAATAATCCTCTTAGATCTTGTATAGAACATTCATTATCTCAACAAGGGAGCCACATCTATTGAAAGTTCTCTTATACATGTAATATTCAAATTTATCTATTAAATTCCATTTACTTGATCTTCTCCATTTACTATTATTGTAATAAGTTTTCTCCTTCATAGTGGGGCTATTACAAGTCTACCATTTTTTATGTATTCTAATATTTTCTAGTTGTCCATGGAGATGGTTTTAGGATCAAGAAACATTGAGGTGGAGTGTTAGTGTTGCATCACTTTTAAACATATTCATAGCAATTTAACTTAACCATAAGCATTCAAATATAAAAATACATGAAAGTAATGAATAGAATAATAAATAACTCATAACACTATGATTTATTCTCAAGAAACCCTGTACAAGTGAAAACCTCTTTGGGGATGGTACCCATAACAATGTATTGATTTGAAAGTTCTTTATTGAGAGGTATGACACTACAAGGAGTTAGTACATAACATTTAGTACATGAGTCCTTGTTAGAAGACTAGACCTTTTTAGATGTACCTAGCCATGTTAGGAGTTGCTAAAAAAAAAAAAAATCTTGAGAATGAATGTTAAACCACATTCCAAACTCATTGTCCAATTGTGACGAAAGTATTAAAATTAAAAAATATTATACTTGACATTGCATGCCTAATTAGTTTGCAAGGAATATCATATCTAATCTTATCAATCATCTAGGCTTGCAAGTATCATAATAACATCATCATATCATCATATCACATCATTTTCCATGCTTGTATATGAAAACCAATTTTATTTTTTTATCCTTCACTATTATTTATTCAGTTGGCTTGCAAAAACATTCCACAAAATGTATAACACAAACTCTAATAAGAAAAAATAAAGTTTTTCTATCCAAGGGTTGACATATAGGATATCATCCCTACATTTTGATGTAATGGAAATTATAAAATAATTAAATTCTCTAGGGAAATTTTTTTTATTACCAAAATTGTCTTAAAACAATTTGTATTGCACCAATTTTACTTCTTTGAATAAAACACATCATAAATCATATAAACATGGGAATCTAATGTAATGTTAGGTTAAACTACTTCTTAGGACTTTCTCATGCTTTCTCCTAGAATATTAGGGTTCCCTTGATTCCCTAATCCCTAGAGGATCTCTATTGCATCCTCTATCCACTCTAAACCTAGTTACACCAACAATTATAGTTTTTTCTTTGCCCAAATACCTCTTCAAACTCACTTGCTAACCTTCTACTTCTGATTTTTCTAACCAATTTCCTCAACCTTATAGAGTGAGGGATCTTTCAAGTAATATCAGACTTCCCTTAGACTTTTGGACCATAGTCTTACAAGGTACCATCAAGTTCTTTATTGATAAGTAGGAGATATTTTCCACAACAAGTCAAATATTACTATCAGGATTTAACTATGTAGTTTTTGAGTCAAACTCATTGACCCATATATCATGAGTAGTGATTCACACATGAATCCATCTCTCATGAGAATAAATGGAACACTTAGCACTCATTGGATCTAGGTGATGCTCACAGAGGTGAAGCACTAAGACTTCCATGGTTAAACTCACTCTACTTGCTACGCCATAGTTAAATATCTCCTAATTATCAATTGATAAGCTTCAGGGGATTTCTAATGAATGGTTCCTAAGGCACAATGCTTAGTGAAGGTTTTGAAAATGGGGTATAAAATAGAGTGGGTTTAACCATGGAGGGTAGTCTAATGTTAAGTGTGCTTGAGCTAGAGTAGAATTGGGATGAGTGACCTCCCAAGAATTCTTGGTGCTTCACCTCTGTGAGCATCACCAAGATCCAATGAGTGCTAAGTGTTTCATTTATTCTCATGAGACATGGATTCATGTGTGAATCTCTACTCATGATATATGGTTCAATGATTTTGACTCAAAAACTATACAATTAAATCTTGATAGCAATATCACAGGTTCTTTGTTCATAAGCTAAAACTACCACAAATAGAGCTACTAGGATTAGCCCTCAAACTTGGGTTTTTTGGCTTTAGCCTTAATTGTATCTAAATGAAGTGGTAAAAAAACCTTATATTCAAGTACCTTTTTGGAAAATCTCATAGATTTTGTGGGTCTTAGATCTCCAAGATGTCTATACACCAAAAAGTAACTTTTATGCCTATTTTTAAGCGTTTCATACTAATGGTGATTGGTCTCACTAAGCTATGTTCTTTCCTCCTTTAAAAATTATCATGAGACCTTTTTCTCTACTAGATATTGATACTAGTCAACCTTCCTCATTCTGCACCACTTGGTTTGAAGTATTAGACACTTTCAAACCCCAAAGTCTCTCTACCAATTCTGTGATCACCTAAGTACAACATACTTTCCTAGGACATTACTTTTAAATTATTTTCCATACTTTCCAAGGCCCCAAGACTTATATACATTATGTACATTGTCTCTACTTCTATATCTATTAAAGCCATGAAGAACTCATAGTAGGAACTCATGGGGGAGCCATTATTGCTCAAGTAGTCAAGACTATAACAAGACACCAAATACTTGGAAAAGAATTTCAAAACCTAGTTAGATGAGAACTTACAAACTAGTAACTTTAAAAGAAAATATGTGAGGATAATTTTTCACTTGTCCCATTTATATCATGTGGTAATGTTTACCCCTTCTTCACTATCTTAGTTGTCATCAGAGTAATTCCAACATCATCAAGTCCAGTGACCAAATGGATAAGTTCCTAAATATTTATGGCAAGATAATATCCTAGCTAAAGGAACTAATCATTAGTTATACATAGAAAAATCTTTATCTACTCAATCTCATAAAATTCCTTAAAGTTCATGATTTTTATGATATTTAGGGTTTCAAAATGCTTTAATTCATCCTTAAATTTCTTTCCTCATTGTAAATACATGTTAAATCATTCCAAGTATCTTCATTCCCTATAGCCTCATACTTACAATGTATGTATTATCCTATATCCTCCACATGAAGTGCATCATCATGGATTTGTGAAAATGCACCCTCAAGATCATCTTCAATTAGCTTAAATGGGTGTTTATAAATGTGATATTGTGGTATCTCCATAATATCACAAATCTATAGAGTAGCCATGATATACTTAACTAAAAACAACTTCTAGAAACTTAAAACAATGATCACATGACAAATAAAATACCTCTTAGACTAGCAATGTAGGGTTTTCACAAGACCTTCTAAAATTTGCTCAAGTTATGATTAATTCACTTCTTCATAGCTCTGGAAATATAAACAATAAAGAATTTCTACACAATTTCTCCCCCCAAGGCTATGATACCCAATTAGGTTGATGAAGAAAGCTCAATGCTTGGCATTGTTTCTCCCTTGTCTGGTGTAATATTATTCTCTTTTTGCTTCCATGCCTTCTCATTTCCACCATTATTTTCCTCTAGAAAGTTCTTAATGATATTCTCATAGTTTTTCTTATTAATGCTATTATTCATTCTTCTATTATAGTTTTCCTTTTGATACTAGGAATGCTTACATTGTTCTCAAATTCATTAAATCTATAATATCTAGTTTTATGCCCTATATTATTACACCTATGACATATAATATCCAAATTTTCATAAATTGGTCTATTCTATTTTACTTCTAGTCTATGGTCTCTATGAATATCTCCAAAGTTGTTTCTTTTGATACATGCAACTATAATAGATACAACATTTCTATTCCCAATAGGTCTTCTTGCATTAGGTCTTCCTTTAGATCTTTCATTTTTCCTTTGATTAGATCTAGCTTTCTATGCATGTGACTTGGCCCATAAAGCTGATATTTTTTTTTAAAACCAAAAAAAGACTTAGTATTAGTATTATCTTTTCGATATTCATTTATGTGTTCATATTTGTTGCACACATAACATCTTTGACCCTTGATATTATTTGTCTTATCTTTAGGATTTTCATTCTAAATGGCTTTCCAAATAGGATCTCGTGTTTCTCTTTTATCTACTTCTTTATAACTATCACTATCATGACCTAGCCAATTGAAGTCATGTTGCTTTTAGGTTTCTATTGTTGTGATTTCTCATCAAATTTATCACTACTTGAGTAAAGCTTCTAAATTTATAACTTTATCTCTAAAATTTCACCCTTGATAATGTTTATATACTTCTCAAGTTCTTGGTAATTAAATCTGGAATCTTCAAGCTCTACTCTTACTTGTCCAAATTGATTGTTCAGATTATTGCATTAATCAATCTTCTTTATTAGGTGTTCTTCAAGATTTAATCTTCATATCTTTCCATCTTCAATCTCTTCATGCATTTGAAGTTGTGTAATCTTAAATTCATGCTTAAGGGCTTGATTTTCCTTCTATATTATCTTAACTAGATTTGACTTATCATCATCTAATTTAGGCTCATTTATCTACTCAACAAGCTCTTTCCTCTTTACTCTTAAAATGTTGACATGATCTTAAGTTTCTTGATGTAATCATGTGCATCTCTTAGCTTCAATTCTAATATTTTCTTTATCTAGATCTTCAATTTTTACATCAAAATTACTCTTAAATTCTTGCATCCATCAAAATCCTCTTCAAGTCATAAGTCTTTTTCTAGGGTACTAAGATATGATACCAATTTTTAGGATCACACTACAACACTTTGAAACTAATTAATAACTTTACAACTTAACCATAATAATCCACATATAAAAATATAAGAAAGTAAAGAATAGAACAATAAATGACTTGTAACACTATGACTTTTTTTTTGAAAACCCTATCCAAGGGAAAACCCTGGTGTGGATGGTACCCATAGCTATGAACTAATTTGAAATTTATTTATTAAGAGGTCTAACTATATTATGAGTCATCATATAACATTTAGTAAATAATTACTTATTATAGGACTAAGCATTGCTAGAGTTGTAATAATATTAGAATAACTGAGAAGGGGGGTGTGAATCTATTAGAAAGTAAAATCCACCAATATAACTAAGAGGGGGGTGAATTAGTAATCTAAATTTAATGAAAAATATCATCCTTATTAATTGTTAACTTTATGAGAAATATAATTAGTAACTATAGCAAGATACTCATACACAATAGCACCAGATATCTTAACTAGGGAAACCCTTGATCAAAGGGGAAAACCTGGTGGGGATGGTACCCACAAAATGATGTACTAATATAAATATTCCTTGTTATAGGATGGAATCTATTAAGAATAAATGAAATACCTTCAGTATTTATACCGGTCCCTATTAGGACACTTTGAATCCTTGTTAGGAGTTGTGCCAACCCTATTAAGAGTTGTAGAAGGCAGATGGACCCACTATCCAACCAGCTTTAGGGGTAAGACTACTAAACTAGCTATTTAACTGATCTCTATATTATTCCTTGTAGAATAATAGAAATTAATTTTACTTTGACTTTCTCTTCCTATGTCCTATCAACTAGACTTCTTCTTCTTCTAATCTAGATACTAGATCACCAACTTTGCATCCAATGATCCCTTGGCTTGATTACTTGCATTTAGCAAATACTCTAGTCTTATTCACACACTTTTTACTTCTTACATATATCCAAAAAAGGAAAATATCCTTCCTTTATACCATGTCCTCAAAAAAATTCCTTAAGTCAGCCTTGAGGCTTTTCCAATAAATTTTAATAGGACCACATTAAGATAATTAATTATTTTGTAATTACACAATATTGTCAGCACATAGTCTTTACAACTTATCACACATGGAACTCTATACCTTGTGTACTTATTTAAATTATCATCAAACTATATTCTACTATCTAACCTCACATATCATGATTTTATCTCTTTTAGAAGATGCAATCCATTCATTAAAAACTACTTCTTAGATACTCTATTTCTATATTGATCTCTTCAAATCAAGCATATCTTCTGCATGTCTTCGACTTACTTCATGTGTAAATCATTAGAACATAGTGTAGAACACATCCTTTACTATGCTTGACCTAATATTTCCTACATTTTCTATACAACCTCATTCTCTATCTACAACTCTACCAGTCTTCACATAAATATTGCTATGTTGACATCAATGAAAAACATAGTCATGAATGCAACATGTCAATCATGCTATCCATGTTTGCATGCTTTAGCAATGTTTAGGATAATCCTCCAAAGAAATACCATCAACATTCATGCTAATATGATAAGTTATCCAAGGTACAATGTACCAATTAAACAAACAAACACTTAAAACACTTGAAATTGTATCATTTATTAGCTTGGCCTCTATAGTCAACTTTTAGTAAATAAAAACTAGTAGACTAGTGTCCTAAATATAACAAACTTTTAGAGTGTAATTATTAATAGAAAATCACCACAAATAACATCCAAACAAGTTTGACACTAGGATTTAATGTGGAGAACCAATTCCAAGAACATGTCACCAAATTTTCATTCTTCTGAAGTGAGCTCTATTAGGAGCCAACCATATTAAACATTGAAAAAACATATTGTTAAATCTGACCTTGTTAAAGGATTTAATCACCATATTAGGAGTGGCCTTATTAGAGGACTTTATAACATTCCATTAGAATGCCACTTTGATTAAAGGATTTACATATGACTATTAGGTAAACCTTGATTAAAGGATTTTAATACTAATAAAATGATTAGAAAGTAACAACATGTTTTGATCTTTCAAGTGCAACTCACTTTGAAAATTTAGATCTCAATTTGACTCACAAGATAATCCATTGGCATGCCTTCATTGTTGTCTCATTCTCTGATTCACTTTGCATTCCTTCAAGCAATCACACCTTTTCTCAACTCATCTCACCCTTCTTCTTAACCTTTCTACTTAGTAGCATCAACTGCTACTCTAACCTTCAACATTGTTTTCAAAAGTTATCCCTTGTACCTCCTTATATAGGTAATTCTGATATTTTTCCACCTAATCTCCACCACAGATCTTAGGGTTACAATCAAACTTAACATATAGAATGAATCTATTCATGTTCTTGTTCATACTCTTCTTTTTTAGAAACTTCTTCATGAATATTTACATAGAAATGTGAAAATGAATTTTCCCTTGATTTGAATGTTTTAGGTCATCCATCCTTATCTTCAACATGCTTTCCATATTTTGCAAAATCAACACTATCAACTAGAAATTATGATTTCTCATAAACTGTCAAAATGGTGTTCCTTGACCAACACTATGTATTGACATGTGGTCATCACTAGGTTACTTGGTTGCTACTAGATTTCTTCCTCAAAACATATACTATCATGTGATCAATACTGATACTTGGTCAACACTATTTCTACTAGGTAGCTAGTGTGGCTCAATCAACACTAGCATCACTCAACATATAGTTCAAGTTCCTTAATCTTCTTCTTTGTTGCTTGGTCAAGCCTATGTATTTAGTTTTTCTTTGATCTCTTCTTCAAGGCTTTAGTATTAATATCTTCTCCACTTGTAACATGATTTAAACAATCACTTTGTCTTGTCAAAGTTGTTGATCTCATTTTGGTTTTGACAAAGCAATGAGAAAACACTCTATCATTATCTAGCGGAATTATAGCACATAGAGCATTTCGAGTGATTAGAGATAGTCAAGTAATCAGTGTGAGCAAAGCAATCAAAGAATACCAATCATAAGTTTCCAGATAGTACATTGAGTAATATGACTAGTATGTGTTGGAAATATGGTTAGTAAGATGTTTTTAATGTTGTTATTTAGGCAACATATATTCAACACTTCATTTATGCATTTAGAGTTGGAAAGTTGTTTAACTATTAGACAGTTTGTAGTAGCATAGAGACAGATATGATGTGTATAGATGACACCATGATGATGTGGTTAAGTGGATAGGTATGTACAAATAGTAAAGTACAAGTTATAGATGAAATACCTGTATAGGTATTTGATAGAGTAGAATAGAGCAAAGCAGAGAATTGAGTTGTATGGCTTAAGGAATTATTTTGGTATCAAAATAATTACTAAGTCATGATGGTCTAACTTTTTGTATATTATTCCATAAGTTACTTTATATTATATCAAGTGTGTGAACACATGAAGGATGATAGAGAAAAGAATTATTAATTTGTGAAGTTTTGGTATAGATATTATCTTGCACAAAGAATGTGAAGTCGATGAGATGACATATGACATACAAACTATTGTATAGAAAACTTGAAAGTTATATGAGCCTTATGTGATGTGAGATCTAATGTATGATCAAAGCAAGTGTGAATTATAGTACTGAGAAAGTATTGTATGTATATCTAGTCTTGTGGATAACTTTATTGTATAAATGCATGTTAGGGCAGTGGGCTCTTCTTGCATACATTGTATTTGATTTACCAACTCCTTAAAGGGCTGAAGAAACTCCTAGTAGGTTTGAGGCTTCTAACAAGGTGTAGTTCTCTAACAAGTACTTGAGGCACTATATACACTTCATAGACTCCTAACAAGATCAATATCCTTAACAGTATCCTTTTGTTTAGTGAATCATCTCATGGGTATCGTCCCCACCATGGTTTCCCCTTGGCCAGGGTTTCCCTAGTTTAAAAATAATGGTGTTATGAGTTCTCTATGTGTATGGTTATATTTATTTTTTAGCATTGTTGGTGCAAGTTATAGAGTAATTAACCATATTAAATTGTGGGCTAAAGTTTATATAATACTGATTCACCACCCCCTCCCCACCCCAACTCAGTATTATCTATTTCTACAAAATGGTATTAGAGCACAGTTACTTTGAAGAAGCTTAGTAGCTTGAGTAATATCCCTATGGATATGTAATAGTTAAAGAAAAACCTTGAAGAAGATCTTGTACAAATTTACCTTCTTATAGAAGAAAGAGATAACCTGAAAGATAGTTATGAAGATGCAAAAGTTTACATTGGAAAATTGAAAGACAAGATTGATGATTTGAAATCTAGAAAGGAATCAATTGTGTAGAACAATGACAATCATGAAGTGGAAAATCTGAAGAAAGAAAATGGGATATTGAAACATGAGCTGAAAATCATCGAACTTAAGTTAAGTCTTAAGAAAAATGGTAGTAGGAGTGAATCTGATATTAAATAAAAGAATGCAAACCTTAAATCCTAGTTGATTCAAGTGACATATCAAATAGATTCTATTAATATTTATAATGTAGAATTAGAAAAGTACAATATCATTTTGAAAGGAGAATTGATACAAGCCAAGAAATAGTTAGAAAAACTTTATTCTAGTAGTGAGAAGATAGATGAATAGATATTTCACTAGAGACCTTATGATAAGAGAGGACTTGGATATCTTATTGGTGGGAAATTAGCCAAGAAAGTTGAAATTAGAAGAGAACCAGATCTAGTTGTTGAATCCCATAAAGAATCTAATCTCAGTAAAGTTGAATCAAGCACAACTATCAAAGTATCTAAAGAGATTGAATTAGTTGATTTATCAGAGAAACATGATGAACCCAAGAAAATAGAGTTGTATGCACCCTAAAATGGTTGCCTAGACTATGGGCCCCCATTATTCAATTTATCAATTTATCAAATTTTCTGAATCAATGGTGTGTAATATTTTATAAAATTAATTTAAATCAATTTCCTTGATCAAATTCAATTATTCTATTTTTCTAAAGTTGATCATTTATCCTAAGTCTTATTTAACTAAAAGAAAATATCCTCTTTTAATTAAATAAAATAAGTCCCCATTTAATTAAAAGAAAACCTCTCTTTTAATTAAATAATTCATCCACATTTAATTAATTAAGAGAAAAAACCCTCTTTTAATTTAATTTAATATCTCCTGTTTAATTAAAAGAATTTTCTCCCTTTTAATTAAATGAAAATCCTACTTAAATATCTCTTTTTGATGAAAAAAGAAATAAAATAAATTATTTTATTTAATTTCTCTACACTTAAATGCACATATTTCTAAGTGGGACTTATCTTTCCACTTTCTTCTCAACCACTCCTCTTTTCTCATTGGTGGATCATTATTTCTCCAACCTTGATTAAATCTTTTTCCTCTCAATCTAGATCGTCCAATCTTCTTTATAAGGGAGAGCCCTCTCCTCATTTTGGATACCCATGATTATGCTATTGTTATGCTGCAAGATTGGAAAGCAAATTTGTAAGGAGGAGTTTTGAATGCTAAAGGTTTTGTGGAGAACTTCTATCTTCTTGTCTCATTCTCTCTTGCATCCATGGCTATCATCATGGGCTTTTATCATTGCATTTGCATATTAGTTTAGAGTCATATTTTCTTTCATAGATTAGATCTTGCTTTTTTTTGCATTGTTATCATTTAGATTAGCTTGGATCTTCATTTTCATAAATATTTGATGATCATGGAGGCTAGCACTCTTTCTTTTCCTCTTTGAATCTTTTGTTTCATGGTGTACTTGCATGGGCACAAACTAGGTCAAGCTAAAGGCCTCCATTACAAACCCTTGCACTTCATGAATAGAGAGCTATGAGCCACCATTTGAGACCTTATTTTTGAGTAATCTTAGATATAATGACTCATAGAAGTGTGCCCACATTTTAGGCATACATTTTTGGCACCTACCATGGGGCAACCCACCTTTGCTTGCTAGTTTTTATGCAAATCTGTTTGTAGACTCAAAGAAACTTTAGATTTGAAATATTTGATCATATCTTTTATACGGCTATGTATTTTGATCTAATATTTTTTTTTGCAAGGTGGTGATATATCCAAAAAGCTTTGGTCCAATTTTCTTTTTTTTTGGAAATATTTTTTATTTTTATGATTTTTTCTTGATTTTTCATAAAAAATCATTTTCGGGAGTAAATCAACACATTTCTTGGAAAAATTTATAGTTTCAAAAAGCTCTCTAAATTTTAAATAGACGTGGTTCTTTGTGTTTTGATTTTAGAGGTCATATTAGGGGTCAATAATTCGATTTAGAAAAATTGGTCTATTTTGATAAAATGACTCCCTAGGGCACAAATTAAAAGATCTTTTCAAAATTCTTTCATTTTTGAAAAGCCCTCTAATTTTTGATAGGGGTCACTTTTTTGTATTTTGAATTTTGGATCTGAATTCATATCATGTAGATCCAATCTTTATGACTAGGTCAAAAATCAATTTTTTAAAAAAGGGCATTTAATGAATAGTTTGCATTTCAGTTTTACAATGAATCAATGCATGATGTGGGCTTTCATTTGGGTTACTTACTGATTATTATCAGTCTTACAATTTAGATTTCTAGAGCTAACCCTAGTTTTGCATGAGTTGGACATATATTGCATATCTTGTGTTTGCTTGTTTTGTTTGTGGTTTTGTTTGTTGTGAGCAAGCATTCAAGGATAAACAAAAGGTACAACAAAGAAAAGATGCATTGCAAGGATTACTAGGTATTTTATTTGAACTCTAAAACATTTATATTTGGAACTAAAAGGAACATCTCATGTGTTTGGCTTGAGTGTTTTTACATGCTTTCATAGATTCACACTTCAATTGGGGCTTTAAAATTGAATCTAGATTTTCTTTCACACATTTGTGTTGCACATAGTAATTAGGCCCTATGAACACTATTTGGAAGATCTTGAGAGACTAAGCTTCATTCACTTTCTTTACATGTGAAGCTCCTCTTGATGATAGATCCCTTTGTAGATAGAGAAGGATATTTGTTATTATTTCACTATTCTGCTTGGATTTTCCAAATAGTTGGTGAGATGATTTCAAACTAGTGTGTCAAAAAATCTTCTTTGCTATGTTTTGGTAAGGTGAAGAGGCTAGAGGAGTATGCTCTATCCCCTTTTGGGCACATCAAAAACTTGGAACCCTTGAATCCAAACCAAGTCCCCATGTGGTACAACTTTGTGAGTCTACCTTGATTAGAAAGGGTTAAACTAGAGTAGACATCCCCTTTATTGGGTCAACCACATGGATGGTAACTCAAGTGGTAATAGCCATTTTTGACATGGTAGTAGCAACCACTATATAAATGTCCTTATGGGAGAAATCCTCACCGGTATAGCCTTTTGTTGGGCTGTCAAATCTCCTTAGTATCTTCGATTGATTAAATTCTCAAAATATGTCAAAACCTTGGTGCACCGAGATTGGATTTTGCCCACTTTAGATTGCAAAAGTTGCAGAGTTGAACATGACTAAGAACCATAGTGCTACCAAATTTTCTTTTCTAAGATAATGTGCATGATTGAAAAACATTTTGAGAACATACACGGTACTGATTTTAGGGATTAGATTGATATTATGACACTATTCTAATTCATGTGCAAGGTTTCTTTGTCTCTTGCTCATTGTTTGAAGACATTTTCTTGAAATCCCTAATTGTTGTCTTGCATGTTTGGTTCATGATTAAAAATCTATCGATACATCTAGTTGGACATTTAAAATAAACAAAATCTGAGTTCTTGAGTTGAGACTTTATGATCAAATAACTTTGTTATCCCATTATTTCTAGTCTCCCTAGGTTGATCGTATTTGGATTAGGCTACTTTCCCCATTGTTAGAAGCCTTTTTGCACCTTAGGTTATTGTACTTTGACCTCTTGAATTAGTAGTCATTGATTTCACAACAGACCTTGTTTGGAGTTGGTGAGTTAGAAACCATCCTTGTTGAGAAAGATATACACTTGGATCTTTTGATATTACACTTGGAGAGTCTTAGTAATCTCTTGTCCATTCACTTTCATAAAAAATCAATTTTAATTATTTATAATTTGGGTAGATCATCCTCCTAGTCCATATGTGCTAGGGTATTCACCCAAAGTTTTGGGCACCTTTGTGGCAGTGTTGGTTTATGCATATTGAAATATTTTATCTTATCATTTCTCTTTTGGACAAGTTAGTGTTTTTACTATCCTAGTTTGGTACCAAGATTTAATAGGGTTATCCAATCAACTAGTACCTTTTCTTTCATGTTGATTACAAGTGCTATTACATGATGCTCAACATTCAAATGATCTCAAATGGTATCATATTTCCCAAAATGATTCTTGGTCTTATTTCTTCTTCATCTTCCATGTCTTTCTAATCTCCCATTTCCATTCTTCCTCTTCTATGTCTTCTTGATTCTTTTCATCTTATTATCATATAGTCTACTTTCTTCTATTCATTCTTTCTCTTCTTTCATGCTTGATTCTTCTTCTTCTAGAACCATGGATCTCGACTATATTTTTAGGGACCCTCACTTGAGAGAAGATGATCTTGACCTTCTTGCTAAATTTGAAAATTGTTGTCACTCCAATAGATACATGGATTCTAACATTCTGACAAAAATGATTTTAAAATGGATAAATTAGACACCTTTTCTAGGATCATGTGCAAGATCAAATCACAATATCCTTCTTCTAGATATTCCTTATCTTCCAAGTCTCACTATGATTCTTCTAAATATCATTCAAATTCTTCATCTTCTAAGTCTTATCACGATTCTTCTAAATATCCTTCACATTTTTCATCTTCTAAGACTTATCATGATTCTTCCAAATATCATTCAGATTCTTCATCTTCTAAGTCTTATCATGATTCTTCTAAATATCATTCACATTCTTCATTTTCTAAGTCTTATCATGATTCTTCTAAATATCATTCTCATTCTTCATATTCCAAGTCTTATGATGATTCTTCTAAATATCATTCATGTAGGTCTTCACCTACCTCTTCTTCACGATATTATTCTTCTTCTACTTCTACCAAGAGTCTTATTCCTCTTATTGAGATAGACCATAATGAACAACATGAAAAGTCTTGTGATATGCCTATCTATAATGCCTATAGTGACAATGATTATGATGACAATGACTATTATATTCCTACACATCCTAAAAGTCCTCCTAGTCCTATGCTTGTGCTTAAAGGGGATGAGTCACATATAGATATTGATGGTAGTCCATATGACTCAAATATTGAAAGAAACATTGATAAATTTTGTGAACAATACTTAAATGATAAATCTTCATTTTTTGAGGAAGAGAAATTATTTTTTGGTGCTGAAATAAAACATCAATTGCATAAGAGTTCCTCTTCTAAGAAACCTCTTGTTGAAAATAAAGATTACACTCTTGAGCAAGATCATGTTAATTTTGAACCTTTGTCTTCTGATGCTCCCCTTCCATCTTCTACTTCCTCCACTATCCATGCATCCCCTAAAGATTTTGAGTCTCTCAAATCTTCTACCAATCCTTCTATTAGAATCTGATAAGATTAATAACCTAGAAAACTAGTGCAAAGAATAAATATCTAAACTATGAATGCAAATGATACAAAATCAAAATAGCATCATAGAGTTAGTCTCCAAGAGAGTAATGCAAATTTTTGAAGCAAAATAGCATTAAGAGGATGCAAAAACAAGAGATTCAAATACAAGCCAGGTAGCATGCTTATATAGGCTAGGAAGAGGGAGGAGGTGGCAACACCAACCAATGAGGAGCAATCATCTATCGAACTAAAGATAGAAAAGTATCTTCCCAAGATAGCTAATGGATGCTCACATGTAGGAAGGTGACACCTCACAACCATTCACCTAATAAGACATGCTTTATTAACCTAAGCGAGATTATTAAAAGTGTAGGAAAAACCTAGCAAAATAGGAAAAATAAAAAAACTACACTAACACCTTCATCCAACAATGATCCTAATGCTTTTCATGCAGTTCCCTATAGTTATCCTCAAGGGCTACCTCTTAAAGAAATTCAAGCTAGCCTTCACTTGGCTACAAATACTTCCAATAATTCTATACCTAAAGAGCCTAAGTCTTCATGCACTATAATGCCTACTTCAGCTAGTCCTTCATCATCTATTCCAAAGTCTTCCATACAATTACAACATGCTTCCTTCTCGTTACGAGTGGTTTCATGTCAAGAGGACTCTAAAAATGATAAAGAAAAGTATATAAAGAAAGATCAAGATCAAGAGCTCTCCATGTCATCCAATTATTTTCATGATGTCTCTGATATGTTTCATGGTTCTTTTGATCCCTTGCACCCTTTCTCATTCATTCCACCATGTCTTAAGTCTTCTCCTAAGCAAGATCAAGATACTACTAGCACCACTAAGGTTATTGACAGTAAAAATGACCTTAGTATACTTGCTCCTTCCCAAGATGATGCTTCCATTAAGGTTATTAAAAATAGTGTTGTTACTTTTAATGTTGACCCTATTGAAAATCAAGAGAACAATTCTATGCTTATGTTATCCAAAGATCTTTTTCAAGATCAAAGTCTTCCATCTTCTTGTTCTACCACTCCATGTTTGCTTCCACTTTCTACTCTTCCTAAGTCTTCTCAAGCTTCAAGTACTCCTATCAAAGAAGTTGGTCCTATTCAAGATGTTCATGATACTATTGAAAATCCTAATGCTCACTCTAAAGATGTTGATGTCCTTGACTGTGATATAGATGTTGATGAACTTATTGATTATCCTTTTCCATCTTCCACATCCATCCTTGGACCTCCCCCACCACTACTAAATGCATAATGTCTTCCTTCCATCTTGGGCCCTTATGTCCCTTCACTTTCCCCTCCCATTTCTCCTAATTCATCATCCATCTTGGTTCCTTATGTCCCTTCACTTTCCCCTCCCAAATCTCCTAATTCATCATCCATCTTAGGTCCTTATGTCCCTCCCTCTCCTATCTTTCCTCAAGATCAACGTAGATGCATATCCTTGAATTCTTTTCATCCACCCACTTATCTAAACCCATCATATCATCCTTCTTCTTTCACAAGTCCCAAGTCCTTTGTAAATAACTTGAATGTTCAATACAAGGAAAAGAAGCAATTCAAGAATCCATATAAAAAAGAAGACCACCATGTCTCCTATAATCGACATGGGGGCATAAATTCAAAAGAGATATCTAAGAAAAAAAATTATAAGACAAGTATGGGTTCCAAAATCCATCATTGAGGAAATTATCTTTACATCATCAAAAAGAAATGAAAAGAGGCCTATGGCTATATGGATTCCAAAGTCCATCTTGAGAGAGTCTAATGTTTAAAAACAATTGAAATTGACATTCAAGCTTCCAAACAATTCCACTTCATCTTCTTTAAAAGGCATTCTTCCATTCTATGCACCTAAACTACAACCTCTTCTATCCACTCACCATATTCCTTTATGTATTCCTTCATTCACATTTTATTTTTCCTCTCACCACCCTTCAAGGTGTGTGTTGAAATTTATCTTTCCTTCATTTCCATCTTCCAATCTCACTTACTTTGCATAAAGCCATATCCTCCATTTTTGTCTTCCATCTTCCTTTCCCTATCAGCATCTTTGAGCATATCATTGTAAATCCTTTGTATATCATGGTTTCAATTTTCAAGGAGCATTATCTACAAAGCTTTACTTCTTCCCAAAAAAAAAATTTAAAAATTGAAAAAGATTGAAAAAAAAGGGAAAAAAATATAAAAATTTGAAAATGTGCCTTGGTGAAAACCTGGTAATCAGGCACCTTGGTAGCAAAAGTAAAGAGAAATAAATTCATCCTATGGTGAAAACTGCTCCCTTGTGACACCTTGGATAAGTACCATGATGAAAATCTGACAATCAGGCATCATGTGCAGTTCTTCTACATCTTTCATCCATTTCGTCTTCTCTCTTTGATCTTGACAATGCTGACCTATACACAAACATTTGGCTATTTTGTGAGCTATCTTATGATGATCTTGTTTTCATTCCTATCATGTTTATCCTTCATATATGTTTTCCTCCATTTATTCTAGTCTTTCCCTACCCTTTTCCAAAAATACAAAAAAAAATTTCAAAAGTTCAAAAAATTAAAAAAAATTTAAAAAAAGGTGCCTTGGTGAAAACCTGAAAACAAGCGCCTTGGTAGATAAAAACACAAAAAAATTATAAAAAGTCCTGAAAAAAATAAAAAATAAAAATATCCAAGTAGTGAAAACTTGGAATGGATGCTACTTGAGGCCTTTGCACCCTTATTTCTTAGCGCATGTCCTCGACACTTAGCCTTTCTCCATCATGCCTTGTCCTTATTGCCTTGGTTTGGAATTGGTCTTTGTCTAGGGGGCATAACTATGTTAGCTTTGGTCTCTTGGATGTGTTAGTCTTTAGGACACATTGCAAATGGTGTTTTTCAACACCACCTCAATTGTATTTTTCAATACAACCATTGACATCGAGTGTTTTTCAACACTTATTGGTTTGGTCTTACCCAGTATCATCATGTGATCATCCCTTCTTGCAAGAATTTGATCCTTATCCTCAGAACTCACTATTAGTTAACACACTTAAATTTTTAAACGCAACACTCAATGCTTGACTTATATCATGATCTTTTCTTTGTGTGCTGATTATTATTGATTTTTTTTTAGTGTCCTTGTCTGATAGGTCTCTCGAGGATGCATAGCTAGAGGATTTGGGGAATGGGGCATGTTTTTATTTATTTTTTGCTTGTGGGTGTGGTCTTGAAACTCTAGAGTGTCTCTTGTTGTCCCCTTGAAACACTTAGGATATTTGAGGCATCATCCTTGACTATTTTTGCACAACCATTCTTCTGGTCATCCTAGCATCTATGCCTTGATGTGAGCATGGTTTTGCTACATTAAATTGGGTAAGCTAACATTGAAGTCATCTTGATCTTTATGTCTTTGATGCTTATGTTATAATCTTTCCACTTTCTAATCCGATATAAATCACATTCATAACTTCATAGTTGCGCTTGTAACTAGTGATGATTGTGTGATTTTTTGATGTCCTTAATAATGGCACAATGATGAAAATAAGTTTTTTTACATGCTCTAATGAATGATGAACACAAAAATCCTATGTTATAGTTGCTCTTTTGAAAGTACACATTTGCATTTCCATGTAGCTTGCATTATTAGACTTCATGTTAGTTTGCATTTTTAGGCTGCATTATGAGTTTGAGAGAGTTCTCGCTTCATCTTTATTGTGGATTTTTAATCAACTGTGGTCGTGTTTTGATCTTCATTTCTTTATCTTCTTTCATGATCTCAATCAAAATTTCTATCTTAAATAGTTGATTGATTTTGGGGCATTTTCTTTTCTTCTTTCTATTTCTTTCTATATCTTTCAAACTTCTATCTTCCCCATTTTCTTTTTCCCCACTTCTTTTCTTCTAAATCAGCTTTGGGGCATAATATTTCATGCTTTATGATCTACCTTGGTTCTATGATTCTTATATCTTTCATCTTACATCAAGAACCTTATCTTTTGTTCAATTTGATCAAATTTATCAATTTGTTGTTTCTCCTCTATCTCATTTTGATTTCGATCACGAGGGGCAATACTTATCAAATTCAATCTTTGATTCAGTTTTATCAATTTTATCCTTGACTTTTCAAGTCAAAATTTATTTGTATTCTTTGTCCCGATGTGTTCCTGATTCGACCACACATCTGGGTTGTTTTGTGATCCCAAATCAACCTCACACTTCAATTTCTTTCTTTAACTACATGTGTTCCCAAATCGATCACACAATAGTCAAAGAGAGGCAAATGTATGCACCCTAAAATGGTCACCTAGACTATGGGCCCCCATTATTCAATTTATCAATTTATCAAATTTCCTGAATCAATGGTGTGTAATATTTTATTAAATTAATTTAAATCAATTTCCTTGATCAAATTCAATTATTTTATTTTTCTAAAGTTGATCATTTTATCCTAAGTCTCATTTAATTAAAAGAAAATCTCCTCTTTTAATTAAATAAAATAAGTCCCCATTTAATTAAAAGAAAACCTCTCTTTTAATTAAATAATTCATCCACATTTAATTAATTAAGAGAAAAACCCCTCTTTTAATTTAATTTAATATCTCCTATTTAATTAAAAGAACTTGCTCCTTTTTAATTCAATGAAAATCCCACTTAAATATCTCTTTTTGATGAAAAAAGAAATAAAATAAATTCTTTTATTTAATTTCTCTACACTTAAATGCACATATTTCTAAGTGGGACTTATCTTTCCACTTTCTTCTTAACCACTCCTCTTTTCTGATTGGTGGATCCTTATTTCACATGGACCATTATTTCTCCACCCTTGATTAAATCCTTTTCCTCTTAATCTAGATCGTCCAATCTTCTTTATAAGGGAGAGCCCTCTCCTCATTTTGGATACCCATGATTATGCTATTGTTATGCTGCAGGATTGGAGAGAAAATTTTGAAGAAGGATTTCTGAATGTTAAAGGTTTTGTGGAGAACTTCTATCTTCTTGTCTCATTCTCTCTTGCACCCATGGCTATCATCATGGGCTTTTATCATTGCATTTGCATATTAGTTTAGAGTCATATTTACTTTCATAGATTAGATCTTGCTTTGTTTTGCATTGTTATCATTTAGATTAGCTTGCTTCTTCATTTTCATAAATATTTGATGATCATGGAGACTAGCACTCTTGCTTTTCCTCTTTGAATCTCTTGTTTCATGGTGTACTTGCATGGGTACAAACTAGGTCAAGCTGAGGGCCTCCATTACAAACCCTTGCACTCCATGAATAGAGAGCTATGAGCCACCATTTGAGACCTCATTTTTGAGTAATCTTGAATATAATGACTCATAGAAGTGTGCCCACATTTTAGGCATACAAGAGCAAGTTGAAAAACCTAAGCAAGATGAACAACCCAAGGAAGTAAGACATGAGTTTAGAGGTAGATGTTTCATATGCAATGAATTTGGTCATATGAAAAAATATTGCATAGGTAAGTCTTGTAGACCTATTACTAATTTCTACTACATTATAATTTTCATGGGTATGGACATAAAGCAATAGATTGTAAGAAACCTAAGTTTGATGGTAATAATGCAAATAGTAGAATTTTTAGGAACACTAACCCTACTAGTAATGAAAGAGGGAGATGATAGAGCATATCTATGATGAGGGAATATCTAATGGAGAAAATAAATAATTTGTGTGTTACAAGTATAAAAATTCTAGATATATTGCAAGAAATTTTAGAGTATCTAATAGTCAAAATGGAGCCAATCAGAGGAGGAATGCACCTGTATGTTAGTTATGTAATAACTTTGGACACATAGTGAGATATTATAGAATGGACATAAGAAAATTTAATAGGAATCCTAACTATAGAAGGAACAACAACAAAAATCATAGAAGGAATGGAAACGATAGTGATAACAATCAAAAGGAAGCAATCAATAAACATGTTGATGAATACAAGGAAGAATTTGTGAAAGCTAAGGATTCATAAAGTTCTTATATAGTGTTGGACGAGTAGTATTTTGATGCACCTAATGAGACATTGAAGTCAACAATTATTTGTAACTCATCCTATCTAAATTGAGAAGTTGTAGCAGAGATAGAGTGTTAGTTAGTAAGAACTAATGATAAAGAAAGGATAAGAAGTTGTGTAGTTAACATGAGGTAAAAGACATAGAAAGGAAATGTGTAGCATAATTTGAAATGATTTAGGGATTGTGAAAAATATTGTGAGTATCATTTGATCATGTGAAATGTCTAGAGAGAATTGAAAAATAATTCGACAGCATTTTGGAGTGTAAAAAGAAGTTTTTGAAGTGTGAAGTTGCAGAAGCCTTAAATGCAATTTTAAGGTATTGTATGAAGCTCAAATTAAATTTTCACTTTATACAATTAAGATACAATATCTAGGTAGTTAATTTATGATGCCAATAATAGACCAAGATATGTATGCAAGAAACATCCATTTATTTCTCTTGTGGATGATCTGTTGAGTGCATTTTCACAAATCCCATAGAATTTTCTTCACATTGAAGATATTAGAAGTTATATTCATTTCAAGATTGAGAGTATAGGTGATGATGATATACATAAGGAATTAGGAGTCATGTATTATAATGACCTAAATTTAAAGTCTAAGTATGCACACCTAAACAAGTTAAACCTAGTGAAGTATATGTTCTATACTATGTTTGATAATCATGAATGGACCCAAATCATTTTGAGTAGGGTACATGATTATATGTTTTGGTTAGGAGATATATATATCACAATTGATAATGACCTAATTCACAAGGTCACTAGACTAAGTCATGAGAGATGTAATCCTATAAATGAGAATAATGTAAGGAAGATGGTTGAAACAAACCTAAATGCAAGATTTGACAAAAGGAACATGAAAGTTGATATTATTCAGGACAGAGGAGTAAAGCTACTAAGTAAGATTTTAGAAGACAAGTTTAACCATGGTTCAAGGGTTAATTCAATACCAACCAAACTCACACACAACGTATGTAATGGCAATCCAAGGAAGGAAAGTGAATCCATGTGAGATAATCAGATTGGATAACATTGTTAAATTGAAGAAGACAAAGAACACAATATTCCTATTTGAGTCCTTATTGATTCATTCATTTCTCTATGCAACAAAGATGTTCCTAGGGATGACAAATTGGGAGAATAATGAGTGTAAAATGAAGTTGGTATCTCAATGCTGCAAATCAAAGATGGAGAATGTTAGAGATAATGGCATTGAAAGAATGACAAATATTTTCGAGTTGAAAATGAAATAGATGTACAAAATACCTCCTTCCATGGTAAATAAATATAGTAATGATATATTCTTCATGGTGAAGACTAATAACACCTACATGGAAGCTCTAGAACCAAGGGTAAAATTTATAGAACCCATGGGATATGAGATGAGTGAAAAACTTATTGAAGGACATGCACAAATAATACTTCAACCTGAGAAGGACATTAAGTGCCCTAGATGGGGAACCTATGAAGGGAATATGAGAGAAGTTCATTCTAAACTTCACAATAAGGGTTTGGAAAACAACATTGATTCCATCCTCAAGAAATTAGGTATGACATGTAAGGAGTTAAATGAGATTAAAGGAAATACACTAGAGATGAATGTAAGAGGAAAATCAGAGGAGGTAGCAACAATACTTATTATTGTTGCAACACTTTTAGTAGGTGTAACTATAGTTGAACCCAATGTGTAGGTGTCTTAAGTATTATTTGTGCAAGTACAACTAGTAAGATCAAGAAGTGATACCAAGGAGTCGGTCAGAGGTGGAAACATTGGTTACACAAATAAATTTAGAGATACTAGTGAAGGGTAAGAAAAAACCATCACCACCCACCAAGAAAAGGGTAAAGTAGACCATAATTAGACTGGGAAAGAGAAGGAAGACACTACAAGTTAGTGATTCTAAAGAATCTAGGGATAGAGTGGAGGATAGACTAGTAGAGCAAGCTATGCACGAAGGCAGAACACTAGTAAGAAAGAAAGCATGGAATCCAAAGGTAGAAAACCTTAACATGCAAATAATTAATGATGAAAATTTGCTATAGTTAAATAAATATTAGAGTTTTTATAATAATATGGATAGAAGGTAGTTAGAGAATGCAATAGTCAAGAATATGATTTTGCAGAATAAGAGGTTTGATAGCATTCTGAATAAAATACTAGAAGACCTATATAATAGGTTGTTGAATAGAAAGAAAAGAGTTACAAATGATGATATTTAGTTAAGAGAAGCTATGGTAAATAATATATGTGAAGTTAACTCTAAAGAGGACTTAGACAAAATGTTGAAGGGTATTAAGCCCTTCCTGATGAACAAAAGAAGAGCAATTCTTCTGATGGGAGGCAACTATGAAGATGTAATAAAAGAGACTAAGGAAGCCATTGTGAAATACATGACCTCAGTGCCTATAGTAGCAAAGGTGAGTGTGTATTCCAAGCCGAAGAGCCCTATCTATGTACATGCACACACACCTTCTAATGATGAGGAAGAAGTAGGAAATACATAATAGGCATTGTCACTACCACATATTGTTATGGGTATTGAATCCATCCAAGTGGACTGTACACACATAACTATGGATGTAAAGGAGAATCCTTTTGCATCATTTGTTCAATCCATTATTGGCAATATGATAGCTTATTCAAGCTCTAATGATGATTAAGAAGAGGAAATGAAGAAATAGGCTGAGGAGAAGAGAAAAGAAGAGGTGGAGAAGACATAAGAAAAAAGGAGAAAAATAGAGAAGAAGCAAGAAGAAGAGAAAAAAAGAATACAAGAGGCAAAGATAAAATAAGAAGAAGAAGAAAAGGAAAGGAAAGTAGAAGATGATAAGATAAAGAAAGAAGAAGAGGAAAGGAATAAATTTGAAGAGGAGTCAAAGAAAGAGGCTAAGAAACTAGAAGAAGAGAGGAAGAAGTCTAAGGAAGAGAAGAAGAGTGTTGAACTGAAAGTGGTAATGCTTATCCTAGCAATAACTCTAGTAGTAGTTGTAGTAGTAGTAGTATTTGAATCTAATGATAATGATTATTAGAAAGGACTAATAATTTATTTGAGCTAATTGCTCCAAAAGAACAAATATGTGTAGTCTTTGGAGAAGACTCTAACTAAAGTATTTGACAGAATGTAGAAGATAGTTACCATAACTATAGTTAATCCATACTTGTAGTAGAAGGCTAAGGAATTAGTGAAGACCTTTGCTGAGTAATTCACAACTATAGTTGAGGTAGCTTTAGTTCAAGGACAAGCCAAGCATGACACAACACTATTTGATACAATCTGCACAAATATGCAAAATGACTTGAAGGAACTTGATGTAAGCATCAAGGAGTTAACGAAAAATATTAATGAAGGTAAGAAGTTGTATGGATAGTGTCAGTTTTCATACAAGTACCTAATAGACTTTAAGAGTTAGATAAAGGGTAAGTTGAGTAATCTTGGCATACTCACTGCAAGAGTACAACTCACTGAGACCAATAGTGAGTACTATAGAATAGAAGTGGAGAAGAACCATAATGTGACCATAGGTTTGGAGCCTAATAAGGAAAAGGTAGCTAAAATATTCTCTACTCTTAGAGAAATTCTATCACCAAAGATTGACATTTTGCAGAGGCAACTAGAGGAATATCTTGTAGCAAAGACTTCCTATGATAAGTTTGCCTATACAGACTTAAGTGCAGTTGAAGTGTCATCTTATGCACTATGTGCACTAATTAGTATCTTTGATACAGTAAAGGAGAACTAGAAGAAGGAAGTGGAATGATTGAACTTTTATATGCAGATTGATTTTTCAAGATATCAAGTTGATCAACAGTAGGCCACAAGTTTTTGGATACATTTTTTGACACCTTTTTCATTGATGTCAAAGGGGAAATAATATGTAAAGAAAATTGCATGCATGGAAGAAGTATAAATATATAAATTGTATGACTGTATATGTAAGGAGGAGTGCACTTATGTATCAATCTAAAGAGTGATAAGGAATGTAATGATCCATCAAAACATGAATAAATTGTTAAATTTGTAAGGCAATTTTTTTGTAGTTACTTTTGTTTGTTTTGTTTTTGATAAGGTAAACAGGTTTTAAGGGGTCCTGAAACCCATAAGTTTAACAACAAGAAAGGCAGAAAATAAGCGAAAAATCGCCCAGCCAAAACATAATCCTTACGGCTGAAAATAAGCCCAAAGGCCCAGCCCGAAATAGCTGCCCACTAAAAAGGCCAGAGAACCAACCAGAAAAACAGAGACCAGACAAAAAGCCAAAGCCAGGAGATACAAAAACCAAAGGACAGAGACCAAACCTAGCAAACTACTTCTCCATCTTGAGCAGGGTCTGGGCAGCTTCGGCGCACTCTTGTTGCTCTTCTACCTTATGATCCTGGGCGTTCGTCAAATCCTGCTCCATAGTGTTGTCCTTGGCTTTATCCACATCCAGCCTATCTTTGTCTCTGTTCTGTTTATCATCTTCCTCCATCTGGTTCCTGTCTTTGAGATTATCCAAGAGAGAGAGGATGTTGTCGTTGATCGAAGCAAGGAGGGAGATCATTTGACTAGCCAGGTTGTGATTGTAGTTCTCAATATTTTTTACTCTCCTCTCCATCAGAGTCTCCCAGCTGTTTCGGTCGCCTTGGCTTTCTGCACCTGTCTTGCTCTTGATTTTTTCCATTTGGGAAACCCTATCTCTGACATCCTCAAGCTCATGGAAAAGCCATTTAATTGATCTGAAGTTGTCGATCATGCTATTGTGGGCATTGTTCAGCAGATTCATACCCGTTTCTCTTGCATTATCAGAAATAGCCACCATAGCCGGGTCAATTAGCTCATTGAGTCTAGGCTTCTCGAGGTCGTCCACCAGGAGTTGGGGGTTCATCGCCTCTCTGTAAATTCCCATAGTGGCCGTTCTCACATTGAAGTTCTTCCAAGCCTTCCTTCTATTATTAACTTGCACTTCCCCCTCAATCTGTCCAGAGTTGTCATTTTCCTCCAAAGGAGGCTGAGGATGTATGGGGGAGAGGGGAATGGGCAGTGAATCCTTTCCCTGACTACTGGAGCACTCCATGCTCTCTCCTTCCCTCTTCTGTCTTTTTCTCAGTTTCTCCTCATCCAGCTCCTACTTCAAAACCTTGTCAGAATCATCAGTATCCATTTCCTCCTCCTCCTCAGTAGAGCCAATTTTAGCTAGGGTATGACCTCTAGGGCTCTTTCTGCTAGGTAATTTGATAGAGGGGTAATCCTTCTTATGGCTTTTAGTCTTCTTACCTGAATGCTCAAAAACCTCATTAGAGCTGATGCTCTCGACATCCTCGAAATCTGAGGAAAAACTGGAGCTACTCTTGTCAACATCCGCCCCCTGGATAGGGTTTTTGCTAATGGTTTGAGCATGGAAATGCTCATGAATCAGAAGAAAAAGACCCTCATGCAGTGCCGGGTTGACGGTAGCTTTCTTTTTAAAACTAGAAATGGCCTTGTTCATCGAGTTAAAAAGATAATACGGGAAGGAGATCTTACTACCATGCCGAAAATGATTCAGAATCACAAAATGGTGGGTCCTAACCCTATCAAACCTGGGGTCTAGGTTTATATATTCAATGACAGCGTAGAGAACATACCTCCAGAGCTTCTTTATAGTATCCGTTACAAAAAATGTCTCTTTCTTGCCCAGCTTGTTCAACTCTTCAGTGTTTTTCACAAAATCCTTGATAGCATTAGAAGACATCTTCTTGTCTTTGAAAAATTTATGCCCCTCCATCGAAATCCCCATGACTTCAGCAACCACATCCTCAGTAATTTGAAAGTAGACCCCATTTACTTTTGTTTGTTTTGTTATGTATGACATTATTTTGAGATTTAACCAATTTTCCAAAATGTTACCATCAATGCCACAGGGGGAGATTGTTGGAAATATGGTTAGTAAGAATTTTTTAGTGTTTTTATTTATGGAAACATATATTCAACATTTCATTTATGCATTTAGAGTTATAAAATTGTCTAATCATTAGACAATTTGCAGCAGCATAGAGACAGATATGATGTGTACAGACAATATACTTTGTATTATATTATGCACAATTGAGGACATCTTTATGACAAGACCATGATGACATAGTTAAGTGCATAGATATTTATGGATAGTATGATGCAAGTTACAAATGAAATACCAATACAGGTATTTGACAGAGCATAACAAAGCATAACAAAGAATTGAGTTGTACAACTTAAGGAATTATTTTGGTAAAAAAATGATTACTAATTCATGATGAGCCAAATTTGTGGATATTATTCCATAAGTTACTTTATATTATATCAGGTTTGTCAACACATGAAAGACAATTGAGCAAAGAGTTATTAATTTGTGAAGTATAAGTATAGATCTTATCTTGTGCAAATCATGTGAAGTTGATGAGATGACATATGATATGTGAACTATTGTGCAGACATCTTAAAATTTATATGAGCCTTATGTGATGTGAGATCAAGTGCAAATTATAGCAGTGAGAAAGTATTGTCTATATATCTATTCTTGTGAAGAACTTTATTGTATAAATGCATGTTAGGGAAGTAGGCTCTTCTTGCATATATTGTATTTTATCTACCAACTCCTAATAGGGTTGAAGAAACTCCTTATAGGATTTAGGCTTCTAAAAAGTCCTAGTCCTCTAATAAGGACTCAAGACACTATATTTACTTCATAAACTCCTAAGAGGCTCAATATCCTTAATAGGATCCTTTTGTTTAGTGAATCATCTCATGGGTATCATCCCACTAGGGTTTTCCCTTGGCCAAAATTTTCCTAGTTAACAAATAATGGTGTTATGATTTCTCTATTTGTATGATTATATTTACTATTCAACATTATTGGTTTACTTTCATATGCAAGTTATAAAGTAATTAACAATATTCAGTTGTGGGCTAAAGCTTATAGAATATTGATTCACCTACACACCCCCCCCCCCCCCACCCCCCGACCCTAACCAATATTATCTATTTCTAGCAATATGGGGTTGAGTTACTTAAGTGCGAAGAATTTTATACATGTCGAGTGAACACTTTTTGGCATAGTTGTTTGTTATGAAAAAAACTCCTATGCAAACCATTTTTGCCTAACATAATTATGAATTTATGATTATAAGAGATAAGTATGGAGTCATATTTCAAATCCCTATGCTATACATGCAACCAATCAGATTAAGGGAAACATTAGGCACCAAAAGGATCAACCACAATCATTGATTCTAAACTAATCCATCTCCACCTATGTTTATTTAAGAAAGCTAAACCCTAAGAAGTTTATCAATTGAGAGAGGACATGGATGATAAGTGTTTAGTGAGAATTCATGGTAGCTATGGTGGCTATGAAAAGTAGTGAGAGGATTATAAGGATAGATATGATCCAATCTCTAATGAGGAGATCTAATATCAAGCAAAAATGTGCTAATCGAAGATCAAGTGTTGAAACATTCTAACAAGTGATGTAGAGTAAATCTTTTAACTAAGTAGTCCTAATAGGTTGTTGTAAATCTCTTAACCAAGTGCTTACTTTATTTTGAGTTGAAATATTTTACCAAGGTGAGACCTAATAGTCTTTGTAAGCCTTTAATAGGGAAGACCCCTCATAGGGTAGATCATAGCTTATGATCAAACACTTTGTATCCATACTTGGCCACACTTTACAACTACAATAGTGAAGATTTTTGGATGTCATCCCCACCCCAATTTTTTCTTCTTATTGGAGGGTTTCTAAGTAATTAATTTATTGTTTTATGTGTTATTTACCTCATGCCATGGATGTGTTACATGTTAAGTTATTTTAGTTTATATGTTAAGTTATGAGATGGATGTTGGTAATGTGTTTTAAAGGCAAATGTTTTAAGTGTTGATTCACCCCCCCTCCCTCTCAAAACTTACTTTGCCATTGTTATTTCCAAAAATTGGTATTAGATTTGAGTTCTCTAGAAAAGGAAGTTGTACAACTATGGAGGTAAGATCTTGAAGATGAAAGTCTACAAGTTGGGAAAGACTATTGAGGGCTAGGAGATTGAAATATAGCTTGCCCAAAATCAACTCAAGGAGATAAGAGATGAACTAAAAAATTCATTAAAGAGAAGGAAAGAGATAGTTATTCAACAAGATGACTCTCAATATCAAGAAGTAGACACTATTGGATTATTTAAAGATGAAACTCAAAAGAGTGAACAATGCCCTGAGTGAAGAAGTAAAGAACCTAAAAATAAAACAAGAATTCCAATTAGTATTGTTGTGTAAGACAATTGAACTAAAGAATAAAGTTGAAGAAGAGAGAGACATGATTGAAGAAGACAAAAGAATACTAACTAATAGACTTGAAGACAAGATATCAAATGTTCAAAATCTTACAAACATGCAACTGGATACAATGAATCAACTAATGATTGCACATCAAGAACTAAATAGGAAAGACATTGAGATTAAAATTTTGTAAACATAGAATACTCTACTACAAAATGAATTGAAGGCTGAGAAAGAAAAGCTTAACAAACCTAGTGAAGCCATCAAGTATTTTAGAAAACTAATGGAAGCACCAAGGAAAAAGAAGGACACTATTGGTTTGGGATATTCTACTACTAAACAAGGAGAATCATCTATGAATGGTGAACAAAGAAACAATAAGGAAAAGAACATCACACCCACTTTTCATCACTATGGAAAATTGGGTCATACAACAAATGTTTACAGAAGAAACATTGGAAATCATATTCCTAAGAATAAATTCAAGGGACACTATCACAACTATAGGAAGTGAGGACATCAGGCACATGAATGTAGGATGATGACCACCAACACTTCAAGATTTGAAGGTTATTGTTAAAATTGTCAAAAGGATGGACATAAGGCATATGATTGTAGATCCAAATCCAAGTGGACATCAAATATAAAGACAAAGGTACACCATAATAGAAACTCTTATGTTTGGGATTACAAAAAAAAGGTACAATTTTCACTAATGCCAAGAATATGGTCACATTCCTCAGAATTACATAACAACACATTTTAGAGGTACCTAAAATAGATGGTTAAATGAGATTTTATGCTTTAGTTGTCTTAGTACTAGTCATGTCAATAGAAACTATCCAACTTAGTCACTTGCACTAAGTAATGAATACAACAAAGGAAAAGGAAAGGTTGATGCTAAAAATGTGAAGATACAAATGAACAAGACATGGAAAATAAAGGAAGATTACAACATATCAAATATAGATGAGGTCACTTCATCTAATGGATCAGGTGATCACATCACCCGCAACTAAGCAATCAAAGGTATGTGTGAAACTAACATTTGAAAAGTTATATTATGCATCAGTTTCAAATATCTATAATCCAAAAAGATCATATTAGAATGAATTAAGATGCAATTCAGTGATTAGAACCAATAGAAAATCTATCATTTTGTTGTTTTCTATGTTCTTGTTGGAATGGAAGGAATTGTAGTTGTTGCTGAGTAATGTAGATATGCCAGTGTGAGTTGAGCTTGTTATGTTAGCCGAGCATGTTGAAAATGCTATGATAGTCATGCTTACATAGTTGTAAGCACTAAGAAATTAATGTCAAATTTGAAGGGTTATATAGTCGATTCTTGACTTATTTGCACATACCATAGTTTGAAGAGTGCAAAGACAATGAAAGAAAATTCCAAAAGGATTTTCAAGTGTTTTCAAACTAGATTCAACTACTATTTGACATCATTCACCATATTTGAGAGGTGTTTAGCTTGTGTTGAGTTATGCTATTTTGTTTTTCACAAACTCTAGGAAGTCAAAATGGTAGCTAGCTCTTCTGCAATAGTTAGGAAAGAGGGGAGGAAGTTTTCAATGTTTATTTAATTAGTAATTATGTGAGAAAACCCCCCATTTTGAGCTATTCTTGAAATTTCATACAAGGGAGATTCGTCTAGTGCGTTATCCATGATACACCAAAGTTCTTAATGGTTCAAGATGTGAGATGTTACTACATTGGAAAGATTGGAGAAGTTGGAGACATGGAGATTAGATAAACCTATTAGAAGTTATGTGAAAAGGAGTTTTGAAGGAGGAAAATAAGATTGTTGAAAGAAAAGGGTGGACATATGCCCTAGACTTTCCTTAAGGTTTTAAAAGTGAATGGATCAAAACTGTGTTGAGTTGTATAAATGACAATCAAATTTGGTTAGAAAATGCACCAATTAAAACTACAAAAATAATTGTGCATAGAGTATTAGGGCACCCTACCCTAGATAGACTGAAGAGCACACTGAGTGGTGCAAAGGAGGTTATTGAGAAGAACACATGTGTCATATGGAACAAGTGAGGGATATCAATTGATAAAATTTTAGACCCCTTGATAGCCTTTGTAGTTGGAGTGATAGCTCACAAATTCTTTTAGTCAAAGTAATTAAATAGTGTTTCTTGCATGGCAGTTGACCTCAATTATAAGATTGTAAAGAGAGACCATTCATATGACCTAGCCAAGTTGCAAGTTCAACAATTTTCAAAAAATCTAGAAGCCATCAGGAAGGCCAAAAGTGCATATTGTAAGCTTGGATCTTTGATTGTTTGCAAATTTTTCCTCTGTAAAAAACACATTCCCCACTTTTGGTAAAGTTGCTTGGAAGACAAATAGGTCAATAACATAGCAAATAGAAGAGCTCATTAAGCAAGTTAGAGATAATTTTGAGTCAGCAATGAGTAGTTATTTTGAGGATACATGTATCATTAATGGAACAACATTAGAATGATGTGTGTTTCCTATTTGATGCATATTAAACATATGTGCAAGAAGCAACACCTAGGGTTAGATGGTTAAAACCCTTGTCATATGAAATCAATGGAAATGAAACCTCTGTAGCCATCACAACTCTAGTGGCCAAGGAAATTGACAATGATGCTATATCCTTTGGAAACTATGATGAGGCTAAATCAAGAATAACAATAAATTTATAAACTACCTCAATAATTAGAAAGAAGAACAAGATAGTAAAAAAGCTAAAAGATAAGTTTGGTGAAGGTGGTGAGGAAGCAAAAGAAGAATAAGATGAAGAAGATGAAGAAGAAGAAGCACAAGGTCAAGGACCTTTGGAACTTACATAAGGTTTGGGTGAAGATGTTGATGCAGAAGGTGCCAATAGAGAAGAAGCCAAGGAAGCACCTAAGCTTGTCAAGAAGAAAATGAATGAAAAGAAATAGGAAGTAGAGAAACTAAAGTAGACTATGAGATAGTCTCCACAAAATCCAATTATACCTTTAACTAGATCAAGTACTAGGGCATCCACTCTATAGGCTAAAGAATTTGTAAAAATTAAAGAGAAAATAGAAAATTTCATAGCAAAGTGGAGCCAGCCTACTCAAAAGACTTTGAAGAGATTGAGGAAGAAGTATAGGACACAAGAAGATTCAGATGAGGAGAAGAAAAATTCTAAAAACTTGAGTAAATGCAATGTGGTAAGCTACAATCCCTCTTCTAACATTTATAACTTGTGTAAAAATATTAAGACCAATGTAGATTTGTTAGGTTTCACACATGTTGATTTTTATAATTTAGGAAGTGTAGAGAAAAATAATATAGAGGAGGCCATATATGACATGATGGTAACTTTTAAGACTACAACTCTGGAGATTGCCAACTCATTACCAAAGAGTTTATATGATAGAGTTGAGCAAAAGTGGCATTTCAGTTTAAATACTGAAAGGAAAATTAGGGAAACCACTTTAGCCCAAATGATGCTTGAATTGGATAAGAAAATGATTGCCAAGGAAATGGAGAAGCACAAAGGGAAAAAAATTTCCCAAATACTGAGCATTCCAAATTCTAAAGAAGAAAATATAATATGTCGTATCCAAAAGTACATCAATTTGGAAATCTATTTATAGGTTATTGACTAAAGAAATAACTAAGAAAAGTGAGCAAGTAGCTGTAGATACTAAAAAAGAGAACCCAATCAAGGAAGGTACTATGGAGGGAACTAAAGGAATGGCAAAGGAAGCCACAAGTGGAGAAGAGCAATAGAATATACAAGATGTACAGGTGCCAAGAGCTAGTCCCCCACATGATGACCAAGAGAATCAACATGACTTAGTAACTATCAAGGATTTTCTTATGCTACATCACAGAATGTTTATCCTTTGACTAAAGATGATTTGAAGAAAATTCTGCAAGACTAGTCTACCAATATAGCACTTTTATGCAGTAATCCAATATTGGTGAGAGTGGATGAGATACAAAGGGAAGAAGTTTCATTTACAAGGGAGGAACCAAAAGACACATCAAATGTGTCCCCACAAACTATAGAGGTAAAGGAAAAGGAATCATTAGATCTACATATAGATCAAAGTGTAAACCTTGAAGAAGAAGATGTTACAACAAATATACCATCTGCAATGCCAATAGTTGTCATTCAAATGAAAGAGATAGAGACACAACCAGTGGCTACATCATTGTCAAGCCTACATAGTTCAATTTTACGAGTCATAGAGATTATTAACAAGGATGGAAAAGAAGAGAACAAGGGTAAGGAAGCAATTCATGTACCTATTCCACCATCACAAGGTGAAGTTTGGCAAGAAGGAGAAAATATTAAAGAGGATGATAAGTTGACTACTACATCTAAGGAGAAAATTTCCATAGAGACAATAGTTACTTTTTCAATCTCTACATTTCCTATCAATAGTCAAGCTCTTCAGAGGCCATGTACATAGGATATTCTACTACAAAATATCAAGGTTGAGTTCTAGGACACCCAAGAGTATTGAAGTTACATCATTTAAGGATGTAAGCTTGGATGAGGTGATTAAACCACCAAATTTTGATTTGAACACAATCACAATTGAAGAAATGAGCATTCTTCAAGATGCTCTACAAAGGAAGAAGAGCCAAGAAATCTTAAGGAGGGAGCATAAGCAAATGAAAGTTTTACATGAAATCAAAGACATATTCATTGATTCTTTCAGCCTCCTAGAAATAACTGAAGACAAGCCTATTATAGATAAACTTGTTAGCATTATGGACAAGATTAAGGATGAAGACCTAGGTACAAATGTCAAATTATGATAATGGTCTGAAAGGAAGTTTCATACCAAGTTTTTGGAGAAGATATCTAGTGCTATTGCACTCAAACAAGTTGATCTAGAAACCAAGATGGAAAATATAAAGAAGGTATTAGAGAACATTTTCTCTCTATACATAAAGCTATGCAATGTTGAGATATTTACTAAGGAGACTCAATGGGCTATAACCTAGCTACAGGGAGATTTACAATTCATAGGTACCACACTACAACAATCTCCACGTAATAGTCAATTACATTTTTAGGGGTTACTATCATCTTAGAGTAGGATTTCCAAGGTACAAGCACAAGATGCAAATATTTGGTCTACTTTGATCAGTATCTATTCCATGTTGATACCTCACATGGAAGTATTACACAAGGAACTGGCCTATGCAAAGACATTGCTAAAGAAAGATTCACATCTTTCTACACATGAAGGCTTAGCTGACCTTGTGGCTTAGCTAAACATTCAATATCAATCTGTAGATGCAGTTGTAGTGTCTGCCCCTAGTTTACATTGAGCTATTATTGTTGAACTCTTTTAGGCAAGTTTATGTTTATGCTTGATGATTAGTGACAGATTATTAGATATTGTTTTCATACACAGTTGATTATATGATGAGACTACTTTGGTACTAGTTATTTATTGTATGCATTATGATACCTTGATGATGATTATTTAAAATGATTTCAATTATTTAATGATGTTAGTTAGATGGATTATTTATACATGTTTTCTATGGATACTTACGCTATACTACATGTGTATGGTGTGTGTGTGTGTGTGTTTTTTTTCTTTATGTATGGTGTTTCTAATGTGGCTAAAGAAGGGAGTCGTAGCCACCTGCTAGTCAAGATCTACATGATGCACCACTTCCTTTCATTTTCTATTTAGTTTAGAATATATGTGTTTGTACATGTGTGGATTTTATGCAGATTGTGGGTACTGAGTATTGACTTCCCTAAATTTCCAGGATGAGTATACACTATCACAATATCTCAATGGTAAGAGAGGAGAGATAAATTGTTGAGTCCAAATCCTAACTTTTAAAACTAATTATCCTAGAAAATTAGAACAAGTTTCTTAGAATTCATCATATGATGTAAATTCATGATTATAACCCTTGAGTTTGATTTTGTATGTTATATTTTATGATGGGTTTTCATATTTCATCTTGTAGGTCTTTGGTGATTTTTCTTTTAATTAAGTCAAATTAAAAGATTAATTAAAGATCTAATTTAATGGAAAATTATTAAGGTAATTTCAATACTTAATTATATTTAACTAATTGGAAAATTAATTAAATAAAAAGAATTAAATTTAAAGAGGAATTTATAGTTCTAATTTGAGAGCATAATAACATTTATTTAATTTAATAGTAATATATTTAGGAGATCATTTTTAAATAAATGCTAAATATTATTATTACTTAAATTAATAAATATTTTATTAAAAAAATGCTTCAAAAATTAAAAAGAGAAATTAATTTATTAAAGATATTTTAATTTGCAAAAAGTGTGCATAATTATCCAAAAAGTTAATAAAGAGTTAAAAGATTGTGATCAATGAATTCTCTCACGTAATCACATAATTAGTGCCCCAAACTTAGGAGAGAACTCCATATCAAAATTGGGAGTTCATTTCATCGGGCTCCGGATTTTTTGAGAAGGTATTTTTTAGAGAGAAGGTTTTGAGAGAAGAGAATTCTCTCACAATCTTCAAGTGATTGCAAATTAGAATCAAAACCAAGTAGAGCCTCATGTTTTATTCACCCAATGAATTTTATTTCTTCGAAATTCCTATCTACATCATGATTGTTGAATTGTTTTCTAAATTTCATTTGTGATGAATCTTCCAATCTTTCATTTTGAATTTCTTGGTATTCATATTGAATTCTTCTATATATGAGGATTGAAAACTAGGAAACCCTTGTCTATGAATTAGATATTCATTATTTTAATCAAAATTAGTTTTGAAAAGAAATCAATTTTACATTGAAAATTCGACCGGTTTATCTAGGTTTTCCTATTAGACTAAATTTGTAATGTTTATCAAAAATATATATATTAAAAATGATTTGGGAGGGGCTTGTTTTGGAAAACGCTTTATATAAAAAACATAAAAAGAAATGTATATATATATATATATTGGAGAGAGGAGGGGCCACCAAACCCCCACCTCCCTTTATTCTTCCCCGTAACCTTTATTCTCCCTACGACATTTGTGAGTGCACAAATGTATTGCTACACACAGCAATAGTAATATTATTGCTGCCTACCATAGCAGTCCATCTGTGACTGCATGGTAGCCTTTAATGGATGGCCGATGGGCCTAAAATGCTTTACAATATGTGTTGTTTTTTATTTTTATTTTTTTATTAATTAAATTTTTTATTAAATTTAAATTATTAATTATTAATAAACATTGTTAATTATTAATTAATTAATGATTAATATATTTTTAATATAGTTTTGGTTTTAATAATTATTAATTAATTTAATTAAATATAGTTTAATTAAGTTTAATTATAATAAATATTATCTAATAAAGTTGTAAATTTATTTATTTTATTATTATTTATTAATGACTTTGATTTTAATAAAATTGTAATTATTTTATTCGAAAATTAATAACTATTATTTTAATAATTTAATAAATAATTACCTTTAAATTATTTTAGGATATTTAATTATAATCCTTGTAATCTCATAAGATAAGGGCAATTCTGCTTTATGTTCAAATATGGGAAATGGGTTAAGTGGTAAGGGGAAAAATGTAAATCTTATGTACTCGAAAATTTACAATGAAATGAAAAGTTAACTTAAACTATGTGTTTTCAAAATCAAACAAAACTATGAAACTACAATGTTGTCTGAATGTTGTCTTATGTTTTGGGTTTTGGTTGACTAGAGTGTTGACCAGTCTTAGGTTGTTTACCAGATGCTCAGGAGTTATGGATTTGCAATGCCATAATGATGATTTGATCTTTGATATTTTAAACTCAACCATGGTAATGTGTCTAGTAGTATCTATGATGACTTTGGATCTATTGTTCATTATTGCTTTTAGTATTCTTGTGTGATAATGAGATGATTGGTATGACATATTTGACTTAACCTTTGAGTCTTCAATCAGTTATTTTTGGATGCTTTCCAGTTGCTTGTAAAGGACTGAGGTGTTATTATAAGTTATCTTTTGATGCTTTCCGATCACTTGTATAGGGCTAAGGTGAAAAATGTGATTCTTTGATTTGTACTCTTATGAGCCTAGGGTAGGTAATCTGTTTGTTAGTTGGGAAGTGGCTTGCAATAGAGGCTGAGGCCCTAAAGAGGCTAACAAGTAACCCATTGCAAGTAGTTAATAAGTGAAAACACTACACTAAATGAGAGTAAAATAAACCTAATAATAGTCTTGTCTTTCCTCACCCATGCCTCAAGTGTTAATACAAACTAGGATGGGAGTAGAGAGGATGCTTGTTTGCAACCATGCATTGTTAGTATGCCTTGTTAGTACCAAATGATACTAGTTTCACATAGAGTCACTAAGGTGTTGGAAGATTAAAAGACTAGTAGTATAGATTTCCTACGTGTCTTTGTTTGCCTTTGGGTTTAGATGTCGATTTGTCTTGGAAACTTTAAGTTAGATTACTTTAGGGTTTTCCTAGACCTAGTTATTACTTTCTATGTTTGGGATTTATATCCTCTTTGGGACTTAAGATTATCTCCTCAGTGTTGTGGGAGTGGACCTTTTTGGGTTATCATGAGATCGAGTGGTAGTGCTTTTTACTTTTACCATTGAAATTTGTCCATTGATATCATGGCTAGAGTTCCTTGTTCTACTTTTCCTTTCATTCTATCTTTGTGTATTATGATGGATGTTTATATCTATTTGATGGATGATTTTACTTATTGTATTGCATCTTGTTTCATGGATCTAAAAGGGATGATGTAATTAATTTTATAAATGTATATTCTTTGATCCGTTCATACCCTATGACACGTATAGTGGATGATTGTGCATTTTGAATTTATTGTCAATTGGCATTTAGAAAAATGTATATTATTTAAATGGATTGGACTTGTAGTTATTCTTTTATGTAGATGTGTTATTTATTGGACTTAGTATTATTTAAATTTAAATGTGACTCAATGTCTTGGGATCCTTAAGGAATGTAATCTGTTATGGTTGCTTATGTATGATTATGTGTTGTTTCTTCCGCTACTTTATGATTGTTGTACATATTATTATTCTTCTTCTTTTTTAAGTTTGGTAAACTTAGTAAAACTTTAGGTTAGTTCTTTTGCATCCCTTGGCGGGGTGTTACATCTAGTATCAAAGCCTAGTTCTATGTTGGAACTCTGGGCATATTGGAACACCACTAGTGGTTTACTAGTTGAAATAAAATTTAAGCTATTATGTATATCTATTATAGGTTGAAAACTTGAACTAGTTGAACTAAAATAGAACTTAAACTATTAGTTGTATATTCTCAAACTTGAACACTTAAACTTCAAAACTAAAATATACTTAAACCTAAATTAGGCAAAACTGAAAATTGAACTTATATTGTTTTCAGGATGTGTCCTTTGCCTTATAATAGTATGTTTTATGGTTATTATAGCATCTTGTATCTTGGATTTTATTGTAGGATGGTATCTAGGACTCGTACAATGAGTTCTTTAGTTTTACCATTCTTGTAGGCTTCCAGGAGCAAGAAAAAGTCTAGGGGTAGTAGATGTAGTGCTTGCCTCTAATTTACATTCAGTTGTTATTGCCGAACACTTTTAAGCCAGTTTATCTTTATGCTTGATGATTAGTGACAGTTTTTTCCAAATTATTGTATATTATTTTCATACACAGTTGATTATATGATGAGACTATTTTGGTGCTATTTATTTCATGTATGCATGATGATACCTTGATGATGATTATTTATAGTGATTTCAATTATTTAATGATGTTAGTTAGATAGATTATTTATACATGTTTTCTATGAATACTTATCCCATACTACATGTGTATAATGTGCATGTATATTTTCTTTATGTATGGAGTTTCTAATGTGGTTAACGAAGGGAGTCGTAGTCACTTGCTAGTTGGGACCTACACAATGCACCACTTCCTACCATTGCCTATTTATTTTAGAATATATGTGTTTGTACATGCAAGGATTTTATGCAGATTATGAGTATTGAGTATCAACTTCCCTAAAATTTCAGGATGAGTGTACCCTATCACAATAGCTCAATGGTAAGAGAGGGGAAATAAATTCATGAGTCCAAATCCTAAACTTTAAAACCAATTACCCTAGAAAATTAGGACAAGTTTTTGAGATGATTACCCTTCTGAATTCATCATATGACATATATTCATGATTATAACCCTCAAGTTTGATTTTGTATGTTATATTTTATGATGGGTTTTCATATTTCATCTTGTAGGTCTTAGGTAAAAAAAAAATTAATTAAGTCAAATTAAAAGATTAATTAATGATTTAATTTAATGAAAAATTATTAAGATAATTTTGATATTTAATTATATTTAATTAATTGAAATTTAATTAAAATTTAAAGAATTAAATTTAAAGAGGAATTTATAGTTCTAATTTGAGAGTGTAATATTATTTGTTTAATTTAATAATAGTATATTTAGGAGATCATTTTTAAATAAATGCTAAGTATTATTATTACTTAATTTAATAAATATTTTATTAAAAAAAATGCTTCAAAAATTAAAAAGAGAAATTAATTTATCAAAGATATTTTAATTTGCAAAAAGTTTGCATGATTATCCAAAAAGTTAATAAAGAGTTAAAAGATTGTGATCAACGAGTTTTCTCACATGATCACATAATTAGTGCCCCAAATTTAGGAATAAACTCCATATTAGAGATTGAGAGTTCATTTTGCAGGGCCCAAGATTTTTGGAGAAGGGATTTTTCAAAGAGAAGGTTTTGAGAGAAGAGAATTCTCTCACAATCTTTGGGTGATTACAAATTAGCATTAGAACTAGGTAGAGCCTCATGTTTTATCTACTTAAGGCTATAATGAAAGGATACTTAAGCAAAGACAAGAAGAAGAAGGATACTTGAAAATGTGTCTACCAAGCCTAATAGATAAAATAGTGTAAGTTGATCACTTTGTTCAAGCTGAGAAGAAACATGGTTATGATCGAGTTGAGAAAATTTTAGTATGTGTTGAGCATCAACAAACATAGTTTATATTGAGCATCAGAGATGGTAGTGTTGACTGAATGAAGACTTAGTTCATGCCTAGAAACCTAACATTGATCGAGCATTAGAAGTCTATTATTTCCAAGTGACAATATATAGAGTTTGACAAAGATTTGACAAATTTGAGCTGACAAAGTTGATTTCTTGAATTATGTGAAGCGTGTTGAAGATAAGCTTGATGAGATGGTGGAATAGAATTCAAGATAAACCACTTGAAGATGAATTTGAAGAGGATCATAAGAGAAGTTTCTAGAGGGAACATAATGGAAAGAAGAGAGGATTCGATGAATCTAACCTAAACCTAAGATGAAAAATTGTGAGGAAGTAGAAAAAGATCAAAATTCTTTATTTAAGGAGATACAAGGTCAAAAGAAAAGTGTGGAGTGTGTGAAAAAAAAAGAGGAGTTTGGAGGTGTTGCTTCATTTGGTAGCCAAAGGAATGAACCTACAATTGGCATACTAAGAAATAAGGCTTAAGAGATGAAGGCTTGAAGGGTGAACAATCAATTAGAGACAAAAAGGAATGAATGCCAATAGAATGAAGAGTTGAATGAGAGATCTAAAATTTGAATGTGAGCTATTTTTTTATTAGATCAAGTCCTACTGTTACTTTCTAGAAATTGTATTAGTTTGGATAAATTCTTTGGATTAAGGTTGACCTAACAATCATGAGAAAATCCTTTAACCAGGTGACATTCTAATGGAATTTTCTAATGTCCTCTAACAAATCTCACTTTTAATAGGGTGATTGAAATCCTTTAATCAAAGTCACATTTAATAGTGTGTAGTGTAACATTTAATAGGGTTGGCTCCTCACATAGCTCACTTTAGAAGACTGAAAATTGGTAGAATGTTACTGGTGTTTTTTTTCCACGCACTAAATCCTTGTGTTAAATTGTGTGATTGAATTTTTGGTATTCCATGTTAACATTTCTACAAAGTTCATTTGACCTAGGGTAGTAATATACTAAGGTTTGATATATCAAATGATCTAATCAATGCATTCACATGTATTTTCTAAGTACTAAATTTTTTTACCTATACATTTGGACCTTGGATAGCTTATTCAGCACCCCCCACCCCACACCCCCCACCCTCAACTAGTTATTCTAAATTATTCTAACATACAAGTGTCTGAACTTGAAGACATTTAAAATCATTGATTGTGCAAATGTGAAGATAGAAAAATTCTTTGAACATGTGGCTATTTAAGTGATTGAACTTTCATCTGTTTGTGTTGTAATGTCAATTCCAATTAACAACCAAGGGAATGTGTAGGCTGATGTTTCCAAGAAATGGAGTACATTAGCCAATACAAGAGATTCAACACAAGTATCTACAATGTAATAAGACACCATAGAGGGTAATGCTAGTGAGAATAAATGAGATGCTAAGAAATATGAGAGGCATAATGATCAAGTAGATCAATTTGCTATAGGTCTAAGATCAATCCTCTCAAGACCTTAGATTGAGGTAAGTAAGGAGGCAGGACAAGTGAACTCCAAATAGTTGCAGTGAAGGAAAGACAAGATGAATACATACAATAGATAGGTACAATTGTAAGATTATAAAAGAATAAGATAGGAGATGAAACAAAGAAAGTTAAGATTATTTTTGACTTAGAGAAGGAAAATCTCAAGGTTATAGCACAATTTTTACAAATAATTGTGCCAAGCTCCAACACACCAGACTCCAAGGGCAAGAAATTAAAGAAGGTGAAACACTCACCCCAAATTATAAGAGGTAAACCTATCATTTTAGATAAAGACATTTTTATTCCTAATTGGGATAAATCAAATCTTAGTAAAGAGAAAATGATAATTCTAAGTAAATTAGTTGCAAGAAAGGAAAAGAAGGGCAAGCTGAGAAAAGAGCATCTGAATAGGCAAGTATTGTATGATATCAAAGATATTTTTCTTGATACAGTTATTGTTGAAGACAAATGCTAATAAGTGTTTTGTAAAGTTGTGTGAAGATATTCTTCCTGACATTATGGTCAAGTTTTTTTATTAGTGACTCACACTTAGTCAAATGGTTAGCAACTATCAAGCTTATCTTACAGTTAATAGTGTTAAACAAGTAATCTTGGTTCTACCAAGTTCTACAGTTGCTACTAAGTTCTAGAATTAGTATTCAATTGAAACTAAGTAGTATCTATAGAGCTAATAAGTAACAGTGCAAACTAAGCTTCATAGCATTAACCAAGTTGCATAGTGTCAATTGTGGTCTATAGTGTCTATCGAGTTTGCGGTATTAGTGATGTGAATCTAGTGTTGATCAAGCTAAGAAGTGTCAACCAAGTAATTTAGTTTATACTAAGCTCATGGTGTTAGTGTTGACTGAGCCATGAAGTGTCAACCAAGTGATTCAGTTCATACTAAGCTCATAGTGTTAGTGTTGACTAAGCCATGGAGTGTCAACCAAGTGATTTAGTTTATATATCAAGTTACATAGTATTCATTGAGTCACCAGTGTTGACCAAGTTCAAACTGCTTGGAAGTGATTATTATGAACCAAGCTTCTACATCTACTGAGAGCATGATGATTCTAAGTGTTGAAAATGGTTGACGAGTATCAGAACCTCACTAAGTTTGTCTTCAAAACCCAAGTGCCAATAGTTAAGCCAACTTTGTGTGTTTTTCTGAAACTAGTATTGTAGCCAACTTTCATGGATTGTAATCTGGATTGGTATATATGAAATGTATTTTACCACATCCAAATATGTGAAAAATAATAAGAAAAAAATATAAAGAGAAGTAAAAATTGAGAAGGCTGCAAGCAATATAAGGAGCATCAAAGATTTATCTATTATTGCAAGGTGATTGTTGCACTTCAAAGGAATCTCAACCAATAAATCAGAGTTGCAGGTCAAAGATTAGCTACTAGTTCATCCTAATAGGTGTATCAATTAAATTCTTTCACAAGGTAGACTTAATAGTCTTTTGAAAATCTCTTTACTAAGTGCATACTTCATTATATATTTTGTAAATCCTTTAATAAGGTTAACCTAGCAGTCCTTATTTCTCCTAATAGGGAAGATCATTAGAAGTGATCAATTGTAAGCCTTAACTGGCAAACTTTATACTGCAGTCCTAAAACTTGTGGGTATCATCCCCACCCCAGTCTTTCTTTCTATTTGGAAGGTTTTTGGGTCACCATATCTTGTGTCAAACTATTATGAATGTTTAAATGCTTTCAATCTTTCATGCATGCAATTAGATTAGAATATAAATGAAGGATTATTTGGTGTAATAAGATTAAGTTTTATTGGTTCCTAATTCACCCATGCCCTCTCAGTAACCTAGCCTAGCCTATATTTCCAACAATTCCCTCTTATTGTAAGTCCATAAGAGACAAAATGGATAAAATAGATAGAGAGTTAAAGAAGGATAGTAAAGAGTTGAGCATGGACCCCAACTCCAACTTAGTTTACTATTCATAGATCAAATTCTTACAAGGCAAGTATCAAAACTATTACAGAAAGAGTGACACATAAGAAATGAGGTGAATGAAATTCAAGAAAGGTTGCTAGCTTATATGGAATTCATGTAAATGCACATATAGACTAGTAAGGATCTTGTGAAGGATCAACTCTTATCCATTGTTGATAATTTGGTGAATTTGGTGGCTAAGATTGAAATTGAAAAAAAAGTACTGCATGCTTTGAAGGACAACTGGGAAAATAGTATGTCAATTATTATAAAATTGCACAATTCATTTTTTAAGGCATTTGGAATCCTACCAAAAACCCAACTAAAATTATGCTCAAGTCATAACTGACAAAAACGAGGGGGAAATGAAGATGCATGATCAAATCAACAAAATTAAGTGTATATGAAAATTATGATCATTTATATATGTATGTTATAAAATTATTTATTTGATATATGTTTTTGGAATAATAAGGAGTTAATCAATGTGATGTTCACGATGTGAGAAATAAATAATTTTGAGAAAGATTTTGAAGAAAACAAGAAGTATGTATAGATCAAGCTACAAGTATGAATTATATTCTCAAGGGGAGTAGTTATTTTGAACTTTTGGAATGACAAGTTTTGATCATGAAAAAATGTTTTTTCCACTAATGCAAAAGGGAAATATTGTTGACCCTGAATGCATTCTAGTTTTTTCTAATTACTGCAAAACACTTAGCCATTTACTAGGTAGAGTTATTTGGTCAACACAATGATCAAATGACTCTATGTTGCTTAGAAGTAGTTACTACCAAGATATCTAAGTGTCACTGAGTACTCCAACAAATACTAAGCTGTTCAAAAGAAAAATAAGCTATATAAAGGTCAAGAAAAATAGCAAAGGCCTAACATAGTTAAGGTTGAAGGACAATATGAAGAATTATTTTGTGTTAAGCATTAGTGATGTATTAGTGTTGAGTAACACAATTTTGTATAAATTTTTGGAATGGGAAAAATATTGATATTAACATTTTTGTTGAGTTGAAAGTTTTTTTTATGATTGAGGATATTATTAAGGAGTTGATTATGCATGTAATTAAGGATTATCAATCCATATAAGAGGCCAATAATCAATCAAAAAAATAGAAGGACTAAGCAAAAAAAAGAAGGAATCTATATCCTTTATTATGATCTAGAAGCTTCACCTAACAACTATTTAAGGAGGTTTTTAGACCTAATTCAAGACATTTTGAATTAGAAGTTTGGATGCAAAGCTAAAGGTGAATTCAATGAAGTCAAGTGTTGAGAAGCAGTGAGGTGACTGAACAATGTAGAGAGGAGGCAAAGTATATGTATCACAAATAGGTGATATCACATTGGAAAGAGATGATATGTAATCAAAATTCAAGTGTAGACTGAAAGATCAAGGTACTGATACATTTTAATAGGCTTCTTGGGGTAAATCGCTTAATAGAGTGGTACTAACATACCTATGTAAATCTCTTAATAGATTTCTCACTTAGTTGTGTAGTTAAAATCCTTTAATCAAGGTAGACTAAATAATTCTTGTAAGATCTTAATAGGGAAGACCCATTAGAGGATAGATCATCAAAAGTGATCAAACTTTGTAGTCCTAATAGGTGCACTTTATTGCTATACTAGTGAAGATTTTGTGGGTGTCATCCCCACTGTAGTTTTAACTTCACCTTGGAGGGTTTTTGCATTACCAAATATTTTTGTTATGTATTGATTCATTTCTTATATTTTTACTCATGTTATTAGATATTAGATATAATATTACATTATAGTAAATTTTTGATTTGATATATGGTTAAGATTAGATAAGGGTTTATGGTGAAGATGTCAAATATGGTTTATGTTTGAAGTTGTTATAAGTTTTGAAGATCTTGATTCATGTTACCCCCCCCACCCCCCGTCCCTCAACATCTTACCTTCCCTATTATATTTCCAACTCTTTCTATGTCTCATCTACAATTTCATTATAATATCCTACCATAATTTTTAATATTTGCATTTTAAATCTCATCTTTGGTCTGGCCTTTTCTAGGATTTTCTTCATATCATCATAAGTAATAAGTGTGCAGAGCCTAAAAAAATTATCCTCTCTTATCTTCTTTTCTTCATCTAAGTTGCATTGCCTTTTTAGATTCAATTTATTAAATATAAGGTCTGGAATACTACTTTTGATTTCTACAAGATTTTTCTTGAAATTAAAAAAGTACTTACGAATAGAATTTTCAATAGTTATTTGATAATCATCATCATACATTAAGTAGTACTTCTTGATTTGACCTCATTTCTCTTCAACCTCAACCCTTCCACTTATATTTTTGATGAATGGCTTCCATTTCTTCCTCTCTTCTTCAATATAATTTTTGTTACCTTGGTTATTACTACAACTTCAAGCTAATCCTTTTTTTTTTTGATCTCTTATATTTTACCTCATTATTTGTAACCTTGACTTTCTTATGGCTTGGGCCTTGGGCCTTTAGACCTAATAAATATTTTCTCAATAGGCTTATCTAACTTCATTTTAGGTGGAGTCCTTATAGACATCCTAGTTATACCATCTTAAAAGAGAAGCACCCATAGTTTAAGATCTTTTAGTACCCATCCCATACCAACCTCTTAGAGCATGGATGGATTTGTGCTCAATGTGGTCTTTCTCCTATTCTACTTTTCTTTATTGATTATCTATGCACTTCCTCTAAGATCTCCAAAGGAAATTTCTTCTCCCTTCCTCAAAAATAGGTCAATCCCAAGTTAATCTATTCTAGGAATAGGTTGATGATTTTGACTTCTTCCTTATTGATCTAGGAGCATGGAGCCTGCACAATCTCAGGGCTTCAATTATTTAATTTTGACTCCCAAGTTATCCTACCTCATTTTCCTATTCAAAAAGTGGTACAAAAGGAGTCTTTGGGTTTTCATTTTCACATCACACACCCATAAGACATCAGGAAAGAAAGGAAAAGTGTTTAACCACTCAAAAAAGAAAGTGTTCTTCAATCCTTCAAGGCATTCCAAAATCCTTTATGAGCATTTTCTCTTAAGATTTATCTTTTTTTTTTCCATCAAGGGAGGAGATATACATTGAGGCATTAATCATCTTCTTCATTGGTGCACATTTACATCTATAGCTCCATGATGTAGCTTTCATAGGTCCATTACAATTTAGAAGATATCTTACATCCTACATACAGAATTCAACATCTATAACATGAAAAATCCTTATTAACAAGGGTTTCTACAAGAAAGGTGAATACATACATTTATCTTGTTTCATTTACATACATTTCAATTTCAATTTCAAGGTTGATTCATCAATAGGGATTGACCAAGGGAAGCCCTCCACTACCAAAAAAATAAATATTTGAATTTATTATATACAGGAACAGGATAACAAGTTTTTTAATTGTAGATCTAGCAAATACTCCCTATAAGCTTCCAAAAAAATCTAGGTTGACCTAGTTTCAGGATCTTAGGAACACAATGACCTCTTTGAATGATATCTAGACACTTTTTCTCCAAGTCAACATATTCAAAAGGCCCTTAGCAAGAAAATTAATTTCTAATTTTTTTCTAAGTTTTCTATTTTATTCAATGATGTACAACCAAAATTTTAGAATCAAGGGAAAATCTACGCTTTTTAAAGAAGAAAGACACTTTTCACTACACATTCCAAGGTGATTACTCTTTCATTTCAATTTATAGTTTAAACATAATTCCATATCTAAATTGGGTTGTTTATATTAGAGTAATTGTAGACTCCTAAATCTGATTACACCATTTTGGTAATCTTATTTAGTTATCGCCTATGAAATTATTGATTAAGTATTTAATATTTAATTAATTTATGTTATCCTCTAGTTATTTAATCTAGTTAATTGACTAAAGTCCAATTAATCAACAAATGACAATTTTTAGTCTAGTTTATTAATTAATCTCCTTTTCCCTCTATTAAATTGAGTAATTGTACTAACCTATTTAATTTAATTATATTTCCTTCCTTTTTTATTTAAAGAATTATTTAAATCAAATAAAATACATCCTCAAACATGAACTAAAATCTCTAAGGCAAATCCTAAACTAGGAGCTTAATCTAATCTACCCAATTCACCCATCTTAATCCTCCATTTGCCTAATTAACCTCACTTAATTATCCAACACCACTTTCCTTCACCCAACCCCCTCACTTATCTCCAAATCCACTCCATAATCCCATCCTAAAAAATTTCACAACTTTAAGTACATATTAAGAAATTCTAGCCCACATCAAAGTCCACCCTCATGTCACATCCTCACCTTGATGCATTTAATGATCTTACAAAGCATGTAAGGCCTCTTACACATTCCCTTACAAGCTCACACCCTCATAACTCCACTTTTTCCTATCACATTCCTCCATCCTCTCACACTCACTCACTCTCCCTTTTGACAAGTGGTCTCTCTCTCTCTCTCTCTCTCTCTCTCTCTCTCTCTCTCTCTCTCTCTCTCTCTCTCTCTCTCTCTCTCTCTCTCTCTCTCTCTCTCTCTCTCTCTCTCTCTCTCTCTCTCTCTCTCTAACATGAACTAAAATCTCTAAGGCAAATCCTAAACTAGAGCTTAATCTAATCTACCCAATTCACCCATCTTAATCCTCCATTTGCCTAATTATCCTCACTTAATTATCCAACCCACTTGCCTTCACCCAACCCCCTCACTTATCTCCAAATCCACTCCATAATCCCCATCCTAAACATTTTCACAACTTTAAGTACATATTAAGAAATTCTAGCCCACATCAAAGTCCAACCCTCATGTCACATCCTCACCTTGATGCATTTAATGATCTTACAAAGCATCTAAGGCATCTTACACATTCCCTTACAAGCTCACATCCCTCATAACTCCATGTTTTCCTATCACATTCCTCCATCCTCTCACACTCACTCTCCCTTTGACAAGTGGTCTCTCTCTCCCTCTCTCTCTCTCTCTCTCCTCTCTCATCTCTCTCTCTCTCTCTCTCCTCTCTCTCTCTCTCTCTCTCTCTCTCTCTCTCTCTCTCTCCTCTCTCTCTCTCACTCTTCTCTCTCTCTCTCTCTCTCTCTCTCTCTCTCTCAGGGGATTGATGGTTTCTTTGTCTCCTTGGTCATGATGAGATCAAATTTTTCTTTTGATCTACTTTACAATGAGTTTGAGGGCTTACTCATACTCCCACTAAAGTGAGGGCTAAATGTACAATATTAAAATGGAAGAACCCATGATGGAAGACCTTTAATAACTATTTCCATAGTAACCTCCTAGACCATGGATGGATTTTTTCTCAATGTGTTATTTCTCCTATTCTATTCTACCTTTTCAATTCTTTCTAACACTTCCTTGGAGTCCCTCAAAGGCCCCTTTCTACTCACTTCCTTGAGAACAAGTCAACCAAGTCCACCTATTCTAGAACAGGTTGACCTCAAGTTGACTTGTTCTAGGAAGAGTTTAACCAAGTAGATCTCTTCCCCATTGATTCAAGAGTATGAGTCCTGAAGTGTCTTACATCTTGAATTATTTAATATTGACTCCAAAGTTAGTGTGCCTCATTTTTTCACCTAAAAACTAGTGTAAATTAGGGTTGGGGTCTTCAGTTTCAACTCACACACCCATAACACAAAAATAACTCATGGAAAGGCATTTTAACACTCGAGAAAGAAAGTATTCTTCAAGTCTTCAAGGCATTCAAGTATCCTTTGTTATAATTACCTCTTCAACATCTATCATTTTTTTGGCCATCAAATGAGGAGATCTACATTAAGGTATTCAACATCTCCTTCATTCATGCACATTTATATCCATGAATCCATGTTGTGGTTTTGGCTGATTTGTTATAATTGTGGAGATATCTCACATCCTACATACTAAATTAAACATCTACAACATGACAAATCCTTATTGACAAGGGTTTCTATAAACAAGGTGAATACTTATGTTTATATTTTTTCCTTTACATACATTTACATTTCAATTTGAAGTATGATTCCTCAATCTAGGGCTTGACCAATGCAAGCCTCTCCCACCCAAAAAAAAAAAAAGCAAATTTACTATGCATAGGAATAGGATAGAAAATTTTTGGTTGCAAATCTAGAAAATACTCCCCAATAGTTTCTGGAAAAGTTTAGTCCAACCCGATCTCAAGGCCCCAACAACATGGTCACCTTATGGAATGATGTTTGAACACTTTTTCTCTAATTTGACATGTTCCAAAGGCCTTGATAAGATAAATAGTTCTAAGGTTTTTCTGGTTTATTTATTAATTTAGGGATCTACAAACATGAATTTAGAATCAAGGCAAGATCCACTCTTTTCTTACTAAAAAGTCACTTTCCCTTTCACATTTCAAGGTGATTCTTATATCTTTCATTTTAAATTATAGTTTAAAAATAATTCCACATCTAAATTGGTTTGTTTACATATATCTTGCATCTATATTTATACTTTACATCTTAGTCAATTAGTTCAATTTTGCATTTGCATCTACACATATCACATATGGGACAAAGAGCATTTATTGGCATCATATTCCTTTTAGTGATTTATATTAAGTATTGGAATCTCTTCTTATATTTAGGGTCTTACTAATATAATTCAAGTTCAAAAGGAATTGTGCTTGTAAAATCCTCCTTCTCTCCACACACACACATGCATATTCTAAAGCTTTTGTGAAAACAACTAGAGGTCTTTACCCTATTTTGAAGCTTCTATTTTTCCAATAAATACTAGTTTCTTAGAGAGGTTGAGCTATAAACTAAAAATATACAATCTAAACATCAAGTGTATGTTGAACCTCAATTATCTTTGTAATTGTTTAATTTTTCAGGCTTAGTACTTGTGTTCTCTAGCTTAGCCCTTGAGGGAAATTTACTTCACTTTTTAATCTCTTCCCATTCTACTTTATTGATTCCTTATTTTATTCCAATCCTTCAATCACAATATTTTTTGCATTCCTCTTCCTTGTTCCTCCATTAATTTCTTCTCTTACCTAACTAAACTTCTCTTTACATGTACCCCATCTTTTAGTTTCCTTATCTCTAGGCGATGCAAGGATACCTTTTGTATATTGCTCCAACACTGCCTATTCTACCTTTTATGCAAGTGAGTGAATGAAGGTTTCCTTAGGCTCAAAAATCTCCATACAAGTAACATATTTTTCTTCCATGAAGAAAATGGTCTACACATACTTCTCTTCCATGATTTTGGTATCCTAAATATTTTTTTCATCCCTCTCTCTCAAATTCCTTGAGCATTCCAAGCAAGTCAGCAATGATATCTCCTTTATACTACATACTATAATGCATGGTGACCAATACCATGGTTTTTATTTCATTTATCCATGCATGGGGATACATATTTACAAATTTGCACATGATGTGAAAGAATATGTGACCCAAATTTGTAAGGTTGATTCTTATCATGTTTAATTCTTCTTATGTTCTCAAGCTTTTGTTGTCTCAATATCTCACAAATATCAAAGTGTTCCTTTTCAATTACCATTTTGTAATTTTTCTATATGAAATTAACAAACACTAAATTATTTATTGTTCTATAATACATCTTGTACCCTAGGATTTTAATAATTATTCTCACATCTTGTTATCTTATGTCAGACAAGGCTATTTCTATGTTGTCCTATGTTAAGGCTAATGTTGTACATGTGCTAAAAAGGAAGTATAAATAACCTTTTCTACAAGAGTAATAGGTAGTGTGATAGAACCTTCTAGATGATGAAGAAAAACATTGCAAGTTTGAATCCATATAGGATTTGTATTATATGTTTCATTGTGTCATCATATTTTTAAACAGTTCTCTTTAGGACTCAAATTCCCAATGGAAGAAGAATTAATCATAAAACCACAAGATGTAATATGATAAACTCTAGCTATAATTTAAAGAGGAACATTATGTGTTTTAATATATTAGGCTGACTAAAGGTGATAAGAGGTGTTATTTTGTGGTGACTAATCAAGGAAGTACTCTGCATCATTAAAAAAAAATTGGGCTACGATTTGCTAATGGCACAAAATTTTGAGCAACTATTCACCATTCAAAAATTGGCTATTGCTTATATTCACCAATTTATGGCTGACATGTTTTAACCCTAAAGCGGAAAAAATACTTCTATAAAAGGGTTTAGGGTTAGGGATTTTTTCATAAGGTGTGATGAATTGGTTCTTGTGGCAGTATTGAACTATAAGGGATTATAGATTGTAATTAGGTTGTAATCAATGGATCGTAATAATATTAGACTTGTTGTTTAGTGGACATAGCCCAAGGATTGGGTGAACCACATTGAATCTTGGTGTCTTGTGTTCTTTTTTGTGAGATCTACTATTTTCTATTATTGTTTGTATTTGCATGTAATTGTTTTTTTCATCTATGGTTTAATCCTAGCAAGTAGTATTGGAGTGAGGTTGTTTTTTAGTTATCCTCTATAGGAAATTCTCATAGTTGAGTGGGAGCGATGGTAGATGATGGTAAGCTAAGGGTTGACAAGTTTAATGAGTAGAAGTTTCAGTTATGGAAGATGCAAATGGAAGACTATCTTTATCAAAAGGATTTATGGAAGTTGTTGGAAAGAAAAATCAAGAATCAGAGATCTATATCAAATGAAAAATGGGATCTTTTAGACAAAAAGGTACTTGGAAGTATTCAATTATGTCTAGCACCATTAGTGGCATTTAATATTACAAAAGAAAAGATGACAAAAGAGTTGATGAAAACCCTAGCAAAATTATATGAAAAGCCCTCTACTTCAAATAAGGTATTTGTCATGAAGCATTTATTTAATATGAAAATGGTGGAAAGTGTATCTATTACAGATCATTTAAATGAGTTTAATATAGTTACTAGCCAGTTATCTTCTGTGGGTATCAATTTTGATGAAGAAATTAGGGCTCTCTTGATTTTCTGTTCTTTGCCTGAAAGTTGGAATGTCTTGGTAATGACTGTAAGTAATTCTATTTATGGATCTAATATGCTAAAATATGGTGATGTGATTGGTGTTATTCTTAGTGAGGAGACTTGTAGGAAATCCTTAGGTGGATCTACATTAGGAAGTTCTTTGAATGCACAAAGTAGATGCAAAATGACTAAAAGAGGAAGTAATTCTAGAAATCGTGGAAAATCAAGAGGAAAATCAAAGGGGAGGAGGTCTCAACCATGAGGACCAAATGATTATTGGTACTATGGTAAAATAGGGCATAAGAAGAAAGATTACTGGACTCAGAAGAAAAATGAAAGAGAAAAGCAAGATGGAGACAAGGAAGAAAATGTGGTAAGTAACAAATTTGAAGAGGATGCTTTGCTTCTATCTTTAGAAAGTGTTGATGATTCATGGGTTTTAGATTCTAGTGCTTCATTTCATGCTCCACCTCATAGAGGTTATTTCATTGATTATGTCTAAGGAGATTTTGGGATTTTGGGACTGTTTATTTGGGGTCTAATGAACCCTATCATATTTTTGGAAAGGGAAAGTTAAGGTTAAGTTGTAGAATAAGAATCATTGGCTACTACATGAGGTAAGATGTGTTCCAAGGATGAGTAGGAATTTAAGTTTAGCAAGGCACCTTGGTTATGAGGGTTGTGTAGTTACTTTTAATGATAAAAATTGGAAGGTTTCAAAAGGTCCCCTTGTAGTAGAAAAAGGTGTGAAAGTAGGCACCTTATATCTTTGTACAGGTCACATTGTTCCTTCTACTCTATTGTTTTACAGAAACATGAATCTTTAGGAACAATTATTGTAATTGAGCAGGGAGAACAAATAGTTGATGTAGATTCTAATACAACATTGTGGCACAACAGACTTAGGCACATGAGTGAGAAAGGTATGAAAGTACCTCATTCAAAGAAGGTTTTACCAAGTCTAGAATGTGTTAATATGGATTTCTATGAAAGTAGTGTGTATGGGAAAAAAAAGAGAGTGAGTTTTGTGAAGACTGGGAAGGAAAATAAAAGGGAGAAATTAGAGCTTGTGCATATAGGTGTATGGGGACTAGCTCAGGTATCTTCCCTTGGTGGCTCTCATTATTATGTTATATTTATTGATGATGCAACTAGAAAACTATGGGTTTATTTCCTTAGACAAAAATTTGATATATTTCAAACTTTTAAGGAATGGAAATGGTTGGTTGAAAATGAGACTGGTAAGAAATTAAAATGTCTCAGATTTGATAATGGTGGTGAGTATTATAGTCATAAATTTGAAGATTATTGCTCCACTAATGGTATTCATAGATAGAAAATTGTTCCAAGGACTCTATAGGAAATTAGAGTGGCTAAACATGTAAACATGACTATAATAGAGTGTACAAGGAGAATGAGGTTGCATGTTACATTGCTCTTAAACATGTGGGTGGAGATTGTCAATACTATTGTATATTTGATTAATAGAGGTCCCTCAACTCCTTTAGATTGTGGTATTTAAAATGAAGCATGGACTGGTAAGAAGGTGTGTTATTCTTTTCTCAAAACCTTTAGTTATGAAGCATTTACTTATATAGATTCTAAAAATAAAACCAAGCTAGAAGCTAAGACAAAGAAATGTGTATTTTTTGGCTATGACATTATGAATTTGGTTATAGGCTTTGGGATTTTAAATATCATAAAATTGTAAGAAGCAGGGATGTCATATTCAACAAGAAAGTGTTGTACAAAGATCTATTATAGCAACATGAGAGGAAAGAGGATGATTATGTAATGTTGGATGATACTCCAAAAGATAATGTTCCAGAATTCCTCATGATGTGCAACAACTACAACAAAAAATACCACACACACCAGTGAATGTTAGATGCTCAAAAAGGCTAATTAGACCTCCAAAAATATTTTCTCCCTATTTTTATTCTATTTTACTAATAGATGCTAGTGAACCTAAATGTTGTGATGAAGTTGTGCATGTGGATACTAAGATTCAGTGGGAGTCTAAAATGAAAGATGAAATGGACCCTTTGCTGAAAAATAAGACTTGTGATTTATGAAAATTGCCTACAGGTAAAAGGACTTTATAGAATAAGTGGGTTTATAGGTTGAAAGAGGAGGATGGAGGTAAGAAAAGATTTAAAACCAGGTTAGTTGTAAAAGGATTTGCACAAAAAAGAGGCATTGATTTTGATGAGATATTCTCTCCTATTGTTAAAATGACTTCTATTCGCACTAATTTAAGTATTGTGGCTACCAAAGATTTTCATTTGGAGTATCTTAATGTTAAAATAGCCTTCCTTCATGTTGATTTAGATGAAGAGATATATATGGCATAGCCACAGGGATTTGAGGTCAAAGGTAAGGAGAACTTAGTGTGATGATTGAAGAAAAGTTTATATGGCTTAATTCAAGTAACTCAAAAATGGTATCTAAAATTTGACAATTTTATGCATCATAAGCATGGATATAATAGGTGTCATTCATATCATTGTGTTTATTTTAAGAGGTTGGGTGATGAAAACTACATTATTTTATGTTTATATGTTGATGATATGCTTGTAGTTGGGTCTAACATGGATCAGATTAAGGGGTTGAAATGCCAATTAACATGTGGATTTAATGTGAAGGATATGGGGGTAGAAAAAGAAATCCTTGGTATGAAGATTTGTAGAGATAGGAAGAATAGGAAATTAACGCTATCTCAAACTAATTATGTTGAGAAGGTGTTGCAATGTTTCTCTATGGAGAATGCTAATGTTGTTAGCACACCTTTACCTGGTCATTTGAAGTTGACTAAGAAGATGTGTCCAAAGACACAAGAAGAGGAGGATAAAATGTCCAAGGTACCCTATGCTTCAGTTGTAGGAATCTTGATGTGTGTTATAGTATGTATAAGGCCATATATTGCACATGCAATGGGAGTCATTAGAAATTATATGAGTCATCGAGGAATTGACCATTAGAATGTAGTCAAATAGATTCTTAGATATTTGAGAGGAACATCTAGTAAGTGTTTACACTTTGGGGGCTCTACTGCCAACTTATAGGGTTATGTTGACTCAGATTTGGAAAGAGATATTGATACTTGGAAGATTACTACAAGTTATGTATTTATTATTGGTGGAGCATCTATGAGTTGGGTTTATAGGTTATAAAAGGTTAATGCTTTATCCACTACAGAGGCAAAGTATGTTAATATTACAGAGATAGCCAATGAGATGATATGGCTTCAGTTCTTCTTGGAAGAATTGAGACATCCTTAAGAGGATAATTATTTGCTTACAGATAGCCAAAGTTCCATTCATCTTGCAAAGAATTCAGCTTTGCATTCAAAGACAAAACACATATAGTTGTGCTACCAATTCATTCAATTAATTTTGGATGATGGATAGTTAAAGCTTGATAAGATACATATAGATAAGAATCCATTGGATATGCTTACAAAGCTAGTGACATAGGAGAATCTAAATTCCTCTTTATTTTTTATTGGTCTTCTAGACTAAACAAAATAAAAGAACAATAAAGTCCAGGGTGGTTTGATCTAGTGGGAGCCCCATGTGGTAGCGATATTGCTACAGGATCAGTCTCCAAGTGGGAGACTGTTGTCTAGTGTGGAGTTTGATTACTCCCCAAGCGGGAGATTGTTAGTTTATCATGACTAATCAAGGAAGTATTTTACATACTTCATAAATTATTTGGGGTTTGGTGCATCATATTGAAAAAATTTGGGCTACTATTCACCAATGGCACAAAATTTTGGGCTACTATTCACCAATTGGCTATTGCTAATATTTGCTAGTTTATGGATGACACATTTTAACCCTAAATCAAAAAAAATACTTGTATAAAATGTCTTAGGGTTAGGGATTATTTCATAAGGTGTGATGCAAAAATTAGTTCTTGCGGCAATATTGAGTTGTAAGGGATTATAGATTGTAATCAAGTTGTAATCACTAGACCCTAATAATATTGGACTTGCTATTTGGTGGAAATAGCCCAGGGATTGGGTAAACCACATTAAATCTTGGTGTCTTATGTTCATTTCTATTAGATCTATTGTTTTCTTATATTTTTTATATTTGCATGGAATTTTTATTTCTACCCATGGTTTAATCCTAACAAGAGGTGTTTGTCTAGGTTCAAGTGGAGATGAGATTAGAGATTAAGGTTGACACTCAACACAATTATCTAGATGATTATCTTCTTCATTTTATCATCATAACAAATGTCAAGTGAAGTAGGTTATTTAATTACATTTTTTGAATGTGAAGGTAGAGCATTAGTATAAAATTGCAAGTTTTAATTAGGACGTGCAACAAATTTATTCACATTATTAACTTGAGCATCAATAGATATAACATTAAATCAATAAGATCCTGAATAACATTCTTCAAAGCATAACATCTTTGAGTATAATGACTTGGTTGATGATAGTATTAACAAAAAAAAATTTGAATCAAATGACTTAGGCATTGGTTTTCTATTGTCAATAAGGAAGGTTGGAGGAAGTTTAAGTATTCAAGCAAGAATCAATTTAGTCATCACCTTAGGTAAAGGTTCAGATAATTGAGTATACTTATGATTAGAATGATACATAGAGGAAAAAGTAATTATACCTTTAGATGTAGTTGACACTTAATTAGCATTGTATTGGTTGACTTGATTTTGGTAAAATTATCAAGTTTAGAGACCCTGTCTAAATTACCAAAAACATCACTCTTATCATTAGAAAGAGGAACCATCAAAGTAGATCTCTTGAAATGAATTGCTTCTAGCTAGTAATGGTGAAAAGATTAAAAAAGGAGGTATACTCAATAAGAAAAAACTCATCTCTAATATATTTCTACAAATTAGAAATGAAGATGCGTTGAATATTATGATCAAACACAAGACAACATATCTGAGAGTACATGTGTTTAATGATAGAAATATTTAGAATAATTGAGAGGGGGGTGAATCAATTACTCAAGGTCCTTAAGTACCATTTGAATAATTAAACATAAAAGTCTTACTGTTCTTCTTATCCTATTGTTTCTCGATCTCTACTATAGTGAGAAAATTAATGTTCCAAATATAACATGCCTTGTTGACTATAAAATGTAAAACATATAAAGCATTCAATACAAGTGACACACTAGGATTTTATGTAGAAACCCAATTTGGAAAAACCCAGCATGTTACACATCACAAATTTTTCAATCTTTCAAAGTGAGCTATGTTAAGAGTCAACCCTAATAAATGTTACAATACACACTATTAAATGTGACCTAGTTAGAGAGTTTAATCACCCTCTTAGGAGTGGCCTTGTTAGAGGAATTTGATCATTCCACTTAGAATGTTACCTTGTGAAAGGATTTATGTAGATGGCTAAGTACTTCAAATGAGTGTTAGGTCAACCTCTATTAAAAATATTTCAATAAAAACTATTTATAATGATTACAAAGAAAATAGCAAGATTTTGATCTATATGATTACAACTCAATTTGCAAGTTCAGATCTCTATTTGGTTCAGATGTTGATTTATTGATAAGCTCTCCATTATCATCACTATTCTTGATTTTCTTGGCAACCCTTCAAGAAACTAGTCTTCCCCCTTCAACAATACTTAATCCTTCTTTCTCAAATTTCACTTTTAAATATTAGGAACATCTGTGTACGTAATCTCCTTTAGCATCACATTCACTCTCACACTTGTGTGTCTTTGATCCACCTTCTCTCTATACCTCTCTCTTATATACACCACCACACATACATACACTCTTTTAGTTCATCTCTATACCTCTTTAAATATTAAGTTCTTGCTTTACTATTTTCCATAATCATCATAGATAGGGTTTACAATCAGGTTCAACATAATTCATTGTATTTGTCCATCTTCTTGATCTTGCTTTAGAAACTTCTCTAGAATATATCTGTTAGGTACTTAACTAATCCTCACCTTGAATTTAATGATTCAACTCATCAATCTTATCTTCAACATAGTTTACATCTCCCAAGAAATCAACTAAGTTGGTTGGGAATCATGATTTCCTCAAATTCATCTTCAACAATGTTACTTGGCAATCACTAAGTTCTGACACTTATCATCACTTAAGACTTAGTCATCACTTAACACTTGGTCATTGTAAAAATTTTGGCTCAACATTAACTAACTTTATTGGTTGATATTGATACTGAATTAATACTAGATTTGCTCGACACTTACGATCACTCAATTGACACTAGCATCACTTGGCATTCCTTAACCAATTTCTTTTTTTCTTAGCTTGGCTTAACTTTCTTGATATAAATAATCACTTTGTCTCATCAAAGCCTAACTAATCAAATTTCTATTGTAGCTTCCTTTTATAACTCAACCTTTCCTCTAGGTGTTATTGTTATAAGAAATTTCTCAAATCCTCTTCATCAATCAAATAGATATGACATTTAGATTAGGTAGAAATATGTCTTATCAATAGATTTGATATCAATGATAAAATAACTATTATTCCAATTGTAAGTTTCCAACATTTAAATCTACCAAATAAATCACTAACTTTCTTGCTAATACTTTTTTTATAATGTATCAAATTAGTAAAAGAAACTTGTGAACCAATGGTATTCTATTTTTTGAAAAGAGTCAACAGAATAAGGGGGTAGACAAAACTACCATTAAAAGGCTCTATCCCTAAAAGTATGTGGAAAAAAATTAGCCATGAGTCCGTAGTCATGAGAAAAATCACTACATATAGTCTAGAAAGTTTTAACATGAATCATAGAGTCTCCCTCACTATTATAAGTCTCAAGATGAGGTACCTCAACATGTTATGGTATAACAACACAAAGGATATCTAAGGAAATGGGATCAACATTATTACACATAGGAATATTACACTTAGATTCAGTGAATTGAGCCACTTGTTGTTACAATGCAATGATGGTTTTAACCAAGCTACTAATGATAGGATTGGAAGATGTGATAGTAGGAATAGATATATTAGATGTACTAGGAAAATTGGAAGAAGAAAAAGGAAGGTGCATAGATTTTGGTGAAGGATTAGAAGGAATGGGTAAAGGATTAGAATATGTAAAAGGAACCATATTATATGAAGGTAAAGAAGAAGGGATGGAGGTAGGAGGAATATTCATGGGAAGTAAATGACTAGAGATACCAACACTTAAAGGAGTGGAAACTTGCATAGAAGTCATCATAAGAGGTGGAACATATTTATGTATGCTAGAAAGGGTGGTACAAATCAAAATAGAAGGTTCCACATTTGTGGAAGAAGGAGGATATCCTAACCTTGAACACATTCCATCAAAGACATACCATGAGTACAAATAAGGTGAGATATACTTCACAAGATAGAAATGTAATTATCATCATTATTAACAAAATTATTAAGAGCCTCAATAGAAGAAACACTATTAGGATTTGATGTTCTTGCACAAGCCAAGTTTCCAATTTTTCAAATTCATGAGAAAGTTTATCAATATTCAAAGTAGGAACTCTTAAAGCTTCATCTTCATTGTGGGATGTGTGAGAAGAATTATTCTTTATTATCGTATTACGATCATAAGAAAGGATGATGGATTCATCATGAATCCTAGGGAGAAAAGAGGAATCGTTATCAAAGGAGCCCATGAGTCTACGACTTCTCCTAACAAGAATGCTATAGGTTGAACCTAGTGTAATTAAGCTCATAAAATGGGAGATCACAAAAGAAAACACTAATGAGATCTAACCACACAAATTTAATAAATAGCATAAAAGAGAGATCTAACCACACACAAAATATAGCTAAATCTAACTCAAAAGAGAAGGGAAAAGGTTCACCAAACGAAGAGAAAATAGAACTCCAAAAAGGAAGGGGCACAAGTCAAGTTCACAAAAGGAAGAGAGAATTTTTTGGAGAAAAAGGAAGATGCTTTAATAAGATGTAGACTTCCACTTTTCTCCACTAAGCCATTCAAAAAAATGTGAAGAGAAAGAGATAATCCCCAAATATGATGACTCTTTATAACTCAATTTATATTAAAATATCCAAAAGAAAAGGTATGCCAATACTCGAATTGTAAAGGAGAATACAATATAAGGAATTACACTCATTTTATCATGTGTGATAATGTTTTTGTGAAATTGACCTAATTGATTAAATAATATAGATCTAGATGCTAAGTGTATACAATCAACCCAATCAAGTTATAAATCAGAGCTAAAGATATGAAGGAAAATAATATATGAAAGAATCACCTTGAAACACATAGTAGAAGATTTATTTTAGCTCTAAAAAATGTGGATCCTAATCTACAAATGTGAATATGACTTTGGGATCTCAGAATTGAATAAAAACTTGGAAATTAATTTTCTAGAAATGCAATAGGGAACAGATGAACCTAGTGGAAACTATGCAAAAAAGTTCTCATGAGGTCATAGTGTTCCAACATCATTGTACTGAAGTCAAACCAAGATCTCCAAGAAGATCTTGGGAAGTTATTTTCATATTTGTGATCGCAATTTTACTATCCTACTCCATTAAAAAAATAAAGGTTTTGGTTGTTTGGTGGATGAAAGCTTGCCTTGGTCAAGCCCTAGAATGAGGAATCAACCTTAATTGAGAAATGTAAATATAAGTGATTGAAACAATATAATGTATGCATTCACCTTTCTTGTAGAAACCCTTGTTAGTAAGGATTTTTCCCTATTGTATGTTGTAGTTGTTAAATTTTATATGTGAATGTAGTATATCTCCACATGTTACAATGGGTCTATAATAACCACATCATGGAGATATGGATGTAAATATGCATAAATGAAGAAGACTGTGAATTCCTAAAAGTATATCTTCTCCTTTGATGGCCAATAATATTCTCGATCTTGAAGTGGAAATGTTCACAAAGAATCATTCAAAACTTGATGAAATATCCCTTTCTTCAATACTTGAACTCCTTGAATTCCAAGTATAAGTAAAGCTCTCATAGAATAAATAGATGAATATCTTTTTGAAAATGAAGCCTCCAAGTCTCCTTACAAACTAGTTTTCATGTAGGAAAATAATACAAGTCGACTGGAGAGCCAACATTAACAAATTAAAACCCCAAGGATTTTTGGGCTCTAGGCCCTACAATACTTGGGAAGAGGTCAACCTAGGTCAACCTCTTAGGACTGACCTAATCCCTTTCCCTTGGGTGGGAGAAGGTGAGCCATAGAAAACTTGGGAGAGATGTGGAAAGATTCAAGAAGGTGGTTGGAGAAAGTAGAGAAAAGGGAACACCAAGCACAAGTCCATCCATGTTCTAGGAAGCTACTATGAGATAGGTGATAAAAGATCTTAAATGAAAAGTGTGTCCATTTTAAGATGGTACAATTAGAACCTAAAATGAAATGTTATAAGTTACAAACTTCACTTGATTTTTTTTTTTTTTATAGAGAAAGATGGGTCAAGGGATAGGGGTTAAATCAAACTTATAACTAGAACTTGTAGGTTCCTAAAATATTTAAAGAGGGGGGAATGATGGGGTTTTAATCATGAAAATAGTTTGAGATTACTTGGAATAGAAAGGTTCAATAATGTAACTATATCCCAAGAATATCTAAGGTTTAAATTTAGGAGGAATGAAAGGGATATAAGGATTTGGAATAGGGGTGGAAATTGGTATAAGAACATATTTTCCAAGTTCCTATGGGGTATAAAATTTACAAGACATTTTTAAGACAAGAGTAGAGGGGGAAAGGAATAAAAAAATTAAGTTTATAGATCTATGTTGGCTTTAACTTCCAATAGGAACCAAAGGGAAATGAACAAACCCAAGAAACATAAACACAAAATTATCCAAAGTAATGATCACTTCCAAACATATCTCTCAAGGGAACTATCATGTTATCAAACTTATTTTAGAACTTCTAATTTATCATATGATATAAAGGTGATAGGCTTAAGATGAATCAAACTAAGAACTTTAAATCCTTTCCCTATCAAAGTTATCTATGAACTATCTTAAAACCATCCTTGTTGGAAACTACTTGCAAACCCACATCATCCAATTTAATTAATAATAATAGGTTCCTTGTCAAACTAAGGATGCGTGATACATCAAAAGGGAATTAACAAGGCTCTTGTTGCTGAAAAAAAGCTTGTATTTTCCTTATCTAATTATTATATAAAACTATTGGAATGTGAAGTCAACATGGATTGAAAATATTTGCAGTTGACTCACCAATAGATCCACCATTAGGTGACTTAATATAAATAGTAAGTTAGCTTCATGATTACAAAAGTAGTAGTTTTGACATGTGTGAACATGTAGTTGTTTGAGTTATACTTATTGGAATTAGTAAGTTATTTGTAATAGGACTCTTCCACTTGGTTGTTATATTCAAATAGAACTCATGATTTGAGTAACAATTTAGTATTACTATAAATAAGAAAATTCTTTAATAATACAAATAATATTTCCATTTGTTTTTTCTTAGAATAACTTTACTAGGTTTTTCCCCATAAATTTGTATGTTATGTGTAATTGTTCTTGTTTGTTTTATTTATGCACCTATAATTTACGTTAAAAATTGAATTAGAATGAGTTTATTTAAATGTAGAAGGTGTTTTTTTTGAGAGGTGCGCAATGAGAAAAAATTATGTTGCCATCTTTGAGATGCAAAAGTTTGATAGTTCAATTTTTTTCTCTATAGAAGATAGAGATTCAAGCTTTCCTGGTAAAGGATAGATAAGATGAGTCTCTCAAAGGGGTATCATAAAAATGTAAAATATGAGAAAATAATGTTTTAATGTTATGGATAACATGGCTAGAGAAGTGATCCAATTATGTCTAGCAAATTCATTTCTATTCAATATCGAAGAGGGGAAATACATTCGTAATGAGTTATGAAATAATCTTGAAAATAAGGAAGAGTCAAAGTCATTACTACACCAGTTTATATTATGAAGCTAATTTTATAATTTTAAGATGCATAAAAATTCATTCATCACATATATTTTAACACACTAACAATAAAGTTGGATTTAGTGGGAGTTAAAATTGACAAAGAAGATAATGTAGCAATGTTTATTATGCTACTTGCCTAAAGTTAGGATCAAATAGTTATGGCTCTCAATAATTTTTTCGTGAGTGGGAAGTTGATGAATATTGTAATCTTCTAAGATTCAAGGTAGAGACATCTTAAGGATTATCTTCATTTGAAGCCATAGTTGCTAGAGGTACATCTTTGGAAAGAACCAATACTAAGAATGGATAAACTAGGTCTAAATCCAAGGGGAGGAAAAAGGTAAAGTTCTAGATTTGTGGTAATAATGGGCATGTCAAAAAATAATTGAAAATTGCTAAAAGCAACCAATGATAATCCTATTAAACCAACATATGAGGAAAATATTGTGAAATTTCAAACACCATTAGAAAATGGAGATGTACTAACTAAAAATTTAAGTTATTTACTCCATGTATGAATTCTTGATTCTTCTACCTCCTTTCATATGAACCCACATAGAGACTAGTTTTCTACATACTAGTCTTCTGATGGAGGCATGGTTTACATGGAAAGTGAAAATCCATTTGAATTGTAGGTGAAGGAAAGGAAATAATTAATATTTTTTAGGAGTATTTAGAACTATTAATTATGCTAGATATGTTCTTGATTTGAATAAAAAATGATTTTACTTAGATTGTTTGATGATTGAGTTTATTGATTTAGTGGTGAAAATAATTGTCTCAAGTAATAAAGAGAGTCTTAGTTGTGCTAAAAGGATAAGTAGTTAGAAATATTTATAGGTTAGAAAAATTGACAATGGGGAGGCTATTGTGATATCTAATTAAGAGATGGACACATTAAAAACCTAGCATCAAAGGCTAGGTCATATGAGTGAACAAGGTCTTAAGGTACATTTAGATGGAAATCTTCTCCTAACTACAAAATCTAAGAATTTGAGTTTTTGTGAGCATTTCTTATTCAAAAAAAAAAAATTTCTTTAAGTGATACTAAGAGCAAAGATGTATCAGATTTAGTTGATTTAGATACCTAGAAATGTCTTGTTACTTATATTAGAGGTTCATCAAATCTTATTTCATTTATAGATGACTATTCCTACAAGGTGTGGATTTATCTTATCAAGAAGAAATCTAAAGTTTGCATGTTTCAAGAGGATTAGGGCCCTAGTCAAGAACTAGAATGAGTTTTATTCAATAGAGTTTAACCAGTTTTATAGTGAGTGTGGAATCACAAGACAATTTATAGTTGCTAGGACATGGGAAAAAAATGGTGTTGTTGAACTTTCATAAACTATACAATATGGAGAGGGTTGGATGCATGTTGAGAACTGATGGTTTAGAAAAAAAGTGTTGCAATGAGGTTGCTAACACAATACTTTTCTTTATCAATAGATCGCCCATGATTGCTCTTGATAATAAAATTCCTCAAAGTTCAACCAAATGATTACTCTTTTCAAAAAAATTAATTTGTATGTACATATTCGCAGAGAAAGTAGAAATAAGTTGGATAAGATGCCCACAAAATTTTTTTTTCTTGGTTATATGGAAGTTACAAAGTGCTGTAGGTTCTGGTGTATTATTGCTAACACAATGTTTTTCTATATTAATAGATCACCCATGACTGCTCCTGATAATAAAATTCCTTAAAACTTTTGGAAAGGTAAACCAACTAATTACTCATTTTTAAAAAAATAAAAATCGATGTGTATGTACATAGTCCTAGAGAAAGTAGAAATAAGTTGGACAAGAAGCCCACAAAATTTATTTTTCTTGGTTATATAGAAGTTGCAGAGGGGTACACATTGTAGTATAATATTGGCCACAAGATTGTAATTAGTCAAAATGTGTTTTAATAAAATTTAAATGAAAAAATGTGTAGAATAGAAAGGTAATAAATTTATTATAATATAGGTGAGAAAAACTAATGATAATCTAGTTATACTAGATAAAGAACAACCAAAAGTAGATCATCTAGATGAATAACAACTAGATTAGTCACAAGGTAAATGTACATTCTTTATAAGAAGATCCAATAGAGTATCTAAAGCACCGAAGACCTACTCTCCTACTTGTAAATTTTCTTATGTATCACTATCTAATGTCATTGAACCTAGTTCATATCAAGAGGCTTATAAAGAAGAATTTGTAGAAAAATGGAGAGCTTCTATGGAGGAGGATGTGAAATCTCTTTTTAGGAATAAGGCATGGTAGTTTGTTCCATTACCCAAACAAAGAAAAGCTATTAGGAAACATGGGTGTTCAAGATGAAAAGATGTATACATCATAAATTATAGAGAGATAAATCTTAGTCATTAGACAAGGGGTATGTGCAGAAATCTATTATAGATTTTGATGATTTTTTTCACTTATTGTATGGTTAATTTATATTAGAATTTTTATAGCTCTTTGTACTAGCCTTAACGTGAAGTTAGAATAGTTAGATGTTAGAATAACCTTCATGAATGGTGATCTCTTTGAGGATATCTATATGCACCTACTAGAAGGTTTTAAGAAAAAAATGAAAAGAGAATCTTGTTGGTGAATTGAAAAAATATATATTATATAATATAAAACAACACCAAGGTGTTGCTACAAGTAGATTAGCTCCTTTATGATGAGTATATATTTAGTAGATATGATTATAATCATTGCACCTATTCCTAAATATCTAGTGATGAAACTTTTATCATTGTAATTTTGTATGTAGCAAATATGAAAGCTTTTTGTAAGAATAAAGCATGACAGCTAGTTCCATTACCCAAACAAAGAAAATATATTTGGAAAAGTGGGTGTTCAAATTGAAAAGACATATACATGATAAATTAGAGAGATATAAAGCTCAGTAATTGGACAAGTAGTATGTGCAAAAATATGGTATAGATTTTGATGATTTTTTTTTACTTATTTTATGGTTAATTTATATTAGAGTTTTTGTATCTCTTGGTACAAGCCTTAATGTGAAGTTAGAATAGTTAGATGTTAGAATAACCTTCATGAATGGTGATTGCTTTGAGAATATTTATATGCACCTACTAGAAGGTTGCAAAAAAAAAGAGAGAGAATCTTGTTTGCAAATTGAAAAAAGTATAATAAAAACAACACCAAGTTATTGCTACAAGTAGATTAATTCCTTTATGATGAGTATAGATTTTAGTAGATATGATAATAATCATTGCACCTTTTCCTAAAGATCTGTTAATGGTAATTTTATCATTGTACTTTTCTATGTAGTTGATATGTTGGTTGTAGGTCCCAACATTAATAGAATCATCCATTTAAAACTCAACTTTCTATGGAGTTTGATATGGAGGACCTTCACAATGAAAATTATATTCTTGGGATGAGGATACATAGAGGCCAATATAATAGGAAAATATGTGTATGATAGAATAATATGTCTAGAAACAACTCTACAACACCTCAATATGTGAAAAGCAATTCTAGATGATACTCCATTTCCTATTTGTCATGCCCAAACTACAAGGGAAAAAACACACCAAATTTTTTTTTTAAAGTTAATAATTAAATTACTCTAAGTTTGATAAGTTTGTGTCCAAAGTTAAAGTAGAGGTTCTCTACATTTCATCTTAAGTTTATAGTCTTGAAGATTGAATCAATCGTTTAATTTGGAACTTTTGCTATTCGATTGATATCAATCATTCATTACATTTTTACATAATTATACTTAATTTAAATTTACTACTTAATTTTCAAAAACAATTTTCATGATTAATCTAAGAGTTAACATTTCTAATTTATACTACACTACCTTTCTAATCTAGTTATCCTTAACACTAAGTTCTTAACATCTTAACACTCTCAACAAAATAAAATATGCTAATATTAACATGTATGAAGAAATCCACTAAATTTTTAAAAAAAACACTTTATATACACTCTAAGTAATTTAAAACTACTAAAATATGTATACATAAATTTACAATCCCTAAACAACAACAACTACTAATCATAATTTAATGACAATATTAACATAACTAATTTATACTAAACTAAATTAAATTAAAATTTAACTTAATACTAAACTAGAAACTAACTTAACACTACAGGAGACCACGTCTGCAGGAGGGCATGCAGCAAGGCATGCAGCAAGCGCAGGGCAGGAAACAGAGGGGAAAGATGAGGATGCCTCAAAGGATGGGGACCCACGGGTTTTGATGCCCCATCCAGGTGAGAAGATTCCCCCTCCCCCCCATGTGGGCAGTGGGCCGTCTGGGGCATGGGGACGCTGGTCGAATCTATTCGGGATAAAACCATCAGGTAAATCGTCTTTCTGAAAAGTCATTGACAAATCTGATAAGGAGAAAGGTATTTTTGCTCTGGAAATCCCTAGGGAAATTATTGACCACAATATCCTAAGCATGGCGAACACTCTGGTAGGAAAATTTGTAGGGCCAAGACCTAATATTGATGTAGTGAGGACATTTACCAGGAGAAAATGGGACCTTAAAGGGCATGTAGATGTGACTGCTATGGCCAAAGGCTTCATGTCTTTCGAGTTCTCTTGCTCGGAAGATTTTTCTCATATACTATGTGCTAGGAACTGGTCTTTGGGCAGATCCAACCTAATATTGCAAAAATGGACATCCAACTTGGATTTGAACAATGATTTCCAATCTCAAGTTTCAGTTTGGTTAAGACTTCCGGAACTTCCTTTGGAATATTGGCATGAGGATGTCTTTGATGGCATAGCCAGGACCTTTGGAGAGCTCCTTTCCATTGACCCTGTCACAGCAGCTAAGAAAAGATTGAACTAGGCAAGAATCTGTGTAGGAGTCATCGAAGGCCAAGACATGCCTCAAGTTTTAGAACTACAATCTCGTCTGGGAAACAGATCTCAAAAGATTGACTATGAAAGTGTGCCTTTTGCTTGTTTCCATTGTAAGAAGGCTGGCCACAAGGCTAGATCATGCCCACTTTTCAAAGGGAAGAGTACGGTGGGAAAGGCTCGTCCACAAGGGGGGATAAAAGATTCTCTAGATCCCAAAAAAGAATGGAGGAAAAAAGCATCGCAAGTCAACGCAAATGGAGAGGCAGAAGGAAAAACAAATACTGCTCCTAATGTGCCCCAAGAGGAATCAGGGCCTCCTTGGGCGACTGGAAACGTAGGAGGGGGAGAAGAGAAAGGAGTGAAAGATGATTCAACACCTCTCCCCAATGCGAAGGAATCTGAGAAGAAACCTGAGGAGACAGGTGAAAATATGACTCTTCCCCCTCTGGATTCTCAGGAGGATGACTTGAAACTATCCTTTGTCCCGAACTCCATGGAAGAACTAAAGGAGGGGGAACCCATTTCCCAGGACCCTAACCCGGTGTGTTGTCCCCCCCCTTCAACAGTAAACAGAATCATAGAGAGGCTGTCTGCATCGACAATGGAAGATTTGGCAAGAATTGATGCTTGGCTGGACAAAGGACTAGAGGGAGAAGAGAATCCCTAGACGGAAGTCAGGAGTAGAAAGAAGAAGAATAGCAAGGACCCTTCTTCGGTATCTCCCCCTTCTACTAGAAGCATGGCCAAGGCTGATCTCGGCCACAAATCTAACCTAGTGGGAAGGAAAAACAAGAATGAAATCAGGAAAGAGGAAGCCAAAAGAAACATTAAGGATGGTATGCAGCGCACCATCCAGGAAGCATGTTCAGTAGTTAAATCATGAAGATCTTATCTTGAAATATTCGTGGACTCAATGGAATCCACAAGCAAGAAGTTATTAGAAATATGATAAGGGACCAAAGGCCTGATGTGTTTCTAATCCAGGAAACTAAAATGAAGAAGGAAAGGATGGAAAATATTAAGTTCAACAATAGCATGAAGGGCATAGCCTCTAACTCTAAAGGAGCATCTGGAGGACTGCTGTTACTTTTCAATGATAAGTATTTCAATATAGTAGCTGAGTATGATGAAGATAACATTTTTTTCTGCAGAGTTCAACATTTGCACACCAATGATTCCTGGTTTTTAGTGAATATTTACGCCCCCAATAATAAGAGAGATAGAAAAAACTTCTAGACCAAAGTTGGTAATATGGTGCAAGATTGTGACATTAAGAAAGGTATAATCATGGGAGACTTTAACACACCGCTAGAAGATAAAGAGAAAAAGGGAGGTATGCCCCCGGATTGGGAAAGTAAACAGGATCTTTCTAACTTCATAAATAATCTGGCCCTTATGGACGTAGAGCTTAAGGGCGGATCCTTTACCTGGTCAAACAAGAGAAAAGGCCATGATTGCATTCAGGTTAGGCTGGATAGAGCTCTTATATCTTTGGACTGGCTTCAATCCTTCAGCTGCAGACTATCTCTGCTTCCCAAAATTGGTTCGGATCACTCTTCCATTTCTCTTTTAGTTTCCCCTCTGGTACATAGGAGATACCATCCTTTCAGGTTTGTGAAAATGTGGACATCTCACCCTGACCTCCTGGATAATATCAAGAAATGGTGGGGGATAGAGGTGGAGGGCTCAGCCATGTTCAGAGTCACCAGAAAACTTAGCAATGTGAAGAGGATGATTAAAATTTGGAACAAGTCTGATTTTGGTCACATCTTCCATGAAAAGAAAGAGTTATTTGATAATCTAACTATTATCCAAGATTGCATTCAGAAGGAAGGTTACACTGAGACCAACAGGGTTTCGGAGCTCAAGACCCTGTCTGAAATTCATAACATTATTAATAAGGAAGAAAAATTTTGGAGGCAAAGATCGAGGATCACCTGGCTAAAGGAAGGAGATCGGAACACTAAGTTTTTTCACCTAACCACCCTCAAGCACCTTGCTAGTAACAGGATCTATGGTATCAGAAAGGGGCAGGAGTTGTTAACTGAAGAATCTGCCATCTCGAAAGAAGCTGTTTCCTTTTTCTCTAGCCTTCTCTCTGAGGACCCAATGCTTTCCAATTTGGACCAGGAGGATTTGTTACACTGTAACCCTCAGCTCATTCAATCTATCCATAATAAACAACTCTGTGCTATTCCTAATGCTTCGGAAGTTAGAGAGGCTCTCTTTTCTCTGCCTGCTGACAAGGCTCCAGGCCCGGATGGTTTTCCCACTTTTTTCTTCCAAAGGTTCTGGCTGGTGATCATGGGAGAGGTTGTTCAAGTTGTCCAGGAATTCTTTGGAGCCAAATCTATTCTCAAGGAGCTAAACTCGACTTTTGTGGTTCTCATTCCTAAATCCCCTAGGGCGGACTCGTTGGACAACTTTAGACCTATTAGTCTGTGCAACTCTCTCTACAAGATCATCTCTGAATTTCTCACTTTAAGATTGCTCAAGATATTGCCCATGATAATCTCGCAGCATCAATCGGGTTTTGTTCCAGGGAGACAAATTTTGGATTCTGTCCAGATGGTGCACGAAGTCATCCACTCTCTTGAGGCATCCAAATGGGAAGGTATGTTTCTCAAACTGGATCTTTCTAAAGCTTATGACAGGGTGGACTGGTCTCTCCTTGGGAAGGTCCTCTCGACTTTTGGCTTTGACAGTAAAGTTTGCAAAATTATCTCTCAATTGGTGTCCACCTCCTCCTTGGTTGTTCTGGTTAATGGAGTCCCTTCTAATTTTTTCAAACCTTCCACAGGCCTCAGACAAGGAGACCCCCTTTCGCCCATTTTGTTCATCATTTTAGCTGAATGCTTAGGAAGGATTATAGACTGTAGAAAGCATGAGGCTTGTATCAAAGGGATCCTTCCCTCCTCTAATTGTGTTCCCTTCACTCATCAGCAATTTGTTGACAATACTATCTTGGGGGGGGAAGCTTCTGTCAAAGAGGCCAGAGCCCTGAAGAAGATTCTTGATACTTACTCTAGTGGGACGGGTCAGCTGATTAATTGGAACAAAAGCTCGCTCTTTTTCATCAACACCTCTGAGTTTAGACAAAGAAAAATCGCCAGGATTCTGGGTTGTGGGGTAGGCTCTTTCCCCTCTACCTATCTTGGTCTTCCTTTGGGATCCTCACCCCCGGAGTCTTTTTGGAATGGTATTTTGGACAAATTCAACAGGAAGATGGCTGGTTGGAAAGGGGTCTCTCTTAGTCAAGCGGGGAAATGCCTCTTAGTCAAATCTTCTCTTCAAAATTTGCCAATCTACGCCCTGAGCCTCTTTGGAATTCCGAGGAAAATAGCTGAAAGAATGGAGAAAATCCAGAGAGACTTCCTTTGGAATGGTAATGAAGGGAAGAAAAGATATCCTTTTGTTGCTTGGGAGAAGGTTTGCCTCCCTATGAGGTACGGAGGTCTAGGCATTAGAAAGATCACTCACCTCAATAAGGCTCTCCTAGCTAAACAAATATGGTGAATCTTCAGTAGCACCGGTGAATGGAGGGACACCCTAGTAAACAAGTACCTTAGAAGACCCACTCTTCTTTTCACCCTTTTTAATGAAGATATCCCAAAAGGATCGAACATTTGGAATGAGATCATGAAAGCCAGGGACCTGGCTAAGGCCAGGATATCATGGAAATTGGGAAATGGGAAGGACATCCAGTTCTGGTCGGATAGATGGCTTTCCCAAGATCCACTTATCAATAACCCTATTTTTGAGAGATGGATGCAATCTTATATTGATCAAATTGGGTCCAAAGTTTGTGATTATTGGAATGGCCAGGAATCGAGTGACCTATCCCTCATCTCTGAGGACTTGACTCCTATAATGCTTATGCTCAATTCCATGATTCCTATCAATTTGGGGGATGAGCTGGTCTGGAGGGATAATCCCAATGGAAGATACTCTGTTGCCTCAGGCTATAATTCCCTTTGGAGCTTAAAAGAGAAGGCCCCTTGGGCGGAGGCTTGGATTCCGGGTCTCACTCCAAAGATCAACATTTTTTACTAGCTGGCTCTTCAGAACAAAATCCTTACTCATGACAATCTCATGAAGCGAGGACATGTTATGCCCAGTAGATGTCCCTTGTGTAAGAATCAGGCTAAGACCGGAAATCACATTTTCATCTTATGTGACTATGCCAGCAAGGTGTGGAATGTCATCACACATGATAATGAAACCCTCTGGTGCAAACCGGATAATCTCATGGATTTTTTCCATCAGTGGAAAGGTCTTTGTAAGATTGCTGGTCGGCAGGATCACTCGGGCTGGATTTTACCCCATTTTTGCTGGGGAATTTGGAAGGAAAGGAATAATAGAATATTTAGAGACAGAGAGGAGCCGGCCATAATCCTTGGCAGGAAGGTCTTGAAGAATATAAAGGAAAATCTCCAAGTGCTGAAGGAGGAAGAAGAAGAAGAAGGGGACAGAAAGATAGCTAAAGAAAAAGACAAGAACCTCAAAAGGCAGGATGCTAGATGGCTTCTCCCCCCAGATGGTTGGTCAAAAGCCAATTTTGATGGGGCTTCTAAGGGTAACCCAGGCCCTTCAGGTTGCGGTGGAATCATAAGAAATAGCTATGGGGAGGGAATAGCTGCCTTTGCTTCCCCGCTGGGAATCCAGATTATTCATCTGGCTGAAGCAAGAGCTGCGAGTAAGGTGGTCAAGTTGGCTTTTGAAGCCGGGATTACTAAACTCTGGCTTGAGGGGGACTTCAAAAACATTATTAATACCATTAATGGTATTTCCCCTCCCTCGTGGATGATTGCGAACATAATTGCTGAGACTTGCGCCACTCTCACAAAGTTTGATAAGGTCCACGTCGCTCATGTTTACAGAGAGGCAAACCCAATTGTTGATTGGTTTGCTAATAAAGGGGTTAACGCCACCAATAATCTGACCTAGCATGCCGGAAAAGATTTTCCGACGGAGGCAAAGTTGCTCATCGACCAAGATAAAATCTTGGGAAGGACGGCTCAAATCCAATGCAATTATGGATAATAAAGATTGCTTAATAAATGGTAAGTGCTATTATTGGCATCGTGATTTTCACCAGAAAAAGGGGTTTCCTCTGACATTTCGACACGTTCGAAAGGACGATACCATTATTTTCAGAAAGGGGTATATTCACGGGCATCATAAAAGAAACATCACCATTTTTTCGAATGCAAATAACTTGCACAGATCAGAGTTCATGAGAATTGTGGAAGTTGATTAGGTAAACATGATGGGTGAGAGGAGCAGAAAGGAGCCGGTGGGGGAAGTTTAGAAGTGGAAGAACAAGGCCAAAGTTTGGAGAGAGCTGGAAAAGGGTGGGGTTACTAATTTCTTCGAGAAAGTTCATGGCTCGGATCCTGAGATCACTAACAGCATGGTGAATTCGTGGAACAATGGTAAGGTTAAGGTGAACGGGGTCTACTTTCAAATTACTGAGGATGTGGTTGCTGAAGTCACGGGGATTCTGATGGAGGGGCATAAATTCTTCAGAGACAAGAAGATGTCTTCTAATGCAATCAAGGATTTTGTGAAAAACACTAAAGAGCTGAACAAGCTGGGCAAGAAAGAGACATTTTTTGTAACGGATACTATAAAGAAGCTCTGGAGGTATGTTCTCTACGCTGTCATTGAATATATAACCCTAGACCCCAGGTTTGATAGGGTTAGGACTCACCATTTTGTGATTCTGAATCATTTTCGCCATGGTAGTAAGATCTCCTTCCTGTATTATCTTTTTAACTCGATGAACAAGGCCATTTCTAGTTTTAAAAAGAAAGCTACCGTCAACCCGGCACTGCATGAGGGTCTTTTGCTTCTGATTCATGAGCATTTCCATGCTCAAACCATTAGCAAAAACCCTATCCAGGGGGCGGATGTTGACAAGGGCAGCTCCAGTTTTTCCTCAGATTCCAACGATGTTGAGAGCATCAGCTCTGATGAGGTTTTTGAGCATTCAGGTAAGAAGACTAAAAGCCATAAGAAGGATTACCCCTCTATCAAATTACCCAGCAAAAAGAGCCCTAGAGGTCATACCCCAGCTAAAACTGGCTCTACTGAGGTGGAGGAGGAAATGGATACTGGTGATTCTGACAAGGTTTCGAAGGAGGAGCTGGATGAGGAGAAACTGAAAAAAAGACAGAAGAGGGAGGGAGAGAGCATGGAGTGCTCCAGTAGTCAGGGAAAGGATTCTCTGCCCATTCCCCTCTCCCCTATACATCCTCAGCCTCCTTTGGAGGAAAATGACAACTCTGGACAGATTGAGGGGGAAGTGCAAGTTAATAACAGAAGGAAGGCTTGGAAGAACTTCAATGTGAGAACGGCCACTATGGGAATCTACAGAGAGGCGATGAACCCCCAACTCCTGGTGGACGACCTCGAGAAGCCTAGACTCAATGAGCTAATTGACCCGACTATGGTGGCTATTTTTGATAATGCAAGAGAAACGGGCATGAATCTGTTGAACAATGCCCGCAATAGCATGATCGACAACTTCAGATCAATTAAATGGCTTTTCCATGAGCTTGAGGATGTCAGAGATAGGGTTTCCCAAATGGAAAAAATCAAGAGCAAGACAGGTGCAAAAAGCCAAGGCGACTGGAACAGCTGGGAGACTCTGATGGAGAGGAGAGTAAAAAATATTGAGAACTACAATCACAACCTGGCAAGTCAAATGATCTCCCTCCTCGCTTCGATCAACGAAAACATCCTCTCTCTCTTGGAAAATCTCAAAGACAGGAACCAGATATAGGAAGATGATAAACAGAACAGAGACAAAGATAGGATGGATGTGGATAAAGCCAAGGACAGCACTATGGAGCAGGATTTGACGAACGCCCAGGATCATAAGGCAGAAGAGCAACAAGAGTGCGCCAAAGTTGCCCAGACCATGCTCGAGATGGAGAAGTAGTCTGCTAGGTTGGGTCTCTGTCCTTTGGTTTTTGTTTCTCCTGGCTTTGGCTTTTTGTCTGGTCTCTATTTTTTTGGTTGGTTCTCTGGCCTTTTTAGTGGGCAGTTGTTTCAGGCTAGGCCTTTGGGCTTATTTTCAGCCGTAAGGCTTATGTTTTGGCTGGGCATTTTTTCGCTTATTTTCAGCCTTTCTTGTTGTTAAACTTATGGGTTTCAGGACCCCTTAAAACCTGTTTACCTTATCAAAAACTTAACACTACTCACATTAAAACAAACTTAAATAAATATCTAATAGATACTATGCTAGGACCAAAACTAATTTACTTTCTAACCACACCCTATACTCACTTCCACATACTCCCCTCAAAACCTAGCGCCTACCTATCTTGACCAAAGGGGGGAATGAAATGGTTTAATTTAAGCAAGACAATATTATCCTCCACTCTACACATCCTACCCACTAACCTAGCGCTAGCACATCACTACTCTCCCAACCCCCACATCACATCCTAATCCCCTTCAAGAAGTGACACATGTCACATCCCTTCTCCCATCCCTCCATGCACTTCCCAAGCGCTAAGCACTCTACCCAAAGCACTGAACTGACCCAGACCAGTGAGGTGGTGCCAAAACATTTCCAACCTCAAGCAAAGGCCCAAGTAAAGTGGCGACCAAAGGAAAGCAAGGTGGAAGAAGACTAAAATATTTAATCCCCTTTTTTACAAGGCATGTCAGATCTTAGGTCTGTGAATTCCATGGAGCGGACAGGGTGATGTCATCCCTTATGACGACAATATGACTGTTTAAAAAAAAACCTTTTTAAATACACAACCAAAACTAGTGCCCAAGTAGGAATTAAATGCAAAAAAGTTTATTAGATAGCAAGGGTAGATATTTAGGATATTAAGTTAGGTAGACATTATCTTATATATTTCCATGTTATAATATATATATATATATTTTTTTTTTTTTTTAAATTTTTTTTTTTAATATCTAATTTTAAATTTAAGAATATCTTCAAGAATATTCTCTATTGCAATATAACAATAAATATCAAGCCCATACAAAATCCAGAGGGCTTTTGCTCTAGAAATGTAAGTTTTTTTGTGAAGTCATAATTTTTCTAAGTATACATTTTGAAGTTGATATATTATCCAAGAGGGGATTATTATTATTTTTAAGTAAATCTAATAGGACTTCTTGCAACTAAATAAACCATAAGATTTAATTATCCATTTGAACCACAATGCAAGAATTGATTTTATTTCCAATAATCATGAAAATTGAACTTTCATTCATAATATAATTTTTTTTGCTTTCAACATATAAGGAAACTTGAAATTTTGCCTAATTGAATCAACATCATTTTCATCCTATTTTTGATGTGCATCCATATTAACTAAAAATTACAATTAAATCTCATGAAAAACAATAATACTCAATCACCATTTTATTAGCGAACCTGATTCAAAGGCTCAGCCAGGAAAGAACCAGGAAGAAAACCCAGCGTCGTTGCCATTACAAAAAGGTTTTGAAATACAAATTACATAGGATTCCAATCCCAAAATTACAACAACTTAATTGAATTTCCTTCATGACCCTTATCAAGGGATCCATATCATTTTCTTCAATACATTGCTAAGGTCATGGAGAGAACAGAATCTAATCAGGTGTCAACAAGCATGACCAAGAGACAAAATCAAACATGCATATTTTCATACTAGGTTTTCACAATAGGATTCACAACAAATCAAAACTAGGTAAAGGTGGATTCTTCCAATAGAAGTTAGACACAACACCAAAATAGATGCCCAATCAAGGCTATAAATCAAGAACTTCTATTCTTCCATTTTAACATGCCAAACTCATACGAGCTTTGTGCTGACAGGTAGGGGGCCATAACACCCTACCCTCTCTCCCTCTTCTTGTCCTAAGAAGACACTCTACACTTGTTGGAGTCCAACTAAAAAGACCTTTCCCAAAATTGGTCACTTCTGCCCTATCCAAGGGTGAGTAATACCAAAACACCCATACAAGAAAACTTCAAAAGTCAAACATAAAACATGAAAGAAAATCATTCAAGAAACATGGTTGCAATCCTTCCCAACATACCCAACATACATACGAGCATCCAAATAACAACACCATAGCATTTAAGCATGAAACAAGCATAAAAATATGAACAAGGGAGATGAAGAACTCCTACCTTCATAAAGAGGTAATGGTAAATGAACAATTTGAGTAGAGATTTTCTTTCCTTGCCTTCAATCTTCCAAGACTCCTCTCTAAAAGTAGAGATTAGGTAACAACCAAAACTACTCCAAGAAGGGCCTCTAAATAAGACTCAAACTCAACCACCAAAAAGGAAATAACTTCCCCCACTCACCTACAAATCTAGAAGTTTCTAACTCAACCCATACTAAGGTTAACCACTAAGTAGAGTTGAGGTGATGCAACTCATGGTAGCCATATTCAATTTTCGCACAAAGGAAAAAATAGACTTTTTGAGTGACCTCAAAAGTCAACAAAAGGGGCTTAGGGGTTTGAAAATGCCCCCAACCCATACCCATACTCCTTGGGTATAAAAATTTCATGTTCTAAAGCCTTAGGAATTGATTTGGAACCAACAAAAGCTAGGAAATATTTAGGACCATCTAACTCTAAAAATGTGGATTAAGCACTAATCCATATTAGTAGTGACTAAACTTGATTAAGAAACAAATTAGCAAAAAGACACTAACTTAATCTAACTTAGGTCCAAAGGTTACATAGCTAACCCTAGCTAGCATGCTGGAATGCATATGCAATTCACGAGTGTCAAGTGACACTATAAGAATAGAATTATGAACATTAACATTTACTAATCACGAAAAGATACATTCATACATCTCACAATACAATTAAGTTATGAACAACAAGGTTTCCACAAATGGCACATAGGGATCAGTTTCGTTCCTCCATTGGGTTTCTCGGCTAAAATATCCTGCACACTCATTGCACACATTAGTAGTCCCATAAAATCACATACACATATGTATATACATATCAAGAAATCACATAAATTAAAACATACATCTCTAAATTAGTCAAGATTTCTCTCATCCTATTCAATTCTTAACCATTAAAATCTCTTAAATCAAAGTGTTAATCCTACATTTACTTATTTCATCAACATACATATACATAAAACATTAAATGACGAACATCAAATATCTAAAAGTAAACATCACACAACATGAAATAATATAATATGTTCAAAGCATCAGATAATGTCTCGACATCTCAAGTCGTGAGTATAAAAATAATAGTAATGTATCACTATGCTACAATGGGTCAGGGCAAGGCCTCACACTATTCACATTAAGTTGTCTTTAGAACAATATTCTAACATAGAAGTAGAGAAGACACAAATATCTGATGTAGTGTACTCATTGATAGATGTTTTTTTATGTTCATTGTGGTGTGCAATAGACCATAATTGTGTAGGAAATGGGAGTTGTTAGTTTGTACATGGTGAATCATTGTACTTCTTATTGGAAAATTTTGAAGTTGATTCTTAGATATCTAAGAGGAACCTCAGATGTTCTATCTATTTCAACAAGAATAGTATCAAAGTAAATGGGTAATTGGATGCATATTTTGGTGGAGACAAAGATATGAGAGGGTTTACTACAAGTTGTGTTTTCTTCTTGAATGGAGTTTTTTGGTTAGGTATCAAATACAAAAAGAATGATGGCATTGTCAACTACTAAGGATGAATATATGGTATCAATAAAAGCTAGCAAGGAGGCCATCTAGCTTCATAGGAGTTTAGGTGAGTAGCAAGCAGAATATGACAAAATAGTGTTACGTTGTAATAGTCAAAGTGTTTTACACTTTCAAAAACTCAACATATTATTCTAAAAGAAAGAATATTTTATATTCAATCACTTTGTTCATGAAGTGGTGGAAACAAGATAGATCTCTTTGACAAAGATTTACACTAATATAAACCCTATAAATATTATGACAAATCCTATTGGTAGAGAGAAGTTAATATGGTGTAAATATTATCTTGTTCTATTGATTACCTAATAATATATTGCATTAGAAATGGTCTTTCAATAGAGAAATTATTCATAAGTTTGAAATTTTACTTCAAGTGGGAGAATTTTGGAATGTGAAGTCATCATGGATGAGTGTATCATCAATTATGATTAATTTATAATGGATAAACAATAATTGTGGTTGAGTTATCATGGGGATTTATTGTTTGAGACTTACCATAAATATAAGGTTTTTATTAGGTGATGTATTATAAATAGTAGGTTGATTTGGTGACTTGTTAAAATATATAATTTTGAGGTTCAATTATAATTCATCATGACACCCTTCCACGGCTTCTTTTCCTTACTATGCTTCTTTATCTAGCTAGTTTTGATACAATTCTAGTGCTTAGCCTTAAATATATTAAATTTTGATGTAAAACATCAACATTTATTATAGATACGTTAGTCATCAATGGTAGATCCAATAAGAAGGGTGAGAAAAAGAAATGGAGAAAAAGATAGAACCATCTCATCAAGATTTACCTTTGAGATGATACTACTAATTGTAATAAAAGGTTTTATTGATCATGAATCTTTCAAAGAATTTTTTTCACCTATATTGCATCTTCATGTTGAAAATAAGCTTTCAACAATCTAGTGAAACATGGGATGATCATTGGCTTGTGGGTTAAGGATCAACCTCTGGTACAAAGGGTTGGCTTCCCTTGAATAACATATTGAAATTGTCTTTAACTTGGTAGGAAAAGGGGTAGAGAGAATGCATCTAACATAACTCGAACTAGAAATGAAGGTGATTCACCAAAACTATGAGGTGATGCAACTTTGAATGACACAACTAGAAATGAATGTAACAGCTTGATCATATAAAGACCCTACTAACATTAAGTACATGAAATGTAAAAAGGTGTGTGATTTGAAAGAAGGAAACTTGTTCACAACTTTTAAACCAAGATTACACACAAATTATACTTATTTTTCTAGAACTACCTCTTACATGCCTCATAAACACTTAACTTTTAAGCCAAGGATTTGTAAAAATCACACTAACTTAAAGCTAAAAACACTTAGATGACAGATAAAAAATTAGATATAGGACCAAAGAGGATCACTGTTATATTATTTTAAAAGGAGCAAAGGCTAAAAAAATGCATCACAATATGGGACATGAGCTCCAAAAAAGTCTATCTTTGCAAGGGAAAAAAATAATGCCTCTTGCAATGAGATAGAATGAAAGAATTAGATTGAATAATTCCAAGAATGGGCTATAAATAAGATCATAACCCACAATCTGCATCATTCCCTAAATTGGAAACCAATCAATGATTTTCATCAAATCACCTAAGGTCTTCCATGTATTTCCCTCATGAATCATGCTACAAATTTAACCTAGAAACTGGCATCTCCTCAAAATTTGCTAGTAGTTGTATGCAAAAATATGGAAAGCATATAATTTTCCCTGAAAATTTCTAATTCACCAATTACCAAACTCCCATGATAAATTTTTACCATCCCCTAATTTGCACCAAAATATATATTGAAAAGGAATGATTAATAAAATCATCATCTATTAATTATTTACAATATGAACATGTGCAAATAAGAAAAATACCAACCCCCTTACAATTAACATGCATCATATATCCCCTTTTTGAAAACTTAATCCAATAACTCCAATTTATTATTTGAGATAACATTTAAATAAAATGATTTATTATCATCATGTTATTAAATGTTTCACATTAACAAAACAAAATGAAAAATAAATATATCGTTAAACCACCTTTTCAAATATCCCCCCATGTAGAGAAATATCCATCTAGCACTTAGACATTTTAACATACCTCATCCTTTACATCATTAGACAACCCTTTATTTAAAAAAACCCTCATAAAAATGACTTCATAACTATGAAAAATGATTCATACTGGATAAAATATACTTCACATGCATTCAAATTCTTCAAAAAGAATCCAAAATTTAAATTGGATGTGTTTTGGGAAAGTTCCCATACAAGAGACAGTTTAAGTCAAGCTCCTATAGCTCATAAATTAGAAACAATTGATTTATTTTTCATGATTTTTTACCAAGGATTAGACCTACATTTTCTTCTACATTCTTTCATTTTCATGCACATCTTTATGTTCATGTAGCATTTATATTAAGGTTCCAGTTGCATGAATATCTCTGCTTTCTGCATGCCACAGGAAGGAGATGTTTGGTTATTCCTATCATTTATCTAAATGCACATGAATGAGTTAGGGCATCATTTTCAATATGATGTTATAGCTCTTTGTATTTGAAAACTACTGTAGCCTGCATGATTTTCTATTACTTATTATTTCCTTTCTTCAGATTGTAGAAAAAGAATAGAGAGATCATGCTTTATTAATATGTTTGCTCCTGTAGCTCATATAAATATGTTATATATTTTTATATAGGCCATGGTTGCATGAAATTTCATATTTTCCTTTTGATTTCATGGCATGTAATGAATATGAAAAGGGTTTTTTAATGATGTTATGATATATGCATGTGAGATGCATCCTCATATTTTTCCACTATGGCTCTATGTTGAAATGCATCATTGAATGCCCAATTATTTATCATGCATTTATTACCTTCACCTCTTTTTCAAATTTATGGACACTCTAAAACTGCAACATACATGTGGGATATGGATTTTACATGTTCAAAAAATTGGATATCTCTAGTTTATTTATGGTTTTTTAACCTCATGTTGCATGTAATAGGCTTGTATTCTACATTTTGCTATTTGCTACAAAGAAAACTACTAGTTTTTTATGCCTCTACAATTTTTTTCTACATGCTATATATGCAATTTCTTATTTATTTAACTTTTCATACCCACACATGGAATAAAAATATTAGATAAAGCATAGCATTCTCTCCTTTTGCATCATCTTTTTTAGCCTTTTGTGCATGTTTTGAGTATTGCTAGCTGAGTACTTTCTGATTCTCCATTGATAAGTTATGCATGCATGATATTTACAAGATATGAAACATTTAGATCATTCTAGATCTAATCCTACTCATTCTCTTCTTGCAACTCTTGCAGAATCTAAAATAATGCAAGTGCTAGAAGGAAATTGGAGCTAGTGATCAATCTTTGCATACCAACTCAAGAAATGTATGATACCTTGTATCTTTCTTTTATGCATGTGTTTTCCTCTAGGCATTATATATATATTCTTGGCTATTCTCACAGCATGTGTGAGCCCATGTGTTTTATCTTTTTTACAAGCACCTTTCATTATGCACAATTCATATTCCATTGAATACATGTGTAATGCCCCGCCAAGAGATCCAAAAGAAATAACCTAAAGTTTTACTAAGTTTGCCAAACATTTTTAGTTTTTTTTCAACAAGAAAGATAGATCATTCACATCAAACATATAGTAGCGGAAGCAATAACATACAATCAACTCAAAGCATACATAACAAGTTACATTCCTTAAGGATCCCAAGACATTGAATCACACTTAAATTTAATTAATACTAAGTCTAACAACTACCAAATTCACATGAAAGAATAATTAGAAAGTTCAATTTCCATTAAAATAATATACATTTATTTTGAATGCCTCTTGGAAAATGAAATTCAGAATGCTCAATCATCCACTATACGTGTCACAGGGTATGAAAGGCTAAAAGAATATATATATGTGAAAATAGAATACATCATCCCATTTGGATCCATGATACAAAGTATAGTAAAATAAATGAAACCATCCACCATACATGATACATCCATCCATCATAAAACACAACTAAGTGCATGGTTCCTCCCAACTTTCAATAGCATCATAAGACGATCATGGGTCCTAGCCATCACCCACACATAACATCCCAAGCCACTGATCAGATCATCAATACTATCGTAATAGGGATGTCACTACTAAAACATGCTATAATAAAGCATGAGATGATCCTACAAAGTAGATAACATCATCTATCACATGTTAATCATCAATATAAGGAAATGCATCAATAAACAACATATCTAAACATAATAAACAAGCATCCCAAGAAGCTATAGCCATGTTGACTATGAACAGATCTCAATGGTAAGAGTAAAAAGCACTACCACCTAACCTCATGGAACCTAAATGGCCCACTCCCACTACGCTAAGGAGATAGTCTCAAGTCCCAAATAGGATATCAAATCACATAACACAGATACTCTCTAACTCCAAGAAATCCTAAAATCATACTAACTCAAAGGTTCCAACATAGATCGACATCTAGACCTAGAAACGCACAAGACCCATAGGAAACCTACCATGTAAGCGGGCAAGTGCCATCACATGAATCATGCTTGAGGTTACTCGAGTAGTCCGTTAGGACTCTTGGGTCCCTAGTGATCCCATTATGGCCACTAGTATCCTCTCATACTAACAAGGCATACTACGGAATGCAAGGTCATAACCAAGTGTTCTCTCTACACCCATCCTAGTCTATACTAGCACTCGAGGCATGGGAGAGAACATACAATTAACTCTTATTAGGTTCATTTAAGTTAGTATTTAGTGTAATTTTATCACTTATTTAAAAACTTACAATGGGTTATCCCCAGAGCCACTTAGGGCCCCCATCCCCCATTGCAACCCACTTCCTGACACTACATATAGATAACCTACCTAGGCTCAATAAAAGCACAAACCAATAATCATATAAAAATCACCTCAACCCTATACAAGCAACTAAAAAGCATCAAAAGATAATCCACAATATTCACATTAGTTCTCTACAAGCAACTGGAAAGCCCCAAAAGAGAATCATAATAATCACAACAGTTCTTAATGAGCAACTGAAAAGTATCAAAGATAAATCACAAGATCCATCGGTTCTCAACAAGTAATTGGAAAGTATCCGAATAATAATACTGATCAAAGACTCCAAAATGGCTAAGTCAAACATGTCATAACATGACATCATCAATAATAAATCATTCAAAACACCTTAGTCCTCTCAAAGTGATTGGAAATTAAATCAAATATAACTAATCGATGACTCAAAAATGGTTAAGTCAAGTATCTCATAAACATACACCTCAGCTTCATACAAAAAAATTGGAAAGCAATAATGAACAATAAATACAAAAATATCATAGAGCATGCCATCACATTACCATGGTTGGGTATAAAAGATCTAGATCAAACATCAACATGATATCACAAACACATAACCCCTGAGCCTATGGTAAACATCCTAGGACTGGTTAAAGCTAGATCAACCCCAACAACCCAACACATAAACAACACATAGAAAACATCAAAGTCTCTCAGTTGGTTTGGTTTGAAAATACAGAGTTGAGTAGAACAATAAAGTTTAAGTTCCAATTTGTGTTTCAATGTTCATCTTAGGTGTATAAGATTTTTAGTTTATTCCTTGAAATAACCCATTTCCCCATAATAAATTTTCTGAAATCAATTTCCTTAAAATACTCTATGGGTAAATCTTTTGAATTACGTAAATCATTAAGATTATAACTAATGATCTCTCAATGAGTTAATTCTAATTTTATTAAAAATCACTATCATTATAAAATGAATTCATTTCCATTAAATACTCCCCTTTAATTCAATCTCCATTAAATTCCATTTTTTAAATTGATTAATAATTCATTAGATTACTCCAATTACTAACTAATCTTAATTTAATTTAATTTAATTTAATTAATTAATAAATTTTATAAAACTAATTAAAAATTAACTATGCATTAATATTTAAATTAATAAATAATAATAAAACTTGTTAATAAATATTTTAATAACAAGTAATATTAAAATATTATTAATTAAAATTAAAATTAACAATATTATTAAACTTATTAATAAATATTATTAATTTAAATCAATAATTAATATAAAATTTATCTACAAACATTATTAATAAAAATAATAATTAAAAACAAATTTTAATAACACAAAACTTTTAACATAGCACATTGAATAAATAAAGCCACCAGTTTAATTCAAAATGGTTGTGCGACCTACCCTTTGTCACAAAACCTGTGATAGCGGGTACAACTACCACCAATAGGTTAGGGAGTTGGGAGGTGGGGGTTGGTGGCCCTGCCTCCCCCCTATTATATTTTTATTTTATTTTAAATTTATTACAATTTAATATAATTCCAACATTATCACTTTTTAATATATATATAAATTTTATTAATTATAAAATTTAAATAAAACAAATCCCCAATTAAATATGATATTTGATATATACATTGTTTTTTAAAAAAAAAAACCTTTTCAATTTAAGTCTAATAGGAAAAATACAATTAACCAATCAAATTTCAATTTTCAATTTTCTTGTTATTTCAAACCCTTCCCAAATCAAATTCTAATTTCTTTAATCTAGAAGACGAGGATTTTCTGATTACTTTTCAAATCTTCATGTATATAGAATATATTGGCAAGCATTTAATAATTTACAATGTTGAAATATTCATAGTTCACCACAAAGAAATTTGGATCTACAATCCACAGTCACGAAGAAAACAGAATTATCTAAATAACATAATTCTAACTAGGTGCATAAAACTCAAGAACCTACCTGGTTCTGATGCTAAGATTGCAACCACCCAAAAGATTTGCAAGAGAATTCGCTTCTATCCAAGATCTTCTCTCTAAAAAATTTCCCAAAATTTCCCTTCCAGGATTCACTCTCCAAATTTGCTTCCAAAATTCACATCCAAATTTGTCTCCCTCAAAAATAAACCCTCAATTGGTGATAAGGAGTTCTCTCCTCAAATCAGGGCACTAATTGTGCGTTCACCTAAGAGGACTCCTTGCTCACAAGACTCAACTCCAAATTAACCTTTATTAATCTTTTCTTTTATCTTTTCATGCATGTCAAATGAATTAATTAAATAACTTTATTTAATTTTCACTTGACTTTGCTTTTCAATTAATTTATTAACTTTTAAATCTCATGCACATTTTATTAAAATATCCTTATTAAGTTCACATGTTTTATCTTTATAATTTTTTTATTTTATTTTAAACTCACGCATGCATCATGCGAACTTACAACTTTTCATAAATTAACCTATTTTCACTTTTTTATTTTTTTTAGAAACTTAATTGATAAATATATATTAACTTAAATAATAATAATATTTAGCATTTATTTAAAAATGAACTCTAAATATATTATTATTAAATTAAATAAATATTATCATGTTCTAAATTTATCCTTATAACTTTTATCTCCAAATTTAATTCTTTTTATTTAATTAATTTCTCAATTAATTAAATATTAATATGTCATAATAATTTTTCATTAAATTAAATCATTAATTTAATCTTTTAATTAGACTTAATTAATAGAAAATCCACCAATGACTCATAAAGTAAAATACAAAAACCCATCATAGAAAAACACATATAAAATCAAACTAAATGGTTATAATCATGAATTAACATCATTTGACGCATTCGAAGGGTACTCGACTCAAATACTTATCCTAATTTTCATTTAAGACAAATGGCTTAAAGGTTTAGGATTTGGACTTAAGAATTTATCCCCCCTCTCTTACCATTAAGATAATGCAATAGGGTACACTCATCCTAGCAATTCAAGGAAGTTGATACCCAGGACCTGTAGCCTACATAAAATTCATGCATTTATAGACACAATATTCTAAACTAAATAGACAATGGTAGGAAGTGGTGCATCGTATAGATCCTGACTAGCAAGTGACTATGACTCCCTTCCTTCACCACATCAGAAATGCCATATATAAAGAAAACAAACGTGCACACCATACACATGCAGTCTGGGGTAAGTATCCATAAGAAAATGCATATGATAATAAACCATCTAACTAATCATCGTCAATAATTGAAAACACTAAATAATCATCATGCATACATGAAATATAGAGTACCAAGTAATCTCATCATATAATAAGTTGAATGTAAAATAATATCTAATAATCTCAAAACAATAGTACTAATCATCAAACATAAAACTGGCCTAAAAGAGTTTGGCAATGATAGCAAAAATGCAAACTAGGGTATGCACCACAACATGCACAATATTTTAGTTACACATGTTGCTTATTCTTCCTTTTGTATGCTCCTTTATTTCAACTCATTATTTGTGCAAAAGTACTTGATTTTTCAATTAATTTTCAAATGAACACAAATCTAATCAAGATCACATAATAATTACATTACTAGGGTATTGTAGAGGAAAATTCACTTAGTAATTAGGTTATTAAGTGTCACCAATTGGAATGATATGAAAATAGGTAACATTTTTTGTGACTTCTGTTGATTACTTGTCTACTAAGCATCATCTAACCAATTGCCTTAGCTTGTCCATTGGTCATAGAGTCTAATATGCAGTAATGACTTAAACTAGAAACTTTAATATTGATGCAAGATAACCCTTCCTTATAAATCTTTGAGCCCATTTGAGCTTGAAACTCTTATTGAAAACTAGGAAACTGAAACTAAAGCTAAACTAATTGTGCTTGACAACACTTATGGAAAACTTGGAAAACTAACCTACTCTAGCCTAACCAGAAACAAGATAAATGCTAAATAAATCTATTTATCGGTTGGCTAAATTAGGTCCCCTTTTTCTTCAAAGTTTCATGATTAGCATGATTAAGTGAAAATATAAGAATATGGATAAATGAACAATACCGAGTCATTTCATTCAGCATCTCTTGAGCAATGAAAATGGTGTGACTTCACATTTTTTATTGAAAGTATCTATATTTAGGAAAAAATAAGTATATTGCATTTGAACCTCTCCATTAGCTTCTCTATGTTGAATTGGTCTCATTAATGATGACCCTCCACCTGACTTGACATGATTGGACAACCTCTGGAAAGTACAAACTCAAAGTCTTCTTTGCTGGTTTCTTTATTAATTCTCTCTATTTTTGGTTTATCATGGTTATCCTGCATAATTTACCGAAATGTCAATTCTTCCTCCACTATTAGGGGGACTTTTACTTCTATTAAGGCAGCTAGATGTTCATCACAATTGTCAACCCTTTGAATACCCTTGATGAGTGGCTCTAGTTTGTGTCCAAGATCAAGCTTTGAATCAATAAGAGAATTTTTGTCCAAAATAGAGTCTCCTATGGTAGGCATATGATCTATTTTTTTGTGCCAATACTTTCATAGAAAACTTCTATAATACTTTCAAAATAGTCTTCCAAGCCTTTTTTAGCTACCATCTCATTAATATTTTATTGTGGTGATAATGTGTTTGGTAGTGCCTCTCCCTCATCATTCTCAACAAAAGAAGGTAATTCATTAAATAAAACCATGACCCTTTCTTCTTTCTCATTATTCTATCCTACAACCAATGAGGCATGTTCAATATTATGCTCCAAATAAATAGGAAGTTCAAAGGATGTACCTAACTCCTCCTTTCTTAGATGATTTTACTCTTGGAGTTTTTCTACTTTCTCTACTAAATTCAGTGTGAGAACATCCTATTTTTTCCTTTCTGTAGCCTAAACCGCATCTTATCCCTCGCTCACAAGACTATGAAGATCATTAAACAAATCAAATCAACTTTGAAAAATATCATATTTTCCAATGGGCAATTCTTCTTGTAGAGATTCATATTTTTCAGACTCAACTTGTTTAGGAAGGAAATTCTCAAAACTAGGAAAATCAATCTTACACACCTCCTTCTCATTTTGCATTGAAACATCAAGAGATGACTAAATCTTTTGGAATTAACTTTTTATATGGCACAATCTACTAAAGTATAGGTTCCTCTTCTTCATGGATGAATATAGCTTGTTGGATTGGCTACTCATTTGGGACTATAATTTGCTCTTCTTCTTTTGGCTAATTATAACTCAAGAAACTGGGGATCTTAGGCTTAAAAACCCCTTGCATCACCTAATGACTTTAGATATAGATAGCTTCTTGAGTCACAAGCTCTTATATTCAAGCCTCAATCTCTTATGTTTGTGTGTATAACATCTTGATTTTCTCCTCCTTGACTATAATTTGGTCAAGAAGCTTCTCCTCAAGCTGCTTCTATTGTTGGACTTTTTGTTGTTGTTGTAGCCTTAGGAGGGCTTGACATGCTTCATAAAAAATATTCCATGTCTCAAATACCCTACTACCAACATATGGATCATGCTCCCACATTTCTTTGTCATCATACAACTCTTTAAACCAAGAATTCATAATGAAAATAACAAATGAAAATTTCCCACTATCTGTATTTTCATTAGGATTATGTCATGGGTCCTAAACTTTCTTAGAGTTTTCAATTAATTTTTTCTCTCTCGGTTAGCCTACTTTATTTTCCCACCCAAAAACTAGTATACAAGGAGGTTTGAGGTTTTCATTTTCACAATCCACTAACATAAGACAATCATAATACATTAAGCATTCAAGGCAAGAAAGAAAGCATCTTCAAGGATTCTTTAGGTTCAAAGCATTTCCTCTTTGCATCAAGCTTCTTCGTTCAAGGTGGTATTAGAGATTGGCTTCAAAGGAGGAGATTTCTCATTTCTCAATTATAAAAGTTCTTCATTATTGTATATCACATACATTCCTATACATGATATTTTGACTTTTTTTATTTCCTTTTGGTTTTATTAGGTCAAGGTTATTGCATTTCCACATGTGATCACCTATCATATTCAATTGCATGTAAAAAAGTAATTGTATATCTCATTTGATAGATCAAATCCTACTACATGTTAGAATTTATTTTATCATTACATTTACAATTGAATTTCAAGGTTAATTCCTTAATCTAGGGCTTGACCAAGGTAAGGCATCATCCATGCAAAAAAAAAATTCTGAATTTACTATGTGCAGAAATAGGATAACAAATTTGTAATTGAGGATATAAAAAATACTCCTCAAGACCTTTCAAACAGAGCTAAGTTAGCATGGTTATAGGGCCTTAAGAAGATGGTGAATTTTTGAAATTGTCTCTAGACACTTTTCCTCTAGGTTAACCTGTTCCTAGAGATATGGCAAGAAAAACTATTTATGGGTTTTTATGGGTTTTCTATTTCAGTCAAGGTGACATAGATAGAATTTCATAATTAGGTCTTAATCAACACTTTTCAGAGAAAAAATACACTTTACTCTAGATATTTGAAGGTGATTAATTTATCTTTCATTTCAATTTACAGTTTTAACATAATTCCTTTCCACATTTATAATTTAGTATCAATATCCCTTCATTTGGGTCTTCTAATCTAATTTGAATTCAAAAAGGGACTATTCTTGAAATTTGTCCTTCTCCCCACACGCATTTCTATGCTTTAGTGATGTAGTGCAAGGTAGGAGAATCCCCAAAGGAGATGTCATAGCCCCCAACAAAAAACCACATAGTGGAAGCATAATAACAATGCAATAATGCAAGATTTGATACCAAATTACAACTCTTTATTCATAAAATATAATTGTTACATGCAATGTGCCAAGCTATAAGGCCTTCCTAGTTATAGTCAAATACAATAGAAATTACACTAATAGTTCTAAGAGATCCTTCAAGATCCAACTTACAAAACCAATCCCAACTAGCCCAAATCTGTAACATAACAACAATCTAGAAGAAACTACCAAGGAAATCTAAATTTGTGCTCGCAAGCCCACCAAGAAATCTCCTTTTTGTCTAGCCATAGCCCTAGTTCCACTCAAACTTATCCAAGATCCAATTGTAAACTACCTCACATTCAACACTCTTTCCACACACTCACAAATTCATCATAATCTTATTGTAAATTGCCTCACAATTGGTACTCTATTCATAAACTACAGAAAACTCGCCCTTTAACTGCTCCCACACTCACTCCTCCTCCTCTGAATGAATTGCTCCCTCAAGAATGAATAAAAGATTCAACCACAACCCCTAATTCTACCAATATAAGCCACAAGTTGGTCCAGAATGCTAAAAACTAACATGAAATACTTGAAGAGCCACAAGTTAGCCTCCACTAGCAATTAAATGTCCAAAGATTGATACCTAATAAAAATTGTGATATCTCCTAGCTTCGATTGAAGTAGAACTTATGCTTCAAACTAAATGTAGAAATTTAGGTCCTCTACAACCCTTGAAATGTGAAAAGGTTTATTCATCAAGGATATCTATGCATCCATCCCGAAAGTCATGCATAGAAACTTGTCACGCAAACTACCAAAAATTGATATTCTAGGAGAATTGCCATATCTCTCAACTTATAAATAATTAGGACTTTCACATTTGATAAGAGATATTAATCTATGCCCTCTTATATCCAAAAAAAGTGCATCCTCTCATTTATTGTGTAAAATTAGTTGCATGGCCTAGAACAGGCACCCAGAAACCAGAAAACACAATTCCAACAACAAGGTAAAAACAACTCAAACTTCAACCCAATCCATCCCATCTCTATGAAATCATGAGGAAAGGTTCCCTAATGTGTCTCCAACACATACCTAACCATGAAAATTATAACCCCACCAAAATCCAATCTCGATGCTGCTACATCAAACTCCTTAGGTAAATAGAAAAGTATGTTCCATACTTTGATGCCCAAAGAAAGATCTGCAACCAACTTGATCTTTACCAAAGGCTTCCACTTCATCAATGTCAATAGAAAAAATCTGAAAATCCACCATTTATGCTTCATCCACTAAAATATCAAAATCAAATACATATTAGCAACCCAATCAGCATGCTCACACCCAAGAACAAACTAAACGTAATGCTTCATCGGCAAATCCTTACCACATTATTAACTAGTGAATCCACACCAGAAACAACAAACCTCACATCAGCAGCAACATGTGGATCTCCATCAGAGAATTCCAAGCTCACAACATGAACAATCTCATTGCTCACAACAAGATGCTCTTCAACATACAAGTCACCACCAACAACAACTAGATCATCCACAACCAAGCTCTCTACAATTTCCATGTCAGACTGAACTGACTAATCATTAAAACCAATGTCTATCCTAGCATCAACAAGGTTAGGAATATCTTCAGCACTAACCTTTAGCTACTATATAGGTTCTATATCAGGCTCCACAAATTGATCAACAAAACCAACCTCTTCCACCTTGACCTTGCTATGCTATCTTCTCTCAAAAATAAGTATATTAACTGGACAAACAACTCTCTTCTAGATTGGTAGACTCTAGCTCCACAAAAAATATATGGAATCCCTTCCCCATCTTGTCCTTATTTAAATCATCTAGACTAGTGTCAAACTAAGCAACCACCTTCTTAGTTTGATCAGCCAAACTAGCTTTAACCCAAGCAAACATCTCAAAAAACCTCCTTTCTAGCACATCATGAAGATTTGCAATCATCTCAAGGTCCAATCCTCTCAGAGCCATTTTCCAAGATATTTGCAAACTCTCTACAATAAATCCTTCCCACACTCCTTGTGACATTCTCAAATTATTTGCAAGTTAGATCTCAACCTGCCACCTCGCATGAACAATTAGAAAACACATCACAAGTCCAAGACCATAGATTTGCAATCCATCAACTTTGTACATGCCTCAACAAGATTAGTCTTCCATCTTCACATCCATTGATCCATCTACAAGCCCTCTACAATTTCATGTTAGAACCATGATTTTCCACCTTGCAACCAAGAGATCTAGGACTCTAGAAAGAAAATCCAACATTAGATCAAGATCAAATCATATCTACTTCTCCAACCCAAGTCTTAGTGCAAACTGCCTCAACTTCGACAATTTGTCTACATGCCTAGGAACAACCTTTACTTTAATACCATCTAATTTAGTGTAGGGTAGGAGAATCCCCAAAGGAGTTTTCCTAGCCCCCAGCAAACAACCACATAGTGGAAGCATAATAATAATGCAAAAATACAACATCTGATACCAAATTACAACTCTTTATTCATAAAATATAACTGTTACATGCAATGCGTGGGGTTATAAGGCCTTCTCAATTATGGCCAAATATAATAGCAATTACACTAATAGTTATATAACATCCCTCAAGATTCAACTTACAAAACCAATCCTAGCTAGCCTAGATCTGTAATATAATAGCAATCTGGAAGAAACCAACAAGGAAATCTAAACTTGTGCTTGCATTCCCACCAAGCAATCTCCTTGTTTTCCAGCCAAAGCCCTATCTCTACTCAAAATTATCCAAGATCCAAGGGTAAAATACCTCACATTTGACACTCTATCCACTCACTCACAACTTCATCACAATTTTTTTGTAAACTGACTCACATTCAGTGCTCTATCCACAGACTCAAAAAAACTCACCCTTCAACTACTCCCACACTCACTCCTCCTCTAAATGAATGAATCACTCCCTCTAGAATGAATAATAGAGTCCACCACAACCCCTAATTATACCAGTCTAAGCCACAAGTCAGCCCAGAATGCCAAAAACTAACATTAAATACTTGAAGAGCCACAAGTCTGCCTCCAACAGTAATTAAATGTCCAAAAATTGATACCTGAGAAAAATTGTGATATCTCCTAGCTCTAATTGAATTAGAACTCACATTTTGAACTAAAGGTAGAACCTTAGGTCCTCTACAACTTCTAAAATGTGAGAAGGCTGATTTGTCAAGGATATTTGTGCATACATCCTAAAAGTCATGCACAGAAACCTATTGCACAAACTACCAGAAATCCATATCTCCCAACAAAAAAATAATTGGTACTTGTGCCTTTAATTAAGGATAGTACTCTAGGTCCTCTTAAATTCTTGAAAAGAACATCCTCTCATTCATTGTGTAAAATTAGTTGCACAACCTATAGCAGGCACCTAGAAACCAAAAAACACAGTTCCAGTAGCAAGGTAAAAATAGCTCAATGTTTCCAATCTCTATGCAATCATGAGGAAAGGTTCCCCAATATATTGTAGGAGTTAAGAATCCAATTCTAAGGATGCACCAAGATCACCTGCAATGCAAATAACTTGCTAAAGAGAAACCTAGAGAGCAAAGAGCTTGGAGCAAAAAAGGCACAAGAATGATTCACAATGGAAAATTAGAATTACTACGTGAAAATGGAATGAATTTACAATGAGTGAGAGACCAATTATAAAGGCCTCATGGAAGCTTGTAGAACAAGCTATAATGTGGTAGAAGATAAAGATAACAACTCAGCACACATCCACAAAAGGTGGAAAAGGTAAGTATGCTAAAGGGAACAAACTCTCGTGTTGTCAACAACTAACCACTACTACATGCATTAACCTAAGTAAGCTTAAGCATTAGAATAAATAATTAATCATAAATTAATTATTTACTCTAACACCCCCCCTTAAGTGAAACTTAGGGGAATGCCTTAAGCTCACAAAACATGCAAAATGGGTCCCGGCAACGAGGCCATTTTAGGTACCCAAGAACAATGCAGCCTCTATAAAATGGGAAAAGAGAGAAAAACCTATGGGAAAAACTCTCCCCCAAAAAGAGGTAAAACAACATGCTAAAAAAAATATGAAGTGAAGGAAGGAAGGCCTCAACCAATCCCCCCAAGGACAACTTCTGTAACCTCAAGCATTGACTATAGCTGAAGAAAGCGTGGCGATGCAAAAGGTTTAGTAAAGATGTCTGCAACCTGTCTGATAGTGGGAATGTACTCCAATGCAATAACACCATCCTAGATCAACTGAAAGATGAAATGCATATGTAGCTCAATGTTCTTGGTACACTGATGTTCCACTGAGTTGCATGAAATGTGGATGGCACTTTGATTATCACACCACAAAATAGTAGGGCGATCAGGAGGAAATCCAAACTCAGTCATCAACTGACGAAGCCATAAAGCCTCCTGACTGGCAAGAACTGTGGTCCTGTACTCAGCCTCTATAGAGGATAGTGCTCGAGCATGCTGCTTCTTGCACGATTGTGTGATGGGACTGGAGCCAAGGCAAAAGACAAAGCCAGAAGTAGACTTTCGATCATCAACATCACCGGCCCAATCAGAGTCATTGTAGCCAACAATGTGTGAAGTCCCTGTAGTGTAGTGCAAAATACACTTGGCAGCTTGCCAATGACTCTCATGAGGGTCCTGAGAAAATTGAGAAACTAGCCCAACTACAAAAGAAAGATCAGGGCGGGTGTGTGTCAGGTACAAAAGGCTGCCAACCAACTATCGATACAAATTAGCATCCACTGAAGGTGAGGGGTAGGAGGTAGACAAAGTGACACCTGACTGAAATGGTTTAGAAGTAGCCTTACAATCAAGCATGTGGAAGTGACAAAGCATGTCAAGAGCATACTTCTATTGATACACAAAAATGCCAGTAGGAGACTGATGAATCTGAAGACCAAGAAAAAAGTGCAGCAAACCTAAATTAGTCATCTCAAACTGGTCCATCAGTGCACACTTAACATCCTAGAGCATGGATGATGAACTACCTGTAAGGATAAGATCATCAACATACAAAACAAGAATTAGAATGTCAGTACCAAGATGTTGAATGTACACTGTGGGATCAGAATTTCAACGTGTGAATCCTATAGACAACAAAAATGAGTCCATCTTCTCATACCAAGCCTGAGGGGCTTGTTTGAGACCCTACAATGAACGAAAAAGTCTGTAAACCAAGGTGGGATCCTACACAAAACCTGGAGACTACTCCATATAAATCTCCTCTGTAATATCACCGTACAAGAAGGCACTATGCACATCCATCTAATAAACTAACCATCCATGTGAAGCTGCGAGGGATAAGACAAGGTGAATAGAATTCATATTGGTGATAGGGGCAAATGTCTCAGAGTAATCAACACCCTCGGCCTGCGAAAAACCCTTCGCAACAAGACAAGCCTTATACTTATCAATGGAACCATCAGCAACATACTTAGTGCAATAGATCCACTTATAATGCACTAGTTTTCTCCCCTTAGGAAGAGAACATAGATCCCATGTGTGAATCTTCATCAAAGAAGAATATTCCTCCTCTATTGCACTATCCCATTCTGAATGTCCTATCACCTTGACAAAATTCTGAGGATCAGTACTAACAGCATGATTGAGTAGACTGGAACCTGCAGTGTGAGAATGGGTGTGATAGGATGTCGATGGGTCACCAGCTAGAGATCCTGCAGCCTCAACTGTAGCTCGAGCCCATTTAGGCATCTAGGGAGGATCCTATGGTGGAGGTATATCAGGATCACCATGGTCATCATCCTCATCATCTGTGAAACAAAATGGAGATGAAGAGGGAGTAGTGGAAGCTGGAGGTGGTGCTGGAGGTGAGGAATGAACTGCAGGAGGGCTCTCATCAAATTGGACATCCTGAAAAAATAGGACCTCTCTAGAATTAGGATCAAATAACTTGTAAGCCTTAATATCCTCACAGTAGCCAACAAAAATTAGAGGTCAACTCTTTGGTTCCATTGCTTTCCTCTTAGCATCAGGTACAAATGCATATGCTATACTCCCAAAAGCTCCAAATAATGACACATCAAGCTTGACATGGGACCAAGCCTCCACGGGAGTCATATGTCAAAGTTCCTTGCGAGGCATCCAATTCTGAATGTATTTGGCACAATTAATTGCCTCTACCCAAAAATAGGAATCCATGGACCTAGACTGAATCATACAATTTACCATCCCCTGAAGGTTTTTGTTCTTTCTCTCAGTGACACCATTCTGCTAAGGAGTGTAGGGTACTGAAAGCTGATGCTGAAGACCATGCTCAGAACAGAAATCTCTGAAAGCCTAGTTCGCATACTCCCCCCCATTGTTTGTGTGTATCCGTCAAATAGAAATTCTAGACTGCTTCTCTATAAATGCCTTAAAAACTCAAAATGAATCAAAGCCATCAGACTTGTACTTCAAAAATTACACCCATGTGCATCTGGAGAAGTCATCAATGAATGTAAGCACGTATCTAGCACCTAAAAAAGATGGAGTAGGAAATGACATGAGGTCACTATGAATCAACTCCAAAGGTGCTAAAGCATGAGTGGCTCGTCCATGTGGAAAAGAATCCCTATGTTGCTTGCCAAGTGCACATCCCTAACAAACACCATCTGGACAAGAAATCTGGGGAAGCCCAAGAACAAGTGCTTGTGTGCTCATCTGTTGTAGATATTTGTAATTGACATGCCCAAAATGTTCATGCCAAAGTCTTCTTACTAAATATGTACATGCAACTAAACATGAACATGTGTCATTAGAAGACTCAAATCCATCAAATCTATAGAGGTGTGATGCAAAGTCAACACTCCCAGCGGCCATGATCATCTCTAAATCATGCAAGTCCTGAATAACCACATCATGTGGTGAGAACTTGACTGTCTTCCCAGAGCTAGAGTGGCAAATTTGATAGATAGATAGAAGGTTCATCAAAATATTAGGAACACAAAGTACATCCTAAAGAGAGCCCCCAGCCAAAGCAATAGTGCCAAAACCCAAAACTGAAAGTTGTGAAGAGTTCCCAATACCAATCTTTGTGGTGGTGCAAGGAGCAAGAGAAGTGAGCAACATAAGAGTGTTTTTCAAATGGTGAGAAGCCTTGGAATCAAGAATCCACAAAGGCGCAGAAGTCGTAGCTCGTGCAGAAAGAGCATGACCTTTCCCTACAGGTGAAGATGTAGACTGAGGAGCTAAAATGTGATGTTCCTTCATGGCTTCCTCTAAAGCCTCTAATCATTTCCAACACCTAGAAACTGAATGTCCATCTTTCCCACAAAAGCTACAGTTCTTACTAGATTTCTTCTTGGTCTTGGAGGTAGACTCACCTGACTTTGAAGAATCTTTACCCTTGGGAGGGTTTGCTAAAGGATTAGCTGGAGGATCAGACTTTGATGTGTCTTTCTTCAATTTTCCTTTCTTCTTTGATTTCCCCTTAGAATTTTGAGCAACCAAGACTTGGCTGGAAGAGCCAAAGCCATCCACCTGCTAGATCTTTGCCTATTCCCGAGTCAACCGATCACAAAATGTCTCAAATGTAGGCATCCTATGTCTATCTCCAAGGGCATCCATGGTGGAGTAGAAAGTAGAAGAAAAGACCTAAAACTAGCCCTTCAACTTTGAGAGTATCAAAAAAATACACTCATCATCAGTTTTTTTCTTCCCACATCCTTGTAAAACTACACATAGGGATTTGAACTTCATCAGAAAGTCCTCAATGGTGGGAAAGTTTCTTGGTGACAAAGAAGTCAATTCTGCATCCAACTGAGGTGCTCAAAACTCATTCACCTGTCCAAATAAGGTCTGAAATTTCTGCCAATAAGCCCGAGGAGTAGTCAAACCATCCAAGTAAAATAGCAAACTGTCTGAAATATTGAGTGCAATGATTCCCATGGCTTTATCCATCTTGTTCTTGTGTTGTAGAACCTCATAAGGTCGTGTAAGATGAGGCTGATTCTCATCCAGACAAGACCATAGACCTCTTGACATGAGAAGCCTAGTCATTTGTGCTTTCTAGGTGTGGTAGTTGTGTGGTGTGAGACAGGTCACAGATGGATCTGCCATTGAGAGAAAGAATAAGACAGAAGTAGAAGGGTCTTAACTGAAGTAAATTATAGAAAAAGAAAGGCTCCCCCCCCCCCCCCACAATGTATAAATTGGCACTCTTTACTTAGTGCGATTACAATAGCCAATTTAGGGCCTATTTCTAAAAGTAATATTTCTGTCCATAGAACCTATAATCTAATTTCAGATCTGGAAAGTAGACAAAAATATATACATTTTCAAAAAAAATAGAACCTAATTATGTGTCCAGATGAGCCCGTACTAAGCATTTAAAGTGACAAAAATTGAGAATTGTGAGTTACAAAAAAATTCAGGAACAAAGATCTCAAACCACCTACACCAATGTGTAGATCACAAAATGCTACCCCAAAACAAAAAAAAATTGCTCGAAAAAATGAGTCCGTATAAGGGAGATATTGCTATTTGAAAATCACTACTGTAGTTATTTTTTCTGAATCACCGCCATCGCACCTCCAAAAAATAAAGAAAAAAGCCCAAAAAATATTAGATTTGTTATGCCAAATCCTCTTTCTCCTTTTTCTCCAAATACTGAAAAAAATGTTCTTTCTCCTGATTGAAGAAAAAATCACAAACAAACTAGGGTTTGTGTCTCCACATTGCAGCTTCAAAAAAATCCTTCAAGCAAGAAGCAACAGGGAGGCTCTGCTACCATGTAGGAGTTGAGAATCTGACTTCGATGATGCACCAAGATCACCTGCAATGAAAATAACTTGCTGAAGAGAAACCTAGAGAGCAAAGAGCTTGGAGCAAAAATCGTACAAGAATGATTCACAATAGAAAATTAGAATTGCTATGTGAAAATGGAATGAATTTACAATGAGTGAGAGACCGATTACAAAGGCCTCATGGAAGCTTGTAGAACAAGCTAGAATGTGGTGGAAGATAAGGATGACAACTCAACACACATCCACAAAAGGTGGAAAAGGTAAGTATGCTAAAGGGAATAAACTCCCGTGTTGTCAACAACTAACCACTACTACATGTATTAACCTAAGTAAGCTTAAGCATTAGAATAAATAATTAATAATAAATTAATTATTTACTCTAACATATATCTCCAACACATTCCTAACCATGAAAAGAACAACTCCATCAAAATAAAATCTTGATGCTTTTGCATCATTTCGTGTAAAAAGTGGATGTATTTACCCTATTACGTGGTTTCATTTTTTGCCTAAACATTTTTGTGAAACCAATATCTTTCCCTCTTCTTTTGGATTTTTCAGTTAGAACATTTGATATCCTTTTTTTCATTCTTTATATTAGGTTTTTACCTTCTTTTAGTGAATCCACACATCTTTCCCTCCTTTGTTTGATTTTAAAGTAAGATTATTTCATCATGTATCTAGATCTACTTTGAATGCTACTATTTGTATTAGTGGTATTTAGAAATACTTTTACATTTACATTTTTTTCATATAGATTGTATTTCATATAGATTGTATTTCATATACTTTCATTTTGAAAATATAATTTTTTTTCATCCTACATCCTTAGATAGTCATTTCATTTACTTTCAATGGGGTGGTTATCTTTATTTTCTAGATTTCTTCATGATCTTAATGATGTTCCATTTCATGCATATGATGACACTTCAATATGATTCAATGCCTCATTGTGTTTTTATCCATATTTATATCCAACATATATAATGTCATGCAAAATCCAACCTAGATGAGATTCCTTTTCCAAAAATGTGTCTTATCAGGCATTATCCCTCAACTTGTTATGAGGCCATCCATGCTAAACTGCAACTTATGGAAGGATAAAGGTTTTAGATGGTGGTATATTTGATAGGAATTTTCTTAAGAAAAGTTTGGTATTGTTTGTTGTATTTTAAAATATTAAGATGTCCTTCTAATCTCAATATCTTAGGTTTGTGACTAATTTCTTGTTCATAAATTGTGGGGCATTAAATTTTCAAATGCAAAACTAGATTTGTGCCCATGTTTTGGCTAAACTTGTCTCACTATTTTAACATGAAAGATTTCATGTTCCACTAATATTTTTTGTTTTTTAGTTTAGGGCTTTGAGTTTGAGTGTTGGTGGTCCTTGCGGTGAGGCTTTACCTTCTCATATTCTTAACCCTGATCAGCCAAATGATGACAATATGAGACTTGCTCCATTTGTGTTGAACCATCCTCTAGACCAGATTAATGAGGATGCTTTGGAAGGCACAGAGAATGAACTTGTGCACATTACTCATGTTGGTTCTACTTTTGCACAACTAGTTAATTAGGGTTTGGAAGTAGTAAAAGTTGATGCCCCAAATATTGGTCATTCTTTATGTGAGGCATATATAGATGATGAAGAATTAGAGCTAATGCAAGTAGAATGAATAGTAGGATGTATACCTCATTTTTTGGTTTCTTTTGGTATCATTGATCTATCATGCTTATTAATTGTAGTGTATAACTTGTTTATTATACTATTATGTTTATTTGTCACTTCTTTTGTTTCTATTCAAATAGTTAGTGACATAGCTTATAATATACAAAGTTATGTTGTTAATTTTGGGTATTAGTTTTTTGTATGGGGATGGATCAGTAGTCTTCTATGTGAAATTTTTATGAGTAGAATGATGCTACATTAGCTATATGGACCAATTTTGAGAATAGAAAATTCCTTTATAATGTAATTTTTTACACACACACATATGTGTGTGTATAGATATACATATATATAAACATATATACATATATGTATCTAGATAGTATATGTATAAATATGTGTGTGTGTGTGTGTGTGTGTGTGTCTATATATATATATATATATATGTACATGTATATGTATATGTGTATGTGTGTCTTTGTGTGTATATATGTGTGTGTGTGTACAAGCTTCTTTCCTTTTGTTTAAAAAAAGTCTTTTTATTGAGGATCATCTTTTTGAAGATGTTGTTGATCAACCTTTGGTAATGCATGATGCTCCTGACAAAGATACTCCTACTATTTGAGATGAACCCTTTAGTAAGGATGTGGATTACTCCATTCCTCATGAGGAAATTTTTATTCACTTTTATGATTGTATTATTGCTCCTAATGGTCAACCAATTTCTATGCATTTCAGTGATATTTCTTCTATAGATAAGGCCTTCATGAGTTTTTTTTTTCCTTCTCCTACAAGTACCTTAGCCATAGAAGACCAAATCCTTGATTCATCTTCTTATTTCTTTGAAGACATGTCAACTCAAATTAGGACTTGTTGAAAATTATGCTTATTATGGCGTCCATTTTACCAATCCAAACTTTGATCATACAGATCCTCTATTGACCCTATAAGTGGCTTCTTAATTTCTTAAAGATTAGTAAACCTTAAATTTCATAGAAACATTCTACAGTATTGAATTTTTGAAGAAGACACCTTTATTTGATGAATATATGCATTTTGACTATTTTAATTTGTATCTCAATATAATTAAAACTCTCATATAGTCTTCTTTTATACTTCATTCTTCTTTGCAATCTACATAATTCATTTCTTATGTTAGGTTTCATATTTGTTTCAATTATGAATGGTATCTTTCTCATGATTATTTTACTTGATACATCTAAATCCTTATTATGTTTCTCTTAGCTTTGTGACATTGTTAGCTTATCTTTTGGGGGCTTATTATCCTACTTTGTGAGCAACATAATACTTATTTCCCTTTTCTCTTCACTTGGGAGGAAAAAGATGTATTTCCTTTTTCTTTATATAATAGGATTCATTTTCTCTATTTGACTTTTTACCTTTTATATGATGACATATTTTCTTGTATTCATTTATTGTGTTACTTGCAGATTAACACCTTGAGTGCAATCTTATGGTTGTTTGAAATCACATGCCTACTTTAAATTGAAAATACTTAGGGAGATATAATGTGTCCTTCTTCCCTTGTTCAAATGAATCCAATATCCTTTATGAATTTTTGTTCTCTTATAGTTTGATGTTCTCTCTTAAATGAATTTATTACATGCTATATAGGGATTCACATTCTGAGTAAAATCTTATGCTTGTAAGCACTTTTTTTTTATAAAGAAATTGTCATTTAGGGTATATATTGTATTTTCTTTCTTTTTTCTCTCAAGGATCCATTATCTCTTTGTTGTTCCGTTCATGATAACTAAGTAGGTATAACATGGTATCCTTCTCTCTCCCTCTCATATTAATCTATAGATTTGGATTATTTTATGGTACATTCTTATCTATGGGTATGTAAAGTTTTGTTACATATAAGATCGAGTGTCTCTTCCTAAAAAATGTTTTTTTGTACTTGGGAATTTGATGTTTCTCATTTGAGAATCATATATAGTTTACTTCATATTTGATGTCTTTACTATCATCTTATGTTATTTGTAATTGCATATCCTATTATGTTTCTTTCTCTAATTCTCTATGGTGTTGTGTTATTCTATGATACTTCTTGTTGGATATTGGGGGTTTCATTTTGTGTATGGATATGATTTTTTACTTAGTAGTCATTCTTATATCTTATAATACATTTTTATATATTGCACTGTTTCTTCTCTTTCTTGCATAATGCTTGGGGGGGGTAGGCAAGGTTTTCTTCATACATTATTTATCTCTCTTTATCCAAGGATTGACTTTCCTTAGTACAAAAAAATTGTTAATTATGTGACATTCTTTTCTTATAAGGATTCATGTCTTGATCATGACTCTCTCTTTTATACAAGAGGTGCATGTCCTTGATCATCGCCTCTTCTTTATTTGTAAAACTATGTTCATTATAAGCATCTACCCTTACTATGTCCTTTAAAATTTGTCATCCTTCACCCAAGGATCCATGTTCCACCTATACATGGGGGTTGAATAGGTGCATTATTGTTCTTCTTCCCCTCTTTGGTATTGAAGTTGTTATCTTTAGTCATGAAACTCCTCTTAAAGGTAGATGTCTTGTATACAAGATCTCTTTCTTTGTAGGGTCTCTTCTCATAAGCGGCATATCTTTTCATAATTTATCTATTCTTCTTATCTTACATGAGTTAATACTCTTCACTAAGCTTGTGCATTCTTATTCAAGGATATCTCCTTATTTCTAGAAGTAGTTATCCTTGATTCTCTTATTTTAATGCCTATGACTACATTATCATCATAAGGAGAGGGGCATATATTATTAGCCCCAACTGATATTGTAATTAATAATGGGATATTGTTAGGTGATGATTCTATGAATGTATGTAGAATAGTCATATCATTTGTTATATTTTCATTGATGTCAAAGTCTTAGTTGGCTACATATTATGTTAACTTGAGAAAGTACCATGTCATTAGATTGGTGAAGATGATTTAATTGATGAGGATGATTTGAAGAAAGTATGATGAAGTTAAAGTTCATAAGTAAGATATTCAATGAGTACTTGAATGATCTAGAGAATGATAATGTATTATTGGTTTCATTATTTTATAATTATGTATGAATTATATTGAATTGAATACCACAAGCTTAAATGAGTCACAAGGTTAATGAAGGGAGATTGTATTCACTGAGTAACTATAGTATTGATTGAGCAATTGTAAATGAAGAAGAACATAGTGTTACCCAAGGGAGTCAATATTAATATGTTTCCTAAGTAAATGTCATGTTTAACGAGTGACAACTAGGTAGAGAAATTTGAAAATTTGTAATCTAAGGCCAAATTTTGATGGAAATATGAGAAGATGGAGAAGGTATAAAGTGAGAGCCAAATTTTGTTACAATATCTATGGCTAAGAAAATTCAAGAAGGATTTGATGAAGGAAATTGAAGAAGGATAGGGATGGACACAAAGGTATATGTATGATTATAGTTTCTCTGTGCCTAAGTTCATTGTATGAAGGAATTTTTTTGTAAACCTAACATCAATGATGTTGATTATGTGACAAAAGATGGAAGGATGTGGAAATATTGAGAAATATATTTAAGGAGGGAAGCATGATAGTTTTAGGTTGATTTCATTGTGGTTACTATTGGCTGATGTTATTGATAATATTATCAAGAGGAGATCAAATTGTGAAGGATTAGAAGGAAAAAGGAGATTGTTGAGTCAAGTGAACTTAGGAGTGAAATAAGAACAAGAAGTAGTTATACAACCAAGTAAATGTATAGAGTGAAGGAAGATCTAAGAGAGAGAAAGATCAGATAGTGAATGTAAAAGAATAGAGATCTAAGAAAGTAACTATACTTGTTATTCTTAATAGATCACTTTATACTAGTATTTCTTAACCATTCTAGCACAAAATATTAGAAGTATTGAGTGGACCTAACAAATTTATGCAGGAGCATCCTAGGTTACCTTGTTATCCTACTCATTTTTGTTCATTCTGCATGTGGATGTTGAGTTACTATAGCTCTAATGGATGTTGAGTTACTATAACGCCCTGCCAAGGGATCCAAAAGAATTAACCTAAATTTTTACTATGTTTGCCAAACAATTTATTTATTTTTTTAAAAAGAAAGATAAACCATTCATATCAAACACATAGTAGCAGAAGTAATAACATACAATCAATTATAAGCATACATAATAGGTTACATTCCTTAAGGATCCCAAGATGTTGAGTCACATTTAATCTAACTAGTACTAAGTCTAACAACTACCACATCCACATGAAAGAATAATTTAAGAAGTCCAATGTCCATAATATACATTCATTTTCAAATGCCTATTCAGAATGCTCAATCATCCACTATACATGTCACAGGGTATAAAAGGCTTAAAAGAATAAACATATGTAGAAATAAAGATACATCATCCTCATTGAATCTATGATACAAGTGCAATAAATTAAATGAAACTATTAACATACATGATACATCCATCCATCAATAATGATATAACAACCATCATATAAGATATCCAACCAACATAAAACACAACTAATCTAAGTGCACGGTTCCTCCCAACTGTCAATAGCATCATTAGACCATCGTGGGCCCTAGCCATCCCTCCGTGCATAACATCCCAAGTCATCGAAGAGATCATCGGTATTATCATAGTAGGAATTTCACTCATAAGACATAATACAACATATGCATAAAGAATTCTAACATGCTACAACATACGCATAAGGAAATCTAACATGCAAGAATAAAGCATAAGATGATCCTACAAAGCAGATAACATCATCTATCACATGCTAATCATCAATATAAAGAAATATAGCAGTAAATAACATCCATCATATTGATCCATGAATAGAATGAAGATAAATACCAACAAATAATGCTCCAGCCACAGTGACTATGGATGGATCTCAAGTGGTAAGAGTGAAAAAGCACTACCACCTAACCACGTGGAACCTAAATCGTCCACTCCCAATGCACTGAGGAGATAGTCTCTAGTCCCAAACAGGATATCAAATCACATAACACAAGATAAAAAATCACATAACACAAGTACTCTCTAAGTCCAAGAATCCTAAAAGTATACTAACTCAAAAGTTCCAACACAAAAAGGGGCGACACCTATACCCAGAGGCACACAAGACATGTAGGAAACCTACTATGTAAGCAAGAAAGTGTCACCACATGAATCATGCTAGAGTTACCCTGGTAGTCTCTCAATAGACCCCAACCCCCTAGTGATCCTTATGCGGCCACTAGTATCCTCTCGTATTAACGAGGCATACTATGAAATGCAAGGTCGTAACCAAGCGTTCTCTCTACTCCCATCCTAGTCTGTACTAGCACTTGAGGCATGGACAAGAACATACAATTATCTTATTAGGTTCATTTTAATCCCCATTTAGTGTAAATGTTTTCACTTATTAAATAACTCACAATGAGTTACCCTAGCAGCCACTTAGGGCCTCGAACGCCATTGCAAGGCACTTCTTGACACTACAAGTAGATAACCTACCCTAGGCTCATGAAATCACAAATCACAAAATCATAGCAAAATCACCCCAGTCCTAAACAAACGACTGGGAAGCATCAAAAGATAATCCATACTAATCACATCAGTTCTCCACAAGCAACTGAAAAGCATCAAACATAAATCACAATATCCAATGGTTCTCAACGAGCAACCAGAAAGTATCTCAAAGTAAAATTGATCAAAGACCCCAAAATGGTCAAGTCAAGCATGTCACAACATGACCTCAGCAAGATCAAAAATAAACACTTCAATCCCATCAAGGCAACTGAAAAGTAATCCAAGTACAACTGATCGATGACTCAAAAATGGTTAAGTCAAGTATCTCAAATACATACACCTCAGCTTCACATAAGAAGACTAGAAAGCAATAACAATCAGTAAATACCAACATCTCATAGAGCACACCATCACATTACCATGGTTGGGTTTAGAAAGATCGAGATCAACATGCCATCACATTCGCATAACTCCCAAGCCTCTGGTAAAAACCTAAGACTGGTCAACAATCTAGTCAACCCCAAAATCCCAAAACACAAACAATATACATACCACAAAATAAGTTTCATGTTTGGGTTTAGCTCTGAACGCACAATGTCAATTTATAGTAAAGTTCCAATTTTCACTTTAGTGTGAGCTTTCAAATTTAAAGAAGTACATCTTACTCTATATGGTTTAACTCATTTGATTGCTCAAATAGAATACAAAATTACCCCATTCAATTTCCAAAGATAATCAAGATGCAAATACATGGTTATGCCAAGTAAGAGGTTTCAATTTTCATTACAAAGTATATTCTAGGTAAAAGTATTCTTCATTCACCCCAATAATTAAACCCATCCGAATATTCAAATAACAAACAACATAGAGGAACAAGATACAAACACATGTTTTAGTTTGCTTTTGCAATCACATGGTTAAGCCAAACATGAGGTTTTCAAATTTTATTTCAAGTATATTTCAAGCGTATAAGATTCTTCATTTAATCTCCAAGTCAACCCATTTATCTTTTCGAATAAAACATAGAATTATCCCTCCATTATTTTAAAACAATTTTCTAAAATAGTCAAAAGATAATTATTTACTTATTTAAATCATTAAACTAATTTCCATTGAAGTTTAATAAAATCATTGCATTATTTTACTATAATCAATGTTACTAATAATTAAATGAAACTACCTTAATTCCAAGAGCATCTCCCATTATTCAAATCTCTAGAATAATACTTATCTTCTTTTAAATAATTAATTTACAAATTCCTTAAAACACTCCAAGGCAATAATCTTCATTGATTTTAAGTAAAATCAATCTCATTAATAATTCAATTATTTAATTTCACTAAACACTTATTAGCATCTCTTTTCTTTTAATTTGCCCTCATTTAGAAATCCATTTACTAAAATTGACTAATAATTAATTACACTTCTTCTACTATTAACTAATCATAATTTAATTTAATTTAATTAGATTAGTTAATAAATCATATAAAACTAATGCATAATAATAAGATTCTATTTTAATTCGAACCCAAACCCGAATCAATTTCCAAATCTTGATTCTACTAAGGGAAGATAATAATATTTTTAATTCCCATAACTGGATGAAACAATATGCATGCTTGAATTCCAAATTACAAAATTGAAGATTCATTCATAGAGAATTATTCAGACACACAACAGACACGATGAAGACAGGAAAAGAAAGAGTGTAATGAAATATGTGAAATAATCACGAGTGCCTACTTGGACACTGATGCTAATTCACTACGTCTCAAAAAATTGTAGAGAAGCTCCTCCTCTTAGAACCTTCTCCTTTTCAAAAATTCCTTCCTTCTCCAACATTCGCAATTCCTCCAAGAACCAAACCCCCCAAGTGACTAGGAGTGCTTGTAGAAGCATATGATACAATCAACTAGACAATGATGTTAATTTTCTATGCCTCAAAAAAATTAGAGAAGCTCCTCCTCTTAGAACCTTCTCCTTTTTGAAAATTCCTTCCTTCTCCAACATTCGCAATTTCTCCAAGAACTGAACCCCCCAAGTGACTAGGAGTGCTTGTAGAAGCATATGAGGATGTCCATACATGCTACGAGAACCTGTATATAAAGGCCTCTAAGATGCATCTAGAATGTGTCTAGAAGGAAGTAGGAGATAAGCATGACAACTAAGCACATAACTTCCATGATAAGAAGATAAAGATGATGAGGTGTCTAGAATGTTGTAGACACCATGTGCTTAATTAGTACGCTGACTCCTGTGTTGTAGACAACACGTGCATAATTAGAGTGCAAACCCCTATGTTGTCAACATGACAACTCACAAGAGTTTGCACACACCTATGTGAATAAATAATGCATATTAATTTATTTAATATTCACTTGACTATTTTTAAATTAATTTATTAATTTTAAATCTCATGCACTCACTTTATTAAATCCACTTGTTTTATCTTAATATATTTTAATCACATGCACGCATCACATGATCTAGAATCTTTTAATAACTTTAATATATTTTCCACTCTTAAATTTATTTTTGAAACTTTAATTGATAAAATATTTATAAACTTAAATAATATTATTATTTAGCACTTATTAAAAATGACCTCTATAAATAATTATTGTCACATTCCAAATTTATACTTATAACTTTTATCTTCAAATTTAATTCTTTTTATTTAATTAATTTCCCAATTAATAAAATAAAATAAAATATTAAAATACCATAATAATTTTCCATTTAATTAAATATTTTAATTAGACATAATTAGTAGAAAATACCCCAAAGACTCGTAAAGTAAAATACAAAAACCCATCATAGCAAAACTGTAATATCTGCCTTTTGGACATTTCCTTACTCGTTCTGTATTTGATAAGTTTTTGATAATAATCTGTATATGATAAAATTTAGTATATCATTTGCTCTCCTATTTATATATGTTATTACAAGTGAATGGTCATAGATGGTTGCAACCCTTCAAATAATAAACTACTTGTTATGGTTAGGGTTTAATAATGATTATTAACATATATTTAATAATATACATTAATATATATTATATATGTATAACATTTATTAATTATTTAAACTTCCATATTCGTAGTGTATCCTTGGGCTTATGGATAATATAAGCCATCTATATAACATAATAATGTTCTCACCATTATTACCATCCTTATTTATTTTACCTTAATGACAAATTATATTATTATTATTAATTAATTTATCATTAAATCTTATAAATATGGGAACATGAAAAAAAAACATACAAAATCAAACTAAGGGGTTAATATCACGAATTACATCATCCGATGCATTCAGAGGGTACTCAACTCAGATACTTGTCCTAATTTTCAATTAGGACAAATGGCTTAAAAGGTTGGGATTTGGACTTGAGAATTTATCTCCCCTCTCTTACCATTGAGATAATGAGATAGGGTACACTCATCTTCGCAATTCAGGGAAGTTGATACCTAGTACCTGCAACCTACATAAAATCCACACATGTACATACACAATATATACTGACTAAATAGGCAATGGCAAGAAGTGGTGCATTGTGTAGATCCTAACTAGTAGGTGACTACGACTCCCTTCCTTAACCATATCAAAACGGCCATACATAAAGAAAACAAATACGCACACCATACACATGCAAGTATGGGGTAATTATCCATGAGAAAATACATATGATAATAAATCATCTAACTAATCATCATTAATAACTGCAAACACTGCAATAATCATCATGCAAACATGAATTATAAAGTACCAAGTAATCTCTTCATATATCAACTGAATCTGAAATAATATTTGATAATCTCAAAATAATACTACTAATCATCAAACATAAAACTAGCCTAAAACAGTTTCGCAACAATAGCAAAATGCAAACTAGAGTAGGCACTACAGTTACTGTAGCTCTAGTGGATGCCAGGTTACTATAGCTCTAGAGATTGCAAAATTATTGAATGAGTATAAAGAGATTTTTGCAAAGGATATACTTGATGAGTTACCTCCAATGAGAAGTTAAGTCATTGTATGGATCTGATTCCTAGAGCTAGTTTGCTAAACAAAGCACCATATAGATTGACACTTATAGAGAATGAAGAACTTAATAGACAAGTGCATGAGTTGTTGTAGAAACGTTTGATCAAAGAAATCTTGAATCCATGTGTTATACCTACTATATTAGCACATAAAAAGAATGGAGAATAGAGAATATATACTGATTCCAGAGCTATTGACAAAATCACAATGAAATATAGGTTTCCTATGCCAAGGATGGATGACATAATAGATTGTTTGAGTGGAGCAAAGTATTTTACTAAGATTAATTTGAAGAGTGGCTATCATCATATCAGAATCAGAGAAGGTAATGAATGGAAGACTACTTTCAAGACAAAAGATGATTTGTATGAATCATTGGTATGCCTTTTGTTTTGACTAATGCACCTAGTACTTTCATGAGGTTGATGAATGAAGTTCTGAAAAGATTTTTAGGTAAGTTTGTGATTGTTTATTTGGATGATACTCTAATATTCAGTAAGACTAAGGAAGAACATCTTGAGCATATTAGACAAGTATTATAAAGGTTGAAAGAGGAAAAGTTGATGATTAATCTATTAAAAAAATTATTTTATGCAAGAGGAGATTGCGTATTTGGGATTTGTGATTTTAGCTGAAGGTTTGAGAATGGATCCAAAGAAGGTTAAAACAATTTTCGAATGGCCTACACCTGAGAATGTGAGTGAGGTAAGACCATTTCATGGTTTGGCTAGTTTTTATAGGAAGTTTATAAGGAATTTCAATTTCATTTGTAATGTTATGACTGAGACAATGAGAGGAGATAAAAAGGAATTTAAGTGGACACATGGAGATAATAAGAGTTTTGAGACTTTGAAACAAAACGTTGTTGAGTTACATGTATTGGCTTTGCCTAATTTCAATAAGGTATTTCAAGTTAAATGTGATACAAGTGGTAGTGTCATAGGAGCTGTATTAAGTCAAGAAGGTAAACCTGTTGCTTTTTTTAGTGAGAAGTTGAATGATGCTAAAAGGAAATATTTTGTGTATGATCAAGATTTTTATGCTATTTTTTAAGCCTTGAAGAAGTGGAGACATTATTTGATTCCTAAGGATTTTGTGTTGTATACTAATCATAAAGCTTTAGAATACTTGGGAAGTCAACATAAATTGAATCAAAGACATATGAAGTGGGTTGAGTACTTGCAGAGTTTCACATTTGTCATTAACCATAAGAGTGGAGTTACTAAAAGAGTTTTTGATGGATTGAGTAGAAGACATTCTTTATTGACTGAGATGAAGGTTGAAGTTCTTGGTTTTTGATGAAATAAAAGAGTTGTATGATGTTGATCCTAATTTTTCTAAGGCATGGAGAGAGTGTAGAGCACCAAATTTGATAGATCACATCAATAAGTATGATGAATATTTCATTCAAGAAGGTATGTTTTTCAAAGGTATTCAATTGTGTATCCCTAGTTCTATGAGGTTGAATCTAATTAAGGAAAAGCATAGTGGCGGATTGGCTGGACATTTTGAAATTGATAAGATATTGATTTTGCTAAAGGATAAGTATTATTGGCCACAAATGTCTAAGTATGTTTAGAAATTTCTAAAGAGTTATGGAGTTTGTCAAGTTGCAAAAGAAGTAAGTCAAAATATTGGTTTGTATACACCTATTACTATTCTTGAGAAACCTTGGAATGACATTAATATGATTTTGTTCTTGGATTACCTAAGATAGTGAAGGGGTATGATTCTATATTTATTGTGGTGGATAGATTTTCTAAGATGGCTCATTTCATACCATGTAAGAAGACATCAAATGTTAAGCATGTTGTTGAACTTTTCTTTAAAGAGATTGTGAGATTGCATGGATTACCAAGAAGTATTATTTATGACAGAGATAGTAAGTTTGTTGGTTATTTTTGGAAGACTTTGTGGAATAAGATGGGTACTGAGTTGAAGTTTAGTTCTTCATTCCATCCATAGATAGATAGATAGATATAGGTTTTGACTAGAAGCTTGGGTAATTTCCTGAGATTTTGAGTTGGAGATAAGCCAAGTAATTGGGAAGTAGTGTTGGCATAAGCTAAGTTTGCATATAACAATTTTGTGAATAGGAGTATAGGGAAAACACCTTTTGAGATTGTTATTGGAATGTAACCTAGAGGTATATCAGATTTGAAAGATGTTGCTAGTGAAGAAAAAAGAAGCATTGCTAGAGAAGAATTTGTTGACTTAATGGGGTCTTTGCATAAAGAAGTGAAATTGGGGTTGGAACAAAGTAACCATAAGTATAAGAAGAATGCTAATAAATCTAGAAGACATCATGATTTTGAATTTGGTGATGAGGTGATGGTTGAATTAAAGAAAGGAAAATTTCCTATTGGAAAATACAGTAAGTTGAAGATGAAGAAATTTGGACCTTGTAAGATCTTGAAGAAGTTTGACAGTGGTAATGCATATGAAGTTGAATTACCTGATGACATGGATATATCTCCTATATTCAATATTGTTAATTTATATAAGTATCATGAGTCAGATGATGAAGTTGTTGTATAAGAAGATTATCCTAAGAAGCATATTGAAGAAGTTGAACAGATATTGGATCACAGAGTCGACAAGAGCACACACAGAGTTGACAAGAGCACAAGAGGAAAACATTACTATGAATATTTGGTGAAATGGAAGAATGGACCTATTGAAGATGCTTCATGGATTTCTCAATCTAAGCTAGATTCAACTCAAATTGTGACATCTCAATGATTCAAAAGAATCATTTCTTTTAGCCCTAGTTGTTTGATGTAGGAGCATCTTGGGTTGCATTATTATCTTACTCATTTTGGTTCATTCTGCATGTGGATGTCAAGTTATTGTAGTTCTAATGGATGTCAAGTTATTGTAGCTTTAGTGGATGCCAAGTTACTGTATAGCTCTAATGGATGTCGAGTTATTGTAGCTCTAATCGATGCCAAGTTACTATGGCTCTAATGGATGTTGATTTACTATAGCTCTAATGGATGTTGAGTTACTATAGCTCTAGTGGATGCCAAGTTACTATAGCTCTAATAGATGTCAAGTTATTGTAGCTCTAGTGGATGTTGAGTTACTGTAGCAATCTAGTGTTGACTGAATGTTCCATCATATGCCAAGTTACCCAGTGTATGTCGAGTGACTCTTCATGTGCTGAGTTACCTAGTGTATGTCAAGTGACCCTTCATGTGTCTAGTTTTTCCTATTTATACCAAGTGTTAGCATTTGGATGTGATTTCTATGAGCCAATTTGTAGGATTTATTTTGATCACGACATTTATGTTAAGATATTTTCTTGGGATGTGTCTAGATGGTTGTTGGGTCAGCCTTCCTCTTATGTAATTTTCTAACATGATCTGTAAGCCATTTTGGCAAATATATATAGAGTGTTTAGGCTTAGAGTTAGAGTATTTTTTGAAGGATTCGAGAGGAGAAGTGAAAGTTTGGAAAGTCTATTGCATATGTATCTAGAGCTATGAATTTAATGTTGGATATTTGATCTTGAATATATTTTGTATATAGTTGTAACCCAAAAGGCCCTACAGCTGGGCATGTATGTTGATTATTTGATTAATCAATAAGTTTTTTCTCTTCTTCCTCCTCTGGTTATTGTTTTGTGTGTTGTGTTTCCACTATGTTAACTCTTGCAGGGTGGTTTGGATAGCTGGGTGTGCCTTTTGCCTTAGTTATTCATCCCTCCCTATATCACAAATATACCAAATCCTATATGGTAACAATGATTAGTGGTGTTTGTTTAGATGATCTTTTGGTAAAATACTCTAACAAGGTCACTTTAGTGAAGTGTATGTAACCATTAACAAGGTTGCCTCCTAATAGAGATCACTTTAGAAGAGTGAAATTTTTGGGTTTTCAGTCCTAGGTGGTTTTTCCCTTAATGGGATTTCAACATTAAAAATCTTAGAGTCAAATTTTGTGTTTGTTATTTGTGTTGTAAATTATTTTATATGTTTTACAGTTTACTGTAAATCAGTAATAAATATGATATCACTAGGTAATAACTAAATATTTACTGATATTGAGTAATGCAAGGAACTGTTTGATAATAGTTTGAAAGAATGAAAATCAAGTATTGAGTTGGATGTGTATATCAAGTAATTGAAGTTATTACTGTTGATGCTTATGATGTTTGGATGGAGCTCAAATGTTTAAAGGGACTATGAGATAACTAGATATAAATGATTCACCACTCCCCCCCTCCTCTTAGTTATGTAACAATATGGTATAAGAATTGAATGGTTGAAGAAATAGATTTAAAGGTACTTGAGAAAAATATCAATATGTATAAGAGAAAGCCACCAAAGATGAACAAGGAGAACTTTTCCTCATGCCAAGATTGAATGAAGCTACATCTTTTTGGTATTGGAGGTAATGTCATACACTGGTTGGAGAATGAATATGTCACACTTGTTGGTCCCTTGACTATGGAACAAATGAATGAAAAGAGGAATCATAATAGTATGATGATTGATATTGCATGTACTCTTAATGATGTTAATTTTGATGATGTTAAGAGTTGTGCCAATGTAAAGAAAATGAGGGATAAATTGAAGCTTGTTTATGGAGGAGATAAAAATGTAAGGAGAGCCAAAACTAAAAGCCTAAGAGGTAAGTATGATGATATGAGAATTAAAGAGGGTGAAAATTTTTCATAATATGTAAACTGAATCAAAGATGTTGTGATTGCAATAAGAGCTACTGGAGGAGCCATCTTGGATTCTAAAATTGTAAGCAAAATATTAAGAACTCTTTTTCCTATTTATGTTATTAAAAACTTTATTATTTAATAAGTAAGAACTATTTGTTAGATATATAGTCCACCAATATAATTGAGTTGGGGGGGAGGGTAAATTAGTTGTCCAACTAATATTACAATTATCAACTTTAAACAATCTTAACCATATGAGTAATATAATTAGAAATTGCAACAAGATACTGATACATAATAATGCCAAATATGTTAACTAGGGAAACCCTTGACTAGAGGGAAAACCCCAATGGAGATGGTATACACAAGATGATGTACTAATATAAACATTATGTATTAGAGGATGGAACCTATTAGGAGTCTATAACAACATTCAATACATATCAGTCCTTGTTAGGAGATTTTGAGTCCTTGATAGGATATTCCAACCCTTTTAGGAGTTGTGGAAGACAGATAAACCCACTCCAAATAGCTTCAAGGTTAAGGCCAATGAACCTATTATCCAAATTTTCTTGGTATCATTCCCTATAGAATAATAGAAATGAATAGTACTTCCTTTCTCTATTGTGTCAACTGAAACTCTGCTCCTTCTAATCTTATAACCAAATCACAAAACTCACATCCAATAATCCCTTGGATCGCTTACTTGCATTTAGGTAAACACTTTGCTCCTTTTCTCACTTTGCACTTCATAAAATGATCACAACAGTCATACTCCCATTGCAAACAAGGAAAAAATATTTCCTTTATACCATATCTTTAAAATAATTCCTTGACTTGGCCTTGAGGCTTTTCCAATTAATTATAATAAGATAATTAATTAATTACAATTTTAATATCACTTTCGACTCACACTCTATACAAAACTTCACACGTGTGATACTAGGGATTGCACACTTGCTAACATCACCAATAGATTGTCCTTTATTACTAGCTGACCGCATCTCTTCATTGTATCTCAGATGTAAGATAGGGAACAAACATCAGGAACTACTTTCTTAATGCTCTATTTCTGTATTGCTCTTTATAAATCAAGTATAATTTGTGTACGTCTTCAACTTATGTGTTGCACATTGAACCATGTAATCAAGACATAATATTGAACATCTCCATGACTGCACATCACCAAAGAAGCAACACCTTGTTCATACAACTACTCTCTCTCTATTACTCCTCCAATCTTCATAGACTTACTATTATGTTAACATCAATGACAAACATAGTCATGAATGCAATATGTCAATACTCTCCAATGCTTAGAATACTCCCCAAAAGTAGTATCATTAGCATTCATGCTAACAATATCCCCCTTTTTCATTGATGACAACATAGATTAAAAACATGTAAGTTCCAAGAATACCAAAACATTACTCTTTTGTTGCTAGTGTTTTTCTCATCTTCTCAAATCCTCTTCATTAATCAAGTCTAAAATCCTCTAGAACACTGCATTATACTTCTTGTTTTTTAGAATCAACAATCATTATTCATCGTAAAAATTTTACAATACATATCTCCCTCATAGAGATATTCCTCCTTCTTCTTTACATAATCTTTCTAAATCTCCCTAATAAAGTAGAGATTTCTCTCCCATCCATTCTTTTCTTATACATTATCTCCCCTATTCAACTAGAGAGTGTTTTTTATGCATATTCTCTCCTCCATTAATATCAATGAAAAAGTCCTCATAATGTCAATTTACTACTCCAACTCTTCAACTAGCTCAAGTGTCCAAAGACACTATTCAAGACCAAATACCAAGAGTCCTCAATGACTCAACTCATCACAAATCTCCCCCATATGTGAAGCATCAAAATTCAATCTAGTCTAACAATAGTGTTATGTATCACTTGACTGATGCAATTACTACATCATCTACTCATAATTAGGTAGGAGCATAATAACAAGCATACCTCTAAAGTACGCACATGTATCTTTAGGTAAGGGCTTTGTAAAGATATCTACAATCTAATCTTTAGTACTCACATACTCTAATCTTATCTCCTTTTCCTATTCCTTTTTCTCTCAACAAATGATAGTTTATAAATATATATATATATATATATATATATATATATATATATATATATATATATATATATATATGCTTAGTCTTAGATTGCAATACAAGATTCTTAGACATACTCACTATACTTGTGTTATCACAGTAAATGATAACAGGTTCTGCAAACTCAATTCTAATGTCCTTCAGGATCTATTTCAACCACATTACTTGTTTATAATTATTTGTTGATGCAACATACTTTTCCCTAGTTGTACTCTGAGAAATACAATCCTGTTTCTTACTTAGCCAAGAAACCAATCTTCCTCCAAGAAAAAATGCTCCACCATTGGTACTATTTCTTTCATCCATATTGCCTACCCAATCTATAGTAGTATATGCACATAGAGTAAAATCACTTGATCTATCATACCAAATTCCATAGTCAAGTGTTCCTTTCAAATATTTGAATATCCTATTTACTATTGCATGATGATATTCTTTAGGATTATCTTGAAATCTAGATACAATCACAACTACATTTTGTATATCTAGTCTGGTGTGAGTCAGATATTAGAATCCTCAAATCATGGACCTATGCTTCTTCTTCTCAATTGTAGGTGTCTCATCCTTGATAAATAACTCATGACCAATTATTATAGGTGTACCAATAGGCTTGCAACATTCCATTCTAAATCTCTTCAAAAAATCCTTCAAGTACTTAGCTTGTGAAATGAAAATTCCATCACTATTCTACACAATTTGCAATCCTAGGAAGAACTTCATTTCTTCTATCATGCTTATTTCAAACTCATTCTTCATTTCTTTAGTAAACTTATAACTTGCTTCATCATTTCCTCCATATATGATGCCATCAAAAAGTATTAATATTATAAGAAAACCATTCTATATTTCTTTCAAATACAAGTTACTATCTATCATGCCTTTGGAAAATCCAAGCTTTGTTGAATGGCTATCCAACCTTGCATACCAGATTCTAGGTGCCTAATTCAGACCATATAGATCTTTTTTAGTTTGTATACCATGTCTTTATCTTTTGTCAAAGGAAAACCCTTAGCTTCTCAATATATACCTCTTCTTCAAGTTCTCCATTCAGGAAGGTTGATTTAACATCCATCTAATATACTTTGAACATCTTATTTGTTGCATAAGCCAAGAACATTCTTTCTACTTCCATTTTAGCTACAAGATCATATGTATCGTCATAGTCCATGCCTTCTTTCTATGAGTAACCTTTACATACAACTCTATCCTTTTCTCTTACAACTTTTCCTTGCTCATTCATCTTCTTTGAAATACTTATGTCAAGAGTTGTCAACTCAACTCTTTTTTCTACTCTAGGCTTGGATCTTTGCTCTTTAAGTTGATTCTCATTCTACAAATCAATATACATCTCAATGATAACTTCCACATTTTCATGGTTAGCTTATGTATTAACAATAGTTACCAAAGCTATCTCTTCTACTACTTCCTCTTCCTTACCTAATTCAGACACATTATCTTTATGATCACAACCATTCAAGAATATTTCCATACTTGCTTTAAATTCTTCATTTTCATTAGAAAGTGAACTCTTTCTAGAATTTCTATCTTAGGACATCTAGACAAAAAATTACCAAACTCTTTACATGTCCAACAAAAAAAAATTTCCATACCTTCTTGTTCTCTTTTTATAAGCAGATCAATACCTTCTTTGATCTTCATGTCTTCTTTGGATCTATATCTCTCTTTACTTGTGTTTCTATTCTTTTGTATGCAACAAAAGGATTCTAGATCTGAAAACTCAATGCTCTCTTCTTTACACATATCTAATAATTCACCAAGACGCTCCATCTTTTATGAGACAACATTTTCTCCATCTAACTTAGGACTAACCTTTCTTGCCATGATCTCCCAAAGCTATCAAGCTTTTCCTTCAAGGACCTGATGCTCTGATACCAATTGTTAGAATATGTAGTCCACCAATATAACTAAGAGGGGGGGGGGAGTGAATCAATTATTCAACTAATATCACAATTATCAACTTTAAACAATCTTACCCATATGAGTAATATAATCAGAAACCACAACAAGATACTCACACACAATAACACTGGATATGTTAACTAGGGAAACCCTTGATCAAAGGGATAACCCCAGTGGGGATGGTACCCACAAGAGGATGTACTAGTATAAATATTCCTTGTTTGAGGATGGAACTTGTTAGGAGTATATAACAATATTCAGTACATATCAGTCTCTGTTAGGAAACTTTTGTTAGAATACTTTAGAATAACTGGGGGGTGAATCAATTATCCCAAGGTCTAGATTTATAAATAAAACTTTTCATAGCTTAGTGAACCCATATGACATTATTCATCATGCATGCATCCATAAGATTATGCAATCACTTAAAACTTGTTAGTTACTGTCACACCAACTTTGCAAAAATGTAAAACATGAAACATAATAGATCCATTAACATAATTGACATAATGATTTCTATGGAAACCCAATTTGGAAAAATCCACAAATAATATGCTACTCTTTTCACTCTTCTAAAGTGATTTCGTATGAAAGGCCAACCCTATTAAAGGTTACAATACACACTTTTAAATGTGACACTATTAAAGGATTTCAATCACCCTATTAGGAGTGAACCTTGTTAGAGGACTTTAGACCATTCACTTGGAATGTCACCCAGTTAAAGGATTTATAATTGACTATTAGGTCAACCTTAATCCAAAGGATTTTCCCTAGATTGATACAATTGTAAGAGAGTAACAGTAAGGCTTTGATCTAATAAAACTTACAACTTCATTTGTAGATTATAGATCTTTATTCAGTCCTCAATTCTACTTGGCCTTCATACTTTGTAGCTCTAATAGCTTGTTCACCCTTCAAGCATTCATACCTTGAGCCTTCCTGCTTAACATGCCATTGTAGATTCTTCTCTTAGGTCACTAGATGAAGCAAAACCCTTGACTCCTTGTCTCCTTTAGGTTCTCACACATGACAACCTTGCTTCATGACTAACCATTCCTATAAATAGGAAATTAAGATCTTTTTCCACTCATTCTCCATCATCAAATTTAGGGTTTGGATGAATTAGGTAGGATACAATGTGTCTACCCCATATCTCGTATCTCTTCTAGAAACTTCTCCTAGAATCCACTTTGAATTTGCCTAAAAATGGTTTACCTTGAATTCTTTGCCACTAGCTCATCAACCTTATCTTCCACCTAGTTCACATAATCCAAGAAACAAATTTGTCAGCTCAGATCCATTGAATTTATGATCTTTTAAATAATGCAACAGGTCAGCATTATCAAGCTTTTGATGCTTGGAACATACTGTGTTGCTCGGCATCCACTGTGAAATCGCTTGACATGAACTAAAGTTTACTAGTGCTCAGCATCAACTAATCTTTACTTAGCATCCATTGTTTTGCTTGGCATACACTAGAATGAACTTTTACTTGGCTTCAATTAATTTTTTACTTGGCTTGCACTAGCTTTACTTTGCACCTACTATCCACTCGGTCAAGCTTGGTAGACAAACTTTGTGTAATTTGTTCTTCTAAAATTTCTTAGTGTAACCATCCTTTGTATCCTTAAGTAGATTATAAATACATCATGTCATCAATGTCTTAATTGATTCTTGTACTTCATTACATAATCATAACTCAACCTTTCCTCTAGGTGTTTTTGTTACATCTTTTGATCAAATCCTCTTCATCAATCAAATAAGTGATAGTACTTAAATCCTGTAAGTAGTTGTCTTACCAGAAAATATCAAGTTTAACATCAATGAAAAAACCATTATTGAAACACATATTCTTCTTCAAAAATCTCCCTCTTTCAATTTGATCTCAACAACTTTGAATCCTTGTTAGGAGATTCCAACCCTATTAGGAGTTGTGGAAGATAGTTGGACCCACTACTCAAATAGCTTCAAGGTTAAGACCAATGAACCCACTATCCACATGATCTTTATATTATTCCTTCTAGAATAATAGAAATGAATAGTACTTCCTTCCTCTATCCTATCAACCAAACCTCTACTCTTTTTTATCTTGTAACCAAATCACAAAACTTACATCCAATAATCCCTTAGATTTCTTACTCACATTCAATAAACACTCTACTTCTTTTTCCACTTTGCACTTCATAAAATGATTGCAACACTCATACTTCCATTAAAAACAATAAAAACATCTTTCCTTTATACCATATTTTAAAATAATTTCTTGAATTGGCCTTGAGGCTTTCCAAATTAATTATTATATGATAATTAATTAATTACAATTTCAATAGCACTGTTGGTTCACAATCTATATGAAAGTTCACAAGTGTGATACTAAGGCTTGTGAACTTGTTGATGTCACCAATAGATTTTCCTCTATTACTAGCTTACTATGCATCTCTTCATTGCATCTCAGATGTACGATAGAAAAAAAATATTAGGAATTTATTTCCTAATGATATGTTTTCGTACTACTCTCTGCAAATTAGGTACAACTGCTATTCATCTTCTACTTAGGTGTTTCACACTTAATCACATCATCAGGACACTGTGTTGAACATGTCCATGATTGTGCATCACCAAATAAGAAAAACCTTGTCTGTACAACTACAATATCTTTCTTTTACTCTACTAGACTTTACAGACTTATTGATATGTTGACATCAATCACAAACACAATCATGAATGCAACATGTCAATACTCTCCAATACTTATGATACTCCCCCAAAGTAGTATCATCAATATTCATGCTAACACTATTTCTATAAATGGTGTGACACTTTATGGTCTAGTTCATTAGTTGACTTCATTTGAGTTGAGAAATTATGATAATAGTATGGTTACAATGGGAAATGTGTTTAAGTCTTCACTACCTATCAACAATCCCAAGAAAGAGAATAAAACCAAAGAATAAAGTGAGTATGAAACTAAAGATAATCTAGATGAGATTGAATCATTTCTTGCAAAAAGATTATTAAGAGGTAGAGGTAAATACAAAGGTAGACTACCCTTGATATGTTTCAAATGTAATCAAGCTGGCCACTTTGCTACTAAATGTTCTAACAAAAGAAAGTATGATAGAAATGATAGAAATGACAAGAAATATTTCAAGTACATGAAGAATGGGGATTACAAAGAAAAAGATAATAAGTCATGGTACATTGTTGAAGAAGAGCACACCAAGTCAAGTTTTGATGATGACAAGGAAGTAGTTGAAATGGTTTGTTGAAATTAAGGAAAAGCCAAATGGTGAAAGGTATGAGAAATAAAATACCACTATTTCACATGTTACTAAGAATGACTCATGGATTGTGCATAGTGATTTTTCACATCACATGACTGGTGATCTAAGTAAGTTTGATAAATTTGAAGAAATTGATGATGCTGGAACTATTAAGTTTGGTAGTGATGTTCCATACTCGATGAAAGGTAAATGATCAATAATGATGAATGATAAGATCAAATGTGATGATGGTTATTGGGATAAACTACTTAAATATAATCTTTTGAGTGTTGCTAAGTTGAATAACCTAGGTCACAAGGTGGAATTTGAGAAAAGGAAGGTCAGGATATTTGATGATGAAGGTAACCTAATATGAATCAAAACTAAAGGCAACTTATTCTACCTTGATCCTATAATTGGGACATATTTAATTTCTAGAGTTGAAGATGTGTGGTTATGGAATAAAAGGTGTCTCATGTAAACTTTGAAAATATGATGAAAATTAGTAAAAAGAAAAGAGTAAGATGATGTAGGAGAATCTTGGGTTACCTTGCTATCCTACTTATCTTTGGACATTTTGTAATATTGGTTGACTTCTATTTTGGTGGAGTTCCTATAGTATTGGTTGTGTTTCTCTTTTGGCTGAGTTCCTACATCATTGATTGAGTTCCTATTTTGGCTAAGTTCATGTGGTTGTCGAGTTCCTTCATATGTCAAGTGAACTTGGTGGTTCTATGATGTTTGGTTCCTTCTTTGACTGAGTTTGCATGTGATTGGTTCTTAGTGAGATATGACATTCATTTAATTTGAGCTATAAATTTCATGTAAGGATTGTGCATTGGGATGCGTATAGACCACCATGAGATAAATCTTCTCTTACTTACAAATCTAGAATATTTTGTAAGCTATTTTGGTAAGTATAAGTAGCAAGTTTAGTTTAGGTTTAGACAAAAAGGGGAATGATAGGAGAAAAAGTAGAAGAATCATAGAAGTTAGCAAGAAAGAGTTTGGATATCTAATCATAGCTATATCATGTTAGATACATTGGATGTATATCTAATCTTGTATTGCTTGTAACTATTAGAAGATTGTCTAGAAGCATGAATTTTGATGCTCTTCCTATGGGGGAGTATTGTAGATGATATGTTAAATTCATGACTAAGCTTGTCATTGATGTCAACATAGCTATTTTCTATGGTATCTAACAAAAGAATAGTGGAAAGATTAAGTTAGTACAAATGGCTAGTTGACTATTCTAACTACTTGAAGTTATGAGAGATACTTATGAGTATCTAGTATATGTGTTTAACATCAAAAGAAGAAAAAATAAGTCTAAAAGAAGTTATGTAAGTTTTGGTGATGTATATTTTGACATAGAGTTTACAGAGGTATGTTCTAGTAAACTGGTTATATCTCTTAGCAGAGTTGATATTCTAAGGACCAAGGTTGAGGACACAAATAAGACATGTTGATGATGTGGCTAAGTTCACTCATCATAATATTGCATGTACAAAAATGTATTCAAGATGCAAGGCGGAAGATCTATGTTATCGCTAAGTGTACATGTTCTTAATGTGGTCCTATAGTGATTAATTGAGAAGGTCTAACAATTGACTTAGGGAAATTTTTTGAGGACTTGGTATAAAGGAAGGAAATTTTCCTTTATCAAGTATTACATGAATTACATTGATTATAAATAGAAGAGAGTGCATAAGGCAAAGTTGAGTAGAGCAGTACAGAAGTGGAGGAAACTTCGTTGTCAAGGTCTTGCTAAGTGATCTGAGGTTTGATATTTGGATCCAAGGTTTGTGACCTAGTCTAAAATATCTAAAAGTGATTAGTTCATTTGAAAGGATAGAGGAAAGATGAAGATAATAGTAAATTACTTGTTTGACCAGTGAGCTCTTCTTCTAGTTGAAATTACGTGTTTGGGTAGTGGGCTCTTCTCTTATACATTGTACCACAACTCCTAACAAGGTTGGAATCTCCTCATAGGGATTCAAAGTCTCCTAATGGGGATTCTATGTACTAAATGTTGTAATAGACTCCTAATAGGGTCCATCCTCTAACAAGGAATATTTATATTAGTACATCATCTTGTGGGCATCGTTCCCACTAGGGTTTTCCCTCTGATCAAGGGTTTCCTAGTCGCCATATCTGGTGTAATTGTCTATGTACAATTTATTATGGTTGTTGTTTACTTTGGTTAAATGGTTAAGTTTTTTTTTAAAAGATAAATATTTTAATTGTTGAATAACTAATTTAGCCTCCCCCCGCCCCTAGTTATCTTAGTGGACTATGTTTCTCACAATTGGTATCAGAGCATCAGGTCCTTGAAGATAAAGTTTAACAACTTTGGGAGATCCATAGTGAACATGTTCAGGAAAGATAGTCTGAAGTTTGATGGAACAAATTATGATAGTTAGAAGGAAAAGATGAAGACACATTTGTTATGTATGGGTCTGGGATATTGGATCTTGACAAAATTAGAGAAGACAATCACTACTAAAAAGGATTTGGAAATTTCTAGCAAGATAGATAGAGATATTGTCATGTGTGACATGAGAGCTAGAGAAGCACTATTGACTGCACTTCTTGAAATTGAGTACAATCAGGTAAAATCACTTGCTACTTCACATTTTATTTGGAAAATAGTTTTGAAGGTGATGCACATTCTAAGAAGTTGAGTGGGAGGCCTCACCCTGACCATCATAACATAGATTTTTTAGTCATATTTTGATATTCAAGACTTTGATATTTTGACAACTATTCTAGACTTAGATAAATAGTGGATTGTTTTATGTACTGATTTTGATACTTCAATAATGTTTTACATTATGATATGCACTAAGAATATGATATTGTGTATACAATGATCAAACACATATGGATGTAGTTTATGACATGATAGAACTAGATTATAATGTGATGCAAATGTCAATTTAATTGTGATGATAAATGATTATGATGATTTATGATATGTAGATAAATGTTAATTTGATGATTTGTGATATGCAGATAAATGTTAATTTGACTGTGATGACTTATGACATGCTGATTTTGATATTTTAACATTTCAAATGAAATAATTGAAATAACTAGGAAAGCAAATTTAATATGAATTATGTTAATATGGATGTTGTTATATGCATTTATGATATATATGTTTAGATGACCCCCTTGGACTACTAATGCTTGAGTTTAATGTCCAGGAAGTGGAACCATGAAAATTCTTGGGGGAAACAAGTCCCAAACCTTTGTGAACATAGTTTAACCAAGACAAATCTTTGGAAGGTTCAAAAGCATCACTGTGAAACTATTTTTCTTCGTAAATGTGAGTCACTTGCATGTGGAAATGTTTAATCGTAAAGAGGCATTAGGAGCATGTCATGGTGATGTAGAATGTGTTTTTAGGTGTCACTTGACACTTGTGGATTTTGTGTGTAATTAACATGTCATTTAGGGTTTTGATCATGGTGGCAATTTACCCTAAAATTAATTACCTTATTAATGAGTAAGTAAACCCACTTGACAAGGGGTAGGATGAGTCACAATCATAAGAAATTCGAATTTAGACCTGGCTAGTGTTTTGAGGGGTCATTAGGTGGTCCCAAGGTGCCTTTTATGTTAAAATAAGTTATCCATATGATAGTATATGAAGTTAGGGACCTAATTTTGACCATGGAAGTACCTAGACAACATAGGGGGACCCTTTACCCATGCATTCTTCCATCAATTCGAATTTGGAGTTGTCACGTGTGTTTTCTCCCATGTTCCCACTAAGTCAAATATAGCAAATTTAGAGGAGACAAGTTTTTAAGAGGAAGTGGCTAGGTGTTTTTGCTAAAATAGATAGTGGGGAGGCCTTATTAGAGAGTCTTGGTCAAATTAGTGAGTTTTTCACCCACTCTCTAATTTTAGAGACAATTAGGGTTTCCGAGGGAGATTAAGGGAGCTCTACTAAAACTATCATTGAATTTAGCTTGGACCAATGTTGGTGTCTCAAAAAAAGTTTCTTTTCTTCCTTTCTTTTAGCATGGCAAAATAAATCTACAAGTATGGAGGATTTGTCAATGGAGCATGCATTGTATTGTGAATCTTGCTTATGGACTTTGGTATTGTGTTATGGTAATGTGAATGTGTATTATGTTCTTGGAGATTTCTTGGTTTTTCCTTCTTGATTTCCTTGTTGGATTTGAATATTGAATGTGATTATGGGTGTGAAGGCTTCACTCACCCTAGGAGGGAAGAGAAGCCTTGGGTGAAGGGATTAGTTGGGCTGAATATTGTAGTTTAGAAGATTTACCTCATGATGAGGAGTTGTTTTGCTTTCATAGAGTATGGGCTCCATTGAAGCCATATACCTTGTTGTTTTGGGAGATACAAGGGTTTTTGTATGTAAGAAGGAAGAGATCTTTATGATGGCCTTGAAAGGCAAATGCAATTTCAATATGATGTTTATGTTTGGTTATGGCATCTCCTCTTTAAAGAGTCCACCTTCACCCAATGCGAGATGATTCTAATGGTGAATCATTGTGCAAGCCATGGGAGGGAGTTGTTTGTGTTATGTGTTGTGTTCATGCAATGGCAAGTGATGTGTGTGTGTGTGTGTGTGTGTGTGTGTGTGTGTGTGTGTGTGTGTGTGTGTGTGTGTGTGTGTGTGTGTGTGTGTGTGTGTGTGTGTGTTTATCTCATTTGGAATTTGTTTCCCTGCTCAATGGGTGGCTTCATAGAAGCCTAGGATGGGAGGTGAGCCTCCATGGTTCCTAGTTTGTGTGTTATGTGCAAGTTTTTTTTGGAAGATGGATTCCTTGAAGATGTTAGGGTTTCATCCTTGACAAGTTGAAGAAAAACCAAGTGTCTAGAGAGAAACACACATGTTTTGAAGTCATCTCAATAGTGTTGTGATACCCAATCTCCATTGTTATTTCATTGTGATTTGTATCATTGTTTATCATCTAAAATTGTGGAAGAAAACATTGAGAAGTTTTATATATACTATTACTTGTAAGGAATTATTCATTGAGAGATTTGATGTATTTTGAAGAAGTTATGTATTAGACCCTTATCCTCATGTTATTTGTAAATTATTTGATTGACATATTTCATAAATGTTATGAGGAAGAGTATTATGGGTAGACTTGGTCAACTTAAGACATAGGTGTTTTCACTGCAAATTTACATGTTATGTATTCAATAACAAGGAAGAAAATCATCATGTCTAGAAAACTCATTGTATTTGCATGAACATTAATTTATTTGGATTTCAAGTTAAAACAAATTTCTAGATAGATAACACCATCCCTTCCTCAAATATATTCACTTATTTTCTATGGTAGGATAAATAACAACAACAACAAAAAGTTTTGGAAAAGAAACCACCTAGACCAAATCTATGATAGGACTTGTAGTAGCTTCACATTTCCTCTTTGGAAAATGTATAGAGAGAGGAAATAAATCATCCCCCAAAATAGAGAGCAATAAAATAATAAAAGAATATACTTAGAATCTTTTCCTAAGAAAACAATTAAGTAATCACTTTAAGAGCAATAGAAAATAAGAAGTATAATGATAATAAAATGAGATCCTAAGGACTTAACTAGACAACTAAACTTATGTACACTCACCTTGGTAAGTACTAAACACTCCATCAATAAGAAGAGTCACGTAAATAAGAATGTGTCTCACAAATATATTACATTAAATATAATAAATTACAAAATTAAAATTAAAACTAAAGCATAATAAAGAATGAATAAAACTATACTAAACCCAACTAATGGATAATCCACTCCATCTAGGCATCACTTTAAGACCTTTTTCAAACAGAAAGTAATAGCAAAGCAAAGGTGGTCCCCACTAGGCAAGTTGTCATGGTCTAATCTTGGACTCATGGAAAAAGGTAATCATGGGGGCCCTTATACATGACATAACCCATGCTTACCCTTCATAGGCAGCTACCAAGTTGAGTTTTGTGCAGCTTTTTGATTTTTGGCTTAATTCCTCTCCAACATGCCTACGGAAAAGGGAGCCATGTGTTTTAAAAGGAAGAGGAGTGGGGAACAAGACCCAAGTCAAAATTATGACACTTAGGGATCAATGTTGCCTAGTCCTTGGTGTCCTTGGGAAAAGAGGGAAAGCCATCATTGCTTAAAACTTTTTGAGGGAGGAGAAAGTGCACATGACCCTAGTCATGGTGAAGCATAATCTTTGGAGGTTGTAAGTATTTCATTTTAATGTTTAAGCTAGGGAACATAGGGGTAAAGAAATGTTACTTTTGGGAGTCATATTTTATGGTATAGTTTAACCATGGAAAGTTGGTTAGAGGGAAGTGGGTAGGTAATAGGTAGGTTGGTAGGATACTTAGGGATAATGTAATTTAAGACAAAGCTAAATTAATCAAAGTTAATATAAGAGATCTGTGTGAGTAATTAAGTTGGCTTTTAGGACATATTAACTAAATTTGAATTGATAGATTTGTTTTAGTGGATATGAACATAGTTATAGGAATATGGTTCTATTATTAAATCTATAGGGTTAGTTTATTGTGACATGTGATTTTAATTAAATGGATAAATCAAATTTGAAGTTAGTGGTGATGGACTTTAAATTTTAAGTCTTTTGTAACATGTCATATTAATTAATTAAATACATTGATTCATTCTTTTATTGGGATATTAGTACCATTGGATAATTTATAAATAAATAAAATATTAATTGAAATAAAATCAAATAAATAATTAATAAATAATTTTTAAAACCAAAAAAAAAAAGAATAAATAAAAAGATATTTAGGATATTTTAAGGAGAATTTAGATAAAGATGGTAAACCATATCTTTAAGAATTTGATCCAAATCATGTTTTATTAAATCATATTTATGATATTAGAACATATTTAATTTATCAAATCATATTTAAAGTTTTTGATTAGCTAAACAAGTTTCACAAGGACCCTGAAACCAAAGAGTTAAAACATAAACAAGGCTAATAATAAGCATTAAAAGCCCAGCCAAAAAAGAACAAGTCTAAAGGCTGATAATAAGCACTAGGCCCAGTCGAACAACAAAGTCCATAGAAAAGGCCACACTATTTATTGAAAAATGAAATAGGCAAAAGCCAGGACAAAAAGTCAAACAAAAAAGGAACAGATAGAAACAAAAGGACAGAAAAGAGCTAATCCTTGTTCTTTCTTTCTAGCTCTTGCATGACCTAGGCAGCCTCGTAGGCCATCTGGTTCTCCTTAGCCTCCTACTAATGAGTCTTGTGTACATCTTGGTCCATAAAAGTGATACCGGTGGCAATTTCATCATCAGATCTAGCTTTTCCCCTTTCTTTTCCTTCCTCATCCCCCAGCATTCCTCTATCTTTAAGAAAACCAATTAAAGATAGGATATTATCATTTATCGAGTTGAGCAGTGAGATCATTTGGTTCAATAGATTGTGGTTGTAATTTTCCAAGTTGAGAATCCTCCTTTCTACCAGGCTAATTCTTTCATGTTGGTCTATCCCTTTCTCAAGATCTGTCAGATTCATGGCTCCTTCCACTTGACCCACCTTCTTCTTAACCTCCTCAAGCTCATGAAAAAGCCACTTGATTGACCTAAAATTATCAATCATGCTATTGTGGGAATTGTTCAAAAGGTTCATCCTAGTTTCCTTGGCATTATCAAAGATAGCCATAATCACAGGGTTAATTATCTCTTCAAGCCATGACTCCTCCTGGTTCTCCACCAGAATCTAAGGATTCATTGCTTCTCTAAAAATACCCATTTTCATTGTCCTCACATTAAAATTCCTCCAAGCTTTCCTCCTATCTTTGGCAATACTAACCTTTTTCTACTGATCTAGTTGGGCTTGAGGATGGACAGGGGAGAGAGGCAATGAAGACATATCTAGTTCCTGCTATGTCCTCTCATCCTCTAATCCCACCCGCTTGCATTTCTTCCCACCTTGGTCTTCCTTATTTTCCTCCTACTTCTTCTTATCCTCATCTTCAGTCTCCATGTCCTCCTCTTCATCACTACAATCCTTCTCCTCATTCCCAAGCATCTTCTGACCATGACCCCTAGGGATTTTTCTACTAGGGGTAATGGGAGAGGGTGACTTCTTATCATGAGGTGTAACTTTTTAACCAAAGAAAGTTAACCCCCCTTCCTTAGAGATAATGCTCTTAATATCATCTGAGTCAAAGGAGTAGCTTGTGCTACCATTTTCCTCTTTCCCAACCTATGAGGGGATGTTACTTATCATCTGAGCCTTAAAGTGCTCATAGATAAGCAATAACAGCCCCTCATGTAGAGCAGGGTTAACAATGGGCTTCTTTTTGAAGCTAAACACCACCTTGCTCATGGAAGTCAACAAATAGAAAGGAAATGAAATTTTACTATCATGTTGAAAATGATTCAAAAGAATGAAATGGTGGGTGCGAACACGATCAAACCTAGGGTCAAGAGTAATGTACTCGATGATGATGCATAGAACATACCTCCATAGTTTCATTATGGAATTTGGATAATAGAATGTAGCACTCTTTTTTAGGGCATTCTGCTCCTTAGTGTTCTGAATGAAGTCCTTCACTACATTGGCTAAGAGCTTTTTGTCCCTAAAGAACTTAAAACCCTCAATCAGAATCTCAGTAACAGTTGAAATCACCTCCTCCATTATCAGAAAAGAAATCCCATTCACCTTGACTCTATCGTCCTTCCATAAGTTGACCATGTTGTTGGTCACATCTTGATCATAACCATGTAGCTCCATGATATATCTTGCAATCCCACCCTATTCTAACTTCTCCCATACTTTGTCCATACTTCTCCATTTTTCCATCTTTCCCACCGGTTCTTTTCTGCACCTTTCACCCACCATTTTAGCACTTTGCACTCCCACAATTCTCATAAGCAAAACACACTATGGCTTCACCACCTGATGGGGACCTTTTTGTTTAAGAAAAAATATGAAGAAATTAACCTTACAGTAGCATAGGTTGCATATGAAAAAAAAATGACCCATAAAGCATGTTGAATAAACTGTAATAAATTCCACCTCTTGTACTTTCCAATACAACCTTTTTGAATCGTACCCTTTCCCCATAAACCATTCCTAGTCATAATTGCAAATTGGTCTCCTCCATACTCCCTTGGATCTTATCTAGCTTGATCAAGCTCTTAACATCCATTGAAAAACTCTTTCCTAGTTGCCAGGTCATCTTTTAGTCAGATTCGACACCTTTATTTGCTAACCAATGTGCCACTGGGTTTGCTTGTCAGAAAATGTGAGTGACATGGACTCTATTAAATTTGGCAAGAGTCTCATTTGTCTCTTCAAAAATATTTTCAATCGACCATGAATAATGAGAATTTCCATTAATATATTTAATAATGTTATTTGAATCCCCTTCAAGCCAAAGATTAGTAACTCTAACTTCAAAAGCCAGTTTCACTACATGGCAAGCAGCACTTGCTTCCACAAAGTGATTATTTTGGAAGCCTAGCGGGAGAGAGAAGGCTGCTACTCCCTCACCAAATTCATTCCTTATTATGCCTCCACTTCCTAAGGAGCCAGGATTTCCCTTGGTGGCCCCATCAAAGTTGGCTTTATGCCATCCTTCTAGGAGGAGAAGCCACTTGGCTTCCTGTCTTTTTAACATTTTGTCTTTTTCCTTCTCAATTTCTCTACCACCCACTTTGATATCTCCCCCCTTCCTTACTAGGTAGTTTTCCTTTATATTTTTATAAATCTTCTTCCCTAGCACTATGGCCGGCTCCTCTCTATATCTGAAGATCCTATTGTTCCTCTCCTTCCATATGCTCTAGCAATAGTGAGGTAAGATCCAGGTACTTAATTCCTGCAAAACAAATAGATTGAACAAACTTTTCCATTGGCTGAAAAAATCTAGGAGATTATTTGACATGTACCAACTAATCCCTAAGTCTTGGGTAAGGAAATCCCAAACCTCCCTTGAGTAGGAACAGTGAATGAACAAGTGGTTGCCTATTTCTAGCTGGTTCTTACATAAAATACATCTGCTTGGCATAATTTGTCCTCTTTTTATAAGGTTATCCTGAGTGAGGATTTTATTCTGTAGGGCCAACCAATAAAATATATTATTTTTGGTATGAGGCTAGGGAGCCAAGCTCTCGACCATGGAGGCTTCTCTTTTAAGCTCCAAAGAACCATATAACCTAAAGCAACATAGTAGTTTCCATTGGAATTGTGCCCCTAGATCATTTCATCCCTCTTGTTGCTGAGAGATATAGAATTTAACATTAACATGATTGAATTTAGATCTTCAAAGATAATAGATAGATCTTTCCAACCCTAGTCATTCCTATAATTACTAACTTTCAGCCCAAAATGGTGAATACAGTAATTCACCCAAACTTCATAGATAGGATTGTTCATAAGGGGACCCTGAATTAGCCAACTATCATACCAAAACTAGATATCCTCCCCATTCCCCAATTTCCAAGAAACTTTTTCCTTAGCTAGGTCCCTGACTTTTAGAAAACCATTCTAGATAGCCGATCCTCTAGGAATATCCCACTAAAAAGGGTGAACTAAATTGAAGGCCTCTTAACATACTTATTAACCAAAATGTCTCTCCATTCCCTAGTGTTGTTGAAGATATGCCATAATTGCTTTTCCAAAAGAGCCTTATTTAGATGAGTAAGCTTCCTTATACCAAGACCTCCATATTTCTTAGGGAGCCAAAATTTGTCCTAGGAAACTAGAGGATATCTTTTTTTCTCTTCTACACCAGTCCATAAGAAATCCCTCTATATTTTCTCCATCCTAGAAAATTTCATTGGAATCACAAAAAGACTCAAAGCATACACAGGCAAGTTCTAAAGGGTGGATTTAACCAGTTGGCATTTGCCAGCTTGGCTAAGAGTGGCACCTTTATAGCCAACTAACTTTTTGTTGAACTTGTCCATAATACCGTTCCAGAAAGAGTCAAGAGGAATTGTTCCCAAAGGAAGCCTAAGGTAAGTAGAGGGAAACTTTCCCACTCCACAACCCAGAATCCTAGAAATTTTTCTTTCTGTCCTCTAGGGTATTAATAAAGTATAAAGAGCTATCCCAGTTAATAAGCTGACTCAACCCTCTAGAGTAGATATCTAGGACTTCCTTCATAGCTTTTGCCTCCTTAACTAAAGCCTCCCCCCCCATGATAGTATCATTAATAAAATGTTCATGCGAGAAAGGATCACTTTTGGAGGAAGGTATTATCCCTTTGATTCTACCTTCCTTCTTCTTTCTCTCAATAAGCCTTCCTATACATTCAACTAGGATAATGAAGAGAATATGTGAGAGAGGATCCCCCTGACGAAGACCTCTAGAGGGTTTCAAAAAATTTGAAGGAGCTCCATTAACCAACACAGCAAGAGAGGAAGTAGAAACAAGCTGAGATATCAACTTACAAACTTTTAAATCAAACCCAAAAGCCTTGAGCACCATATCAAGAAAAGACCAATCAACATGGTCATAGGCTTTAGAGAGGTCTAGTTTAAGCAACATCCCTTCCTATTTGTCAGCTTCCATAGAGTGAATCACTTCATGCACCATTATGATTGAGTCTAAAATCTATCTGCCCAAGACAAAACCCATTTGTTGCTACGATATGATCAAAGGAAGGAGCTTGAGCAACCTAGAAGTAAGAACCTTTGAAATAATCTTGTAAAAGGAATTGCATAAACTAATAGGTCTAAAATTGTCCAAAGAGTTAGCCCCAGGCACTTTGGGAATGAGAACCAAGAAAGTGGAATTAATCTCCTTAAGAATGCTCCTAGATCCAAAGAATTCCTAAACTACCTTCACCACATCTTCCATCACGACCTACCAATACATTTGAAAAAAGAAGGTTGGAAACCCATGTGTGCCTGAAAATTTATTAGCAAGTAAAGAAAAGAGAGATTCATGAACTTCAAAAGTAGTTGGGATAGCTTGAAGCAATAAATTATGGTGAGGTTGGATGATCTGAGGAATGCAACCAACAATGTCTTCCTGTTCCACCTTAGACAGCAAAGGCTCCCAAGACAAGAGAGAGGAGAAGAAGGATACTACTTCAGCTAATATATCATTCTACTTAGTCAGTAGATCCTGCCCTTTCTTGATAACAACAATTATGTTATTAGCTCTATGCTTGAGAGTGGTTAGATGAAAGAACTTCAAATTTTGATCTCCATCTTTAAGCCAGTTAATCCTAGATCTTTGTCTCCAAAACTTCTCCTCTTTGCTGATAATATTATGTAAGTCTGAAAGAATAGACAACTCAGCCTCCCTACTAAGCTCATCATACCCATCCTGCTAAATAGAGGCTTGACTAAGAATAATTTTATCAGACAAGTCATCTTTCTCAAGAAAGATATGGCCAAAATCAGATTTGTTCCAAACTTTAACCATCCTCTTAACATTACTCAGTTTCTTGGCAACTCTAAACATAGCAGTGCCTTCCACATCTATTCCCCACCAAAGATTAACTTTATCCAAAAGATCAAGATGAGAGGCCCACATTTTTTCAAATCTAAAAGGGGGGTTCCTTCTAGGTCCTATAGGAACAACTGAGAGGGAGATAGGAGAATGGTCAGAACCAACTCTAGGCAGAAGAGCTAACCTACAAGAGGAAGACTATATCCAATCAAGAGAGATTAAAGCTCTATCCAATCTGACCTGGATACAATCTTTCCCAATATTTTTGTTTGACCAAGTAAAGGCACCTCCCATAAGATCCAAATCCAAAAAAGCCAAACCATTGATGAAGCTAGAGAGGTCTTGTTTACTTTCCCAGTTCGGAGTCAAACCACCCATCTTCTCCTCATCCAAAAGAGATGTATTGAAATCTCCCATAATGATACCTTTATTTAAATTACCACTATGTACTAGCTCTCCTACTTTAGTCTAGTAATTCTTTCTTTCTCTTTTATTTTTAGGAGCATATAAATTCAGCGAAAACTAGTTTTCATTGGATTGAATATGATAAACTTTATAGAAAAGAATATTACCTTCATTAAAAATTGATTCAACTCTTAAATGCTTGTTATTAAATAGAGTCAACAAACCACTAGAAGCACGCTTTGAATCTGAAGCCTCCCCACTCATCATGTTACTAAATTTAATTTTCCCTAGAAAATCCTTTTTCATCTTAGTTTCTTAGATCATCATAATATCAGGTCTCTGATCTCTTATCAAATTCCTAATAATTTCTTGTTTGTGAGCTCCATTTAGGCCCCTAATATTCCATGAAATAATCTTCATTTTCCATTCTTGGAACACTCCTGAAGAGTTCTCTGGCACCCATTTGCCAAACATCTTCTAGTCTCCTCCTCTCTAGTTTTCTTCTTTGTTCTTCTACCTCTTCTAGCCACTACTCCCACATCTATTTTACAACTACTTTTGGTCTCCACTGGAGAGGCCAAAGAGGGTTCTCTAACATATTTCTTCCTAGGCTTAGGGGAAAGAAAAACTTCTCTTTCCAATTCAATGTCCAACAACCTAGATACAATAAGAGCATTCTTTGGAGTACTTGGAAGATCCTCCCAATCATCAAGAACCTTGTCCAAAACATCATTCTCCACTACTCTTTCATCTCCTACTCTAGAGGAAACAAGATTATCCTCTAGAGCTTGATAGATAATTATATCCTTCTTTACTATATCCTTTTCTTCTTCATTAGAGGCCATAACACACCAGCCTTCAGACTCTCCGGGGATCCCTTTTGAATCAGCCTCTAGCAAAATCTACTATGAAGCTTCCTTGCATTCAATTACCATAGGATTAACCTGTTGCAATTCTATTGTCCCTTCCATGACCTGACATTCCACTATCTCTTGAATGACATCTTGAATTTCATTTGGGTCATTTGCCTCTAGCAGTTCCTTTAGATCGACGGATCCATCAACATTTAAAGATTTCTGGGCTAGCTCCAAAATCTCAGTTTGGGTAACATCCTTCTTATCTTTGGTCTAAGATATTTTAGTAGAAGATGATCGAGTTTGATTCCTATCCTTCTTAACTTCTACAACCTTCTAATCAACCATTTTAGAACCATCCTTCTGGCCTAAGATGGTAGTCTTCTTCTTCCAAACTTTCTTGTCCCTATTGAGATAAGAAGAAGAAAGAATCTTCTTCTTATCCATCTTTGCTTTCAAACATTGAAAAGCCTTACATCCAGTCTTTAAATAATGAAAGCATCCAAAAGGTACACTCTCATAGCCTAACTACTGAATATGAGTATCGAGTTTAAACTCGAAACACACCACTTCTGGCATATCATCCCCTTCCCAAACTCCTATACAAATCCTTGCATAGGTTAGTCTTCTCTTAGAAGCAGTGATAGGATCAATAGATAAAAGTTATCCAAAAGAACTGGCCACACCCAAAAAAAATCCTCATTCCAAAATTCCAAGGGCAACTTAGGGAGTCTAACCCATACTGGAGCTTGCTAAAAAAAGGATTCATTTAAGTCCAATTTTGAAGACCATTTCTACAACACCAGTGTTGCCCGTCCTATGCTCTAGGGCCCTTCACATAGAATATTAGCCATGTCCTCATTACAAGTGAAGTTAAAAGAGAGAAACTCCTTTCCCATCATAGTAACATTGACCAAACCTTTTAGATGCCATTTCTTTATGGTGAAGGACTGCACTACATCGATGTTTGGTCTCTGACCAATAAGCTTCCCAACCAACGTGGAGGCCATCAAAGCAATACTATGATCAAAAAATTCATCTAGAATAGAAATCGTGCACAATTCCTTTACCAGATGTGAAACAATCTTAATCAGAGGGAAAGATGACTTACTAGAGGGTTTGACACCAAAGAGTGAGGCCAATTTTGTTGGAAGATTCCCTGGCCTGTCCACCTTGGGTTACATTTTTGGCTTGTCCTGAACTCTGCCAACAGTACGTGGGTCCCCATCCCCATTTTCTACCTCTCCACACTCTGCTTGAAACCTCTCCTTTGTACCTAGTTTTTGATTTCCTCCTCCCTAAAGATTCTCGCCCGAGACCAGATTTGAAATTTGAACAGGTGCTTCCCGTCTGCTCCCTCTCTCCATCGTTGAATCATAATTAAAGTTATTAAACCATGTATTAAAGAATTAGTACATGGTAAGAAGAAGATATTTAGATGTAGGGTTAGAGGTATTTGGTGGTATCTAATTGTTTTAATTTATCATCACTTTATTATGGTAGAATGGTAAAGCAAGATGGAAGGAGCAAACTAGAAAAGAGATGAATAATGTTTATGTTGAGCCTCCATATTTTCTCAAATTATTTACCCCATTAATTGAAATGGTAAGAACCTTAGACAAGGTATAACTAAGAAGAAATTTGAACATTAAAACATAACAAATTTTAGTTATGAACACGTGTGACATGACAACCTGAAGGAGACAAAACATCTAGAGTAATCACAAAACCTCTTCACATTCAGAAACAAAAGGTATTAATTTCTTTTCTAAGGATAGGATATGAAGTTTGAAAGGACATCTCATCACCTACCTCTTAGTTTTTCAATGAATGTTAGTTACTAATTTGTTTCACCTTAGAAACATGAGATACAATATTGGGATGAAACAAAACTCACCCATGTTAAACAATAATAATGACCTATTAAGGTAACCATCCAATGATCGTAAAGATCATTCATACCTTGTGTGGGCTTTCACACTTGTGTGGGCTTTCACATTCTATCTTTAAGTTCATCAAAAAAATTGGTCTTGTTTTTCCTCATAAATTTAAGGCATAAAATTGAGGCTACAAAGTTGGATTTGTGCATTTCAAGATGCTAAAATGATGTAAGATGAATCTATAAGAACATATATAGGTAGGATATTCAGAAATTACTACAGGTATCAAAGCTCAAGGAGGAACCAAACAAGATGATGAGGTTATATGGAAGATATTGAAGACTCTAACACCACCATTTAAGTCAGTAGTTTAGATGATATAGTTGTTGATATCTTGTACCAAATATTTCACAAAGGAGATATTGCTTGGAAGGCTTGAAGTAATTGAGAATGAACTTAGACAGTTCAAAGAATCAACCAAAATAGAGATAGCTTTAAATACCCTAAATATTTGACCTAATTTGTCAAGAAGCACAAGTGCTAGAGGAGATTTTTCTAGTAGCAATAGATCTAAGGAGGGAAAAAAGATTGAAGGAGTAGCCCTTTTGGCAAGAAGAGAAAAAGGAGGTAAGAGAATTTTTAAATGTTGGACTTTTAATGAATATAGTCACTATACATATAAGTTTACTAAAAGAGAGAAAAAGTATAAGAGAAATCACAAACCTAGAAAAGATAGAGAGTTTTTGTATGCAAATCAAGATAATGATTCTGATGAACAAGCATCAAGTGCTAATGATGATGAAATTGGATTTGTGGCAATTAAAGAAGAAAGTCTAGAAAAGGTAGTTTTAGTGTCACAAGTTGAGAAGAAATCGAATTGGATAATTGACAGTGGTTGTTCACATCATATGACTAGTGATATGAAAAAAAATGTTGAATTCAAAAGTTAGGATGGAGGAATTGTCAAAGTTGGAAACAATGCAGCATGCCAAGTTAAAGGTATTGGATCTATAACTCTTGATGGTAAAACTAACACTAAGGATATATACTTCGTTGATAATTTGAAGCACAATATTTTGAGTGTTGGAAAATTAGTAGACAAAGGTTATCAGTTACAATTTATAGAAAAGACATGCATGATCAAAGATAAATATGGAAAGGTAATTGGAAAGGGAACTAGATCTAGAGGTAATATATTTTAGTTGAATCCGATTGAAATGACATGTTTGGTTGCAAAGGTAGATGACAATTGGTTATGGAATAAGAGATTTTATCACATGAACTTTGACAATATTGTGAGGACTAGTAGATATTTTCTAGTTAGAGATTTTCAAAAGATTGTAAAACCTACTAACACAGTGTGCAAGGAGTGTGTTTTGGCCAAGCATAACAAAAATTCTTTTCCTAGCAAGAAGTTTACCACTACATCAAAATTGGAGATTGTACACAAAGATCTTAGTGGTTGTACAAAGACTAAAGAATTCTATGGTGAAAGGTATTTTATGATTCTAGTTGATAAATTTTCTAGAATGATGTGGGTTGCATTTGTTAAAGAGAAATATGAGGCATTTGATAAGTTTAAGATATTCAAGAATAGGGTGGAAAATGAATCTAGTATGAAGATTAAATGTTTAAGATCAAATAGAGGAGGATAATTTACTTCAAATGAGTTTAACATGTTTTGTGAAGAAAATGGAATCAAAAGATAGTAATCAACTCTGAGAAACCCTAAATAGAATGGCATTGCAGAGAGAAGGAACAAGTCAATCACAGAAGTTGCGAGAGCTATAATAGTAGAGAATGATGTATCCAAGACATTTTGGAGAAAAGCTATGAATATATAAGTCTACACTATGAATAGAGTACAAGTTAGGAAAGACACAAACAAGACCCCTTATGAACTATGGTTTGTTCACTCGCCTGTAGTTAAGTATTTCAAAATCTTTAGAAGTAAGTGTTATATCAAAAAAGATGATGATATTGGTAGGTTTGATGCTAGAAGTGATGAAGGTATGTGTCTTGGTTATTCATTAAAAAGGAAGTCTTATAGATGTTATAATCAGAGAACTAAGACTATTATGGAAAGTGAAAATGTGAGAATTGATGAGAAATTCAAGATAAAAGAGAGAATAGTTTAATACAATTTAGATGATGATGTTGTCACTAAGCCAAGGAATGATGGGGTATTTCTTGAGACTAATAATGATTTTTAGAATGGAGAGCCATGGCAAGAACAAAGCTTAGAACCTTTGGTAGAGCCAAGAGTTGAGATAGCAATTCCTATTTCACAAAAGAATATGATAAAGAATCACCCATCCGAGCAGATCATTAGAAGCAAAGACAAAGGTGTGATGACAAGAAGCTGAGTAAATGAAGAACTATGCTTGATATCTCAAGTTGAGCCTAAGAATGTAGATGAAGCATGTAAAGATGATTATTGGAAATGAGCCATGAAAGAGGAATTGGATCAAATAGTAAAGAATGAGACATGGGAATTGGTCCCAGACTAGCAGACAAGAATGTGATAGGAACTAAATGGGTATTTAGAAACAAGATGAATAAACAAGGTGAAGTTGTAAGAAACAAAGCAAGATTGGTATGTAAAGGTTACTCATAGAAAGAAGGAATAAATTATGAGGAGACATATGATCCAGTGGCTAGAATAGAAGTAGTAAGATTATTCGTAGCCTATGCAGCATAAAAGAAATTCAAAGTATATCAAATGGATGTCAATTTAGCATTTTTGAATGGAGAACTTGAAGAAGAGGTATGCATTGAGCAACCTAAAGGAATTCCTTTGATAGAGGACAAAGACATAGTATGCAAACTAAGGAAATCATTGTATGGATTGAAGCAAGCATCTAGAACCTAGTATGCAAGGTTGGACAAACATTTGACAAAACTTGGATATAGTAAAGGTATGGCAGATAGTAATCTGTATTTGAAAGAAATTGATGATGGTTTAATGATTTTGGTAATATTTGTTGATGATATCATATTTGATGGTAATAATGAGCAAAGCAAAAAGTTTGTTGAAGAAATGAAGAAATAATTCAAGATGAGTATGATAGGAGAGATGAAATATTTCCTAGGATTATAGATTGTACAGAATAAAGAAGGAACCTTTATTTTTCAGACTAAGTACTTGAAAGATTTACTAAAAAGGTTTGGTTTGGGAACATGTAAACCTATTGGAACACCTATGGTAACTAGACACAAGTTATCTACAAAGGATGAGACACCTACTATTGAGTAGAAGAAGTACATATCAATGATTGAAGGATTGCAATATCTAACTCACACAAGGATGGATATAGCAAATGTAGTTGGAATTGTTGCAAGATTCCAAGTTGATCCTAGAGAAGCACACTATGAAGCAGTCAAAAGGATATTTAGATACCTAAAAGGAACATCAAAGTATAGATCATGGTATGATAGATCTAATGATTTCACTCTAAGTGCTTATACTGATGCAGATTGGACAAGCAGTATGGATGACAGAAAGAGCACCAATGGTGGAGCCTTCTTTCTTGGAGCAAGATTGGTCACTTTGTTAAGCAAGAAGTGTGATTGTACATCACAAAGTATAGCAAAAGTAGAGTATGTTGCAGCAACAAATAATTGCAATCAAGTCATTTGGATGAAGCAGATGATGAAGGATATAAGGATAGAAATGAATGAACCTATTGTTATACATTGTGGTAACACAAGCATGATAAATATGTCTAAGAATCTAGTGTTGCATTCTAAGACCAAGAAAATTTCTATTAAGTATCATATGTTGAGAGAGAAAGTTGTAGAAAAGGAAATCAGATTAGAGTATGTGAGCACTAAAGAGAAGATTGTAGATATATTCACTAAGCCTCTTCCCAAAGAGACTTTTGAGTATTTGTAAGGTATGCTAGTGGTTATTCCCCTTCCTACATCATAGTAGAAATGCAAGGGTGCATTACTCAAGTGTAATAGAGTAATGTATTGTCTGGACTGAATTTTAATGCTTCTTGTATGGGGGAGTATCTGTGATGGACAGAGTTGTCTAGAACTCTTGTTGGATGTTGTTTTGAACAGTGTCTTTTGACACTCAAGCTAAGTAAGTATTAGTCATTATAGAGTTTGATTTCATAAGTTGGTTAGTGAAACCGTTGACATTAATTTCAATGGGGGAGAATATTGCATGAAAAACATTATGCTAAGGAAGATGTTCAACATGAGTACAGTATGTTTGATATAAGCACAATATGGAATGATAGTTTTACAAAAAGCACATTGAGGTATATCAATGGGGAAGAATAATTGATGAAGATTTCAAAAGTAAGATGAATAGTCTTTTTTTGGTATTCTGGGAACTAGATGTTTTTCATCTATGTTTTCATCGATGCTAAAGGGGGAGATTGTTAGAAGATTGGCTAGAAGCATGAATGCTAATGATATTCCTATAAGGAAGTATTATAGATGATATGTTACATTCATGATGGAGTTTTTCATTGATTTCAATATAGCAAATTTTTGTGGTATCTAATAGAAGAATAAACAAAAGATCAAGTTGGTATGGATGGCTAGTTGAGTATTCTAACTACATGAGGTTATGAGAGATACTTCTAAGTATCTAGTATATGTTGTTAACATTAGAAGAAGAAAAGATAAGTCTAGAAGAAGTTATGAAAGTTTTTGAAATGTCTATTCTAGGATAGAGTTTATAGAGGCATGTTCTGATAAACTTCTTATATCTCTTAGCAGAGTTGAAATTCTAAGGATCGAGGTTGAGGACACGAAGAAGACAAGTTGTTATCTTGCTCATATAGGGACTTTATGTACTAAATATTGTAATAGACTCCTAATAGGGTCAATCCTCTAACAAGGAATATTTATATTAGTACATCATCTTGTGGGCATCACTCCCACTGGGGTTTTCCCTCTGATCAAGGGTTTCCCTAGTTAACATATTTGGTGTAATTGTTTATGTGCATTTTATTATGGTTGTTGTTTATTTTGGTTAAATGGTTAAGTTTGTTTAAAGGAGATAAATGTTTTAATTTTTGGATAACTAATTCACAACCCCCCCCCCCCCCCCTCTAAGTTATCTTGGTGGACTATTGTTTCTAATAGTAACCTAGAAAGCCTCATAGTCAGGCATGTTTCATGGATAATTTAGTGAATCTTGAAAGATCTTGTTATTTCTTCTCCCCTTGGCATTTTCCTCTATGGTGTTTCTTCCATTGTGTTTACTTAGCTAGGTGTTTGGTTAGTTAGGTTTGCCTCTAGCCCCAATTATCCATCCATCCCCAGGTCAAAAGAATGTCAGCTCGATAAGATGACAAAGTTAAGTTTCTCTAGCAAGGCACACACTTCAAATGATATTCTAAAACTAGTGCATACTGATTTATGTGTTCCAACTAGAGTTGATAGTTACTATGGTGATAAATACTTTATACTATTTGTGGATAATGATTGTAATGTTTATGAAAGTGAAATCACATGCTTTTGATACATTTATGTGGTACAAAGTAAGAGTTTAAAATGAAAATATTATATCATTGAAATTCTTAAAGATCTTATAGAGGTGGTGAATTAATGTTTGCTAAGTTCACTAACTTGTGTGTTGAGAATGGTATCATTAGATAGTTATTTGCATTGGGGACACCACAATAGAATGGCATCGTTGAAAGAAGAAGTATATCTATTATGGATTGTGCAAGGATATTGATGACTAAGAAGGAGGTCTCTTAGATATACTAGAGAGAAGCAATTAGTATTATTGTTTACACTCTTAACCGAGTTCAATTAAAGGAAGGAAGAAAAATGACACCCTGTAAGTTGTGGTATGATCATACATCAAATATAAGTTATTTTAGAATCTTTTAAAGTAGGTGTTTCATTCACATGGATGCTAGGTGATGAAGGCATATTCCTAGGATATTCATCTAAGAGCAAAGCTTACAAGTATTTGAACAAGGCTACTAAAAAAAGGATTGAAAATGAAAAATGTCATATTTGATGAGTTTGAAGAGAGAAAAGATTTGGAAAGAAAGAAAGGACCTAAAGATTACAATAAGTTGTTTATGTCTATGAAGAGGCTCCTAATACTCTACCTAAGTCACAACACAAACCAACTAAGCACCATATAGTTACTACTAAGTCTTGGATAGTTATACCTGACCACTAGACAATACAACCTGAGCAAGAAGTTGAACCTCTACCCAAAGAAGAAAATCATGAGAATCAAAAAACTAAACCTATATTGGCCAAATATGTGACAAAGAACTATTCACTTGAATAAATAATTGGAAATAGAAGTATTAGAGTACAAACAAGAAGAAAGCTAAGAGAAGTTTCATATTTAATAACTAATTTTAATCCTAGATCAGCTAAAGCTGCATTGGATGATGAATATTGGGTTAATGCTATGAATGAGGATATTGATCAAATTAAGAAAAATGTGCTTGAAACCATGTGGATTTTCATAAATAAATTGAATGAGAATAGAAAAGTGGAAAGAAACAAGGAAATATTAGTTTGCAAGGGATATACACAATAAGAAAGAATTCACTATGGTGAGACTTTTGCACTTGTTGCAATATTCAAACATGTAAGAAAATTGTTGTCTTATGCTAACTACAAGAAATTCAAGGTCTATCAGATGGATGTAAAATATGCATTTTTAAATAGAATAATTGAGGAGGAAGTCTACATTGAACAAGCTGAAGGATTTATTAAACCTGGAAATAAGGACATAGTCTGCACAAAGCATTATATGGACTAAAACAAGCCCCAAGAGCATGGTATGAAAGATTACACTCTTATTTAATTAAGATTGGATTTTCTAGAATAAGTGAAAATAGTTATCTATATTTGAACAATGAATCACAAGATATGGTATTGATTGCTGAAATATTTGTTAATGACATAATATTTGGAGGAAATTACATGTTGAGTAGGACATTTGGTGAAAAAATAAATAATGAATTTGAAATGTTAGTGTTTGAAGAGATAAAATTAAAAAATTAATGGATTACAAGTCTATCAAACACTGAAAGTTATCTATGTCACTCAATTCACATATGTGAAGGAAACATTAAAACATTTAGGATGGATGACTCTAAACCAGTTGGTACACGTATGGTGACTGGAGTGAAATTGTCAAAGGAAGACACTACTAGAGAAGTTGATCAAACACAATACAGATCAATGATTGGAAAGCTACAACATGTTGTACATAGTAGATCGCCTATTTCCCTATCTATTGGAACTTTTTCAAGATTTTCATCTAATCCAAGGGAAACTCATATGACTGTTGTGAAAATGATATTCAAATATCTTAAGGGAATTGAAGATTATGGCCTATGGTATAAACAAGAGGATGACTTTAATCTTAAAGTCTATATTAATATTGATTGGGCTGGTAACATTGATGATATAAAAAGCACAAGTGAAGAAGCTTTCTTTTTAGGAGAAAGGTTGATTACATGGATAAGCAAGAAATAAAGTTGTATTTAAAAATCTCCTATTGAATATGGATATGTTGTTGCAATCAATTGTTTAAATATTGTATCGATCAAATAATTGTTGGAAGGAATATAAGAAGAAGTAATCAAGCATATTATAATTATTTACTATGATAATACAAGTGCTATAAATATTTTTTTTTTAAATAATGATGCATGTAAAGACAAAACACATTTCGATCAAGTATAATTACTTAAGGGAGAAACTACAAGAGAAGTAAGGCTTGAGTATGTAAAGTCTAAGGAAAAAAATATTGATATTTTTACCAAGCCAGTGCCTAAGGATGGTTTTGAATATCTAAGAGGTAAATTGGGGGTCCTACCCTTATCCAAAATTCACTAGGTGAAGATGCATGCTACATCAATTCATGGTTGAATTGTAATATCTTTTGGAATTGAGGCAAAAGTGTTCACACTTTAGGATTATTTCTAAAGTTGTGAAATTAATTTTAATGTAACTAATATAATTTATACATGCAAGGTACAATGATAAATACAAGGTTTTCTAAGTTTCATGATAACATTTGTAATCACCTTTGGCATTTTTGTCAAAGGGGGGGATAAACAATATGATATAGACTAAAAGGAGAAAAAAGTGATTGGTGAGATAATTGTATGTCAATGGGGGAATTCTACATAGATAAAGCTATAGAAATAAAGATGGGAAAAAGAAGACTAGACCTAAACTATGAGATCATATACAAAGGGGGAGTAATATTGAAGATTGGTGTTGTTGAAGATACTAATAGAGTGCCAATTTTAAGAACCAAAATTGTAAAGTTGTATTATTGTCAATGCATACATTTGAGTATCTTATGTAATATTTTGTAATGTAAGATCTTATCTTATGTGTTGTCATCAATGCCAAAGGGGAAAATTTGTTAGCCCCAAAGGGGGAGTTTGTTAGGTGATAATAATATGAATGTATGTAAAAGATTCATATCAGTTATTATATTATCATTGATGAAAAAGTCTTAGTTGGCTACACATTATGCTAACTCAAGAAAGTACCATATCGTTAGATTGGTGAAGAGGATTTTATTGATGAAGAGGATTTGAAGAAAGTATGATGAAGTTAGAGTTGATATATAAGGTATTCAATTGGTACTTGAATGAGCTGTAAAATGATAATATATTATTGGTTTTTTTGTTTTAAAATCATATATTGTTGAAATGAATTGAAGATCACAAGCTTAACCAAGTTATAATGTTAATGAAGGGAGTTTGTATTCACTGAGTGATTACAATATTGCCTAAATGATTGTAAATAAAGAAGAACATAGTGTTAGCTAAGCAAGTTAGAATTAACCAAGTTAAATGTTTCTTGAGTAAATGTTATGGTTACTGAGTGACAACTAGATGGACAAGTTTGGAAATTTGGAATCTAAGGAAAACTTTTTATGGAAATATGGAAAGATCGAGAAGGTCTAAAATAAGAGTCAAAGTTTGTTGCAAGATCTACAACTAAGAAAATTCAAGAAGTATTTGATGAAGGAAATTGATGAAGGATAAGGATAGATAGAAAGGTCTATGTAAGATTATATTTTCTATGTGTCTAAGTTCATTGTATGAAGGAACTCTATTATAAACCTAAGATTGATGATGTTGATTAAGAAAAAAGGATGGAAGGATCTAGAAACTTTAAGAAATCTATTTAAGGAGGATAATTGTAATGAGCACCCTAGAAATGCCCAAAAATTGAACCAATTGCTTATACAAATTTTAATGTCTTTTCATAGATTTGAAACCACATAACATGAACAAGAAGGGATTTATGCAAACTAAAGTTTGAACTACTGTAGAGAAAATATTAGTTTTCAAACTAATAAAATCAAATACATAGCAAAATTTTCAACTCACTAATTACTCCAACATTATAACATGTAAAATCATCCCTTCACAATGGCATAAGTATCTAACAAGGAGTGAGAATGATATGACCAAACACCTAATCTGCCTATAGCTAGAAATGCCCCTAAGCTACCTATTAATGAAGCTGATAGAAATGAATTCCAAAGGCCAAACCCCAAGGGAATGATGTTTAGAATATCACAAGAGAGGATAGATGTCCTCTAATTCCAATAACATATTTGTAACTCACACATCCATTTTCTTCTCATATTCAACCTGCCTAACAATAGCCACAAGCTCTCCTTTTATTTCTACTTCATAGGGTCAACCACTTTTCACAAGCAATGTGGGATAAATAAAATAAAATAAAATAAAAGAATAGGCTAATAGTCACACAACTGGACAACTGCTAAAGTGGGGACATTATAGTCTGCCCCCTTGAAATTGCTTGTCCTCAAGCAACCTTAGTCCTATTTGCTATAGAATTTGTTCACTCTCCCAAGTAGCATCATCCTTTTACAGGTCTCTGCATCTAACTAAATATTCTTTAATCACCCTATTCTATAGATTCCTTTCCCTAGTATCTAGAATATCCTTAGGGAACAATACGAGCTTTTGTCCTCGTCCAATGGTGGAAAATCTATAGAAGGCACAACTCTCTAGCCAATGGCTTTCTTGAGCCTTGACACATAAAACACATTATGCACTTGACTACCCTTTGGAAGCTCAATCTCATAGGCAACCTCACCCACCCTATGAATCACTTTATAGAATCCATAAAACCTAGGCTTCAACTTCTCTATTCTGCTCTTCTTGAGTGATGACTATCTATATGGTTGTAACCTCATATAAACCATATCCCCAACCTCAAAGCTACACTTTTTTCAATGTTGGTTAGCATACAATTTCTACTAATTTTGGGCCGGTTACATATTCTCCTTGAGCACCCTCACAATATCCTAACTATCTTGCAAGGAGTCTTTGGCTTTGAGCACTCTACTATCCCCCAAAACTAGATCCATGAAGCTAGGTGCTTCAAACCATATAGTGCCATGAGTGGAGTCATCTTGATGGACATATAACAAGTGGTGTTATAATATTACTCTCCCATATGTAGCCATTTGACCCAAGCTCTCTGTTGTGCAGTCACATAGTTCCTCAGATATCCTTCCACCCATTTATTCACAATATTTGTCTGTTGATAACTAGTGCTAGGTGTAAGATCTGTGCCACACAACCCAAAAAATTCCTACCTAAAAACACTCATAAATGTACTATCCCAATCATTGACAATGAAACTAGGTAGCCCATGTAACCTAAATATCTCTCTGAAGAAAAAACCAGTCACCTGTGTTGCTATGTAGGTGGATGGAATAGCAAAGAAGTGAGAGAACTTCATTAGCCGATCAACTACCACATAGATTCAATCTCTCCCCTATACTTGTGGTAACTCAGTGATGAAGTCCATAGAAATACTTTCCCATTTCCTATCCAGAATGGGTAAAGGTTGTAACAACCCTACAGGATAAGTATGTTCTCCCTTATTCTACTAACAAACTGCACACTCTCAGACATGCTTCTAAACATCATACTTGAGCCCTTTCCATGTGAACCACTCATTGGTCTGCCTATAGGTCTTAAGACCCTTGGATGTCTAGCTATAGGTGTATCATGAAATGCCTTCAATATTACATCCCTAAAATGTGATGAAGGAATCAAATATATCCTACCCTGGAACTTGATCAATCTCTTCACCACCACATAACGATCATCCTGTATGGTGCCTATAATTAATCCAGAATCCCAAGTGTCCCTCGCATACTCTACAATAATCCTATTTCTCCAATCTCCAATGATCTTAGCTAGAGCTCAAATATGAGGTATCTAGGATAAAGCATCTGCCACTGCATTCTTCTTATCTTTAACAAACTCAATGTCAAAGTCATAAGCTTGCAACTTCATAATCCACCTCTTTTGTCTACCATTTAAATCATGTTGTCCCATTAAGTATTTGATGTTGTTGTGATTAGTCTTGATAACAAACTTCCCCCCAACTATGTAGAATCAAAACTTGGCCAATGCATGCATAATAGCCAACATCTCTCGATCATAGATGGAATAGCTCCTCTCCACTCCATAAAGCTTCCTACTCACAAAAGAAATGGGATGCTTCTCCTACATCAAGACTGCCCTAATCCCATCACTTGAAACTTCGCAATGAAGCTCAAATGGCTTCATGAATTTTAGTAGAGCTAATACTAGACATGATGACATTACCTTCTTGAAATGATCGAAGCATCTCTAAGCTGCCCTTGTCCATATGAAGACCCCTTTCCTAGTAAGGTCTGTCAAGAGTGTAGTGGTCTATGAAAATCACTTAATAAATTTCCTATAGAACCCATAGAGACTAAAGAATCCCTTAAGCTACGTAAGGTTCATAGGAGTAGCCCAATCAATAATAGCTCTAATCTTTTTGGGATCTACTCAAACTCCATCTGCGCTGATGATATGCCCATGGTATAGTAACTTAGCCAACCCAAACTTGCATGTAGATTCCTTGGCATTTAAAGACTTTCTCTCCAAAATGGATAACACCATCCCAAGATGTTGTAAATGCTCCTCCCAAGTCTTACTGAAGACCAAAATGTCATCAATGAAAATTAGGACAAATCTCCTAAGCTACCCCCTAAATACTTGATTCATGCAACTCTGGAAGGTAGCAGGGGCATTGGTTAGCCCAAATGGCATAACTAAAAACTCAAAGTGGCCATAGTAACACCAAAAAACTATATTCTCAATGTCCTCCACCATCATCTTGATATGATGACACCTTGACCATGAATCAATCTTCGTAAAAAAGAATGCGCCATGCAGTTCATCTATCTATGGGATAGAATATTTGTTCTTAATGGTCTTGTTATTTAATGTCCTATAATTGATGCACATGCACATCATCCCATCCTTCTTCTTTATCAATAATAATATTGAAGCAAAGGGGCTCTTAGTAGGCCTGATATGCCCCATCTCCAACAAATCCTTAATCACCTTTTCTATCTCATCCTTATGTTTCTTAGGATGATGATAGGAAGTAATCATAACTAGTTTGGCTCCCTCCTAAAGTTCAATAACATGATCCATTCCCTTATTAGGAGGAACCCCATGTGGAATCTTGCCAAAAACTTTAGCATGCCTATCAAGTATCTCTTGGATATTTAGTGGATGACTCTTCACTTGTGGTTCCTATGAGGTTGGCATAGTAAAATGTTTTATCATCCACTCTACATCATCATGCCAAAATAGTATCTACATTCTCCTCAAGGAGATTACTCTATAACTCCCATCTGAAAGTCCTCTACATACAATAGTTCTGGCCTCATGCAAAAATCTCATCTCTAATTTTGCTAGATTGAGTGTGAACTCAACTAGCAAAGCCATCCATGACATATCGAGGATGACATCATAGTATCCCATGTCTACTACATAGAGCTCATCCTCCAACTCATAGCCATCTCCAAGCCTAAAGTGAAGATTAGATATCTTCTGAGTGCATAATAATTTGTCACCATTAGCTACTATGACTCAAAACTTGGCATCCTCCTTGGTCTGTAAACCTCTCTTGGCTACCAATTGTGCATCTATGAAATTATGTGTAGCCCCAGTGTCAATGAGTGAGATCACTTTTTGTCCCTAGATAGTACCCCTAAACTTAAATATGATTGACTTCTGAGCCCCCATTAATCATGCCAATGACTTCTCATCCTCAGGAATGTTGCTTTCCTTTGTAATGCTATCCTCATCTAAATCAAAGTGTTGATCTTCCTTATTTGACTGTGACTCCTCTACTGAGAAATAATTTATTTGATTTTCCTTAGCCTTGAGAGGACACTTATGAAATAAGTCCAAAGGCTCTCTATAATGAAAACATAGCTTCTTCCTCCTCAACTCATTCAGGGTGTCATTATCCAACTTATTATCCCTTTTTGGCTAAGCATCCTTGTGAAAATATTTTTTGTCCTTCTCCTTGTCTATCTTCATATATGAATTACTGTGCTAAAATTTGATCCTAAAAGAAGAAGGTGCTAAGTCATGAGTCTTTTTAGTGGCCTCCTATAATGTAGTTGGGTCATGCCTCTTAACCTAATCACTCAAGGGATATGAGAGTCCATCCATAAACAACACTACTAACCTCTTCTATGAAATATCTATGACCAATACAGCTAACCTCTGAAATTCACCAATATACATCTCAACTAATTCCCAGTGCTTGAGTTGTTGCAACTCCTTAAACTATAACTCAAGATCTTTGGTATCAAATCTCTTTATGAGTCTCTTAGTAAACTCCTTGTAAGATGTGATCTAATTATGTCCCAAGGTTACCATGCCATAGTGCTACCACTCATGCACTAGACCATCCAAATGAATAGCCGCATACTTGATAGCCTCCTCCTTAGGCATAGGATTCAACTAGAAGTATGTATCTACCTTTTGCACCCAAGCTCATGTAGTCATTTTCCCTGAAGCATCATAATAAGGTAAAAAAAAATTCCCATTTTTCTTTCTCAAATCAAAGTTTTAATTTCTCCCTCTTGATCTAGGCATGTGTCTCGTCCTCGTCTACTTGAAACTCTAGTCCACTAGCCTTCCAGTCCCTCCTAAATTGGTACTATAACTCAATAATCTACGGTTCATTTACTAGTTGAACTAACTCTCTAGGTGGAAAGGTGGGTAGAAGAGGTCTTGAGCTCACTATTTGAGTTGGGCATACAACATATCTAATGCCAAGAATAGATCTGTAACTCACACATCCATTTTCTTCTCATATTCAACCTGCCTAACAATAGCCACAAGAGAAGGATTTATATAACCAAGTCAATGTATAGAGTGGAAGAAGATCTAACAAAGAGATTAGACAATGAATGAGCAAGAATTGAGATTTGAACAAGGTGGTTTCTATTCTTAACGAATCACTTTGTACTATTACTATTTAACCATTGTACCAAAAAAATTTAGAGGTGCCAAGTAGATATAACAAGTCTATGAAATCCTATATGATAACACTAATTAGTGGTGTTTGTAAGACCTTTACATTGGTCCACTCTTTCTAGTCAAGGATAGGGAGTGATAAGGTCTAACACACATTAAGCCAAAGGAATTTTGTAACTAATAGCTTGAGCAGTAGCTCAGATACCACCTAAAAGAGAGGATATTTTGGTGAAATCCTCTAACAAGGTCACTTTAAAAAAATGTGTGACCTTTAACAAGGTCATCTCCTTAGAAAGATTAGTTTATAAGAGTGAAATTTTTTAGTTTCTAGTCTCAAGTGGTTCTTCCCTTAACAAGGTTTCCGCATTAAAAATCTTGGTGTCAAATTGTGTGAGTGTTATTTCTGTTGCAATTTATTTTATATGTTTTACAATTTACTAAAAATTGGTAATAAGTATGATGCCACTAGGTAATAATTGGATATTTACTAACAGTTGATAATCCAAGGAACAAATTGATAATAGTTTAGAAAGAATGAATTAAGTATTGAGTTGCATGTGTATAGTGAGTAATTCAAGTTATTGTTGTTGATGTTTATGATTCTTTGATGGCATTGAAATGTTTAAAGGGACTATGAGATAATTGGAAATAACTATTTAACCCACTTTCCCTCTCCTCAATTATCTATCATGTGTATTCTCTCTATGTACTACAGTTTACTTTTTATTTTACATGCCACTCCTTGATGAGTATCAGTGACAATTCTCCATCTCGAGGAAACACATTTACATTTTTACTTTTAGATTTCATAATCCCAGGTACCAATGATACTTCTCCATCCTAGGAAAATGCACATGCACATTTCCTCTACATATAATGAACCCCTTTCCATGCATAAAGAGTGCATACACACTTACACTCTATGGTGATACAAATGAATTTATCCACAATTGGGCACATATACATGCACATGCATGCATAAGTTGATGACAGGTGCATATGATTGACTAGTTGACACTCAAACCCATTAGGCCACTGGATCCTAGTTTTTTTGTTTTCCAAGATTGACTACAGGAACACAAACATGTTAGACCATCTATTATGTTTTGTAATAACATTCCAAACATGATATTAGTAGATGAGACATTTCCTTGGTTAAGGTCTCTTTCACTAGTTGATTTGGGCTTTAGTACTAGCCTTTTTTGTGCCTTTTGAATTTATTTTCATTTTGTTTTTCCTTTTTATTTTTTTTCTTCTCTTACGCATGAGATTGGAGTTAGGATCTTAAGTTTGGGGGATTATGTCGTTAATCTTGGTGATGTTCTACCTTGTTGTGACATTGTCTCTTCTCCCTTATCTTCTTCCTCTACCAAGATTATGACTTGCCTCATACTCACACTAAAGTGGGGGATAAATGCATAGTCTTAAAGTGGAATCACCTCATTTTGAGACCTTTTAGCCCTCCTTGGTGTGGTTTTGGTATCTTTGTCTCCTCCTCTAATTTGACTCATATTTATGGATCATCTCTTGCCTTCCAATGTGGTTATTTAGGTGTTACATTATCACCTTTTTGGCCATAACTTCTAGTGGGACCATTATTTCCTAGTTCTTTTTGCACCTCCTCTAAGGTATCTAGGGCCTTTTTCTATGCCCTTTGTTAAGAATAAGTTAACCTTTTCCAAGAAAAATTTGACCAAGTTGACCTCTTCCTGATGGTTTTAGGTCATGGGGCTAGAAAGGTCTCAAGGTTTCCAAATAATCTCTCTCTCTCTCTCTCTCTCTCTCTCTCTCTCTCTCTCTCTCTCTCTCTCTCTCTCTCTCTCTCTCTCTCTCTCTCTCTCTCTCACGCGAGCGCATCAACGTACTTTTTTTTCTTGCCAAAAGACTAGTATAAAAGGAGGCTTGGGGTATCATTGTCATAATATACTCACACAAGAAATTCATAAGATGTCAAGCATTCAAGGAAATAAATCAAGCATTCTTTAAGTTAAAGCATTTCCTCTTTGCATCATGTTTTGGATTCACAACACAACCCCATTTTTACCTTGAAAATAGGGACTCGCATTTCTTTTGAGTCTAGGAATCTCGCTCTTCATAATAGAGTATCTTCTAAGGTACCTCAAGGAGTGGAACTACAATGGCTTAGGTTTAGGAGTTAGGAAAATAAAGGTCATCTGGGATCTAGCAAGCGAAAAAAAGGTAGTTTTGAGCACTAAAGAAAAGTATGCACATGTGCACCTACACAAGGTGCATAATTCTACATGTCGCCATTGGCTAGAAAGTTCCAAGTTGTGGACATGTACACCTTACACACTTGTGCACCTTGAAAAGATGTAGACCCTACAACTATAAATAGAGGTGTTCCTCCATTTTTGTGTTATTTATGAGTTTTGAGATTATGCACATTCACACCCTCTAAGGTCTAGAACCTTCATATACTTTGAGCCTCAACAATGCACAACACTAAGGTATATACCTAGTGTACATATGTGCACCCTATACACCTGTGCAAGTGCACACTATGTGACATGTGTACCTCCCCCTTGGCAGACATGTACATTGCATAATTTTTTTTGGAAAACTCCATGATGTGTAGTTGCACACCTTGCAATGTTTCATGTGTGTGCAACTATGCATCATGTGTAGGTCACTCATCCCAAGTTCCCCTTAAGCTAGACTTATGCATAATGCATACACTATGCACCTACATGGGTGTGCAAGTGTACAAGGTGTACAAATGCACACCTTGTAGTGTTTCTGTCCAATTTAGTCAATTTTTCATCTTTCTTTGCATTTATGAGCATCTTTTTCATTTTCTAGACAAAATTGTACTGATGTTTATCTTTTGTGCAGGTTATCATGGTGTCATCATCTTCAATAGTAACTAAAACCACACCCAAACTAGAATTTTCAAGTTCCAAGTGTATATGTGAAATACGAGCCTCAAATCCTCACACACATTTCAACATGGTCAATCTTGAAAGATCATCCTAGAATGAATATGAGATTATTCATTTGAGTAATCCAACAGTTTGACCTATTACCTTCTAACTAGAAGGATTTAGTCTTTGCTCTTAGAACGAGAAGTTGGCAACCAAACCTCTAGTACGAAGGATTTATAGCTAAATGAGAATACAAATTATACTAGATGAAATGCAATTAAGCTAAGAAATAAAAGAGCATACTATGCTAAATGAATGCATTTCTAAAATCTAGATGATATTATAATGCAAGAAATAAAAGCTATGAAAATGTGAGCAAGATGAGTAAGTATTCCAACATAAGTTCGATGCAAATTCAATTCAACCTTTTTTGTAATGAGGAATTAAAGGCCTCTTAAATAGAATCCTAATAGTCAAGATCAATTGGAATGAATGGTCAGGATTGAAGAAGACTCGATCAGAATAGAAAGTTTCCTTATGAAAAGGAAGTAAACTAATTGCTTTTGAGTGGAATAAGGAGTTAATTGATTTAAATCATTTTTTGATTTCAATTAACTTAGAGTTTCCATTTCTAAACTGAAGAGAGAATATTGGAGAAGATATTTTATTTAATTAAAATTGAATATGACCTCATAATTGAATATTCTAATCAATTCAATAATTAGAATGAGAATAATTAATTAAATTAAATATATTTAATTCCTCATGTATATTAGCTAAAGGGGTGAATTTAATTTAATTCAAGTACTAGGACTTATAATTAAATTAATTCAATTAAAAGGTTAATTTAGCCAATTCAATGAATATTCAAGAATTAATCAAAGTAAGTGATTTATATAGATTAATGACTTTCTACATTTGACACTTAGGTCAAGTAGCAATTATCAAAATTAGAATTGCCTAGTAAAATAAGACTTATGAATGATTGAATAGACCAAAATTGGTTAACATGGCAATGTGCCAATTTTGGGGTATTACACCAAGGAGCACCTAATAAATCAAGATTAATATATCTAGACTCCAAAGTCAGAGATATGGATCTTGGCCATATAGATTGGTATGAGTTCCTAGTAATTTGCAACAAGCCTCAAGAGAGATTAGATATGGTCTATGTCCTCATTCAATGTGATTTGGTGAATGCGACATCACATATAGTAGCAATATAATCATCATAAATAAACATGACCTTAGCAAGGTACTACGTGCCTAATGAGAAGATGGTAAAGAGCATGAAAAAATAAATTGCCTTGCACATCCAACTAGACAATATAGAGAAGGTATTCCACCTCCCTCAAGTTGATGAATACAAGGAGATTACTTATGAGAGTGAAAACCATTGGTACAAAGAAATCCAACAAGTGACCAAGGCCATAGTACATGATAAGTACTTGATCACCAAGATCCCATACAATAAAAGGCCAAAGTGGATATGACATGAGGGTACATGACTGTTGATGCTGGTTATTGTATTATCCTCCTAAATAGAGTGATGTGACTTCTTGCTACAAGCCATCTAGAGACATGGATGGTGCATTTCATAGAAACAATAATAACCAAGCATCACAAGATTGATTAGAGTACCATCATAAGTAGCTTATTGGATGAGAAACTCACTTTAGTTCAAAATGACCCACAATTTTAAATGACTTCCTACATAATCTCCCTGCTACCAGCCAAAGCAAAAAACTACCTAGGTCTAGTAAGGAGAGGAAACATACAAGACCCTAATGTGTGGTCATACATTGTGTATCTATAGTTTGTACAAAAGAATCTCCCACATGAGAGCATGGAATACATGATGGTGAATGATGCCTTCATCTTTGCAATAATCCAATTCATAGAAGGAGACTATGCAGAGAGGATTCCAATAGAGGAAACAACAAGGGTGATGCAAATGGAAAAATATTTCTTCTAATACAAAACATTCATATACATCTTAGGGATTGAGACTCTCTTTTTCCCAAAGAAACTTTTGCATTATATTTTGGATAAGCTGGTGCTCTTGGAGATTGCCAGGAAGTTGGCTTTGACATATGATAAGGTTTTGAAAGACTCATAGAAAGACACGGGTATGGGCAATTACCATTGGGCCTTATGAGGTGAAGAAGAAGCAATATATCTACACTTACAAGGTAGAATGGGAGAAGTATCTTATGGAGGATTACCCAGTGGCTTGCCCATATTTTGACAATATTAGGATGATCCAACATGTTGTAGGCACAAAGTTCAGTCTAAATATTGCTATAGAAGATCATTGGTTGAACTATGTAGATGACTATGGAGTCTGTATAAGGGACTATTATAAGATGAGTCTAGCACTAACAAAAAAGGTCTTAAACCTTTGCATACCTCTCAAGGTATGGAATAAGGATAGCCTCGACATCCTAGATCCTATCTATAATAGAGATAAGATCTTTAAGTATCTTGTCATGAACACAGAGCTCAATAAAGATGATAATGATGATATTCAACATCAAGCAAGACATGTTATTTATTTGAAAATGGACTAGGTATGAAAGCCCTTCCACTTAGATGTGGCGCCCAATATTCTAACTCTGAATGCACTGATGAGACTACAAAAAGGCAAAGGGACCAAATTCAATGCCCTGACTTGCAAGGAGAAGTCCTCAATTAGACTAGAGATGGTACACAAACATGAAAGGGATTTATTGTACATTCATGGAGAAGAAAAAACTAAGAGAAAGAAGAAGTAGAAGATAATAGAGATAGAAGCAGTACAACATGAAGAATCTCTTGTTCAAACATAAGCTTCCCTATTAGCCCCTAAATGGAGCTAAACATAGATAGTAGTAGTCAAAGTGAAGAGAAGGAGATTGAAGAAGAAGAGCACTCCTTCATCACAGAGTTGGGAGACTATCCCAGAGGTTGAAGAGGAGGGGGAACAAGAGGATGAAATTGAATATCTTCCTTTGAATATGAGGACCAATTTAGCCATGGTCAATGAAGAAGAAGGAAGGAAAAGTTCAACACACACACCCCTAGTACCCCAAGAAAAACTAATCTAGATTAAAGAATCTATGAATCAAGAACATGAAGGATAGATAGAGTCCATAGTAGAGGAGGGGTTAGACTAGTTTAATCTTGTTGACTTCAACTTCATTCCCATGGGGACCCATTTGGAGGAGGGAGAAATAAAGGGTACACTGATGACGCATATTAATGTCTTAATTTTGATATAGTTTTCATAGTTTGGACTTACTCTTTGTGCTTTGTTAAAAACATTTCCAAAACATTTGTGTAAATAACTTGTGAACTTATGCTAGAGACAGCTAGAACTTACTAAACCTATGGGTAGTGTGTATGACATACTTTGCTTAATATTATACATAAAATGTAGTATTTCATATAAATATCTTAAGCTATGTTCTAATATCTAAATAAGAGTAGGACTTTTATCATGCATATATGTTCTAGATGTTTCTAACTTTTAGGAAAATGAAGAGTAATGCAAAGGGTGGTGATTAATGCATTAAAGGAATAGGATGATAGAGACTGATCATGGCAAGGAAAGCACAGTTCAATTCCTATGGATAAGTTGCGCCTATAGAGGAGTTACTGTTCCAAAAAATCTAGGAGACACAACTTTCTATATTTCCTGCAAGTTGTTATTTTGTTGCTTAGTAATAAATGTCCTATGTCATGGTTGATCTTTCACCTTCTTTTCTGGTGATGTTTATTCAAGACTTTTATGTCATGTTTTTAATAAGTATCCAATCCTCTATATAATGGATTTGGATTGTCTTAGTAAGAAAATGAGAAAATAGACAATGTTGGTTTAAGATTCAGAATTTACTCTTTTTTTGTTCTTCATAAATTATTTATTTGATGTAATCAAAGAAGGATTTTAATGAAATAGTGATTTTGGAATACTTGTTATGTTAATAGTTATTTGAAAACAACCAAGGGTGCTCACTTGGGAGGTGGAATAGATTTAGGTAGAGTATATTCATTCTTTGCAATTTCCTATTTTCAAGATAGATTTACTGTATTAGTCCTGCAACATTGTTACTATGAAAGTTCCTGCAACACTTGCAAAAAATGATCATGGTAGATGTTTTGAGTTGTTAACTAGTTTAGGTTCATTTTCCAAAGCTTTCTATAGTTATCTATTGTTACCCCAAGTGTGTTTACTATTTAGTAATAGTAGTATAGATTCTTTTCATGCATTTTACTTTCCTACAGCATAGCTATTAAGACTCTTAAAGGAACTTAGTGCACATATTGTGCTGACCCATTTCAAGTCCTACATCCTTGGGTTGACAATTCAAGTGTATTTCATGATGGAATAGGTAGTCTTCAGGACAAATATATTATCCTTGAGAGGAACAATGGTGTGGTTATCTTCATCTATTATGAAACCATACATTTTTGGCATCATTGCTAGGGATGGTGTCAAGCTAAGAATATCTTTTTGGGTCATAGTTCTTTTTTAGTTAAGTTTTTTTAGAAATTTTTAGTCCTAAAAGTTTCTTCACAAGTGTGAAGAATTCAATTGCATGCATCGAAGAGGAAGATAATGAGATGAATATGGCAGATTTCTTCCATGGGAGTTTGTTAATTTGAAAAAAGAAATTGAAGAAGAAGTTGAGTTGCATTTTGAGGATGCAAGCCCTGATTTTCCTACAAGATCTTCCTCTAGAGCGAAAACCTTGGACACAAGTGGTCTTGAGCCTTTTGCCAAAATTTTGGTCAGCTTTCTTGATAGTTCTAGTCCAAATCCACCTATTGTTAACAATCCCATAACTAATGCTCCTTTTCAGTAGCAACCCCATAAACAAATACCTTTAGTAATGGCACAACCTACTTTTCCATTTCCTCTCCAAAGCCTCACAACCAATACTAATCTCAAAAATATAACTATAGCTACTCTTCCAAAGTTTAATGGCCTTTTAACTAAGGATCCTTATACTTTCTTGTTTGAGTTTGAAATACACTATCATAGCTTTAACTATAACACTAATCTCATAAGCTCAAGTTGTTTCCAACAACACTAAAAGAATTAGCCTTAAGATGGTTCATGGGCTTAGGAGCCAATGCAGAAAGTACCTAGGATGAAATGCAAACTTTATTTCTAGAGAAATATAAAGAGTATTACAAGGGGAATGATCCAAGAGAGATGATATCTTTAGAATATCACAAAAGGAGGATGAAACATTGGAAGACTATGTTTCACATTTCTTGTATATGTTTCAGAAGAACCCCTAGCATGTACTAGCAGAGGATTCATAGAAACTAGTCTTCTTGAGAGGGGTAAACAATAATTGTTTGGAAGCACTACACCTAATGGCTGGTGGTGATGTATATCAATCATCTTGGGATGACCTCAAGAAAATCTATCTTAACTACTCAAGATCAACTATGAAGAAAGGTAGATGATACTGATCTACAGCCACTAAAGAGATTGGTTGGGGTACTTCAAAGCTCAAGATATCTAATCTACTCTCAAATTTCAAGCAAGACATCATAAATGTTGCTACACATCTCAACACAATGACTACAAAGAAGAACCATGCATAAGCTTAATTACGATTGGCAGAGTATTGTCCTCACTATTGCAAATAGAAGCAAGACTATGAATGTAAATTGGTAGCCAACCTAGAGGATCAATAATGGTGAATGGAGTACATGAAGATAGACAGGGACAATGATCAAGTTTTCTTCATTACTCAATGTTCACCATGGTCTTCAAGACAAGGTATGCCTCAAGATCCTTTACAATTTTAAAATCCTTACAATAGTCAATAGAAATAGCTACACTACCAGAATCCTTCTCAGTATTCCCAACCTTTCTAGTAAAACTAGCAAAACAACTAGTGGCAAAACCAGCAAAATAACCAATGGCAGAATCAACAAAATCAATGCTTATTAACCAATGGAGGGGGCCTCTATAATGGCCTAACCAAAATCTTGGTAACCCACAACTACCACCTCCAGTAAAACAACCTGCACTAATGCCACCTCTTATAGAAAATAATGCTAATCCTAAGCTGACCCAATTACTTACTCAGCCTCAGCCAAATCTGAACAATAAGAAAAAATAGCAACAAATGTACACTACTGATACTCAGTAGTGTCCTACATATTCACTAGAGGTATCTAATATCTTTTTAAGATCGAGTGCAACTTTGCCTACACTAGAATACCCTATTATCATGGAAGTTGCCGACACTCCTACAACACCCCTTCTAGAAGTTACATTTCCAAATACGAACCCACCAACTGATGTACTCAACAAGACCACTGACCATACCACCATGAATCCTCCCTTTCCACATAGGCTAAATAAATAAAAATCTATATCCCAAGAGGAAGAGACATTTGACATTATTGAGCAGCTGAAAAGCATGCACATCCAAATTCCTCTATTTCAAGCTATCAAGGATGTCCCTCTTTATGGAAAGGCTATTAAGAAAGCATGACTTAAAAAGCTAGGGTGAAAGAAGAAATATGCTCAAATAGTCCATGTTGTCAAGAAATTAGTAGATATCATGTTAGGGAAGGTAGTGATACCAAAGTATTCAGATCTTGGTAGTCTAGTAGTTAACCTAATCATAAATGGATAGGCTATGAAAAATGCTTTAGTTGATCTAGGAATAGCAATAAATGTGATGAGTAAAGATACAATGCATAGGTTACATCTAGAAGGCTTAAAAACAACACCCACAGTGTTACAACTTGCAGATAGTTCAATTGTCACTCCAGATGATCTCCTAGAAGATGTGATAGTGACTTTAGATTCATGGGAATACCCTACTAATTTTCTTATCTTATCACCCAAAGTCAAACTTTTTGGCTATCTTGTCACATTAGAGAGACCCTAGTTAGCAACCACTAATGCTAAAATTAGTTTTAGATTAGGCAGTATAAAAATTTCAAATGGTCAAACCATAAGGAAGCTAGAGTGATATCCACTTGCCCGACCCAAACTAGACTTGGGAGAACCTATTTGGCTAAATTTAGGAGATAAAGAGGAAGAATTGAATTTTTTAGCTTAGCTTATGATGTTACATAGACAATCCTTTCTAAAGCTATAGGAGGGAGGATTCAATAATTGAGAGTATTCTTAATAATACTTGTGTGGTAGAAAAGGATGTATCTAACAATTCTATGTTGGAACTAACTCCATATGAGGAATGTAATGAGAATTGTTTTCTACCCAAGGAGCCAAACATTATCCATTAGCTTCTACCGTGTGAACTAGATACAATTCCATTCTCTGAAACTACTATGGTTGATCTCACAACTACTATTGAGTTGTCAAATGATCATAATCTCCATGTCAATAACAAATTGGCTCCCCAATAGATGAAACAATTAATAGGTATTCTTCAAAAACATGAAAAGGCTCTTGCATGGGATTATGGGGATATGAAAGGGTTAAGTCCTATATTATGCACTCATAAAATATATGTCAATGAAGGGTGCCTACCACTTTGTCAACCCCAAAGGAGGATTAATCTAGCACTCAGAGAAATAGTCAAAACTAAACTGTAAAAGTTGCTTGATGTTGGTTTTATATACCCTATATCTAATAGTATATGGGTCTCACCTCTAGTTATAGTACCTAAAAAGGGAAGGAAATGACATATTTGTGTAGATTGCATAGAATTGAATAAGGCAACCAAGAAGGATCACTTTCCTTTACCCTTTATTGATCAAGTTCTGGACACTCTAGCTAGTAAGAAATATTTTTCTTTTCTTGATGGGTACAGTGGTTATATAAAATAAATATAGCTCCAAAAGATTAGGATAAAACTACATTTACATGCCCATGGGGTACATTTGCATATTTTGTCCTGCCATTTCCCCTATGTAATGCTCTCCTGACATTTCAAAGAGCTATAATCAGCATTTTTGTTGATATATCGCATGACTGCATGGAAATATACATGGATGATTTCACAGCATTTGGAGTCACTTTTGAGGAAGCCTTGATGAATCTTGAAAAGGTTATTGTCTGATGCAAAGAACATAATCTATCACTCAATAGTGAGAAATATCTCATGATCATGCAAGAAGGAGTGGTGCTTGGTCATTTTATATCAGCTACAAGGATACAAGTGGGCCTGGCTAAGATAGAGGTAATTTTAACATTGCCCATACCTACAAAACCAAAGGATGTAAGATCTTTTTTAGGTCATGCTGGCTATTATAGGTGTTTCATAAAAGATTTCAATAAAATAGCTAGTCCTTTGTATATACTATTGACTAAAGAAGTTGAATTCATTAGGGCACCCACATGTGATGAAGCCTTCTTGCAGCTTAAGAAACTCCTTGCCACAACACTAGTTTTGAAGGGACTAGATTGGTCAATTCCATTTCATATCCATACTGATGCATTAGACTATGTTGTAGGTGCTACATTAGGACAAAAGCCTGCTAACCTTGAAAATGTAATCTACTATAGTAGTAAAAGCCTCTATGGTCCTGAATTAAACTACACAGTAACTGAGAAAGAACTTTTAGCTATAGTTTATGCATTGAACAAATTCAGACATCATGTAATTGAATATCCTATTTTTGTTCATATTGACCACTCGGCTATAAAGTACTTAATGAAAAAACCTATTGTAAGTGGTAGATTGGCAAGATGGCTCTTGTTGTTGTAGGAGTTTGATATTACCATTGTTGATAAGCCAAGCAAGTCCAACATAGTTGTTAATTATTTTTCCAGACTACACATTGCTAATGAAGATCCAAATCCAATTGAAGATACCTTTCCAGATGAGCATTTGTTCCACATAGCAAACTATCTTACTACAAATAGAATACCCCCACACTTCTCTCACAATGATAGGAAGAAGCTAGAAGAGAAAAAATTTCATTATTCATGGATAGATAACAATCTCTTTTATACTAGACCAAATCAAATCATTAGGAGATGTGTCAAGGAGGATGAGATATATGACATACTACATGCCTGTCATGACAAACCATGTGGAGGCTATTTTGCAGGAAAAAGAACAACACTAAAGGTACTTACAACTGGATATTATTGGCCAACATTACATAATGATGCAGCAAATTATACAACCAAGTGTGACAAATGTCAGAGGATGGGCCAGCCAACAAAGTCTAATGAGATGCCAATCAATCCACAAATTTTTATAACACCCTTTGACAAATGGGTATGGACTTCATAGGTCCAATTGACCCACCATCAAATGGAAAATCTTGCATCTTAGTATGCATTGATTATTTAACTAAATGGGTGGAAGTCAGGGCAATGAAAAATGCAAGAGATGAGAAATTAGCTAAATTCTTATATGAGAAAATATTCACATGCTACGAACTTCCCAGAGAACTTGTCATAGATCAAGGAGCCTATTTCACATCAAAATTGATGATTGAACTTATGAAAGAATACAACATAAAGCATCAAAAATTAAGTCCTTATCACCCTCAAGCAAATGGGCAAGCATAGGTCACCAATAGAGAAAGTGAGGCCATTCTAACAAAGACAATGTAAATACACATGAAGAATTGGACCAATAGGTTAACTAAAGTTGTCTAGGCATATCGAACTATATAGAAGACAACAACTGGATTCACTCCATTTGAACTTGTGTATGGCAAGGCAGCAATGTTTCCTATTGAATTTGAACATAAAACATTGCACACTACTTTCGAATTGAACATCAATCTTCCTATAGCACAAGAAGAGAGACTTCTCCACTTGAACTCACTGGATGAAATGAGAAAGATAGCTTTGGAAAGAATAGAGATCATTCAGTGGTAGTAAAAGAAGTGGCATGACACACATATCAATAATTAAAAATCCCAAGTGGGAGATTAGGCTCTCTTATACGATTCTCATTTCAAAGAGAATCTAGGGAAGTTGTAGACTTAGTGGCTAGGGCCTTATGAAATTTAGTATGTATTCGAAAATGGAGCAATCTAGCTAACAACCATTGATTCTGTCTAGTTCAAATTGCTCATAAATGGCCATAGGTTGTGCCTCTATCATAAAATTTAGACCAGAGATGAGTTCTTGCAGCAATTCCAACCAAATAGTTTACCATCTCCTATGGACATAGTTCCTATAGTGGAGGGTGAAAACCTTATTCCTGTAGTCATACCATGGCAAACCTTCAATGAGAACTCATAATAAAACCTCATTTAATCTAAGGTCCATTCTTTCATTCATTTTTCTTTTTATCTATATCAACTCATTGCATTTCTTTATCTATCATCCACTCACACTCCACATCACCCACAAATTATGTTTTTACTACTTCCAATAAAACATACTATCAGCACCTTTTCTGTGGTCACCAAACTTCACCACCTCATCAATTTTCATGTAGAAGTACACTCTAAAAATTTTAGGTACAACATTTTTACTCTTTATTCATCTTTAGTACATAAGTTTCAATATTTATATATAATACTACATTAAATGTATCATATAAGCCTTAAGCCAGATTCTCATTCTTATGCCAAAATTTTTAATTGTGGACACTTGTAAAAATTTAGTGGGGGGCCAAAAAAGTGTATTAATTTCCAAATTTCATCTCCACATCACCTTAGTCATATCCACGTTATAGGTTGTACTTTGGCGGCGATCTGATTTTAGAATCTTTTTGTATCTATTGTACCTTTTCATTGCAATTTTGGGAAAGATCTCTTGTGCTTGACATGACTAAAAAGGACTATGATTTATTATGAGAATCCTTCTAGTTAAACCTTGATGTTCTTCATAATTAATTGCATCATTATTTTACATGCCAAACATAACATAGTCTTGTTAAGAAAATGTGGTATTAGCATTTCTTAGAAAGATCAATTTGAAATTTTGAGAAGAGAGTATTTGCAAAAGTGTTAAAGGGGTAAAACTTATTAGGGTGTGGTGGGAATAGATAAATTTGAGGCTAGGCATTTTGAAGATGGGAGGATAGTTGTCAAGACATGAGCCAGTTGTTCATAGTATTCTACTTACGAACGTGGAAGTAGTCAGATGATTTAATGCATGTGGATGGCTTGGCTACTTCCTACAATTAACTAAGCTCAATAAAGAAGTAGCAATAGAGTTCATGAGGAAATTTAATGAAGGGGAACCCATAATATGGGGATTAATAGTAATTTCTATTGAGGGGCAAATAGCAAAAGTCGCAGGACTACCAGCTAATGGGGAGCATTATCCAAATGAACATGATGTTAGGTTATCATGAACGTAGTTCTCTCAGCCAGGTGACTCTCTACTAGAAATTTCAAAGCAAGGGTGTAAAAGACTCTCTCTTCTAGCTCTGTATCTAGAATTGGTACCCCATATCATCATATATTTAACTTGCAAAGGTAGGTTTTCAAACTTGCACACTCACCATTTTAAGTTGCTCAGTTGTGTGAGACATAACATTCAAGTTAATGTCCCCAATTTCCTTTATAATATGCTATTTATTAGTGCTAAAGAAACTCAAAAAGGAAATAAAAATTCTATTTCTCATCATGCCCTCGTCAAAATTTTAGTTATAAGGTCTCTTAGGGATTCCTCCCTTGTATCGTGGGAAAAACTTGTTGAATTTAAAACCTTGTAGCCTCAAGCCAACCTCATTTCACAAAATTTAGGGAATGAGGAAGAAATTGTAGAACCTAGTCAGAATCTAACTAAAATACAAAAAGAACCAGTATTACCCTCTCCTAATAAACTTGTTGAACCTATTTCAGAGGGTGATATACTGATCTGATTTAGGATCTATTAGTTTAACGACTTAATCCTATTAATCATATATAAATTCCTGATCCAAGCAATAAATGTGTGGCTATGTATCCTAAACTGTTGAAATTAAAAGAAGATTTATGCATTAAACACTTAAAATTAATAATGTGTTTAATAACATAAAATAAAGAACATAACTAAAAAAATGAGAGAAATAAGAAAGAGATAGAAGAGATGCAAATAATTTGATAATGGAGTTCATCCGGTTAGGACTACGTCTCCGGATCTGCTTCTCAATTTGGGGACCGCTTTATTAATGTCGCCAGGCAAAACACGCCTTTTTACAACATCCAAGCTTCAACCTTTATAATCTCTCTCTTTTGTACTTGAAGATAATAACTTCGTGCTTACAATAATCTCTCACCTACAAACTCTCTCAAGAATTACAAAACTTCTCCCAAGAGCAAATTTTCCTTCCAAGCTCTAATTGAAGAATGCCTTTACAAAAGGACTACACCCCTTTTTATACATGATTTTATCCAAAAATGGCTTTAAACCATATAACCATCACCATAATTACATAGCCCAATTTGAAATAACAAAATAACCCCCTTAACTCCCTCATAACAAATTACATTTTCATTTAACCCCTTTAGCCTTTTTATTATTTTGGCCTTTACTAATTTTAGGGGTTAAAAGTTATAACAAGATAAAAAAAACCCTTATTCTAAATAATGGGCGAGCTGTTTGTTGTGGCTATATAACAATTCTTCCTCCAACATCAAATATACTATAAATAGCCCATTAGTTGGCCTTACTTTTAGGAGGGCAATGGTTGAGAGTTCAACTCCCATCAACTAATTCCTTTAATTTGAATTAAATAATCATTTTAATTTTAATTTTAATTTTTTCCTTCTCTTTAAGATCTTATGATGTCATGCTGACATCATCAAAATCCACACTTTTACCTAGACTTCAAACCATCATAACTTTCACATTTGATCTTCGTTTTTGACGAAACGAATGCCGTTGGAAAGCTTTCATCATGCTCTTCATTTTGAAATCCATTGCTGACCACTTTTGAGATGGTTTGATTTCACCCCTTATCTAGCCCTTTAGTCTGCCTATTGACTAGAACTTTGACCAAGCATAACTACTACAGATGAGCTCCTTTTTCACCTGTTCAAGTTGTGTCAAGTTCTATTCTCTAAGCTCTTTGCAATGATGTTGAATTTGAGAGATTATGAGACTGTTGAATTTTTGGCCTTCTGGATCCACTTGGATCATTCCTCCCCACTAAGAAGCTTTTGGACCTCCAAAAGTCTATTTTACATAAAATGGAAGTGAGGACATGTTCACCTTACTTTTCATGTATCACGTGTACAAACTGCTAGAATTCTGAATATCTGAGCCATCAAATACATTATGAAGAATGACATAACACTGCTAATACAACCAACCATAAATCCACTAGTTTCCACTATTACATCCATCACCCACATAGTAACAACTAGTAGAAATAGAAGCAACAAAGCTGAAATAACTGATGCAATGGAAAAAGTATCAAATTTTTGGACCTCTCATACAGAAACATCACTAGAAAATGAACTTGTCAAATCCTCTTTTACCATCACTGGCTGAAGACTTGATTTTGCTTACACCTGATCCTCACTAGCTGCTGCAAACATGAGAGTCAGTTTATTACTTGCATTTACAATCATTTTCAAATGTCCTATGTTTACAATTGATCCTACATTCTTCATGCGATGAGCTCTTATAATGTATTCAATTCCATTTTTAAACAAGTGATACCTATTATGTTCCCTATAGAAGATAGCTTTCCTATCATATAAGTATGAACTACCCAACACAATCCCATAGATATCAAGTGGAACCACATCAAATTCAACCTCATCTATGAATTTTGATGTTATTGCAAATCTTAACATTGCTTAGTAACTCGCAATCTGTTATCATTGCACACCCAACCTAATGGATAAGGTCTCCTATGTGGCTTGGTTTCCAATCCCAAATATTTAACAACTTCTTCTGAAATTAAATTTTAACAACTTCTTCTGAAATTAAATTTTAACAACTTCTTCTGAAATTAAATTAACTTGGGAACCACTATCTATCAATGTGTCAATTTTACTATTCTTTGAAATAACCCTTATATGAAAAAGTTCACTTCTTTTACTATCTTCAGGAACAACATGACTTTTGGAAGTAGAAGCACAAGAAACATCAGTGGTAGAATCAACATAAGCTTTACCTTTCAAACCCACAGCTGATGTTTTTGTTTCATCACCAAAATCTGATCTAAGATCCTGAACAATAGCTGTAGACTTTTGCTTACCCTTACGATCCTTAAGCCACTATGGTTTCAATTTTGGATGCAATTTCCAACACTTGTCGTATGCATGTCCTTTCTTCTGACAATGTGAACAAGTAGGCTTGTCACCTTCCACTTTCTTTACTATGGTTGCCTTCTTTCCTTTCTTGATGTTGGCAGGTGGAGCACATTCCTTCTTAGAATTGAAACTCATGTTTCCTCCACCTACTTCAATATGAGTCGCTTGAACACATACTTCATCAAAGTTAGAAGGACTAAACATCAATATTGTATGCTTCAAATATGAATGCATTCAACCTATATACTTTAATAAAGTATCTTGCATATAAAGAGGAATTCCAAGAGTTGGTTCCTTCTTCCTAAACACCTGTGTATACTCTTGTACAGACTATCCTTTACCTTACCTTAGATTTTCCAATCCATAATAGCTTGTTGCATATAACCTAATGGATAAAACTATTTCTTCAAAGCAAAAGTAAATTCATACCAAGATGAAATGATTTTACCATGTGTAGCAAGATCATCCTAGATCTTACTCTCCCACCAGACTAATGCAGTACCTCCCATTCTAAGGATAGCTAGCTAGATTTTGGAAGAATCATCCAAAATCTTTTGAACCCTACAATACACTTCGATCTGCTTAAGCCAATTATCCAATTTCTCTGCATCCAATTCACCACTATAAACAAGCAACTCAAACTTAACATCCAGTTTTAACAAAGAAACATTAACATGCTCAGGGTTCTTTGAAGAATAAGTGAACAAAGAAGATGATGAAGATGATGAAATTGATGGAGATGGAGATGAAGGTTCAAGAGGGTCACTACCACCTCCTACTCCTTTACCTTTTTCATCTTCTGATGAGGATTTTGCTTCCTCTTTCTTCTTAGCTTTATTCATTTTCCTCAATTTTCGTTCATGTCTCTCTTGGAGAAGAATGTCAACCAAAGCCTTTAACTCCAAAAAAGATCTCTGGAATGCTTTTGCATCAAACTCAAGAACATGTTGTTTGGATGCCATCTCTAATCGAGGAAAAGTTCTCCTTTTACCAATCTCTGGATTGAACTCTTCAAGTTTACCTCCTCCTTGTTTCAACTTCAACCTAGTTAACATTCACCACCTGCAATTTCTCTGCAAAACAAGCTCTAATACCAAACTTGAACTGATTTAGGATCTATTAGTTTAATGACTTAATCCTATTAATCAGATTTAAATTCTCAATCTAGGCAATAAATGTGTGGCTATGTATCTTAGACCATTGAAATTACAAGAAGATTTATGCATTAAACACTTAAAATTAATAATGTGTTTAATAACATAAAATAAAGAACATAACTTTAAAAAATGAGAGAAATAAGAAAGAGATAGAAGAGACTCAAACGATTTGATAATGAAGTTCATCTGGTTAGGACTACGTCTTTGGGTCTGCTTCTCAATTCGGGGACCATTTTATTAATGTTGCCAGGCAAAAAAATGCCTTTTTAAAACATCCAAGCTTCAACCTTTACAGTCTCTCTTTTTTGTACTTGAAGATAATAACTTCGTGCTTACAATAATCTCTCACCTACAAACTCTCTCAAGAATTACAAAACTTCTCCCAAGAGAAAATTTTCCTTCCAAGCTCTAATTGAAGAATGCCTTTACAAAAGGACTACACCCCTTTTTATACATGATTTTATCCAAAAATGGCTTTAAACCATATAACCATCACCATAATTGCATAGCCCAATTTGAAATAACAAAATAACCCCCTTAACTCCCTCATAACAAATTACATTTTCATTTAACCCCTTTAGCCTTTTTATTATTTTGGCCTTTATAATTTTTGGGGTTAAAAGTTATAACAAGATAACAAAACCCCTTATTCTAAATAATGGGCGGGTTGTTTGTTGTGGCTATATAAAAATTCTTCCTCCAACATCAAATATACTATAAATAGCCCATTAGGGGAGAGGACCCGGTACTTGAACAAGTATCAATAGTTGTGAATCCCATTAAGATAATCTAGGCCAACTACTGTATTAATATAGCCTATTAATTGTACAATAAGACACTAATTTTGTTGTTTGAAATTTACCAATGTTTACTTCAAAGTAAATAACTTCAGAATGTTCATGACTAGATCATTGATTTACTATATCTAATACCACTTGTGGACAAAAACATTCATTCCATGTTTTATATAAAACCCATTTAAATGTTATTTTGCATAAGTCAAACTACTGTGTACACAATATCAAGATACATTCAATAAATATTATATTTAAAATGACACAAAATCTACAAAATAGTTGTCCAAACTCATGGACAAGATGTCAACTCGTTACTTGATGTCTAATTGATGACTAGACTATTGTTGTTCAACTACCAACACATATACAAATGTACATAAATCAACTTTCTTTAATAGCTCATCCCATCTCTGACGATATCTCATCCCATCTCTGAAAAAAATTGAAACCATCTCTAACAAATTCTAAAACCATCATGTTGGAATTGAAATCTTCGATCAACAAAGCTGGAGAAGTTTGCAAGCAAAGCTGGAGTATTTTAAAAGCAAAGTTGGAGTAGATGCAATAACTTGGAGTACCTGCAACCGTAATGGTGAATTTGTTTGAGCTCCCCAATCCATTCAAATCAAACAATTAATGCAACATAATTCAAAATCCAATCCATTCAAATCAAACAATTAATGCAACATAATTCAAAATCTGTTGTTGAAAACCACAGAGTTAAATGTAAGCCAATCAAATTGCAAAGTTTGAAAGCCATGGATCAACCATTTCCAAAAGTCTTAGAAAAAGGCCAAAGTTTGTAAGCCACGATCAACCATTTTCAAATTTCAAATTCTAATTACTAGGAGGGAAAATTTTCTAGGTATAAATATGACATGCAGTGAAATAGTTCTTTTACAAATGCGTTTGCATTCTCTATGACTGCATTGAACTTTATTTTACAAATGTGTTTGCATTGTCCGTGACTTCATTGAACTTAATTGCTTAGGATATCAGAGGGCCCAATAGCATCAGTTTCTCACAATATGAGAGGTCCCAATAGCATCAATTTCTCACTATTAGAGGGCCCAATGGCATCCAACCATCAAGGTATTTTAAATCTACTATTATTTTAAGGTATGTTGTTATAATCCATCATATAGTCTATGTTGATCTTCTTTTCATATAGTGTATGATGTTCTTCTTCTCATATAGTGTATCTTATTACAATCAAAATTTGCTATTATTTTAAGGTATGCTATTACAATCCATCATAAGTCTATGCTGATCTTCTTTTCATATAGTGTATGATGTTCTTCTTTTCATATAGTGTATGCTGTTATAGTCAACTATTGAATAATAGCTTACAACATTTGAAAAAAATAACAGCATACTTCACTATTTCTATTATAATTCTACTATATAATAGTATGCTATTATTTATAGATTATTTCTACAAAAAAAGTACATACAATATTTGAAAAAATAATAGCATACTATAGAAATATGTATAGTCCATTGCAAGATGTTTGCATCATAGTATTATAACAGCATACTATAGAAATCTGTACAGTCCATCATAAGATGTTTGTATCATAGTATGTTGTTATTCTTTTCAAATGTTGTAGTAAGTTCAAATGTAAAAATAACAATGAAGTATAACAGAAATATCAAAGTCATTTTTAAGTATGTTGTTATTCTTTTCAAATGTTGTAGTAGATGAGCATAATCTATCACAATACTATTCTAATGTATGTTGTTCTATTTAGGCATTATGGCAGCAAGGACGAGAAGAAGCAAAAGAGCTGCTCAAAAAGTTAGAACTCATTATCCACGAGGTGTTAAATTACATGTTATTGAGTCCGATGATGGAGATAGTCCAGCCAAGCCAACTCCTGATAACACAATTCCCAACTTTGAAAGCCAAAAGAATAAGAAAAGGTTGCAAGGAAAGCAATGGACAGAAGAGGATATGGAACATGCAATTGAAGATGTCAAAGATAATTATTTTTCAATAAGAGGAGCAGCTAAGAAGTGGGGAATCCTTGTTAGTAGCTTATCTTATTGGTTAGCAGGACTCACAACAACAAAAATCAAGGGACCCCTGATGATTCTCTCCTTGGAAGAAGAGCTAGAAGTTGTTGACTGGTGTAAGGATTTAGCTCAACTTGGTCGTGAATTGGAGGTGATTCAACTAAAGTCACATGTGGCTCACATTTTCCAAACAAGGCCAAATCCATTCAAAAATGGATTACCTGGTAGATCCTGATGGGTTGGATTTTGCAAACGCCATCTAGATTTGACTATAAGGACTGCAGAGGGTCTAGATAGGGATAGACCAATGATGCTACAACCAAGTATTGTGGCAGATTTTTTATAATAATTTGTCAACATTGTATGATACTAACCATTATGAACCAACACATATTTGGAACTGTGATGAAATAGGAGTGGAAGTAGGTAGAAACTGTGGGATGAAAGTGATTGCAAAGTTGGGAAGTTGAAGTGTGCCTCAAATCTTATCTAAAAGTAGAGAATGGATTACAGTACTATGTTGTATCAATGCTGCAAGTAACAACATACTAGTATTTTATCTTTTTAAAGAAAAAAGAAGACTTAAAAATTACATTGCTAATTGTGAAGCTGGAGCTTGTATGGCAACACAAGAACATGCTTGGATGACAAAAGAATTATTCTTAAATTGGCTCCATCATTTTGCTAGATCTATTCCAAGTGGTGCTTCACCCAAGAATAGGCACCTCCTTATTTTTGATGGACATGGAAGCCATGTTACCTTTGCTACAATCCAAGAGGCAAGATCATTAGGCATAGATCTTCTTACATTGCCTGCTCACACTAGTCATAGACTACAACCTTTGGATGTAAGTGTATTTTCTCCGTTCAAGTCATATTTCAAATGTGAGAGGTCAAAATGGATGTCTAAACATCCACACAACGAAATAAAGAGAATGGAATTAGCAGAACTAGCAAGCAAAGCTTTCAAACTTGCCCTTGTACCTGATAATATTACAGCTGGCTTTCGAAGGGATGGAATTCGGCCATTGAATAGTGATGCTCTTCGTAATGACATGAAGCCAAGTGATGCATTCAATGTGGAAGATGAAATTGTTGCTGAAGGAATTGCAAGCACTTTAATGCTGGCTGGTTATGATGATGATGCTATCATTGAAGATTGTGTGGCACAAATGGAAAAATAGCAACAAGATGCTTCATTTGAAAGCCAATATCCACTAGTAGATGTTGTGCCCATTGAAGATTGTGTGGCATAGATGGAAAAACAAAAAGAAGATGCTTCATTTGAAAGCCAAAATCCACTAGCAGATGTTGTACCCTCAACTCAATTTAAAACTAGCATGCATGATGATATGAGTTTTCCAACACAATTTGATCCACCTGATTGGGTTAAAGAAGGAGCAAAAGAATTGGGAGTGCAGATTGACTTTTGAAATGAAGACATTTCATTATCCATTCCTTCTCCACCTTCAATGCCAAGAGAAGAGGTGGTTCATTACTATGCTGAAGCAAAAATTTGGGAAACTACGAATCATAATGAGAATGAAGTTGGATGCAGTGAAGATGAAGGTGGACTAGCTGAACATACTCTAGATGCTTTGAACAGATCTCTAGCTTTGTAGACAGAAGATGAAAAAATGTTATGTAGTTAGGGGTCATTAAGAAGTTTTTTGAAGCTACCAATTGAAAGGGTCACAAAGAGATCTATGCCATCTGATAATGCTACTCTTAGATTGGGAAGAAAATCTCAAATACTTACATCTAGTGAGTACATAATGCTATAGGAGCAACAAGAAGCAAGGAAAGTTGAACTTCAAGAGCTGAAAGAAAGGAAGAAACAACAGTTGGAGGAAAAGAAAAAACTACAAACTGAGCTGAGAAAAAGGAAAGATGATCAGAAACTTGAAAGACAAACAATAAAGCAACAGAAGAAAGAGGAAAAGTTGCAGCAACAAAAAGAGAGGGAGTTGAAGAAGAAAGAAAAGGTAAATTGTAGAAATGGTAGGCTGGCAAAAGAGAAAGACAACAGTGGAATTGAAAATATATCCCCTATGCAACTTGATTATAACATCAGTATTTTAGAACCAAATGCAAACAAAGCAAGCCACAATAGTACTCCAACAACCCCCTTACCTAAGCATCATCAAATTTTGAGGGACATGTACAACATTCTATCCCCTACCTATGTTGCCCTCCATAACATCTAATCTATTGTTAGCCAAAGCCCCCCTCATTCTCCAATCAAGAAATTCCCAATTGGTAGATTGTTAGATGAAAATATGTTTGAGCATATGACTCCCATCACCCCACAAGTTGATTCAGCTAGTCCAAAAAATCCTACAATAGATAGTACTGAGGAGGAACTTGAACCCTTCCCTAGCTTTATGGTGAACTAATGATCCTATAGAAATTTTTATATGGAGTACCTCTATATTCACAAGCTAGTCATTTTTTATAGCAGAAGAACTTCTATTTTCATAAGCTAGTTATTTTGTTATATACTAAAGACTAGTCCTATTTTACAATAGCATTCCAATCTTATTTTTCAGTGACAAGTTTGGACTTTTGTAACGTTCTATTGACTAGTCCTTATCTCCTACCTCCTCTACTATTTCCAACTATGTAATTTATTTTGTCATGCTTATGTTCCAACTACTAGAAGCTGAAAAATGTTGTACTGCAACACAACAAAAAAATGTGTTACAACTTACACAGCTTAATAGCAAAAAACTTAATCAAAAAATGCATGTTGTTTGACCTACAATGATAAAGGAGCCATATTTGATTTCCAGATTCTAATCAGATGCATGATATGCAATATGTGATCCCTGCCTAATGATATTGAAGACCATTTGTTATATGGTGTTCTAAAATTTTATGCAATATGCTATCCCTACCTAATGATACTATGTTATTTGTTCAATGTATTATAAATCATCTGATGTTTCTTAATTGAACTTGATTTAAAGTTCTAAACACATAATGATGGAAGTTATGTATTAGGAATTGGTATCTTTCTAGTAAGGATTATTATATAGTCTAATTAAATTGCCACCTAGTTGGACATTTTTTGGTAAATCAAGTAAAGTCCTAGCTAGGGACATCACAAATCAAAGCCACCATTTGATGGTCCCCCTATAATAAACTTGTTGACAACAATGGAAATATTTTTGGAACTTAAGGGAATCCTTCAAACATTCACTAAGAGTATTTGATCAAGTGAAATAATCCTCTTATCAAATATGCTACATAGGAAAATGAAGATTCAGGCAAAAGCACCCAAAATGGATTTTTGTTCAGAAAAATGCTCCTTTGAAGTAGTGGATATGCTCTAAATTTAACCCATTGATTGTATTGGGATATGCATGGCTGAACTGTGGCTAAAAAGATCCTCAACTAAATCATTTATGAGTTCATACATGTAACTATTGTATGTTGGGTCAACCTTACTGGGGCCAAGGCAATTAATCAAAGGGTGATGCAAAACTGACAAAATATGTAATGTTCCCTTGGAAATTAATCAAGGACTACAATAGATAATATGAGTGAGTGTTGGACGTCGACAGTTGGGAATGAAGCCCTCTAAAATTATTGTGGCAACCTAATTTATATTTTTACTTAGTGCTGGTTGTGATGTTAGAATGTTGCACTATTTAATTTCCTTTATCAATGAAAAAATGTGGTTTTTCGCTAATCTGATATCATGAAATTGTAATCAAAGTATGAAGGGACATTTGACGATAGGGATCAAACTTTCAATAAAAATATGGGTGAGTGGAGCTGGTTGTAAATTGCAAACAATAAGTTTAAATGAAATTCTCCCAACCAAACTACATATGCTAGATTATTAAGAATCTGAAGGTAACATACACAATACAATGGTGGAAAGAATCAATGGATGTAGTATAAGTTTCGGTTGGTCTTTTATTCAAATAAAAAAAGAGGTTAGTGAATACAATACCTAACAACCTTTTTGCTCATTTTCAATAATCCACCTAGAATACCAATCATCAATCAGTTAACTAAATTTTGCTAAATGGGATCCTATTCCTATTTGGGGGAAAAAATGCAACATGATAATAGAGAGATCAAAATATCAAACAAATATAATAGGGAGATCGAAATTCCTGTTATATAATTCCATCAAAACTCAGAGGAAAACCATGCTCAAGAAAACCATTCTCCTTGGTTCTGGTTTCAACTGAATTTGCTACAAATGTCACAAAATTCACCCCTCACAACTAACCCCAAAACCCAATAGCATCCAAATATTACAAGGAACCAATGCCTATACTATGATGGCAAGCCATTTTTGCCTTGGGAGTTTTTACTCGGGTGTACTTAGCATTTCCCATTTCTGATTTCCTTTCTTGATGTTAGAAATTCTAAAGTTTTTAAAGAGGAGATTGTGGTGATAGAATGGTTCAGAGATCGAATCTTATGTAGTTTCTTAAAAGACAGGTCACAAAAGGCAAAAAGAGAAGAAGAAAATACATATTCAGCCATGAGATTAAAGGGGTTTCTATCTCATGGACACTTGTTTCTCAATACCAATTCAACCCATTTGCAAGTTCTAGTTTTCTCTATTTTGAAGGGGCTCGTGCTTGTACAGGAGAGCATAAAAACTCGAGGAAGGTTTACTAAAATCGTGAAATAACATTACAGGCAAAATTGGATGTTATTTGTTATTATAAACTTTCATGGACTTCATCCTACGACCCTTCTTTGGGATTTTACTATTAATGTACTTTTGCAAAAATACTACACCAAAATCTCTATGTAAAACAAATATTATTTACAAAATTTACAAGAATACACCAAATCTCACACATCGAAGCATGGAACAGCAATTTGATTAACAAAAAGACAAAACCCCTTTAGATCTGGAATCAGAGAATAAAAACTCAAAGTTATGATAAGGGTTAAACTTGAAATTTAAACTAAGAAATCCATGAAATGATGCAAAAATAAAAATCTATGACCACCCATAATTGCAAAAATGAATGTCTAGGTCATTTTCCTAGTAAGGTTTGTTAAAGACCTTACCTGCTCGAAATATGCCAAATCCCTGAAAGTTGTGTGTCCATAGACACATTTGTAGAAATCTCCATCTATCTCCTCTATTTTGCATTTGACTATGAAGCTTCCTTGCCCAAATACAGATTAAGGCAAAAATCATGAAAAAAGATAGGAAATCCGTAGAAAGTAGTAAGTTATAACAATGAATCGCCATTGTACATTGATGCACTTACCCTTAATGTGCCATAGTAGGGGCCGAACCCTGTTGGAGTAAACTTTATGAACAATATACCCAATTTTTTGAAAGCTCAAGAATTTACTATATAGACCCATAAACACCTCTGTGTCTTCTACAATGAATTTGCAGAGCCATTTTCGTGTCTTCTCACATGGAGTTGCAGAGAGAATATTGTGTCTGTTCCCCTCGACGTCTATCTTTGTTAATCCTTGCCACACGGCATGAGATGTTAACAACATTAGCGACGGCAAACAATCCATACAAAGTCGAAAACAAAATGCAAGCAAACTATAAAAACCCTCTTACCAGAGAAACAAAGCACAAAAGAAAATGCAAGGTTTTTCATAACAATTAAATCGCCTGAAACATGTCCACTGAAGTACCTGCATGCGCCTCAAAATAGACACGTTCACAACATACTACGTCCAATAAAGATGTAGAAAGATCTATGTTAAATGTTAGAAAGATGTACAAAGATGTAGGTAAAATGTTATAAAATACAATTAGGGTTAGGTTATAAGTGCTTTAATAATACATTTTTTAATAATTATTATTAGTTCTTAAATAAACTTTTATATGCTCATATTTGTTATTTAATTAGATACATAATAATTAATGTAGATCAAAATCATTTATCTATAAATACTATACTATGCAACTAATAAAGTCAGAATGTTTATATAAGGTCATATATACGATCAATTAACATGTTGGAATGTTCAACTTATGGGACATCGATAATCAAAGATATGGGGTGGTAATTAACTATGAATGATATGGGGTCTAGAAAATGGCTAATTGAACACTTTATACAATATCAAGTTAAATGGACGTCAATTTTGATAGTCGTGACTCGAAACCTTAGTTTTAAACACTTAACTACTTGAAGAAGATGATGTAAAAAAATTAGTAATTTTTTTTTATTGTTTTGATATATTTTGAACTCTCTGAAGTTAGGGTGCAAGACTTCTGGGTCCTCTCCCCTAGTTGGCCTTACTTTTAGGAGGGCAATGGTTGAGAGTTCAACTCCCATCAACTAATTCCTTTTATTCAAATTAAATAATCATTTGAATTTTTTCCTTCTCTTTAAGATCTTATGATGTCATGTTGATATCATCAGAATCCACACTTTTACCTGAACTTCAAACCATCATAACTTTCACATTCGATCTTCATTTTTGACGAAACAAACGCCATTGGAAAGCTTTCATCATGCTCTTCATTTTGAAATCCATTGTTGACCACTTTTGAGATGGTTTGATTTTTCCCCTTATCTAGCCCTTTGGTCTGCTTGTTGACTAGGACTTTGACCAAGTTTAACTACTACATATGAGCTCCTTTTTCACCCGTTCAAGTTGCATTAGGTTCTATTCTCTAAGCTCTTTGTAGTGATGTTAAATTTGAGAGATTATGAGACTGTTGAATTTTTGGCCTTTTGGATCCACCTGGATCATATACCTAGCTCTTCCAAATACAAAGTCAAGAATAAGGTTGGTAGAGAAAGCCCTAATCTTGAAAAGGAAGTTGAAAACCCTTCTATTAAAGTGATAAAGAGAAAAAAGTATGTTCCTATAGCAACCACTCCTGTAGTGTCTACCCCAATAGCACCTAAACCAAAGTGGGCCTGCAAAACATTAGAAGTTAAAGAGGTTCTTGTGCATCGAAGCCCTCGTATGCAAGGTCAAGTATCCAAAGTTTCCACTGAAAATCTAAATGCTTCAATCTCAAAATCTCATACAGAATCAGTGGTTGAGAATACTCTAGATTACTCTCTTGTATGGTTGGAACCCCAAAATGTGAAACAAATGAAAATGGGCATGTTAATGAAATGCCATAAGGAAATCAGGAAATGTGTGAGTTGAACCTTGTTTTTGTCTTAGAAAAAGCCCCTAAAAATGATTAACCTACTTCACCACCAATCACTATATATTCTAATATTTCTATCATGCCTTATAGATCCTCCTAGTATACCCATTACTTCTAGCAAGTTGCTAAGGAACAAAAGAAGAAATCTATGGCTCAAGAATTCCCTTCATCTACAATGCAATCTATATTATTTGGCCTACACAATCACTTCATTTTTCAAAAGGCCTTGTGGAGGCAACAAACAGACCAAATGTAGAAAATAATATTTGACAAAGATGAAGAAATTGAGTCACTGTAAGAGCAACTTGAGAAATAGAAATAACAAATGAATAAGGCTTTAAAGTTAGCTAACCAAGTAATGGCTTGTAGGACACCATGAAGGGTGTATTCCATTTGTCTAAAAGAGCATTTTTTTCTATTTTAACTAATGGTGACAATAAGGGATGTTGATTGTAAATTTTAAAATGGTCAAGATTTCTACAATGTATATCAGACTTTGCCTTCATGGCAGAAGAATTTGTTGTGTGAACTTTATTTACATAATTTCATAATTCCACATGCGATAGAGTGGAACCCTCTACTTTACATTGGGGATGTTCACCTTAGGGCTTTAATGTCCTAGATGCACAACAAGACAAACTATGATAGGCAATTAAATGCCTATAGAGATCTTGAGAAATCTGAACCATTACCACTATGGGCTAAATCACGCAAGCCTGATGACCTTCTAAGAGATTGGTTCAGACTAACCTATGGGAAACTAAAACCAGAGATCAGGGAGAAAGTGTTTGTAGAAAGAGAAAAGGTTTACAGAGATTACCATACACTTCCAAACTTTACACAATAAAGAGTAATTGCAAGGCTTAGGAACCAATTGCCAAAAGCTTTCAAAAAGATAGAACCACATAGCCTTGTCAATTATGAGGCAGTTGTTAATAGGATGGCCAAGTATATACAATTGGGAAGAAAAATTAGAAAGGAACTATGTATGCCATTGACTTTTTAGCCTCCTACACTTCTTTGGCCTCTTTATGGTAATGATGCTACCAGACCATATCAATTGGTTGAGGAACACATGGGTGAACATTAAAAGCACACTAGAGGATTCTTCTATACTTTCAGAAGTGGGAAGAAAGTGAAAGCTATTGTGGGAGACTTTAGAGCTATGGCAAGGAAGTATAATGCTTGAGGACAAGCATTTGAATAGTGCGGGGCAGATGATGAGGCATATCAATGTCTTAATTTTGATATAGTTTTCATAGTTTGGACTTACTCTTTGTGCTTTGTCAAAAACATTTCCAAAATATTTGTGTAAATATCTTGTGAACTTATGCTAGAGACGGGTAGAACTTACTAAACCTATGGATAGTGTGTATGACATACTTTAATTAATATTATATATAAAATGCAGTATTTCATATAAATATCTTAAGCTATATTCTAATATCTGAATAAGAGTAAGAATGTTATCTTGCATATATATTTTAGATGTTTCTAACTTTCAAGAAAATGAAGAGTGATGCAAAGGGTGGTGATTACTGCATTAAAGCAAGAGGATGATGGGGACCAATCATGGCAAGGAAAGTGCAATTTAGTTCCTATGGATAAGCCACACTTGTAGAGGAGTTACTGCTCTAGAAAATCTAGGAGCCACAACTTGCTATATTTCCTGCAAGTTGTCATTCTATTGCTTAGTAATAAATGTACTATGTTATGATTGGTCTTCTGCCTTCTTTTCTGGCAATGTTTATTCAAGGCTTTTATGTCATGTTTATTCAAAATTTACTCTTTTTCTATTCTTCATGAATTATTCAGTTGATGTAATCAAAGAAGGATTTTAATGAAAGAGTGATTTTGGAATACTTGTGTTCATAGTTATTTGAAACCAACCAAGGGGGCCCACTTGGGAGGTGGAATAGATTTAGATAGAGTAGATTCATTCTTTATAATTTCCTATTTTCAAGATAGATTTATTGTATTAGTCCTACAGCATTGTTACTGTGAAAGTTCTTGTAGCACTTCAAGAAAATGATCATGATGGATGTTTTGAGTTGTTAATTAGTTTAGATTCATTTTCCAAAGCTTTCTATTGTTATCTATTGTTAGCCCAAGTCTATTTACTATTTTGTAATAGTAGTATAGATTCTTTTCATGCATTTTACTTTCCTACAGCATGGGTGTTAAGACTCTTAAAGGAACTTAGTGCACATATCATGCTAACCCATTTCAAGTCCTACATCATTGGGTTGATAATTCAAGTGTATTCATGATGGAATAGGTAGTCTTTAGAATAGATATAGTATCCTTGAGAGAGATAATGGTGTGATTATCTTCATCTATTATGAAAACATACATACACCACACTAAGAGCCATTGGTTGATGATTAGACTACACTACCTCCTCTACCCTTGGGAAAGAAAAAAATACCACCTCTACCATTACTAGAGTAGGATGCCATGCCCTTGCCTCCTCATATCATAGATCAAGCCACTATAGTGCAAATACTCTCTTACCCTTCTAGAACCATAACAACCACTATAGTGGTGAAACAATCAAAAGTAGAGAAGACCCCAAAGAGGGTAGATAAAGGAAATTGACCAACATCAATGATGACTTTATCATCTAGTCAGTATATGTATCTGATAGGTACTACTCCATCTTGGTGGAAACATGAGGTAGAGACTCAACAAAAGGAGGTATGTAAAGACCCTTAAGGAAGGAATGATAGTTTTAAAATACGCATTGAAGCTGGTAATGCCTATTCAAGAGGACCCAAAACAATCAACCTTCATCATGAATAATAAGCAACAAGATTTGGTGGCACACTATTGGTTAACAATTTGTCTACCTTAATTATGTGGTTTATACCTTGACTGTTAAATGCCCAATGGTTAGTATAAAACAAAGAAGTTAACAATAGAATGGGTTAGTGTCGTAATCTATCAAAGACCCCTGAATTGAAATGTACAGCTCCCTTTAGGTGCAAGATTTGCAATGAATTTTGTTTTAAATTTTTCAGGGGTATGCTCTTAACCAGAGAGAAGAAAAGGTCAACAAACAAATTGTTCAACACTTCAAACAACCTAGGTAGTTTCAAAAATAGGGACTAACTCATGAAATGTAATATATCCTAACTTAAATACAAGGATAAAAACATGAAAGACTAACTATGATAACAAGAGAGTAGAAGGAACGACAAAATGAGCAATTCCCAGATTGTTGAGTTAACTAATATTTGACAATACCTAGATTGTCCCCTTCTCAGCTACTCCATTAATCTAATTCTAGTCCTCTCATACAATAAACTAAACTATACATACGAACTACAATGTATAACACAAAGAATAGAATAATGCTTATGCTGAAGAGAGTAAAGCTTACAATCTAGTGAATGAAGGAAATAATACCAAGTTTACTTGCAATCATTTAATTTTCAACAACACCTTAATTCCACATATTATATAGTAACTAAATGGACATGAAAATTAAAAAGACTCATAGTCGCACACAATAGTCCTAGCTATAGGGGCTCACCCACAAAAAATTTTCAATCTTATTAACTTCTCAAAAAGTTACATATATAGATCTCTTCAAAATGGCCAGTTACATATGATGATTGTAGTGCAAAGCATCTCTAAACAAAATAAACTAAAAATAGTACATGATTAAATCATTATCTCTTATAGAGACCAAGCTTACTAAGAGAAAGCCATAAATAGCTACAAAAAGAGAGAGAGAAAAGAGGGAATGGCATATGCTCAGAAGAATGTTAGAGCATCATGCCTTCTTAAGAGTAATTACCTTAGCTCTATAAGCCTTCATTACATTTGTTACTTTGTCTAGCTCCTCGACACCTGGGATGATGATATTGTCAGCTTGAATCATCCAATAGTCATGCATCTATGTCAACTCATCCACTCTAGCAACCTTTTACTGAAACTTCTCTTATGTGTACCTTAAGATTGAATTAGCTGATGAAAGCTCCTAGGTTTTTGAAATATGGAAATTGAGTGGATCAATAGCTTCATCAAAAAATGCTAGAAACTTGGTCTTCATCCTCTCATTATCTACTAATCTTCCATTGGCACACACATAGTACTCTATGTACAAAACTTTCAAATATTCAAATAGCTTTTCAATGACCTTCTACACCAAGTCATGCACATCGTTAAGCTCATTTGAAAATCTTACAAAGCTTTCCACTATAAACTCCAAAGATTGTTTCTAATGAAACAATGGTTCTTTACCTATTTTAAGGATCCCATGGTAGATGACAACATTGGTCTTCATATCAATTACTTTTTGTAATAGTGCCAATTGCTCTGTTAGTCCATTTGTTACATTTTGCATGGTAACTTGATGACTAGAAGTTGCCTCCCTTAACTTTTGAGCATCTAACAGTAGATTTCCCAAATTTTTAATTAATAGGGGACCTTGTGCCTTCATTTGATCAACCCATGCTTGACCAATTTACCCAATTTTCTTCTCTTATTGTAGCGTCAAAAGCAAGTTCTTATTCTCCTCTACACTCAATTCAAATATTCTTATTGAAGTACTCCCAAGTGCAAACCTGGTGTAGTCCATTAATTCTTTATTTGGATCCTTTGGCACCTCTTTCTCTACCCTCAACTCATCTAGAATGTGCCTAATCTTTCCATTAATAGACTTTTATATATTTACCATGAAATCATGAACAGGGATACCAAGGTCCACCATTTAGATCTGGAAGCCATTTGTACTGAGCTCATGGAACTTGCCCTCCTTTTAAGGCTTTGCTATCTCCATCAACATGTGGCTAGTAGAAGGATCTCTAGCCAATGTTGTTATGGACTTTTTCTTCTTCATCTTCTTCAATGGTGACTAAATAGAAGTTTTATGTGTGATAAGGTCCTTTGATGGGGTGGCTTCTTCTTATCTCCACTTATTTTGATCAATGGTCTCCTCCAACCATAATTTGGTTGAAAGGATATTGATTGAAGATTGTAGGGCAGTAGGATCAAAGAGCTCCCTTGCCACTAGGGGAGTTTTTTTGCTCTCAGAAATAATAGGGAAGGCAACAACTTTGGTTACTAAGAGGGCCAAAGATCCCCTTTTTGTGATGTATCTTGTTCCTGACCATCCATGGGGTTAGTGTCACCATCCAAATTGATGACTTGAATAGGGGAGACAGGCTAGCTACTAACTTCTCTTGCTCTTTCTCCTTTTGCTTGTCCCCTTCCTTCTCCCCAACTTTTCTCGTATCCAAAAGAGAGTGACCTTGGGACATTGGCAAATAGGAGTAATTGGGACATTCTTTTCTGGAGGTTGGTCTCCACCTTGGAAAATAGACTAGGTTGGGCTTGTAGATGTTGAAGTAGCAGTCATAGTGGTAGTCATTGTAGTTGATTAGGAAACTCTGGAAGATACTTCACTAGTAGAGCTAGTGCTTCCTTCTTCTTTTTCTTTCTTGAGTCCACTCTACCCACTTGTCCTTCCTCTTGATGATTTCATGCATTAGAACCTCCATGGTATCGATGACAGGACCTACACGTGGGGTAGACACAATGGGAGTTCCTTTAATCTTCTCATAGGATGAGGGATGCATATAGGAGCCATCATCTGTAAGATCAAAAAGATCATTAGATTCATTGTATAATTTAACTTCATCAATGGCCAACCAATACCAAAACTTCTCTTGAGTTTGATACTCATTAAGACATCCAACCCAAAAATCTTCAATATATGGAATGTGTCTATAGGAGTGTCCCAACTTCAAATGATCCCTTGAAAAGTTTACTGGGTCATACTGAGGCCTAAGTACCTCATAATCAATCAATTTGATTTCATTTTCAAAGCTTTTGACTAGATTCTGAGCATAGGATCTAGAGGCACAAGAATAGGGTCCAACCACTATGGGGAAGGAAATCCTAGCTATCTTCTTCACATTTAAACACAATGTGGTCACTTCAAAAATTTGTTGACACAATTCGACAAGAAAAACCTTGTCTTCTGGGTACCCAGGAAGTTTTTTGGAAAAATTGTCAAAAGCACCTATCCATAGGTAGGAGAAGCTCGAAAATTGGATGAAAGAGAATCCAAATTGGCTTATAGCCAAAATTGCTTCTAGTGAAAATCTTCTCTCAGGGAAACATTGCAATTCCTAACACAATCACATTGTGAAGGCATCATCAACTGTTACATACTCCTCATAGCTTCTTTGTAGCTAAAGATGTGGGTAGAGCTCATACACCTTTCTATTTCCATCATAATCTTCAGTTCTAGGAAGACTCAGCCATAGGTGATGTGTAGCCAAGGTGTAGATTAAGTATAAAGACATGTAAAACTTCTTGAATCCCCTAGTTGAACTCAACCATGAGGCAACCCTATCACATATAATTTTGGTTGAGTCAATTTATAGACCTTTGGCACAAATGGCTTGCACTAGGAAGAAGTGGTGCTCAATAAATTCCAGAATTTCCTCTTTTCCTTTTAATCTAAGTAGCAAAGCCAAGATGTCTACAATCTCCTTTTTTAAATTGGTTCCGAATAGGGTCTTCGAGATCTTGCTCTTCTTTGAGTGTGATGTTTGGAAATAGGTCCTCTGTATATCCTCCCTTCTCAAGGTCTTCTCATTATTAAACATGGATGCAAAGGATTTGAAGTTAATCTCACAATATTTCTCCTTCATATGGACACCAAATGTAGAGTACATTAAAGCCTTTTTTATCAAGAGGAGGATAGATTGGTTAGGAAGTAGAATTTGTTTTGTCTCTAGATCATATCTCTCTATGCACTCCCTTACTAGATCTAGAGCTCATACATCCATGGGAAAACCAACATCTTCTGCCAATCCACTTTCTTTCAACTTCAAGTGGATAAACTGAGAGTTAAGTCTTATGTGAAGATCACATAAATCATAAAACTTGAATGATGTATTTGTTAAATCTTTTAACTCACTCTCCAAGCCTATAAGCTTATCATAACTTGTAGCTCTAATTGCCATTTGCTATGATTATAAAGGATGTAGTTCTTGGTAAATTGTCATTTAAAATATTTGAAGAAACAAATTTGAAGCAATTCCAATGAAATAGATGCATAAATCCAAATGTTGGCACCACACAAACAAAATTAAGTTCAACCAATGATCATAATGACAGGATTTACAATGAATTTCATGATCAACAGCTATCTAAAACTTTCTATTTCCATGCACATAATAATTCATAATCTTGAAAGCCTTTTTACTTTACTTAAAGTAAAGCCTTATCATTAAAAGCTACTTACCAAAACAAGGGATTTAGTTTAGTATAAAATTACTTGTTTCCTTCAGAATTTGGAATGAAGATTTATTCAATAACTTAGTATGTGTTGGGGAAAGAGAGCAGATCAACTTTTCTATAAGCCTAGTTTTCCTTTGATTTTGAATCACAGTATGGGGAATGATCTTTTAATAGCTTGAGCACTTTATTCTTTCATTCTCTACCCTAAGCACTTAACACTTGATTTGTTTTATGTCAAGGTTGCACATTTATAGCTGACTTTACTAGAAGCTGACTTTACTAGAAGCATCTATTGGGCATCTCCCAAGAATATTCACACATTAAAGTCACTTGGCTTTCCATTTTCCAAGCCTTCAAAGAAGTGGTCTTTTACATTTCTTAGGGACAGAAAACCCCTCTAAAAGCAGCATTTTTTGGAGAGAGGAAAAGTTTAGGATAGCTTCCCTTTAATCTTGATCTGATGGCTACGAGGTGAGATTTCGAGTGTGGATCTTCCATTATAGGCTTAGAATAATTCCTTTTAGCACCATGCTTGTCTTTCTTACACATAAAGACTTATAATTGGGCACCAGCCAAGTTGGCTTCGGAAGAAGAACAAAATACTTAAGTTTCCACTAGTGAGTAGCTGGAAACTTGCAGACCCATCTTTTTTCATAGAAATGGATTTAACCTCTAAAACTTGATTAGAGACCTTCCTAGCTTTGACTTATGCTTTCGTGGATCTTTTAATAATGAAACAACCAAGTGAACCTCTTGTTAACACCATCATAACTTTGTTCCTCAGATACATACTCGATGAACTTCGCCAACAGAAAACCAACTTGATTGTTCAAAATTTACATGAAATGGAATACTGGTGCAAGATTGTAGTTTAGAACAATTGGAGAACTTACTTCTCATTAGGAAGATACTTGAAACAAATCCCAACCACACCTAAATCACCTAAACCCTGAATGCATCAAAATAATAAGAAACATGCATGGAAGGATAGGGAAAGACAAAGCAAAGGATGTAGATTTTTCCATCACACCAAAATCACGTACTGATGGTGGAGAGGGATCTCATTAGAGTGGTGTAGCAAAAGCGTGGTGGGTCCATAAACCCCCCCCCCCCCCCCCCCCACAAACCACATGATGGAGCCGGATACAACCATTTATCATGTGGGATTTGCACCCACTACATACCATGTTGATAATCCAAGCCTATGATGATGAAAGGTCAAAGGGCTTGAGGGACTCAAACCAGTGACTTGCACTCTAATACCATGTAGATTTTGCCATCACACCAAAAGCACATACTGATGGTGGAGAGGGATCTCATAAGGGATATAGTCGCTACACCACAAAGGATACCCAAAAAATATCCAAAGTGAGAACTTTGGGAATTGATGACAAGAAAGTCACCTAAAGGCTATTCTAACATGCAATCATGAACAAAAACTCAATAAATACCAAAAATCTGCAATGACAAGGGCAAATCTAAAAGTTGGCAACACACACATAGCCAATCCTCCTCTTCATGTAGATATGGAAACCATTACCACTCAGGGCTACTAAATGCAAGAGGTCATTTTCAGAAAGGCCACTAAGGATATGACCAAAGTTTTGACAACTATGGGTCTTAAATGGGTGTTTCACCATTTTGACCAAGGCAAAGAGGAACTTCACATTTTGAGGAAGTAGAATGATATTTTGTGAGATTTTTGAAAGAGGTATCTCGTCCCATTGACCTTGAGCACCTTGAGATTTCTTTATCGGTTGCCCTCAAGAAACGAGCTCCGACCCTTGAACTAAGTGATTCATTTTTTGATGCATGTAAGAGATCGAAATTTAGTTTAGAAGAGAAAGGAGTAAAGATAATAGAGGAAAATATTCCTATATTACATAGAATACAAAATAATATAAAGAAGCTAGCAATAATGACCAACTAGGAGTTTGGGTTAATGGATAGGGTGTGTACATGGACTAATGACCTCAAAGTGCTTCAGAAAATAAAATGACAAAGATATTGAATGCAACTATGCATGTATAGAGGAGAAGATCTGGAAAAGATTGATGATTGGATTGAGAGGATATAGGCTAGGAATAAGGTCATGTTATCTCTGTATGAAGATATCCAAGAAATGTAGGGTATGACTCAAGCCCAATTTTTGGAAGTGGATAAATATTACTATGCAACTATCTTGGAGATTCTTTATGACAACTCTAGAACATTTTTATTATTGATGGAAATATTTGTGCAACATTGAGCATCTTTTGAAGCACTATCCTCTGGGGATGGTGTTTGATGAATATTTAAAGCCAAGGAGACAGTGATAGAACTAGATTCCAAATTGGATGGTTTTGTAGAAGTGCAATAAGAGCTTCACAAATTTTACAGGGAAGTGAGGGCCAAATATCAAGCCTTGGATTTTCCAAATCCCTAAGAGATAACTTTGACCATCAAAAAATTCAAGGAAGCCCATCTAAACATCATTTTGGTCAAAAATCAACAAGACCCATATGCTACAAATTAAGATTTTGGGACTTAGAAAAATCATGCTAGCTTTTATCTGGAGATGCTTGAAGGTGCATGGGTGCACAACTTCCAAAGGTGTGCAAGTGCAATGATTTCTGAACAGTTTTAGTTGTGCCAACAATTAGCTGCTAGTTCTAGTTTTGAGGCATTTTCATGCACTAAAACTATGTTTTTGTACTTTTGACGATAGTTTAACTGGTAAAAGCACATGGAGAAGGCCGAAATCTCATATTTAGAAGCTCTAGAAGCTCGAGTTCCATCTAGAGTCTTCTTTCTTCTTATCTCCTTCTATTTCAATTTAAAGTCATTGCAAAGGCTCGTGCACCATGTAATGAATAAAATAAAGAGTGCAAACCTACTTAAGACCTAGTTAGGAGTCATTTTGTACATAATATTCATAAAATTAGTATTTTAAGCATGCTTTTTGCAAGAAAAAAGCCCTAAATGTGAAAATTGCATGAAGGATGGTGTTTCTTATAAATGCAAAAATGGAATATGTATACAAGGTTAGTATTTTAATGCAATAAAGTAAGCTATTAGTACTCTCATTTTGTGTGTAGTGTTTCTTGCTAGAATGTGCATTATTGAAATGAAGAAGATTGTTGAAGTATAGAAATGAAGAAGATTGATGAAACCTATCATGGAACAATCATTATTTTATCACTAGTCTGAAACCTACTACTTCTTGGTGAGACAATTGCTATTTTAGTTTGAATGCTATCAATTGATTGATTGATGAAGAGGATTTGAAAAGAAAGGATAACAAGAGTACCTAGAGAAAGGTTGAGTTATATGATGTATAAAAGAAGCACTAAGACCAAGTAAGACTTTGATAATATAGTGTATTTTTTTCTACTTAAGGCTACAATGAAAGAATACTTGAGCAAAGAAAAGAAGAAGGCTATGTAAAGAAATGTGTTTTCCAAGCCTGACCGAGCAAATAGTGGAAGCCAAGAAATTTAGTGGAGGTCATGGAGAAAGTTAGTCAAAGCTAAGAAAAATTAGTATGTGCTAAGCAAAGAGAAATCTAGTAGGTGTCGAGTGAAGGAAGTTTAATATGCATCGAGCACTAGTAAGACTTGGTGTATGCCAAGAAACCATATGCCAAGAAACCTAGTGTTGATCGAGCATCAAAAGATAGTTATTGCCAAGCAACCATGTTATTGGTGAGTGCCAACAAAATGAGTTTGATCAAATATTTGATGAATATGAGCTGACAAAGTTTATTTCTTGAATTGTTTGAAGTGTGGAAGATAACTATAATGAGTTGGTCACACATAATTCAAGATAAACTATTTTAAGAAAAAAATGAAGAGAATTGTAAGGGAAGTTTGTAGAAGGAACTAAATGGAAAAGAGGGTAGATTTGATGAATCTGACCTAACCCTAAGATGAATAATTGTGGTTAAGTGGAAAAATATCTAAATTATCTATATAAGGAGATAACAGGTTAGAAGCAAAGTGTTATTGTAATGCCCCACCAAAGGATCCAAAAGAACTAACCTAAAGTTTTACTAAGTTTGCTAAAAACATAATTTAAAGATAACATACAACAACAATCATAAAGTAGTGGAAGCAATAACATAAAATCATACATAAGCAAACATAAAATATTACATTTCTTAAGGATCCCAAGACATTGAGTCACATTTAATTTTTAATTAATACTAAATCAAATAAATAACACATCCACATGAAAATCGAGAAATGCCCCCTTCACTCATCAGCAATTTGTGGATGACACTATAATGGGGGGGGGGGAAGCTTTTGCGAAAGAAGCTAAGACTTTGAAAGAGGTTCTTGATACTTACTCCAGAGGGACTGGACAGCTGATTAACTGGAACAAAAGATCGACCTTCTTTGTTAACACCCCTGTACTCAGACAAAGGAAAATTGCTAGAATCCTTGGTTGTGGGGTGGGCTCTCTCCCCTCATCCTATCTAGGGCTCCCCTTGGTCTCCTCTCCCCCTGACTCTTTCTGGAATGGAATTCTGGACAGATTCAACAAGAAGATGGTTGGATGGAAAGGTGCCTCTCTCAGCCAGGCTAGGAAATGTTTACTAGTCAAATCCACTCTTCAGAACCTTCCCATTTATGCTCTGAGCCTCTTTGGAATTCCTGTGAAATTTGCAGAGAAAATGGAGAAAATCCAAAGAGACTTTCTATGGACCGGACTTGAAGGAAAGAAAAAGTACCCTCTTGTTGCTTGGGAGAAGGTCTACCTCCCCAAGAGGTATGGTGGTCTAGGCATCAGAAAGCTTACCCATCTCAATAAGGCGCTTCTTGCAAAACAAATCTGGCGAATCTTCAATAACACTGGTGAATGGAGAGACATTCTAGAAAATAAATACCTCAGAAGACCATCTCTTCATTTTACTTTATTCAATGAGGACATCCCTAAAGGGTCAACTATTTGGAATGGTATCCTGAAGGCTAGGGACCTGGCTAAGGTGAGGGTCTCTTGGAAACTAGGCAATGGAGAGGATATTCAGTTTTGGTCTAACAAGTGGTTATGTCAAGGCCCTCTTTCTAACAACCCAGTATTTGAGAGATGGGTGCAAGAATGCATGGAGCTATATGGGTTTAAAGTAAGCAATTACAGGGTTGGTCAGGAATGGAGAGACCTTTCCCTCATTTTCGAGGATTTGAAACCAATAATGACTATGCTTAACTCTTCGATCCCTAGTAATAATAAGGATGAGCTAGTCTAGAGGGATAATCCCAATGGAAGTTATTTTGTTGCTTCTAGCTACAACTCTCTCTGGGGTTTAAAGGAGAAACCCCCTTGGGCAAATGCTTGGCTCACGGGCCTCACTCCAAAGATCAGCATATTTTATTGGCTAGCCCTTCAGAACAAAATCCCAACGTAAGATAATCTCATGAAGAGAGACCATGCTATGCCCAACAGATGCCCACTCTATAAAAACCAATCTGAGTCAGGAAAACATATCTTCATTCAATGTGACTTTGCTAGGGAGGTGTGGAGTTCTCTTAATCAGGATATGGAGATTCTCTAGTGTTGGCCGGATAACCTTATGGACTTTTTCAGTCATTGGAAAAGCCTTTGTAAAATTGTTGGCCAATAGGATAATTATGCCTAGTTTTGCCTCACTTCTGCTGGAGCATCTGGAAGGAAAGGAACAATAGAATTTTCAGGGACAAAGAGGAGCCGGAAATAATTCTAGGAAGGAAGATTTTGAAAAACATAAAAGAAAACCTTCAAGTGATGAAGGAGGGGGAAGTTGATATAGGGGATAGGAAGACGGTTAAAGAAAAAGACAGGAATCCCAAAAGGCAGGATGCCAGATGGATTCTACCCCTGGAAGGGTGGTCAAAAGCCAACTTTGATGGCGCTTCTAAGGGCAACCCAGACCCCTCTGGAAGCGGTGGAATTATAAGAAACAATTTTGGGGAGGGGATTGCAGCCTTTGCTCTCCCGCTTGGTACCCAAACCAACCATTTGGCCAAAGCCAGAGCTGCGTGCAGTGTGGTAAAGTTGGCTTTTGAAGCTGGCATTTCCAAACTTTGGCTTGAAGGGGACTCCAAAAACATAATTAATAACATTAATGAAATCTCCCCCCCCCTCGTGGTCAATTGCAAATATAATTGATGAGACACGTGCCACCCTCACAAAATTTGAGAAGGTCCACGTCACTCATGTGTTTAGAGAGGCAAACCCAGTTGTTGACTGGTTCACTAACAAAGGGGTGGGAGCAGACAAAGAGATGACCTGGCATTCCAGAAAAGATTTTCTGATGGAGGCTAAGTCACTAATTGAGCTAGAGAAAATCCACTGAAGTATGGGTCAACCTAACCATTATCATGTTTAATAAAGAAAGATTGGATGTTGGTACGAGCCATAATAAGTTTCTTGGTTTTTGTAATCGCAAGGGATTTTTTCCATCATTTCGACACGTTTGGAGGATCGTTATCATTTTCACTTGCTATTGTATCAAAGAGGCGAATGATCACAAACCCAATAATAGAAACAGAGCCAAAATCTTGGCTGGAAAAAAATTGCAGAGATTGGGGCTTATGAGAATAGTTGAAGAAAAAATGGATGTCATGATTGGAGAACAGAGCAGAAAGGAGCCAGTGGGTGAAGTGGAGAAGTGGAAGAATATAGGCAAAGTCTGGAAAAAATTGGAAAGGGCAGGGTTGCAATTTTTTTCAAGAAACTCCATGGTTTTGACCCTGAGGTCACCAACAGCATGGTGAACTCATGGAACAATGGCAAGGTCAAGGTGAACGGGGTTTCTTTCCAAATCACAGAGGAGGTGGTTGTGGAGGTCACTAGTATCCCTATGGAGTGTTTCAAATTTTATAGGGACAAGAAACTTTTGTCCAATGCAGTCAATGAGTTCGTGAAAAATTTTGCAGAGATGAACAAGCTGGAAAAGAAAGAGTCTTTCTATGTGATGGAGACTATAAAGAAGTTATGGAGGTATGTTTTATATGCCCTCATTGATTATGTTACCCTGGGCCCTAGGTTTGATCGGATCAGAACTCACCATTTTGTGATTTTAAATCATTTTCACCATAAGAGTAGAATTTCCATTCCCTTTTACCTTCTCACTTCTATGAACAAGGCTATCTCTAGTTTCAAGAAGAAAGCCACTGTTAACCCTGCTTTGCATGAGGGTTTATTGCTCCTCATCCATGAGCATTTCAAAGCTCAGTCTATATGCAATAACCCTTCTCAAGTTGAGGATGTTGACAAAGGTAGCTCCAGCGCTTCTTTAGACTTTGATGACATTGAGAGCATTAGCTCGGAGGAGGAGAATTTTACCTCAAGAAAGAAGAATAAAGGTCAAGGTAGGAAACAGTCCACAGCTACAACTCCCAGCAGGAAAAGCCCTAGGGATCACGGCCAAGCTCAAGCAAAAGAGAGTTATGCTGAGGAGGAGGAGGAAATGGATATGGAAGATTCTGACAATGAGTTGGAGGAGGAGTTGGAAGAGGAGAAACCTAGGAAAAAATGGAAGAGGGAGGTAGTGAGAGTTGAGGAGACTAGAAATTAGAGGACGGATGCTTTTCCTCTTCCCCTCTCCCCTGTCCAGTCTCAACCTCCTTCGAAGGAAAAAGTGAATGCCATCACTGGTGAGAATGAGGGGGAAGTGCAGGTCAATAATAGAAGAAAGGCCTAGAAAAATTTCAATATGAGGATTGCTACTATGGGGATTTTCAAGAAAGTTATGAACCCTCAGATCCTGGTGGACAACCTGGAGGAGCCTAGGCTCAATGAGCTCATAGACTCAGCTATCCTGGCCATTTCAAACAATGCAAGGGAGATTGGAATGAACCTTCTGAATAATGTCTGTAGTAGTATGATTGAAAACTTTAGATCAATCAAATGGCTCTTCCATGAGCTGGAGGAAGTTAGAGAAAAGGTATCCCAGATGGAAAGTACTAAGAAAAAGACTGGTATTGACAGCCACGAGGACCAGGATAACAGAGAAAGCTTAAATGAAAAGAGAAGTAGAAATCTTGAAAACTACAACCACAACCTAGCAAGTTAGATGATTTCTCTCCTGAGTTCGGTGAATGACAACATCCAATACTTAGCTAGTAAACTTAAGGACAGCGGCTTCCTAGTGGAGGAGGGAGGACAGAACAGGGAGAAGGCTAGGTCGGATGATGACAAGGCCACAATCAGTATGTTCACTAGTATGGATCAAGGCATGGAGAAGGTCCAGGATCAAATGGCAAAGGAGCAACAAAAGATAGTTGAGGTAGCTCATACTATGCAGGAAATGGAGAAGATTACTGAAGACTAGTTTTCTTGTCTTTTGTATTTTCGTCTTTCTGGCTTTTGGCTTTTGGACAGGCTTTTTGTAGTCTGTTTTAGTTTGTTTGTTTTATGGCCTTTCTGTGGGCCTTTGTTTTGGGCTGAGCCTTTGGGCTTTTTTCAGCTATTGGACCTTTGTTTTGGTTGGGCTTCTTTTTCTTATTATCAGCCTTGTTTTTTGTAAAACTTATGGGTTTCAGGATCCCTTAAAACCTGTTTATCTTATCAAAAACACATCCACATGAAAGAAGAACTACAAGTCCAGTCCATTTAAATAATATATATTTTTTCTAAATGTTACTTGGCAGTAAAATTTGGAATGCACAATCATCCATTGTACATGTCACAGGGTATGAAAGGCTAAAGGTATATACATTTATAGAATAGATTACATCATCCCTTTCAGATCCATGAAACAAGATACAATACAATAAGTAAAATCATCCATCAAATAGATATAATCATCCATTTAATACACAAAGATAGAATGAAGGGAAATGTAGAACAAAGAACTCCAGCCACAGCATCTATGGATGGATGTTAATGGTAAAAGTAAAAAGCACTACCACCTGACCTCATGGTAACCCAAAAAAGGTCCACTCCCACCACGCCGAGGAGATAGTCTCAAGTCCCAAATAGGATATCAATCCCAAATCAAAAGTAATATCTAAGTCAAGGAAACCCTAAAAGTAATCTAACTCAAAGGTTCCAAGATAAATTGACATCTAGACCTAGAGGCAAACAAAGATACATAGGAAATCTATACTGTTAGTGGGAAAGTTTCATCACACAAACCAACTCTAGGGTTACTTGGCTAGTATTTTAATCCTCCAGCCCCCTAGTGACTCTATGTGACACTAGTATCCTTTCATATTGGCAACGCATACTAACGATGCATGGTCGCAAGCAAGTGTCATCTCTTCTCGCATCCTAGTCTGTACTAGCACTTGAGGCATGGGTGAGGAAAGACAAGACTCTTATTAGGTTCATTTTACTCTCATTTAGTGTAGTATTTTCACTTATTAACTACTTACAGTGGGTTACCCTAGTAGCCACTTTGGGCCCCGACCTCCATTGCAAGACACTTCCCAACTTAACATACAGATTACCTACCCTAGGCTCATAAAAGTACAAATCAAAGAATCACAATTTTCACCTTAGTCCTATACAAGTGATTGGAAAGAATCAAAAGATAATTCATAATAACACCTCAGTTCTTTAAAAGCAACTAGAAAACATCCCAAAAATTAACTGATTGAAGACTCAAAGGTTAAGTCAAATATGTCATACCATTCACCTTAGTTTCCCACAAGAACACTAAAAACAATAACAAACAATAAATACAAACTCATCATAGAGTAGACCAAACATATTACCATGGTTGAGTTTAAAAAGATCAAGATCAAGTCATCATAATATCACAAACACAAAACTCCCAAGCCTCTAGTAAACATCCTGAGACTAGTCAACACTCTAGTCAACCCAAACCCAAAACATAAGATGACATACAGATAACAATGTAGTTTTATAGTTTGGTTTGATTTTGAAAACACATAGTTTTGATGTATCAGTAAGGTTAAGTTTTCATTTCCATGCAAGTTTTTGAATATATGAAATTCACAGTTTAACCTTACAACTTAACCCATTCTCCTTTTTTTTAAAAAATTTGCACAATTTATCCTTAATTTATGAAGCCACAATTAACCCCATTAAATATCACATGATAACTTAAAATAATTATCTATCAAATTAATAAATATTGATTATTAAATAAAATACTCACTATTATATTAATAATCAATTTATTAAATAATAATAAAGTAAATATAGTTTATTAATTGATACTCATCAATAATAATCTAAATTACGAAATTAATAATAAAAACTTTTAATAAATTCTTTAATAATTAATAATTAATAATTAATAATTATTAATTAAATTAATAAATATTAATAAAACTATTAGTAAATTATTTTTTATAAATAATAATTTTAATTTTAATTTAATTTTAATTTTAAAAATAACTTTTAAAAACATTCACATTGCGGTTAAGGCCCATCGAGCAACCTTTATAGGTGGTTGTCATGCAGCCGTAGACTGTTTGCTATCACATGTAGTAGTATTTAATATTGTTGTTGCAACAACAATATAGACTGTGTCGCATGCAATAATAAAGCCTGCGAGGGGGAAATAAAATAGGGAGGTGGGGAATTGGTGGCTCCACCTCCTCCAACCCATTTTTTTATTTTATTATTATTTTTACTTTGTTTTATATACTTTGTAATATAAAAATGTTTTCAAAACAAGCCCCCCATATAATTTTTAATTTTTATTTATTTTTATTTTTATTTTTTAATAAATATAGTAAATTCAGTCTGATAGGAAAACCCAAATCAATCGGCCAAATTCATAATCTAAAATTTTCATTACTTTCAAAACCCTTCCCAGTTTAATTTACAATTTTGAATCTACAAAACAAGGGTATTACTAATATTTTTAATCCTCACATATACAGAAGAAATCCACATGCATACTAGTAATTTCAAAATAAAATATTGAAAGATTCATCACAATGAAATTCAGATAAACAATTCACAATCACGATGAAGACATGAATATTAAATTACATAATTAGCTAGGTGAACAAAACACAAGGATCTACTTGGTTCTGATGCTAATTCGCAAACACCCAAAGATTGTGAGAGAAATCTCTTCTCTCAAAACCTTCTCTCTAAAAATTTCCTTCTCCGAAATTCCTGGTCCCTAGAAAATGGACTCTCAATTGTTGATGAGGAGTTCTCTCCTAAATTTAGAGCACTAGTTGTGCAATCACCCGAGGGAACTCCTTGATCACAACTTTTTAACTCTTTATTAACTTTTTTGAAATTTCATACATACTTTATGCAATTTTAAATATCTTTATTAAATTTAGCTACTTTCTCTTTTTAATTAAGTTATTAGACTTTAATCTCAAGCATAAGCTTTATGCAATTTAATTAAAATAAATTTTATTAAATAATTGCTTACTCTCAATAATTTTTAAATTGTTTTCTAATATAATGTTTATTAACTTATGTAATAATAATATTTAGCATTTAGTTAAAAATGATCTCCTAAATATCTTATTATTAAATTAATTAAATATTATTACGCTTTCAAACTAGAACTATAATTTTCTCTTTAAATTTTTATTTTTTTTTAATTTAATTAATTTCCCATTTAATTAAATATAATTAAATATTAAAATTATCTTAAAAATTTTCCATTAAATAAAATCATTAATTGATCTTTTAATTTGACTTAATTAACAGAAAAATCACAAAAGACTTACAAGACAAAATATGAAAACCCATCATAAAAAACCACATACAAGATCAAACTCAGGGGCTATAATCACAATTTTACATCATGCAACAAATTTGGAAGGGTAATCATCATAGATACTTGTCCTACTTTTCTAGGACAATTGGTTTAAGGGTTAGGATTTGGACTCAAAAATTTATCTCCCCTCTCATACTATTGAGACATTGTGATAGGGTACGCTCATCCTGGCAATTCAGGGAAGGCAATACCTGGTACTTGCAATCTGCATAAAATCCATGCATGTACAAACACATATATTCTAAGCTAAATAGGCAATGGTAGGAAGTGGTGCATCATGTAGATTCTAACTAGTAGGTGATTGTGACTCCCTTCATTAACCACGTAAAAAATGTCATACATAAAGAAAACATATATGCACACCATACTCATGTAGTATGGGGTAAGTATCCATAAGAAAACATGTATAACAATCCATCTAACTAACATCATCAAATAACTAAAATCACTGTAAATAATCATCATCAAAGTATAATCATGCATACATAAAGTAACTAGTACCATAGTAGTCTCATCATAAAATCAACTGAGAATGAAGATAATATCTTATAATCTAGAAAATAATACTACTAATCATCAAGCATAAAAATAAACTAGCCTAAAAGAGTTTAGCAATATGTGTTGAAAGTAAACTAGGGCTCGGCACTATAGTTATAGTGTGAACCAGAGAAAGACAATGAGTCTTGAGGTGTTGCTTCATTTGGTGGCCGAAGGAATGAATATGCTTTTAGCATACTAAGCATGAAGGCTTAAGGAGGTGTGAAGGCTTGAAGGGTGAACAAGTTGTCAGAGACAAAGGAGATTGAATACCAAGAAAAATGGAGGATTGAATAAGAGATTTTTAATCTGCAAGTGAGTTGTTTTGCTATCTAATCAAGTCCTATTGTTACTTTCTAAAAACTATATTAGTCTAGATAAATCCTTTGGATTAAGGATGACCTAATAGTCATGAGTAAATCCTTTAATAGAGTGACATTCTAATGGAATGTTCTAAAGTTCTCTAAAAAGGCTCACTCCTAACAGGGTGATTGAAATTCTTTAATCAAGGTCACATTTAAGAATGTGCATTATAACCTTTAATAGGGTTGGCTCTTCATAGAGATCACTTCAAAAGAGTGAAAATTGGTAGCATGTTATTGGTGGTTTTTTCCAAATTGGGTTTCCACGTAAAATTCTTGTGTCAAATTGTGGGAATGATTTTTTGGTATTGCAAGTTTACATTTCTGCAAAGTTCATTTAACCTAGGACAGTAATATACTACAATTTGAGATATTGGATGATCAATGCATGCACATGTATTTGTTAAGTACTGAAAAGTTTTATCTATACATTTGGACCTTGGATAACTGATTCACCCCCTCCCCCACACCTCCCCTCCCCCCCCCCCCCCCCCCCCCCCCCCCTCCCCTAGTTATTCTAAAGAATTTCAACAATCAGTATTAGAGCATTTGGTGCTTGTGAAGGAAATAGTTTGAAGGTACTTGAAGTTAATGATCAAGATGTACATAAAGGAGGTGTCCAAGTTAAACAAGGAAAAATTTCCTTCATGGAAAATTTTTATGAAGCCACATCTAGGAGGACATGGAGATTATGCATAGGAAAATATCACCACTGAACATGTTGAAGTAGTTGGAGCCCTAATTGTTGAACAACTGAAACAAAAGAAAGAACACAATTGGGCAATGTTGGAGATTGCATCTTCCCTAAGCTATTCAAAGTTTGAAGACATCAAAGCATGTACCACTTTTAAAAGAATGTTGGATTCCCTAAAAAAGATCTATGGAGGAGACAAGAATGTGCTCAGAGCCAAAGCAAAAAGTCTAAGAGGAAAATTTGATGAAATGAGAGTGCAAGGAGGTGAGACTATGGTCCACTATTGTGCAAGAATCAAAGATGTTGTAAATGCAATCAAAGGAGCAAATGAAATTATTGATGATGAGACTATGATAAAAAAAAGTGTCAAGAACCTCACTACATATCTATACTATTAGAGTCTCTGATATACAAGAACTGAGGTGTACTCTTGGTAGTGGTCTAACCCTTGAAGGATTGGTTGGTAGACTCACTATTTTTTAACTTTCAAATTTTGATAATTTCAAATCTGAGAATATTGATTCTTCTTTCAAAGCTAAGCTGACACTCAAAGAACCTAAAGAAAAGAAAAAGGTCAAGCATGTTGCTAGTGACAATAACACAGATGATGAAGACCTAGAAGAACTGGAACCACTATTGGCTAGGAAATTTCACAGAGGCAAAAAAAAAATACAAAGGTAAGTTACCCATCATATGTTTTAATTGTAATGAAGTTGGTCATATTGCAACAAGGTTACCTAAGAAGGAAAACAACATAAATGAAGACAAATTTAGAGGTAGAAAAGATGAGAGTAACAAAGGCTATAAAGACAAAGGAAAAAAAACTTGTTACATTGCTAAAGAAGAATCTAATGATGAATCAGATGATCATGATGATGAAGTTGTGATAGATGACTCAGATAAGGATAAGGCAGCTACATTAGTATCTTATATAACCAAAGTTGAAAGATAGATCATTGACAGTGGATGTTCTCATCAAATGATTGGTGACAAAAGCAAGCTCATTACCCTTGAGCATTACAATGGAAATAGTGTTATATTTGGTAATGATGCATCCTATCTAGTGAAAGGTAAAGGATAAATAAGATTATCAAACAAGATCATGTGTAATAATGCTTACTATGTGGAACAACTTAACTATAATTTGTTGAGTGTGTCACAATTGAATAGTTCAGGATACAAAGTTGAATTTGAACACAAGAAAGCTAAGATCTATGATGTTGATAGAGAACACATTGGAATTAGAGATTAGACAAGAGGTCATTTGTTTTATCTTGACATGAATGAAGTTACTAGTCTTGTTTTATAATTTGATGATGCGTGGCTATGGCACAAAAGATTATGTCATGTAAATTTTGACAACTTGGTTAGTATCAATACGATGAAAAGAGTCAGAGGTTTGCCAAAACTAAAGAAACTTGATAATGTGATTTGCAAACAATGTTAGTTAGGAAAGATGACAAAGTCTAGTTTTAAGAATATGACTCATACTTCAAAAAAAAAATTGGAATTAGTTCATATTGATCTATGTGGACCAATTGATGTGTAAAGCTACAAAAGTGACAAGCATTTTATTCTATTTGTTGATGATTACTCAAGAATGATGACAGTTATGTTTTTGAGAGAAAAATTTGATGCTTTTCAAATGTTTAAGTGGTATCTAGCAAAAGTTTTTAAAAAAACTGGTAAAAGCTTGAAATTTTTGAGATCTGACAGAGGTGTAGAGTTTATATCAAATGAATTTAATAACTTTTGCAATGGCAGAGGAATCAAAAGACAAAGTTTTGCACCTATAACCCCTCCACAAAATGGGATAGCTGAAAGGAGGAACAAATCTATGATGGAATATGGTTAAACACTGATGATGGAGAAGAATGTTCCTTAAAAATACTGGAGAGAAGTTGTCAGTACAACTGTCTATACCTTGAACTAAGTACAAGTCAAGAAAGGTAAAAATTTCACACCTTATGAATTATGGTATGGATACTCACCTAATGTCAAATATTTTAAAGTATTTGGAAGCAAGTGTTACATTATTAAGGATAATAGAAATGGTAAACTTGACGCAAAAAGTGAAGAAGTTATATTCCTAGGTTATTCCACAAGAAGTAAAGCTTATAAGTGTTCAAATACTAATATTAACAAAGTTGTTGAAAGTGAAAATGTAAAATTTGATGAATATACAGAAATACATGAAGATGAACAAAAGTAGGAAATTGATAATTACAAAACCTTTATGTACTACTATGAAGGCATGTTTGCTAATGCTGATGATATTGTAGTTGCTAATCAACAAGAATAAGTGACTGTCAAGTCACATACAATGGATGTTGAGTTGCATTCAAGATCCAAGTTACAATCAAAAGTTGAGGTATATTTTGATGTCGAGATCAATTTAAAGGAAAGGAATGTTGAGATACCTGACAAAGAAGTACACAACGAACTTGAGATTAAACTTCATGAATGATATATTATTGAAGAAAGAGGAACATAACTAAGATTATCAAAATATGTCAGAAGACATCATCCTGCTAAAAAAATCATTGGAGAAAAAGAGGTTGGACCAATGACAAGGAATAGATTAAGGAATGAGACATGTTATTAAAGCATACATGAACCTAAATCAGTGAAGGATACAATAGAGAATGAAGACTAGAGGCAAGCCATGAAAGAAGAAATTGATTAGATTGAGAAGAACAAAACATGGACACTAGTACTAAGACCAGACAATAAGAATGTTATTGAAACCAAGTGGGGGTACAGAAACAAATTGGATGAGAATGGTGAAGGAATAAGGAATAAGGCAATGTTAGTTCACAAAGGTTATGCACACAAAGAGGGAATTGAGTATGGAGATATATTTGCCCCAGTTGCAAGATTGGAAGGAGTAAGAACTCTGCTTGCTTATTCTTCCTATAAAGGATTCAAGGTTTATCAAATGGATGTTAAGTCAACAATTTTGAATGGTATACTGGAAGATGAGGTTTACATTGAACAACCTAAAGGATTTTTTGATTCAAACAATATGAACTTGGTGTGTAGCCTTCACAAAGCTTTATATGGTTTAAAGCAAGCTCCCAGAGCATGGTATGAAAGACTGCACAACTATCTTGTGAAGATTGGTTTTGAGAAAACTGATGACAACATCAATCTGTTCTTGAAGACTGAAGGAGGCAAAGAAATACTTTACTAGCTGAAATATTTGTTGATGATATCATACTTGGAGGACAAAATTTATTATGTAAGACATTTACAAATGAAATGATGAAAGAATTTGAGATGTTTATGTCAGAGAAATGAAGTTATTTGTTGGATTACAAGTTTATCAGATGAGATATGGTAGTTACATTACTCAATCCAAGTATGTAAAGGACATCTTGAAAACTTTTGGTATAGAAGATTCAAGACTAGTTAGTACTCCAATGGTGATAGGACATAAATTGTCCAAAACTAATGATTTGGCTAAGGTAAATCAAACATTATACAGGTCTATGATTGAAAAATTGCAATATGTAGTTCATAGCAAACCTGACATTGCATTAACTGTTGGGAATGTTGCAAGATTTTCTACAAATCCTAGGGAGAATCACTTAATGGTTGTTAAAAGGATTATTAGATACTTGAAAGGTACAAAATACTATGGTCTATACTATAAGACAAATGACAAGTTTGAATTGAGAGCCTTTACAAATGCTAATTGGGCTAGAAACATTGGTGACAAAAAAAGTACAAGTGGTGGAGCATTTTTCTTAGGAAAAAGATTGGTTACCTAGACTAGCAAGAAATAGAACTATATTTGAAAATCTACTACTGAAGTTGAATATGGGGTTGTTGTTGTTTTGAATTGTACAAATGTGGTGTGGATCAAATAGTTACTCAAAGGAATGAAGGAAGAAATTACTAAACCTGTGGTAATTTATTGTGACAATACAAGTGCTATAAACATATCTAAGAACCCTGTGATGCATACAAAGACAAAGCACATTGCAATCAAGTATTATTACTTGAGAGAGTTGATTCAAGACAAAGAAGTGAGAATGGAATATGTGAATACAAAGGAATAGATAGTTGATATATTCACAAAAGCTTTACCTAAGGATGCACATGAATATCTTAGAGGTAAGCTAGGGGTGATAGCCCTATCCAAAGCTACTTAAGAAGCAAGAGTAGTACCCTTCATTAATTGAGTTTAATGGTATACTTTACAACTTGATGTAGTGGATCTTACATTAGGAACTACCTGAAGTAAGGAAGGATATGAAATATAAGATTTACAGTCACATGCAAGATGACAGAGGGAGAACTTGAATTGTTGATATCTACACGAGAAGATGACAAGTCTTTGGAATTGTTGTTAAAGAGGGATAGTCTGCTACAAGTTACTACAAGTATGAGGGAGAGTTAGTACTAGAAAAGAGAGAGACCAAAAAGAGGGAGAAAGATTAGAAAGAAGAAGAATTACACTGCATAATTGAAGAAGAAGAGAGATTGCAGCCTATACAAAAGAAGGTTAGATACTAATAGAGGGAGAGATATTAATACAAGATATTAAGTTTCTCTTTGGTATTATTGTTGGTATTGGTTTGCCATCAATACCAAAGAGGGAGATTGTTGAAATGAAGAATATTGTTGAAGTATAGAAAAGAGGAAGATTGATGAAATCTATCATGGAACAATCATTATTTTATCACTAGTGTCAAACCTACTACTTGTTGGTGAGATAATTGCTAATTTGGTCTGAATGCTATCATTTGATTGATTGATGAAGAAGATTTGAAAAGAAAGGATAATAAGAGTACTTAGAGAAATGTTGAGTTATATGGCATATAAAAGAAGCACTAAGACCAAGTAAGACTTTGATGATATCGTGTATTGTTTATCTACTTAAGGCTACAATGAAATAATACTTGAGAAAAGACAAGAAGAATGCTAAGCAAAGAAATGTGTCTGCCAAGCTTGACTAAGCAACAATGGAAGCAAAGCAAGTCAGTGCAGGCTGAGCAGAAAGTTAGTTGAAGTCAAGAAAATTCAGTATGTGTTGAGAAAAGAGAAAGCTAGTAGGTGTTGAGTGAAGGAAGTTTAATATGTGTCGAGCACCAGTAAGACTTAGTGTATGCCAAGCAACCTAGTGTTAACCAAGCATCAAAAGACAATTATTGCCAAGTAAACAACATGTTCTTGTTGAGTGCCAGTAAAATGAGTTTGATCAAAGATTTGATGAATTTGAGCCAACAAAGTTGATTTCTTGAATTATGTGAAGTGTGTGGAAGATAAGTATGATGAGTTGGTGACCCAAAATTCAAGACAAACATTTTTGAGATCAATTTGAAGAGGATTGTAATGGAAGTTTGTAGAATGAACTAAATGGAAAAGAGGGTAGATTCAATGAATCCGACCTAACCCTAAGATGGACATTTGTGGTTAAGCAACAAAAGATTTAAATTCTCTATGGAAGGAGATAACAAGCTAGAAGCAAAGTGTTATAGTGCAAACCAGAGAAAGACAAGAAGTCTTGAGGTGTTGCTTCATTTGGTGGCCGAAGGAATGAACCTGCAATTGACATACTAAGTATGAAGGCTTAAGGAGGTGAAGGCTTGAAGGGTGAACAAGTTGTCGAAGACAAAGGAGATTGAATGCCAAGCATAATGGAAGACTGAATAAGAGATCTGTAATCTGCATGTGAGTTGTTTTGTCATCAGATCAAGTCCTACTATTACTTTCTAACAACTATATCAATTTGGATAAATGCTTTGGATTAAGGTTGACCTAATAGTCATGAGTAAATCCTTTAATAGGTTGACATTCTAATGGAATGTTCTAAATTCCTCTAACAAGGCTCACTCCTAGTAGGATAATTGAAATCCTTTAATCAAGGTCACATTTAACAGTGTGCATTATAACCTTTAACAGGGTTGGCTTTTCATAGAGCTCACTTCAGAAGAGTGAAAATTGGTAGCATATTATTGGTGGTTTTTCCCAAATTGGGTTTCCACATAAAATCCTTGTGTCAAATTATGTGAATGATTTTGTGGTATTTCATGTTTACATTTCTACAAAGTTCATTTGACCTAGGAGAGTAATATACTATGGTTTGAGATATTGGATGATCAATGCATGCACATGTATTTGTTAAGTACTAAAAAGTTTTATATGTACATTTGGACCTTAGATAACTGATTCAATCCCCCTCTTAGTTATTCTAAAGCATTCCAACCATTTCCTTCATGAATTTTAGGTTTGTGAATAATGATGAAGCCAATAGTCTTATTGTGTTTCATTTCACATGTGATCAATTAATTTTGGTGTTTGTTATATTTTTTAGCAAATTCCTCTATTATGACAAATTGGAGAAAGGATCACCTTTTAGTTTTGAATAGCATTTTGTCTCGTGTGCTCACACTTTCCAAGGTTACACAATTTAATGATTCATGAAATTTCATTCAAATTTCATTAGTTCTTTTGATGATTATATCACTGGATTTAAGGATGTTTTGCTCCTCCTTTCATTGGGTTCCTTCTTGATTCTTTTGAAGATTTAATTCGCAAACAAAAACTTACTATGACTTATGTCCATTAGGAATTTCATTTTTAATAATTTACTTCAATTTCTTGTTACCCTACCTCTATAATTTTCTTTTGAGCATGTGGTTAGAATAGGAATTCATATAGTTGCATTGTTCGAAACTTGCATTCATCATAAAATCTGAAAATATAAAAAATATATTTGTTTGTGGTCACATTTTTTCCAAGTTCAACAAAATTACAGATACCAGCAAATGCCTTCTTTTAAAGGGGCACATTTATCTTCAATTAAGCTACCAAATAAGTTCAAAACCTTGGAGTTGGTTAACTTGATCAAATTTTCAAGAGAGAAATTCATAAGGATTTTTGTTATTATCATTGTGCAAAATGACTACTCAACAAATCAAGCCTCTTCCTTCAAGGTGGTAGTGGAGTTTGGCTTCAAAGGAGGAGATTTATCATTCCTAATTTATTAAAGTTATTCTATCCTTCTTCATGTTATATCACATACATTCCTATACATGAGGTTTTTACTTCTTTAATTTCCTTTTGGTTTTGTTGAGTCAACACTATTATATTTGCATATTTGATCACATATTAAATTCAATTGCATTTACAAAGGTAATTGCAGCTCTCATTTGATATATTTGATTGCACTACATGTTAGCACTTCTTCTACCATTATTTATGTTTCAATTTCAAGGTTGATTCCTAAATCTAGGGCTTAACCAAGGCAAGCCCTCATCCACCCAATTTTTTTTTCGTAAATAGGAATAGGATAGAGAATTTGTGATTGCAACTCTAGAAAATACTACCTTAGACCTTTTGAAAAAAAGTGGGTCTGACCTGGTTATAGGTTCCCAAGAAGACAATGACTTCGTGAAACAATGTCCAGACACTTTTCCTCTAGGCTGAGTTGTTCTGGAGCTTCGACAAGAAACACAATTTCTATTTTTTGGGGGTTTTCTATTTCATTCAAGGACTCATAGATAGAGTTTCAAAATTAGGTCCATATCCACACTTTTCAAAGCAAATTACACTTTCCTCTACACATTTCAAGATGAATAAATGTATCTTTTATTTCAATTTATAATTGTAACCTAATTCCATATCTTAGTTAAGTTATTTGCATGCATATGACATCTAGACATATATTACATATCTTACTTAGTTAATTAGTTCAATCTCACATTTACATTTACATATCACACATGGGACAAAGAGCATGTCCTTGCATTGTATTCCTTTCCATAATTCTAATTTGGTATTGACATCCCTTCCTTTATTTGGGTCTTTCTATTATAATTTGAATTCAAAAAGGGATCATGCTTGACAAGTTTCCTTCTCCCCACACACATTTTAATGCTTTAGTGTGAAAAGTGGAGGCCTTGATAGGGAGAGGGGATGAACTAATCACTAGTTCATGCTTCTAGTCTACCTCTAAGACCTAAGGTGACTTCCAAGTTCACCAAATAGATCTATAGGGTCCCTCTTATGCAGAGATCCCTCCCAATCATAAGCCTCACTCTTCTATCTTGAACAAACTCCAATTCTTGTCATTTGCTAGGTTCTCATTCTAGATGGAGAATACTCTAGATTTCTAACTAAATTAGGTATTCCTTGGTCAATTATTGCACTCCAGTTGTAGGGTTATGGAGATAGTGAAAGACCTCTCAACACATATTTTCTATGGTACAAAGAAACACCATGCATCTAACCTTCTTACTGATTCCACACTTTCCCTAAAAAAATAGGGCTACAAGAAAGAGCTCTAATTAGCCCTCTTGTTCCTAGAAATCAGGGAATTCTTCATTTTTTTCCCACTAAAAAATTCAAAATTTCTTCATAGACCCCCATTCATTTCATGAGAACTCTCATATTTTCATGGTTTTGAGTCTCAAAACTATCATACAACTCCTCTGCAAAAATTGAGGGTTTTTAGGGTTTCTAGGCCTTTACAAGGCCAGACTGCTGTTTGGACTGGCTAGGTACCTTAATGGATCTCTATCACTCTTTCCTTCTTCCTAAGGGACCTTCACTTACTCCCCTTCACTCTCCATACTCACTTTGTTGATGATCTTCACAACCATGCAAGTTATAAGCTCTACAACTTCAATGTTCCCTAGTCCGACATGCTCTAACTTGCTTAGGGCAAGAGATAAAAAATGCCTCCATGGCTTTTGAGGGCCCTTCCTTCTGCCAATAGGAAGTGCATAGAGTACACTCACTATCCCCAAGAGGCTATACTATTTCTACGATGAGATAGTGAGTTACATCTCTTCTAATGTCAACTATCTGGTTCAAGACAACAAATTGGCAGGAATGAAAAGAATTTACAAATAGTGAAAGGAAACACAAACCCACCTACTCTATCAAAGAAAAAATGTCCCAAACAAGCCTAGTTACAATGCCAAATGAATACAACAATGAAATCAACACCCAAAACTTTCTTAGCTCTGCATTTTGTCTTTTTATAGTAAAAAATCATGCCACAGTATACAGTTCATAAATTGACTTCCAACTTTTGGCAACATTAGGGTTTTAGAAGCTTATATATGGCTTCTTAGGTCTTTTCCCCTCACATTTAGGGCTTCCATCGGCCTCCACCATGCTTGGAAGGGTTTTTGCAAGTTAATCAACAATTTTGAAAAATTGCAACTTTTTTGCAATTTTTGTGTTGACATCTATTTGACATCTTTTCTTGCCAAATTGGCTATCCCTTATCTTTTTAATGCTAGAGACCCTTCCCTAGGCTAGAGACTTATGCTAGAACTTCTATGACAAGGACTTCCTTAAACTCTAAGGCCACTTATGACTTCAGGACAAGGAATACTTTGATTCCAAGGCTATTTAATGACTTCCTATCCCCTAGCCAATGTTGCCAAAACACACACCTAGGTCCTCAAACCTTTGTTCTAAGTACAAAATCTCTCTTAGAGAATATCAAAAAAAATTGAAAATGGTGAGGGCCCTATGTTTCAAGGTGCCCCTACACCATACTCTCCACCATACAATTGCATAAAGTTCTAAATCATAGGAAGAGTACTTTTGTTTTGTTGTATTTATATTTTCACTAAAGAAAGCCACTAGTCTATTGCTTTGACTTAAGACTCCTCCTGCTACTATATTACTGGCATCACATTCTATAAAAAAGGTTCATTAAAAGTAGGTAACCTTAGGATAGGCTTAGTAGCCACCTCTTTCTTCAATGTCTCAAATCCCTTGTTTATTGCTAGTGTCCACATAAATTTGGTTTTTATTCCACCCATGATAGTATCCATCATGGGAGCACATATCCCACTGAAGTTCTTGATGAAATTTCTATAGTATTGAGCAAGACCATGGAAACTCCTCACTCCACTGGCATTGTTGGGAGTTGGCTAACTCAATATTGTTGCAACTCTATCCTCATCCATTTTAAGATCTCCTTGAGATAGAACAAAGCCTAAATAGACTAGTTCCTACTTCATGAAATCACACTTTTCTAGATTGATGGTTAGGTGTTCCTCTTTTAACTTAGATAATACAATCTCAATATGCTCTAAGCGTTCCTCTTTACTCATGCTAAAAAATAATATATCATCTAAGTAGACTACTACAAACTAACCTATGAAGTCTTTCAACACCTCATTCATGAGCCTCATGAATGTACTTGGAACATTGGAGGCCAAATGGCATGACTAGCCATTCATAGAGTCCATCAGTGGTTTTAAAAGCTATTTTTCACTCATCTCCCTCTTTTATTCTTATCTGATGATAGCCACTTTTAAGGTCTATCTTGGTGTAGTACTTAGCCCCTCCTAGGAAGTCCATTAAGTCCTCAATCCTTGGTATGGGAAACTTATACTAGATTATGATCTTGTTAATGGCTTTGGAGTTTGTGCATAATCTCCATGTTTCTCCTTGTTTAGGTGCCAAAATAGTAGGCACAACACATGGGTTGATGCTCTTTCTTATCAATGCTTGATCCATCAGTTCTTGTACCTACTTTGCAACTTCCCTATTCTACTCAAGAGTTAGCTTGTAAGGTCCCTTGTTTGGGAGAGATGCCCTTGGGATCAAATCTATTTGATGGCTAATTGTTTTTTAGGTGGTAGGATTACATGTGTTCCATTTGATATAATGCTCTTGAATTCCTCCAAAACCTATTGCACTTCATGTTGTATGTCCTCCTTCTTAGTCTCTCTTTCCTCCTTGGGTTTCACCACAATAGCATAACCCACTCCTTCTTTGTCAAGAGTTTTCATGAACTCTTTCCCCTTCAACATCAACACATTAGGTCCACTCCCTTGGCTATCTAGTTCAAGTAGTGACTGAATTTTATAAGTCACTCCATCCTTTTTAAAGGTATAAGTTGAGCTCACCATTGTGTATGGCTTTTCTATCAAACTACCATGGCCTACCTAATAATAGGTGACAAGCATCCATGGGTAAAACATCACATAAAATCTTATCTTTATATACTCCTATTGTGAACTCAATCCATGCTCATTCACCAAAACATGTTACTCCTTGTTTAACCAAGTGACCTTGTAAGGAGTTCTACGAGGTATTTTAGGAATCTTGAGTTTAGCTATGGCCTCCTCTAAAATTATATTATCAATAGACCCTAAGTCTATGAAAATTTTGCAGACCTTCACCATAATCTTACACCTCACTCTAAAGAGTGACCTTCTTTGCTTGGGCTCTCCTTTAACTAGTTCTTTAATCATAATCCTCTTTATCATTAAATTCTCACCACTCTTTGAATCCAACTGGATATCAGGTGACTTCACACTTGAAGCATCTTCATGTATTTATGCTACTTTCTTTTCACTTTATGATGTTTATCCCCTTTCAGGACACCTATAGGTAGGGTGCCCCAATTGATGACAATGGTAACACTTCATTGTAGCAAAGTGAGATGGTCCCCTTCCTCCAAGTGATCTATCTTTGCCTCTACCTTTGCTTGAACCACCTCTTTGACTAGTTTCTCCACTTTTTTCAATTAGCTTGGACTCATCTTGGGACCTACTATCATTGCTTCTACCTCCATAACTTCCCCTATGTCCTCTGCTATCTCTACCTCTTCCTCTATTCTTTGAGGTATGATCTTGCTTTCTATTTCCCTTATCTTCCACCTTTAGAGCCATTTGGTAGCATTGATGGACTATTTTTGGGGTGACAAGACTCATGTCTTCTTCGATGGACCACTTGAGCCCATTCAAATATCTTGCCAATCTGATGCTTTCATCTTCCACCACCTTGACCTCAAGCATAATTTTTGGAACTCTTCAGTGTAAGAGTGCACATCCATCTCTTTTTGCCTCAGATTTTGCCTTCTCCTATGCAGTTGCATTTCATAGTCTTTAGGAATATAAGCTTGCTTGGTTTTAGCCACCATTCCTTTCCAGGTGACAATGGGACTTTTCCCTTCTTTTTCCCTCTCTTTTTGAACAAATTTCCACTAGGTTAGAGTAGTACCTCCTAACCTTGACTTTCTAAGCATCAAAGACACCATCACACTCAAAATGGTTCTCCATTACTTTAATCCATTCCATGATGAGGTCTGGATCCATCTTTCCACTGAATAAAGGGATGCCTTCCAAGGATTTTCTATTTATTGCTTTTAGTGCCTTCAAGAAAGGCTCTTATGGTATAATAGGGTCTAGTGTTGGGGCTTCTTCCTCCAACTCAATCTTTTTCTCTTTGGCTTGCTACTCTTCTTTCTGCTCCATCTTGTCCTTGACTTTATCTGCTATGTCTTGGACTTCACTTAACAACTATTCAAGTTGTGTCAATCTTTCTCTCAAAGACTTATTGTCTTCCTCTTGTTCTTCTACCTTCTTGGCCAATTTAGCATTGGTCACCATCTTGCTAGAACCATTGGATTCAATAGGTGACAACATTCACCTTGTTTTGCATTTGCTTTTCCCACACGTTTATAAGGCTCTAATACCACTTGATAGGGAGAGGGGATGAACTAATCACTAGTTCATGCTTCTAGTCTACCTCTATGACCTAAAGTGACTTCCAAGTTCACCAAATGGATCTATAAGGTCCTTCTTCCCAAGGGAATTTCACTTACTCCCCTTCACTCTCCATACTCACTTTGCTAATGGTGTTCACAACCCTACAAGTTATAAGCTCTGCAACTTCAATGTTCCTTAGCTAGGCATGCTCTATCTCACCTAGGGCAAGAGCTTAAAAATGCCTCCATGGCTTTTGAGGGCCCTTTGTTCTGCCAATAGGAAGTACATATAGTACACTCACTATCCCCAAGAGGCCATATTGTTTCTATAGTGGGATAGTGAGTTACATCTCTTCTAATGTCAATTCCCTAGTTTAGGACAACAAACTAGCAAGAATGAAAATAATTTACAAACAATGAAAGGAAACACAAACACACCTACTCTACTGAAGCAAAAATGTCCTAAATAAGCCTAGTTGCAATGCCAAATGAATACAACAATGAAATCAACACTCAAAACTTTCTTAGCTTTGTATTTTGTGTTTTTACAGTTAAAAATCATGCCACAGTATATACTCAGTACACTGACTTCCAACTTTTAAAACATTAGGGTTTTAGAAGCTTGTATATGACTTCTTAGGTCTTTTCCCCTCACATTTAGGGCTTCCATCGGCCTCCACCATGCTTGGAAGGGTTTTTGCAAGTTAATCAACCATTTTGCAAAATTGCAACTTTTTTGCAATTTTTGTGTTGACATCTATTTGACATCTTTTCTTGCCAAATTGGCTATCCCTTAGCTTTTCAATGCTAGAGACCCTTCCCTAGGCTAGATACCTATGCCAGGACTTCAATGACAAGGACTTCCTTAAACTCTAAGGTCACTTATGACTTCAGGACAATGAATACTTTGATTCCAAGGCCATTTAATGACTTCCTATCCCCTAGCCAATGTTGCCAAAACACACACCTAGGTCCTCAAACCTTTATTCTAAGTACACAAGCTCTCTTGGAGCATATCACAAAAAAATTGAAAATGGCAAGGGCCCTATGTTTCAACGTGCCCCTACACCAAGCCTTTACCCTATTAAGTGCTTCCATTTTTACCCTACTAAGACTTTACCACAAGAAGTTTTTTTGTAGTCATCACTCTTCTTTATATATCAGTATACATTTTGCATTTGCAAAGAAAAAAAATGATCTACCATAACTAATGCACTTGAAGAATCCCAAAAAATAACATGAGCTAACAAATCCCATGTCATAAGGAGTGCCATTCAAACTTAATTTCCCATACCGAACCAAAAATCTAAACTATGTAGCTTTCATTCTAATACATTTCCAACACTTTCATTCTAACTACTTTTCTATCACTAATTCCAATACTTGAAAATCAACCAAAAGATATGCAAACAATGACATATTAGATTATTTATCTCTTATCTTACTTACCTTCACACTTGGTACTTAATTATGACACAAATTTTATGATTGACTTTTCTTTTAAACAACTCATTTAATAATTATCCATCAAAATTAAGATATATCTGTGTGTGTTTATATAGTGTAATTTTAAAAATAATATTGTATACTTTTTAACTGTTGTGTAAAATATCTTATTTTATACAATATAATCATTCTCTCATATTAATCATATTTCATAATAAAAATACCTAAATATAATTTAAAACTATCAAATAAAAACTTTAATACTACTAAACAAAACTTAAATTAAACTAATACTAAGCTAAAAAGGAAAAGATTGCCAACAACATACTCTTATGTTCTTTTTTTTTGCAAGTATATTGTTTTTCTTTATGAGTTAGAACTCTCTTTCTTTTGACCCAAATCATATAAGTGGACTTCTCCTCTATTCTAAATATAAAATGGAAATCACTGAAGTGTCTAAAGTTAAAAGTGGTAACACAATAAATAAAATGAACAATTAATGCAAATTTAAAGATTCCTTATATTTCACCTTGAGTGCCTACCCACAACTTTGAGTGTCTAACCAAAGATTATGCTACTATAGTTCTAAATTCCAATGAAATGAGAACTTCTCACATAAAACCTTTTATCATAGTAGTTATGTTTTTTCAAATTTGCATGAAAAATAATTGAAACACATAAATGTTAGCCTCTCTACCTTTTGTAGAGATCAATAAGCTAATCAAGAACTTATCCATGCTAAGTGACATTTTTAAAATATTATATTTGATGCTTTTTACATCATAAACATCCCACACAAAACGTCCTAGCAACATTGTCTCTATTGATCATAATTCAATGACATTATTTTTAATTTTCTAAAAAACAAGAGAGAATTCAAGGACATTTTAAAAATATTATATTTGATACTTTTCACATAAAAAATTTGAGTAAAAATTCCTTACAACATTGTCTCTATTAATCCCAATTCAATGATATTATTTTAAATTATCTTTATATAACAACCTACATTAAATTTATGAAAGTGACCTACACCTTAATGACAATTTGAAAAACATTCGATGCTTTTCACATCGATAAATTTAACCAAAACTCCTAATTTTTAATCCCACAATAATTAATCTGAGAGGCTTTCTACAGTGGCAACAATCTTCAATTGAAAAAAATTTGACGTTCATTTACATGTCAAAAAAACAAAATAGAAATAGACTAAATATAATTATAATTAAAATCGTGAAAATTGCAGAAAGGAAATGGAATTAAAAATGAGGCAGATCAAGAGTCTCGAATCATTTCCTCAAGCCTCTTAGGCTCACATAAATATGCGATGAAGAAAATTATAGGATTATGAAAATAGACGCCTTGAGAAGGATTCTCTCAACTTTATATATATATATATATATATATATAGTTATAGAACCATGTGAACTTTTAGCCTAATTATTTGTCAAAGATATTATTTTTTATTATCTTTATATAACGGATTACAACTCCTCTTCAACTAAGCACCATAAGTAGAAGATCCAAAATCAATGAGCAAGATTTATGAAACTGACCTATACCTTAATGACAATTCAGAAACATTTCATTATTTTCACATCATAAATTTAACGTAATAGAAAAACATAAATTATTATTTTTCATTACCCTAATATAATTGATTACAACAATTCCTCTTCAACTAAGCACGATATGTAGAAGATAGAAGATCTAAAATCAATCAGTTAGATTTATGAAACCGACCTATACCTTAATAACAATTCAAAAACATTTCATTATTTTCACATCATAAATTTAACCTAATGGAAAAACATATGATACTTTTCACATCATAAGATTCAACCAAAACTCCCACTTTTTAATCCCACATCAATTATAGAACTACCTGAAACTTTTAGCCTAATCACTTGCAATGACTCCATTGGCAATAATTACAGAGAAGCTTTGCATAATCAAATTTGGATAAAGTAATAATGTTTGCAAAATCAAGAAACTGGAAGTGATGATGTCAAACTCCCAGTTATTAGATTATATTGGTGTTTGATTGTAAATATGGAATTAAATGCGTTGGGACTTGTCACCGAGCAAGAGGGGACCCATTTTGTTCTTGGGCTTTGTTTTGTTTTCCCATTGTTTCTCTCTCCTACCCACCACCACCTTCAAGCTCTTACACTGACTAGGAAAAAGTAAAGTAAAATTGAGGGGGTGGTTGAATAAATCTAAGGCCACTCTGCCAATCTTTGAAATCAAGCTAGTTAGCTTGCCTTGGGTAATCACAGCAGTTGGCCTGAGACCATCAGTGAATTCAGCCATTTGGTGTCTCTCCCCACTACTTAAGCCTACTCCTCCTCCAATGTACAATGCAGTCTGTAGAGCAAGCAGAAGCAGCCGCCATTGTTTTGCTTCTGCGAACTCTGTAGCTCATGTTGGTTTCATTTATTGTCCGGTGTGTGCATAGCAATAAGGTCACATGGTAGCTAGAGCAGGGGATAGTTGATTCGTTCGCAATTGAAGAAGCATTCAACATTTGAAAGGCTTGAATGCTAAGAAATTGTGCATGTAAAACAGCCAAGGTCAACATTTGTTGTCTACATTCTGACATGGGATTGTAGGGGAATGATAAGATCCTCAGATCCTGCCCAGATCGAGACTTGAGGCGTCATATACTGAAGTGTAAAAGGCTTCTTTTGCATCTGAAACATATTTAGTGGAACATTTTAACTGAGTATGGATCGGGTGTCTAGTTCTGGTCTGATTCCAGAGACATTTCAAGGTGCGAGAGATGACATGACTGATCAGATTGCATTGATATGGGAGCAAATAAGAGCACCCATTATTGTTCCACTGCTGAAGTTTGCAGTTATAATCTGCTTGGCAATGTCGGTGATGTTGTTTGTGGAGAGGGTGTACATGGCTGTTGTGATAGTGTTGGTGAAGTTGTTTGGCAAGAGGCCTGAGAAAAAATACAAATGGGAGCCCATTAGGGATGATATAGAGCTTGGGAACAGCGCTTATCCCATGGTTCTTGTTCAGATTCCAATGTACAATGAGAAAGAGGTCTAGATCTCTAGCTTTATGTATCTAAATCTTGGGTTTTTCTCGTGTGGTTGAGATACATTTTTCGTGATTAAATGAATGAATGGATGCAGGTGTACCAGCTTTCCATTGGAGCAGCTTGTGGCCTCTCATGGCCTTCCGACCGCATCATAATCCAAGTACTGGATGATTCCACTGATCCAACCATTAAGGTCTCTTTGTCTTTCTTATTTCTTACAGCATTTGGTTAAAGGACAATGAAAAAAGGCTTAGACCTTATTAGTTCCTTCAATTGTTTTTAGGTGTCTTGATAGAAATGTAGGTCATTGAGTAGATCAGTCGGTGTCCTTTGTTGCTCACTTTGCAATCTCAATTAGATGGGTAATGTCGAAGTCAATCCGTAGGATTCATTTCTATAATTATTCACTGCAAAACCTTTGGGCTTCTTATAGTCGGTGCCCTACCTGAGCTGCTTAGGTTAGGTCACAACTGAATTGTTAAACTGTAGCCTCTCATCGCTTGTTTTTAAGTCCTTGGGACTAATATGATCGATCTTGGAGTGCAATAATTAAGCTGTTATCCTCTCATTGATTGTTTAACAACTGGGTATAGATTTGCTGTTATCTTGGAATGCCAGTGACAGAGAACTGATTGAGTAAAGTTTTAAGCCTTCGCTAGATTGTTGCATTGAACATTTTCTTTATTTTTGCAGGACATGGTGATGATGGAGTGTCAAAGATGGGCCAGCAAAGGCATAAACATAAAGTATGAAGTCCGAGACAATAGGAATGGCTACAAGGCCGGTGCTCTGAAGGAGGGGATGAAAAGGAACTATGTTAAGGATTGTGATTATGTAGCCATTTTTGATGCAGATTTCCAACCAGAGCCAGACTACCTATGGAGAACAATTCCGTTCCTGATGCACAATCCTGAAGTGGCCTTGGTTCAGGCCCGCTGGAAATTTGGTAAGATGTCATTCTGCTAAGATCTAATGGTTATGCAGCTGTACCATTGACGGTCTCAGTTTCTTTCTTCTTTTGTGTTTCTTTAGCTTTAGGTATTTCTCGCTTTTTTTGTGTGTTGTTGACTTTGAGATTGAGTAACGGGGTAATCGTTACGGAAGAGGGCTTTACTTTTCTTGGCAGTAAACCTCCCTTCATTGTGCTGTTGGTGTTAACCAGAATAACATTTTTGCTTAACCTCGACTTTTCTAAACGCCCATGGTTAGTTTACTCTGGAACTTAATGGTTAGCCGACAATTTCAGGTGAATCTTTCAATAGGGCAGGGGAAGACCCTTGTCATGATATTATCATATTGCCCAATATCAATGGTCCACATTCATCAAGCTGCCCTTGGGTTTCCCAGATTTCCTGCTTCCTTTTCGGCTTTCTTAATTATTAGCCATTTATCTTTCTACCACACATCTGGATGATGTGTTTTTAGGGTTTTTATCTCTTTCAGTAAAGAGACAATCTGCCAGAAAAGATTTCCTTACGTTCTCTCATCAATACACACGCTACATTTATGAAAGCGGGTACTCCACCGATAACCCAGTTTGGGAGTCTTGGTTATAGAGCCGTAAACAATTTATAGTGAGGTTATTTCTGAATTTAATTGTATAAACTTGATTTCCAATTTAGATTATAGTTTCGTATTAATTTGATTGCAATCCATAAATCTTCTGATATATCAGCAAAGCTCTTACCAATTATGAGTAATCTAAACCCATTTTAAGAAACAATGCCATTTCCAATCCATTCATAGAGCTAAACTTTAAGTCATTTCTCATGAAATACTGCCAAGAGGTGAGTGAGTTGTTCTCCACAGAATGAAAACTCAATTCTTTGAAAAGTCTGTCTTACATGTAAGTACCTATAGTAAAAGGAACTCTTATTGCTCTTCTATTTTAAGTACAGGGAGTTAGTGCGCCTTTCAAGTACAGGGAGTTTTGTACTCATCTTTCACTACAGGAACCTATGGTTAATACTACTATAGTTATCTGGGTACTTATTATCTTGATCACAGTTCATCAAAGATTCTATACTGATAAAAAAAATTCTTAGGAAAGCATGTGGCAATCTTTTTCAATCAGCAATTGTCGTCAAACCGCAATATGTGGAGACTATTCGCTTGACAACTGCAAGAGCATTTCCATGTGGGGACTGTAGCATTTGGTAGCCCAACAAGACAAAGCAGGAGTAGTTCTCCCCATTATGAGTTGGAAACATCCAAGAAATAACAGAATCCAAGGGATTCTTTTCTTGATGCGAAATGAGTGGCCAAGATGTGGGACACGATAAGCGAGTAGGTACATTTTCAAGGCTTCCAGATAAATTTTGTCCGTTCATGAAAGGGCCCCTCTTAAAAGCCGAGTCTTTATTGAACAACGTGGTCAAATAATTGAATATTGAACTGTCGGTGGGTATTTTCTTAAAAATTTAAGAAATAAATCATGTAGACGTATTAGAAATAACCGAGGTTTCTTAATCGTGCGGTCCCACTTTTAGGGTAACAGTTAAGGGTTAGCAAAACCAGATAACAATGGCGTCCGCTGTTTTCAATTTTTGAAGAGGGCTTTGATTTTGGGATCTATAGTGGGCAATATAGCATCAAATGCATCTTCACCAATGCTCTGCGGTTTGCTGTGACTATGGTGCATTGATGATGTTGGTTTGGTGCTCAATTTTCAATCCTCTGGTTGGCGTCTGATTTTTTTATTAGATCTGATAGTGTGATTTGGGAATTATGTGGCGGGCATTAATGCGGGTCGAAATTTTTTAGTAGTGAATGCGGAAAAAGGTAACCCTACACCCATTTATGAATTGATTTTGTTGTTTGCATCTGCTGTCAATTGGATTTGATGATGTAGTCCGTTTGTGAGGTGAGTTTTTCGGTAAATATGGATACGGTGCTTGTTCTGCAACAAACAATTTCAAATGATTTTGTAAAATGTATGGATCTGCATATTGATTAGTTCTGATGATACAGTTAAATCGTTTGAAGTTTTCACCACCTGTTTATGTGGCACTGGCTTGTCGCCATTAATACAGAAAGTTGCTTCGAAAGGGTTGGGGTTTTGCAGTCAATGTGAGCAAATGTTTGCTTCACGCGCAATTGTGAATAGATTTTATTATTTCGTGGTTGCATTGATTGGGGTTGGTGTTTTTGCAGTCTCTGTGGGCAAACGTTTGCTTCGCGCCCATTTGTGAATATTATTATGCGGTTACTTTGATTAGATCTATTGTTGTCGAATGATTGGATTGTAAAGCTTTTAGGGTCGGTTTATGTGGGTTGATTTTTACAATGACTGCCGACAAATGCTTTCTATGGGCTCGATTGCGAACAATTTTTTCTTATATTGGCTTGCATATAATAAAGTTTGAATAAGAATTTAGGATTGGCTTTTCCTCTTTTGGGTGTTTCCTAATTAGGATTTGGGACTGCTGCAGTGAATTCGGATGAATGCTTGATGACAAGAATGCAGGAAATGTCTCTGGATTATCATTTCTCTGTGGAGCAAGAAGTGGGTTCTTCTACCTATGCCTTCTTCGGCTTCAATGGTAAGTACATGGATATTGAATGCTACCATATTTTATGTTACCTTCTTTTTAGCTGTTAAGGGTCAAGGACAATGCATGGAAACATAAATGTGCAATACAATGGCAAGGAACAGTCGGGGGATTATAATGCTTTCACTAGGTGATACATAGCTTGCAGTTTGTGAATATGGCCATTTGCATGTCTAGGGATAATGAGATTCACGTATATTGATGGATAGCTAGAATCTGCTGCTCATATTGCATATCAATCAATTACAATATTTGAACAATTTTTTTGAGAATGATTCCACCTTTGTTGATATGAACAGCTTTGTATGTTAAAAGATGAGTTTTAGGTCTAGGAAGAAATTTTACTCAAACTAAACTAATGGCTGACACGTGCAGGAACTGCTGGGGTTTGGCGCATACATGCTCTTAATGAAGCTGGGGGGTGGAAAGACCGCACAACAGTGGAAGATATGGATTTGGCTGTTCGAGCAAGTTTGAAGGGATGGAAGTTTGTTTTCATTGGCGATCTTTCTGTGAGTTTTTACTTTGAGAACTCAAATGTTAGTTTCTGATAAAATTATTATGTGGTTAGTTAAGAATTATGCCGTTTATTATGAGTGTAATCCATTGTTCATAGCAAAATTTTGAAAACTCTTAACAGGTCAAGAATGAATTGCCTAGCACCTTCAAAGCTTACCGCTATCAGCAGCATCGCTGGTCTTGTGGCCCTGCAAATTTGTTTAGAAAGATGGTCATGGAAATTATCAGAAACAAGGTCAGATATTGCCTCATAGTCTTGCATGAGCTTCATTGAATCAAAATTTTCCAAGATCCTGTAAAAGTTGGCCAAGAAGCGCACTTGATCATCACTGATATTGTTTGTATTTTTTTGGATTTGCAGAAAGTTACAGCTTGGAAGAAATTTCATGTCATCTATGCATTCTTCTTTGTAAGGAAGATTGTTGCTCACATTGTCACATTCACCTTTTATTGTGTTGTTATTCCTCTAACCGTTCTAGTACCAGAAGTCATCATACCAAAATGGGGTGCTGTCTACATTCCTTCAATCATTACTCTACTCAATGCCGTGAGCACTCCCAGGTAAGTAACCTGAAGTCCTTGCCTCGGGCAAAATATATCATCAATTTTCTTTCACATAGGACTAAGAAGACAGATTCTTCTCGCCATCATCAAAACTAGAAAAGAAAATCTCCCATCAAGCAGAGTAAGACGACTCAATGATGATTTCTTTTTCAGGTCTCTACATCTACTTGTTTTCTGGATATTGTTTGAGAATGTTATGTCTTTGCATCGCACCAAGGGAACTCTCATTGGGTTATTGGAAGCTGGCCGAGTCAATGAGTGGGTTGTAACAGAGAAGCTTGGAGATGCGTTGAAGCATAAATCAGCAAAACAGGTCAAGAAAAGTCGCTCAAGAATAGGCGAAAGGTATTTGCTCTTCTTTTTGAGTAGCATCTAATTTCATATTGAGTTTTTAGTTGTACAATAATTTATTATTCTGAGCATTGTAGAGCATTACATTTAGTTGGTTCTCAAGACTAAACTTCTGTACTTTTCAGACTGCATGTCTTGGAACTCTCGACTGGTGTTTTTCTCTTCTTCTGTGCATCTTATGATCTTGCATTTGGGAAGAACCACTTTTACATCTATCTCTACCTGCAAGCTGCAGCATTTTTTGTGATGGGATTTGGATATATTGGGACATTTGTACCCACCTCCTAATACTAAATAAGATGGAGGTCATCTTGTTTGTTTTCTATTAAATTCCCTGTGGCAGATCAAGCCAGATGTGAGTTCAATTACTTATGTATAGATTGTATCTTCTCATTCTTTTTAGATGGATAAGTACATGGTATAGTTCCAAAAGGGATGGCACTCCGTGTGCATAATACTGTTATGAGACAAGTCATGTTTAGAGCTATGTATGTTCCAAATAAAGTTGGATTCAAGTTCATTTATCCGATGAAATTATCATGGGTATCTCAAAAGGTTCTACAATGATTGTATGGGTGTCTTAATCGGCCAAAGTTAAGACCACCTCAACTTTCAGGGCAGTGTTATTAACAGACAAAGCATTATCATCCACTTGAAACTTGCACATGATAGTTTTGGATTAAAAGGAATGGTATTTTTGAGCAGGAGATGGACGTTGCACAGGGTTGACACCCAAAATTAGTGGGTTTTAGGTTTACCGTTGTAGATTATTGATTCTTGTTGATTCCTTCAAAATTATTTTCATAGGTTGAGATTTTCTAAAATGCCCACTAAAAGTTGCAAGAAAATTTAAGTAGACCACTGAAGGTGTGAAGAAATTGCGACATTGAAGCAGATTTCAGTGGCTGCTTTCTAGTGGGAAAAGTTTAACAAGGATTGATTAGCGTCCATATCCCTTGCTTATTCTCATTGAGATGTAGAATGTGAACTTTATATTCTGTTTTCTGCATATACTGTTGCTGGTGAAGACCACATCTGCCCTGGCAGTAATAATTTTTTTAGATACACATCTTGTATGAGGTGTGTAAATGATTTGTGTTTGAAATAATGGAAAATGAAAATTAGTTGGCTATTTGTTTTGTCGGAAGCTTCAAAAGTATTTGCCTGGTAAATCAGGTTCTGTGATTGTATAAATTTCATTGCAATTAGCAGGGCAGCCTAAATAATGCGATGTACATCTGTCTGCTAATTATAGCTCATGATTGTCAAATTTCATCATAATGTAAAAAAGTAGTGAATTTTTCCCAAAGTTTTTGTTGTTGCGAGTGTGAGACGGGTAGTGGTACGTCTTCGTTTGAAAATAGTAAATACATGTCAAGTTCAACGAGTAAAATAGAAAGTGTTAATTGTTTGATATTTTAATCTCTCTGGGAATCAATAGACATTCAAAACTAACACAATAGCACAAACTGACATAACATACTAAATATAGTGTCACATTCAAGACTCTCGACTTGAGTTTACACTACATGTGGAGATGTTCATGTGGATTAAAAACAAATCGGTAAATCAGTGAAGCTCCTTGCATTATACATCATGTCAATTTCTATGCTCTTAGCTGCGATGCTCTCTAAATACACGCGTTACTTCCAATTTTTTGGTTCCCCAGGAGTGAACAAAATTAGGGGTAGATTCAAGTGAGGCACCCTCTTACAGTTCAATTTCTACGTATAGGGGATATTGGAGCCATTTTGTTGGAGGGTTTCCCTTGCATCTTAGGTGTACATGACAAAGAATGTAGACTAGGTTCTTTGACTCTAATTTGGTCCTCTTCAATGAATGAATGACACAACTACGATTGTAATTTGTAGTACAAAAATATTGACACAGCTATTTTCCATCCAAATTTTATAGTTGACCAATTTTTAAAAAATAAAAAACTTAATGGATTTTTCTGAAAATTATAGCGTTTGATCTTCATGATCTGCATAGTTTGTAGTCGAAATTTACAAAAAAATTGGGGAAAAAAATCACTATGTTTTCGTGAATCTAGAAAAAAAGAAGTTTGGCTTTGTTTTTTCTTTAGTGCATTTTGGATGGAGATTAGCTTGTCCCAAAAAAATTAACTACTCTTAATTGCAAATCACCAAGTACCTTGACACATCCAAACACACATGCTTTGTTATACTTGATAAAAGGATTAATACACACAACAACCTTGCATAGCATGAAATAAAAGGATATATAAACTTGTTGGAATTACGACGTTTGGTCTTAGAAATATTTGTAATGCTTAGATGATATAAGCATTGCCCAAATACACCTTTTTCTCCTTCATATTCTTCATACTAAAAACAAAACTGTTGATGAGAGGTCATATGAAGGGAAAGCTCCAAAGTCTATCAAGCATGCTCTCTTGGATACTTGTGTTTCCAAGGCTATGATAAAGATGTTCCCACCATTTTTTTGTGAATGTATATTACATTTATCATCAAAATCAATATTTTTCTCATCCTCCTCCTTATAGTTTTAGAAGGATTTGAGCAATACAAATCCACAGATTTTGTAGTACACCTGCATGCAAGAACATATCATGAAGAAGCAAAGACAAGAGTAGGCAAGGGTTTGGCTATGAAATATGCAAAAATATATTATCAAACAAAAAGAAATAAGTAAAAATATACAATGGATTAATCCTTATAGAAGGATATCATAAAACCTAAAAAGGAAACCCTAAGAGGTAAAAGACATTTAATAATTAATATCTAATTGTCAAATGACAATGCAAGTTGTAATGCCTACCCTTATTTGACTTTTATGTTATTGTGTTGTATTCTTTTAGGTTAGTTTTCTGATTATATTTTATGATTATTGGTGCTTGGTTATTGGATTTGATTAAATGTTATTTTATACTTAATTGATTTATGTGAGGAGTTGTTTGGTTATTTCATGTATTTATGTTTATCCTTCCAATAATGATATATGTATGTTCAGTTAGTGCTTTCGGTTATTTAATGATGTTAGTTAGATGAATAATTTTTATGCAGTTTCTATGGATACTTACCCCATACTTGCATGTGTATGGTGTGTGTATTTTTTTTTTTTTTATGTTTGACGTTTCTAATGTGGTTGAGGAAGGGAGTCATAGTCACTTGCTAGTCAAAATTTACACGATGAACCACTTCCTGCCATTGCCTGTTTAGTTTAGAATATTGTGTTTGTACATGTGTGGATTTTATGTAGATTGTAGGTACTGGGTATTGACTTCCTTGAATTGCCAGAATGAGTGTATTTCAATGGTATAAATGGGGAGATAACTATTGAGTCCAAATCCTAAACCCTAAGCCAATTGTTCTAGAAAATAGGACAAGTATTTGAGTTAGTAACATCTTTTCGAATTCGTCAAGTGACGTGAGTTCATGATTTTTATCGTAGAGTTTGTTTTGGTATTTTGTGTTTTATGATGAGTTTTCGTATTTGATTTGGGGGTCTGTTGTGATTTTCTATTTTAATTAAATCAAATTAAAAGATAATTAAATGATTTAATTTAATAGAAATTTTATTAAAAAATTTGATATTTATTATATGTAATAATTGAGAAATTAATTAAATAAAAGATCTATATTTAAAAGATTTCATTAAAGTTCTATTTTGACAAATTTTTATTTATTTAAATTAATGATAATTATTTAGGAGTTACATTTTAATAATAAACTCTAAATAATATTATTAGTTGAATTAATAAATATATTATTAAAACATCCGATGAATTTATTTAAATAAAAGAATGAAACTTAAAGATAAAGTTATGGTTCTAACTTAGGCGTAATTATATTTATTTAATTTAATAATAATTATTTAGGAGTTTTATTTTAAATGATAAACTCTAAATAATATTAAATATTATTAGTTGAATTAATAAATATATTATTAAAACATCTCGTGAATTTATTAAATAAAAGAATTCATTTAAAGATAAAGTTATAGTCTAATTTTTGGCATGATAATATATCTTTAATTTAATAATAATATATTTAGGAGTTCATTTTTAAATAAATGCTAAATATTACTATTATTTAAGTTAATAAATATTATATTAAAAATGCTTCAAAAATTAATAAGAGAGAGTAAGCAATTATTTAATAAAGTTTATTTTAATTAAATTGCATAAAGTGTATGCACGAAATTAAAATATAATAAATAAAATAAAATAGAGAAAGCTAATTAATTTAATAAAAACATTTTAGTTAAATATCTAAAAGTTTGTGTACGAAGAGGTAAAAGATAACAAGTAATAAACAATAATTGATTAGTGAGTTCCTTTGCATGATTGCACAATCAGAGCCCCAAATTAAGTGAGAACTCTTTATTAGAGATTTAGAGCTCATTATACAATTACATAGGTTTTTGAGGAGCAATTTTAGAAAATGAGGTTTTCAGAAAGAAAAGGAAATTCTTGCATGCTTCGTGTGTTGTTGAATTAGCATCTGATTCAAGTAGAATCTTGTGGTTAATTTGTGCAGTAGATTTACATTCTTCAAATTTTCATGTTTCCTTCGTGTCTGGTTAAATCTATTTTAAAAACTTTTAGAATTGTTTGAAACTCTTGTGATTGAAATTTATTATTTTATATTCTTGATTATGTCTGTGAACGAATTAATGAAATTGAAACCCTTGTATATTTTAATTGTTCTTTGTTCGATTATCTGTATATGAGAAATAGAGATTTGAAACCCTCGTATTAAAATTCACTGTTCTCTACTCTTGAATGCATCTAAGAAAGAGTTAAATTGAAAATCCTTGTTTGATTATTTTGATATTTCGTAATTGGATGTTGAAATTGGGATTTGGGTTTTGAAAAGAAAATGAATTTTATTTTATAGATTTTAACTATTTGATTTGGGTTTCTCTACTAGATTCCTAATGAAAAGTTTCCATTTTTAGTAAGTTTTCGTTTTTGGAAATTTTTCATTTTTAGTAATTTTCTATTTTTGAAAAGTTTCTATTTTTAGTAAATTTTCATTTTTTGGAATGTTTACATTTTTAGTAAGTTTTCATTTTTGGAAAGTTTCTATTTTAGTAGGTTTCTATTTTTGGAAAGTTTCTATTTTAGTAAGTTTCCATTTTTGGAAAGTTTCTAGTTTTAACAAGTTTCTATTTTCAGCAATTTTCTATTTTTAGAAAGTTTCTATTTTTAGTAAGTTTTCATTTTTGGAAAGTTTCTATTTTAAGTAGTTTTCTATTTTTGAAATTTTCTATTTTTAGTAGGTTCCCTTTTTGGGAAAGTTTTTTTTTTCCAAAGTTTAATAAATTTAAAATTATTTTGGTAATAATTGATAATAATAATAATTAGTAATTTTAATAAGCATTGTTAAAATTTTAGATTTAATTATTTAGAAATTTGATTTATTACTTTATTATTTAAATATAATTCTAAAGTAAATTGAAGATCAAAGAAATTAATTGGGAGAATTAATGATTATCTTTAGTAAACTTGGGTTGTGCTTGATGATTCGATTTTATATGAAAATGATTTATATTACTAGGAAAATTTTCTTATTCAAAAACCTTAGTAATTAACATATTTTAAAAAGTCAAAAACTTAGAAATGAAAACTTGAACTTGTATGTTTTGATAACAAATTGAACTATGAACAATGTTTAAACAACATTATATGAATTGTTGATTCATTTGGGATTCTAGTGGAATTAGAAACCATAGTAAACTAGCAACTAGAGAAATGGAAGCATGAACCCTGATTGAAATTAAAAACTCTATAAACAATCATATTTGGAAAAGAAAATTGGAACCCTGGTTGTTGAATCTTTGTGTTGGAAATGAAAAATGAAAACTTGAAAACCCACACATTAAAAATAAACCGTTGTGTTTTCTAAACCTAATATTTTGTGAAAATTACTTTTGTATGCAATCTTTTAATGATGTGTGATTTTACTATTGGGTGTTGGTTTGACTTAGTTTTGACCAAATCAGGATGCTTACTAGAGGCTCGGGAGTTTTGTTTTGTGATGTCCTGATGATGTTTTGATCTCGATCTTTTGTACTCAACCATGGTAATGTGTCTTGTATGCTTTATTAGGAGTTTTGATCTATTGATTGTTATTGCTTTTCAGTGTTCTTGTGTGAAACTGAGGTGAATGGTGTGACCTATCTAATATAACCTTTGAGTTTTTGATCAATTGTATTTGAATTTCTTTCCAATCGCTTGCATAGGATTGAGGTGTTGGTATGATTTGTTCTTGGTGATGTCATGTTATGACACGGATTGGTTTATGTGTACTTTCTTGGATCAGTCTTGTTAGGATGATCGTTTTACTGATGCTTGTGTTTTGACTAGTGATATTTCAATGCTTGTTAGTTGCTTGATTAAGAATTGATGTATGGTATGTGGTCTTTTGAGATCTTTTTGATTTTACTGAGCTTAAGGTAGGTTATTTGTATGTCATGTTGGGGAGTGGCTTGCAATGGAGGCCGATGCCCTAAAGAGGCTGATGGGTAACCCATTGTAGGTTATTTAATAAGTGATAACATTTCATTAAATAGGTTTAAATTGAATTAATAAGAATCATTGTTTTCCTTGCCCATGCCTCGAGTGCTAGTATAGGCTAGGATGGGAGTAGAAAGGATGCTTGGTTACAACCATGCTTTGTTAGTATGCCTTGTTAGTACGAAAGGATACTAGTGCCGCATAAAGTCACCAGGGGGCCGGAGGATTAAAAGATTAGCTGGGTAACTTTAGAGTTGGTTCGTGCAATGACACTTGCCCACATGCATAATAGATTTCCTACATGTCTGTATTGCCTTTAGGATTAGTTAATACTTATGTCTTGGTACCTTTTGAGATAGTTTTCTTTTAGGTGATTCCTTGAACCTAGATGTTGGTTTTGATTGTTGAGCTCTGTTTGGGACTTAAGACTATCTCCTCAGTGTAGTGGGAGTGGACCTTTTTGGGTTTCACGAGGTTGGGTGGTAGTACTTTTTCTTATACCATTGAGATTTGACTGTCGGATGTCGCTACTGGATGTGTTTGTACAGATGTTCCTTTCTATTTGTTCTTGTATTTCTATGATGGATGGTTATACCTAGTGTATTATATTTGATTTCATAGATATTACAAGATGATGTATATTATTTCAGTTTTTCATACTCTATGACATGTATAGTGGATGATTGTGCATTCTATTTATTGCCAAGTGGCATCATATATAATCGTGTATTATTTAAATCAAATTGCAAACATAAAAGTTTAGTATTATACCAAGATTTATATCGTGTAACATACTTGGTATAATACAAGTTGCAGTAGATTTAACTTTGATAACATAAAGGATTTGAGCAATACAAATCCATAGATCCCATAGAACACTTGCATGCAAGAACATACCACAAAGAAGAAAAGACAACATAAGGCAAGAGTTTGGCTCTAGAATATGCAGGATTATATTATCATACAAAAAGAAATAAGTAAAAATATACAATGGATCAATCCTTATAGAAGGAGATCGTAAAACCTAAAAGGAAAATTGTAATAGGTAAGAGGCATTTAATGATTAATAATTAATTATTAAATGACAATGAAAGTGCATAAAGGGGAATCTTAAGAAGGGGGTAAAGCTAATTTGATTAATGTAATTAAATTAATTCGTTACTCTAAGAGTTTCTTTTAAACTACTTAGTTTTGCCACAATTCTAACACTTAGGTTTAAACTTTGCAAGAGAATTAAATATTTCAAAATATTTAGATTTGGAGTATTCTTTCTTCTTTTCCTTATGATTCTCCTTTGATTGTAATCTTTCTAGGCTCTCTTGTTGCCTTGCAAACATCTTATATATTGATGTAATTAGTTCTTGATGAGATATCTTAGAGAATAAATCTAGAAGGTCTAAAAACAAGGATAATTTAGATTTTTATCTATATTTAAACTTGTATGCCCATTTTGTAAGATGACATGTTGCTAGCCAATTGTATGTGAACTAACGAGTCTATAATATTGTGAACTTTTGATGTTTCATTCTCTCAACTCCTTGTTGTTTATCTTGCATGACTTCTACTACAAGGCCTAAACTATTCTCCTTGAGGACCCTTCTACCATGGTTGCACCAAGTGGTATAAGAGCAAGTTTCATTCCCAAGAGAAAATTTATTGTCCTTAGGAATTGCAAAGTTGTACAATTGATTTATTGTGGGCTGGAAAAGCAAAGATCTGACTCAAAACTACAAAGGAAATTCTAGAGGTGTAGCACAAAGAGACATAAATCTAGCTTATGGCTACACTAAGTGGTATAGCAATTTTTGTTCTTGAGATATTTCATTCCTAGGAATTTCAACATTCCTTAAGTATTTTGTCATGGGGTGATAGAGTGAAGATTTGATTTGAATTTGTAGAGGAATTGTATAAGGATGGCCCAAAGTGGAAATGGTAGAGGTGGTGGAGCATAGGGAGATGCAATTCTAGATGGTGAGATAGACTGCAACATGATTGGAAGCTATTGAAATGACCTAGAGAAGATATTGACAAGTTGAAGATGTGAGTGAACAAGAAGAGGAAGAAATCATGGAAGAAGAGAAACCAATGCTTGATCAAGGATATGACATAATCCTAAGAGCCCTAACATCCTAATCTTGTAAATGCATAACTCACATATATAATCTCAAAATCAATCTTACCCTTTTGTATTTAATTAAAAAACTCATATAATATAATATTCAACACTAGAATAGAATCCAATTCAAACATAAAAGTTTAGTATTATACCACTAGGGATATAAATAATAATTTTAAATACAAGAGAGTTATATGACTAAGTTTTATTTTTTAGACATTCATTTGGCGTAAAGTACTCCCAAAGCTCCTAGTGTAGAATCTTGTGCTTTGATACCAGCTATAATGCCCCACTAGGGAACCCAAGAGAGATTAACCTAAATAATACAACTAAATTTACTGAATAAATTTTTTCTTAAGAGATTACAAACAATAATGAGGAAGGAAGTAACAATACGATAACACATACATACAATACAACTCAAAACATATATTACAAATCTCAAGGGATCCATAAAGTAGAATTACATATACATTAATTTCCACTAAGTACAACTAAAAAATAAAAATCACATAATGTAGATGAATGACTAAGCACATCATCACATATGAAAATCCCAAATCCTGATACAATGTCCAATTACATAAAACCCTACATCCACTACATATGTCACAAGGTATGAGATACAAACAAAGTACTTATACATCTTGTAAATGTGTCATGGCCAATACATAAATCAATACACAAGTATAAGATGAGAAGATGGAACACATCTCCAAAGATGAATCATGATAATGTAACTGATATAAGGATCATCCATCACCAGAACAAGAAGTTGGCACATATCTCAATAGTAAAGGTCACACTACCACCTGACCTCATGAAACCCAAAAAGACCCATTCCCTTTGTGTTGAGGAGATAAAAATAAACTCCTTTAAAATATCAACCGTAAAACCAATCTCAAACATTAAAGGATAAAATACTAAAAAAATGATCTACTCTCAAGCTCAATTCTTAGCTATATAGGTGGTACACACTAATCTAGAGGAAAAAACACATGTAAGGAACCTAGGATGTATATAGGGAAGTGTCATCACATGAGCCAACTCTAAGGTTACCTGAAAACCTCTCTAAACCTCCTCTCCCTAGTGAATCTATGTGGCACCAAAAAACATTTTGTACAAACAAGGATAACAACTATGCAAGTGTTGGAAATATAAGAGGAGTAACTAAGAGGGGAGGGGTAAATAAGTTACCACAAAAATAAATCAAAGATACCCTAAATGTCAATACAAAACATAAAATTTGCTGAAACTATTTTTGCTCGGTTAACACACAGGCACTTGGTTAGCACTAACAATATGTTGTAACTCGTCAAGCACTATATAATATCAACTGTTAGTCAAAAAATACTGAACATAAAGATCTTAAGATGTTAATTGTGATTAATATTAATTAACTTAGCTATATACACATCAAAGAAATATCATGAACACAAGTGACACCAGGATTTAATGTGGAAATCCAATTTGGAAAAAACCACCAATTATAACTAGTTACTGTTTTTCACTCTTCTAACATGAGCCCTGTTAGGAGACAACCATATTAAAGGTTACAAAACACACTATTAAGTGTGACCCTATTAGAGGATTTAATCACCCTATTAGGAGTGGCCTTGTTAGAGGTCTTTAAACACTTCAATCTAGAAATGCCACCTTGTTAGAGGATTTGGCAAAGAGCTGCTAGGCTAAATTTGTTAAGAGATTTTATACACTACTACAATGGCTAGCGAGTAACAATGAAATGATTTGATTGCTGATGCAACTGTATTGTTGATTTTAGATTTTAATTCTGGCTCAAATACTTGATCTTTCCTTATCAAATTAATCTTTGTATCCCAACAAGGATATTCTGCTTATCCTTCCAATTTTCTTCCTCTAAGAATCTTCTTGTCTTCCACACATTCTCACACATCTTCAATCCTCAACTTGACCTTATACTTATATCATAGACATTGTCAAGTTAGCTTGAATACAACTTGTATCAATTATTATTCATCTCTTCAATCATCTAGAACCAACAAACAAATCCATAAAACTCAATATTCCAAAACAAGAAAATCCTTCGTTAGCTGACCCAACTCGGTAGACACTAACAATGAAATGATTTTCTTGTGTTAACCAAGTCAACTCGGATAACACTACATCTTTGCAATCTTTCTTTGGTACCTGAGTGAGCTTGGTTAACACTGGTTCCATCCAACTTTTCCTTTGTTAATCAAGTGAGCTCAATTAACACTGAACTTCTATGAACTTCTCTTTGGAGCTCGAGTGGACTCTGTAGACATTGTCTTCTAAACTTGGCAAACACTAGAGTGTTCGATAGACACATGAAACTATCTTCATCACCCGAGTGAGCTTGACATACATTGACAGGAAAAGATATGATTTTTTGTGTAAGGTCAAAGACAATATACTATTGATCAATTATTTTCAACAATATCTCTCTTTGGCATTGATGGAAACACAACATGTCATAACACAATAAAATTTTATAGAGCAAACTAAAGTAAGGATAATATCCTTAGTTTCATTCCATACCATAGTTCATAAGGAGTTTGATTTGAGTCTTTCTTCAACTGTACTTTGTTAAAGGTATGAACTGCTTTACTGATTGTTTCCTTCCAGTATTTGATTACAACATTCTTTTCTATCATCAAGGTTCTTGCACAATCCATGATTTATCTATTACTTCGTTCTGCTATACCATTCTGCTGAGGTGTATCTGGAGTTGATACTTGTATTTTTATTCCTCATTCAGTGCATAATTCATTGAATTCATTAGAAATGAATTCACCTCCTCTATCTGACCTTAAATACTTCATCTTCTTTCCCATTTCTTTCTCAACTTTATCCAGATAGCACTAGATATTTTGAAAAGATTCAAACTTATCTTTCAAATACATAACAATCATCATCCAAGAATAATCATAAAAATAAATGAAATACTTATCTCCATTGTAGTTCTCTATTCCAATAGGTCCAAAAAGGTCTGTATGAACCAACTCCAAGAATTCTTCTAGAATGATAGTTCTTTCTCTTGAAACTTGTCTTGCCCATCGTACCAATTTGACAATTTTTACATAGAACATATCAGATTTCTTCAAACTAGGAATACCTCTCACTCTTTTGTTTTTTCCTATCTTTTTAGGTTATCAAAGTTCACATGACACAACCTTTTATGCCATAACTAACTTTCTTCTACTCCAACAATGAAACATGAACATTTACTTAGATCTAGGTACAATAAGTTACCTTTCATTTGATTATTGAACCCAACTATATCTTCTTTTCCATATAGCAGCTTGGCCTTCCTATTCATGAATTCTACCTTGAATCCAATGTTATTCAACTATGCCACAATCAGAAGATTATGTTTCAATCCTTCAACCTAATAAGTATTATCATATCTGAGTGCATTGGTTAGAGACATACAACCTTTTCCTTTTATGCAACATGGTTCATTATTTCCAAATCTTTCACTTCCACCATCATAGTGTTCCATATGTTCAAACTTTTTTTTACCACTGGTCACATGATGAGAACAACCACTATCAATAATACATGTATCATTTTTGCTAACATGAGAAATAAGTGCCATTTTATCTTCTTCATTAAATGATTCATCTTTACAACAATATAAAGCATTTCATCATCACCACTACTATTAGAATCTTTCACCATGAAACATGACTTCTTACCTTTATCCTTGTAGTCTTTGAAGTTTTTGAAATCCTTCTTGCCTTTATTTTTTTTGTTCTTCTTTTCATCTTTGTCTTCTTTGTTTCAACACCTTGCAACAATGTGAGCAACTTCTTCACAAGAAAAATAGATTAGAGGAATTTTAATTTTGTACTTCCTTTTGCCTTTGGGATATATTATTGCAAGAAGGGATTCAATGGCTTCAAGATCATTGTCTGAATAGTCTTCCTCTTCACTTTCAGATTGTTTTCCTTTAGACTTTGTAGCTTTCTTCTTGAATGATAACTTATCTTCAAATGCAGACTCAAGATTGGTAGAACTAGGAACATAATTATCATAGTTATCTAGCTCAAATGCTATCAGCCTTCCCACTAGAGAATCCAAGGTTATCTTATTATTTGGATTATATCTCATCTCTTGAATAGCTAACACTCTAATTGCATAGATATGAAGAAGGATTTTGAGTAACTTTCTTACAACTGTAACATCATCAATTTTCCCTCTAGAGACTTTGATTGCACTTACACTAACTTTGATTCTATCAACATAATTTGCAATGTTTTCATCTTCCCTCATCTTCATCTAATTGAATTAACCTCTTAAGATTTATGCCTTGGCTCTTCTCACATTGTCATCACCTCCATAGATATATTTTATCTTTGTCCACATCTCATGAGTAGTAACACACACTTTGACTTTATCAAATTCAACATACTTAAGAGTAGATGCAATATCAATCATCATCATGTTATGATTCTTCTTTTTAGAAATCTCCTCCATAGTCAAAGTTCCAAAAGAAGCTTTATACCGAGCATTCAAATATTTTAGACTTGAATCACTGATTATTTCTAGATGTAGCTTCATTAGTTCCTACCATGCCTCAAAGTTACATTTGTTTAACTTGGGAATCTCTCTCCTATAAGACATCTTGATCTTTAGCTTGGGTCTTTGAAACCTTCTCTACAAGCACTAAAATCTCTAATACCAATTGTTTGAAATATAAGAGGAGTAACTGAGAAGGGAGGGGTGAATTAGTTACCACAAAAACAAATTCCAAATCCTTTAGATGCCAATACAAAATATAAACTCTACTGAAACTATTGTCACTCAGTTAACACATAGGCACTTGATTAACACTAACAATACGTTGTAACTTGGAAAGCACTATAATATTAACTGTTACTTAGAAAATACTGATATGAAGATTTTAAGATGTTAACTATGATTAACCTTAATTAACCTAGTTGCATAAACATAAAAGAAATAATATGAACACAAGTGACACCAAGATTTAACATGGATACCCAATTTGGAAAAAACCACCAATTGTAACTAGTTACTATTTTTCACTCTTCTAAAGTGAGCCCTGTTAGAAGCCAACCCTATTGAATGTTACAAAACACAATGTTAGGTGTGACCTTGATAGAGAATTTAATCACCCTATTAGGAGTGGCCTTGTTAGAGGTCTTTAGACACTTCAATCTAGAAATGTCACCTTGTTAGAGGATTTGGCAAATAGCTATTACGATAACTCTATTAAGAGATTTGATACACTGCTATGATGGTTAGAGAGTAACAATAAAATGATTTGATTACTGATGCAATTCTATTGTTGATTTCAGATCTTAATTCTGGCCTGAATACTTGATCCTTCTTGATTAGATTAATCTTTACAGCCCAACAAGGATATTCTTCTTATCATTCCAATTCACTTCCTCTAAGCATCTTCTTGTCTTCCACACATTCTTACAAATCTTCAATCCTCAACTTGACCTTATACTTATATCATATACATTGTCAAGTCAGCTTGAATACAACTTATAACAATTATTCTTCATCTCTGTAGTCAGCTAGAACCAACAAACAAATCCATAAAGCTCGATATGCCAAAAAAAGAAAATCCTTTGTTAGCCAACCTAGCTCAGTAGACACTAACAATGAAATGATTTTCCTGTGTTAACCAAGTGAACTCAGTTAACACTGCATCTTCACAATCTTCCTTTAGTAACTGAGTGATCTCAATTGATACTGGTTCCATCCAACTTTTTCTTTGTTAACTGAGTGAGCTCGATTAACATTGACTTCTGTAAACTTCTCTTTGGAGCCTGAGTGAACTCGATAGACACTATCTTTTGAAGTTGGAAAATATTGGAATGTTCAGTAGACATAGGAAATTGTCTCCATCATCTGAGTGAGCTCGACATACATTGATTGGAAAAGATATGACATTTTGTATAACACCAAAGACAATATACAATTGATCAATTATTTTCAACAAACAAGGATAACAACTATGCAAGACCTCAATTGAGCATCATCTTAACTCCATCCTAGTCTATACTAGCACTCAAGACACATGTGAGGAACCACACATCTTATTAATTCATTTTAAGCTCTTAATAAATTTTTTTTATCACTTATTAAGTTACTTACAATAGGTTACCCTAGCAACCAATTTGGGCTCTAAACCCCATTGCAAGCCACTCCCATCTATACATCTAGATAACTTACTCTAAGCTCAACATAAATAAAAGGAGTCTCATAAATTAAATAATAATCAAGTATGGTTCCATAAGAAGGAAATTAATATACACAGTTCCTCAAATCATAATTCTTATAAATTAACATGTGTTTAAAGAGTAACAATAAAATGATTTGATTACTGATGCAATTGTATTGTTGATTTCAGATCTTAATTCTGGCTCGAATACTTGATCCTTCCTGATCAGATTAATCTTTATAGCCCAACAAGGATATTCTTCTTATCCTTCCATTTCACTTCCTCTAAGTATCTTCTTGTCTTCCACACATTCTTACACATCTTCAATCCTCAACTTGACCTTATACTTATATCATATACATTGTCAAGTTAGCTTGAATACAACTTATAACAATTATTCTTCATCTTTACAGTTAGCTAGAACCAAAAAACAAATCCATAAAGTTCAATATGCCAAAAAAAGAAAATCCTTTGTTAGCCAACCTAGCTCGATAGACACTAACAATAAAATGATTTTCCTGTGTTAACCAAGTGAACTCAATTTACATTACATCTTCACAATCTTCCTTTAGTAACTGAATGAGATCAATTAATACTGGTTCCATCCAACTTTTCCCTTGTTAACTGAGTGAGCTCGATTAACATTGACTTCTGCAAACTTCTCTTTAGAGCTTGAGTGAACTCGATAGGCACTATCTTTTGAAGTTGAAAAATATTGGAATGCTCAATAGACATAGGAAACTGTCTCCATCATCTGAGTGAGCTCAACATACACTGATTGGAAAAGATATGACATTTTGTATAACACTAAAGACAATATACAATTGATCAATTATTTTCAACAAACAAGGATAACAACTATGCAAGACCTCAATTGAGCATCATCTTAACTCCATCCTAGTCTCTCATAGCACTCAAGACACATGCGAGGAACCACACATCTTATTAATTCATTTTAAGCTGTTAATAAAATTTCATTATCACTTATTAAGTTACTTACAATAGGTTACCCTAGCAACCAATTTGGTCCCTAACCCCCATTGCAAGCCACTCCCATCTATACGTCTAGATAACTTACTCTAAGCTCAACATAAATAAAAGGAGTCTCATAAATTAAATAATAATCAAGTATGGTTCCATAAGAAGGCAATTAAAATAAATAGTTCCTCAAATCATAATTCTCATAAATTAACATGTGTTTAGAGAGTAACAATAAAATGATTTGATTACTGATGCAATCATATTGTTGATTTCATAGCTTAATTCTGGCTCGAATACTTGATCCTTCCTGATCAGATTAATCTTTACAGCCCAACAAGGATATTCTTCTTAGCCTTCCAATTCACTTCCTCTAAGCATCTTCTTGTCTTTGTCACATTATTACACATCTTCAATCCTCAACTTGACCTTATACTTATATTATATACATTGTCAAGTTAGCTTGAATACAACTTATAACAATATTCTTCATCTCTGTAGTCAGCTAGAACCAACAAAAAAATCCATAAAGCTCAATATGCCAAAAAAAGAAAATCCTTTGTTAGCCAACCTAGCTCGGTAGACAGTAACAATGAAATGATTTTCTTGTGTTAACCAAGTGAACTTAGTTAACACTGCATCTTCACAATCTTCCTTTGGTAACCAAGTGAGCTCAATTAATACTGGTTCCATCCAACTTTTCCCTTGTTAACTGAGTGAGCTCGATTAACATTGACTTCTGCAAAATTCTCTTTGGAGCCTGAGTGAACTTGATAGACACTATCTTTTGAAGTTGGAAAATATTGGAATGCTCAATAGACATAGGAAACTGTCTCCATCATCTGAGTGAGCTCGACATACACTGACTGGAAAAGATATGACAATTTGTATAACACCAAAGACAATATACAATTGATCAATTATTTTCAACAAACAAGGATAACAACTATGCAAGACCTCAATCAAGCATCATCTTAACTCCATCCTAGTCTATACTAGCACTCAAGACACTTGTGAGGAACCACACATCTTATTAATTCATTTTAAGCTCTTAATAAAATTTCATTATCACTTATTAAGTTACTTACAATAGGTTACCCTAGCAACCAATTTGGGCTCTAACCCCCATTGCAAGCCACTCCCATCTATACATCTAGATAACTTACTCTAAGCTCAACATAAACAAAAGGAGTCTCATAAATTAAATAATAATCAAGTATGGTTCCATAAGAAGCCAATTAAAATACACAGTTCCTCAAATCATAATTCTCATAAATTAACATGTGTCCTCAAACCCCAATTCTCACAAGTTCACATTGGTACTCAAACCACAATATAACAAATGCACATGGGTGCTCAGACAAAAATATAACAAATTCAAGACTAGTCCCCAAACCATCACATAACATATGAGCATATAATAATGGTTGGGAATGAATAGGGTCAAGGGTCTAGTTATGGGTTAGGCTTGGGTTATAATCAATAGTCATGTTCTCAAATTTATTAAATAAGAATAATTTGATCAAAAGGGAAATATTGGAATTGAATTTAAATAAAGTTGTGCATTTATTTAATTTATAGAAGAATAGAGATTTAATTAATTATCTAACTATGGCTTGTCAATTAAAATATTAATTGGACTATAGTTAATTAATTGAATTAATCAACTAAGGGGATGACATAAACTAATTAAATATTTAATTAACAATTTTCTATAAGAGAACTAAATAAGATGACTAATTGTGTAATCTAATTTAGGTGTATATAATAGCAATAGTGTTGATCATTTTGAAAAGGTTTCAATGCTTCAAGTCTGGTGTTGATCATTGATTGAACATGTTTATTTTCTATACACATATAAAATACACTAGACATGATATTGTTTTGATAAAGTAACATTCAAGTACAACTCCTAGGTTGGATGAGATAAATTCATGCACAAAGATACGACATGATGAAGTATTTGGAAGAATGCCTCAATGTATTGCTTTGGAAAAATAAATCAAAGGGATGTATGCTAGAAAAAGTAAAGTCCACCAAGATAACTTGCAAGGGGGTGAATTACTTATGTGCTAAAAAAATACTCTCAATAACATTATCAGTTTTGAAATATGTAATAAAAAGATGCAACAACCATAGAAAGATAACTATACACAATAAAACTAGATATGTTAACTAGGGAAACCCTTGATCAGAGGGAAAACCTTGGTGGGAATGATGCTCATAAGATGATGTACTAATGTAAAAGTTCCTTGTAAAAGGATGTGATCCTATTAGGAGTCAAATGAAATATGACCAGTATATATGAGTGCCTTTCAGGAGACTTTGAATTCCTATTAGTATATTCCAACCTTATTAGGAGCTATGCCAACCCTATTTGGAGTTGAAATGAGGACAATTGAACCCATTGTTCAAATAGTGTCAAGCCATCTTCACTAAATAATATTCTAGAAAACATATCCAAATTCTTGAATTGATTAAATGATAACTTATTTTCTGGCATGATTCCTTTGAATCCAAAATTACATCCTCAACATTAATGTTTTCTTTGATAATACATAATTCACATCCAAAGTTTGCATAAACAATAATCATCCACACTGGATCACATAAACATCATGAATATTTTACCACAAGGAAAAAAAATTTCCCTTATACCAAGTCCTAATAACTAATTGAGTCAGACTTGAGGATTTCTTAATTTATAATGAATAATATAGGACCATATTAAGATATTATATTGCACGTTACATTAGAAATAACACTTCCAATAATTATATTAATAAAAGTCAACTTCTTGGGAACAACATGCTCAACATACTACACAACTCATCATAGAATGAACTTATGATTTTTTCACGTTAACCAAAGCATCCTCAAAATGTATTTTACGATAATCCAATCCCATTGAATGATCCTCAAACTCATTGAAAATATACAACATAATTACCAAAAACTATTAACCAAAAACTTGCTTCGAGAGTAGTCTCCATAAAATCTTCTGTAACTCACACAAACCTTCTTGTCTCTTTCCACAAACATAGACATAACATCACAACATATTCCTAAATACTCCTCTAAGTGTACACAACATAAATAGCTGACCACAAACCTTTCCAAACAAATATTCCTCTACAACTCTGGCTGAACTACCTAGAAAAATGATATGTTGACATCAATGACAACCACTGTCATGAATGCAATGCATAGGTACTCAATCATCTCTATGATATAGTGATAAATTAACCCATGCTATTGCATCAAGAATTTATACTTAAAAATATCCCCCTTTGGCATTGATGGCAACATATGATGAAAAACATGAGAGTTCCATGAACACCAAAATTTATTCACCATTTGTCTTTACTCCCCATTAATGTTTCTCATGAATATTCAATCACACCACTCTCTTACATAAATTTTGTAAAGATTTTTTCATGTTCAAAGCACAACCAAAAAGTACATCTCCCTTATCGATCAAGAATCAATGTATGACTCCTAAATGTTCATCTCTCCCCCATTGACATCAATGGAAATTATGCTATTATGCCAATTCAATCATCTCTAATCCAATTTGTAAAAGTTCAGCAAAGTGTCCAAAGACACTATTGAGTACCATTACAAAAAGTCCTTAATGACTTAGCTCAAGCAAAAATACTCCCCTATAGGAGAGGCATCAAGCATCCAGTCTAGAAAAAAGAATAGTTCTCTAATTCATACTGGATTGATGCACTTCCTGCATAAACTACTCTAAAGAAGGTTGGAGCATGACCCCAAGCATACCTCTCAAGTACTCAATTGTATCCTTATCTAAAGTTTTTGTAAATATGTTTAATATCTTCTCCTTTGTCCCAAGGATAACTTTATTGACAAGTATTTGCCAAATGGTGAATTTCATTCATCAAGGACCTTGATTTTGGCAAAAAAAGCTGCACTTTCGGGGTGGCGATGTCATCCACACTTTATGGAAATTGGGACCCATGCTTAGGCCAATCACCAATAATGATACAAAATTATTTTTATTTTGGTGATAACTTTGCCAATGTAATTTAATCTTTCCACATGATAAATTAAATATTTTTGCCTACAATTTTTGAGGCATGTCTTATTTGATGGTCACATTCACCAATCTATTGTAAAAATTTAAGTTGGGTTATATGTAAAGTATATAGACTTGTGAAGTGTCTCTATTTCAGATCCTTTCCAAGGAAATTTTTATCCTTCAAATCTTTGGCCCAAATTATATTCTACCATGGACAAGTGTCATTACTCTGTAAACTTTCAATGTGTAACACCTCGCCAAGGGATCCAAAAGAAATAACCTAAAGTTCTTACTAAGTTTACCAACATTTTTTTTTTAACAAGAGAGATAACATACACCTCAAGCACATAGTAGCGGAAGTAATAACATACAATCAACTAAAGGCATACATAACAAGTTACATCTCTTAAGGATCCCATGACATTGAATTACATTTAAATTTAATTAATAATAAGTCTAACAACTACCACATCCACATGAAAGAATAATAGAAAGTTCAAAGTCCATAATATACATTTGTTCCAAATGCCTCTTGGCAAATGAAATTCGGAATGCTGAATCATCCACTGTACATGTCATAGGGTATGAAAGGCTTAAGAATATACATATGTAGAAATATAAATACATCATCCATCATAAAAGATATAAACATCCAACATGAAATACAACTATGCATCATAAAACACAACTAACTAAGTGCGTAGTTCCTCCCAAATATCAATAGCATCATTAGACCATCATGGGCCCTAGTCATCTCCAGCGCATAACATCCCAAACCACCCATTAGATTATTGGTACTATCATAATAGGGACGTCACTACTAAACATACTACAACATAAACATAAGGAAATCTAACATACTAGAATAAAGCATAAGATGATCCCACAAAGTAGATAACATCACATATCACATGCTAAACATCAATATAAGGAAATGTTTTAGTAAATAACATCATCCAAACATGATAAATAAACATCCTACGAAACTCCAGCCACGGTGACTACAAACAGATCTCAATGGTAAGAGTAAAAAGCACTACTACCCGACCACATGGAACCTAAATGGCCCACTCCCACCACACTAAGGAGATAGTCTCAAGTCCCAAACATGATATTGAATCACATAACATAGATACTCTCTAAGTCTAGGAAATCCTAAAAGTATCCTAACTCAAAGGTTCCAACATAGATCGACATCTAGACCCAGAGGCAAACATGACATGTAGGAAACCTACTATGTAAGCGGGCAAGTGTCATCGTACGAATCATGCTCAGAGTTACTCGAGTAGTCCTGTAGGACTCCTGGGTCCCTAGTGATCCCACTGCGGCCACTAGTATCCTCTTATATTGACAAGGCATACTACAGAATGCAAGGTCATAACCAAGCGTTCTCTCCACTCCCATCCTAGTTTGTATTAGCACTTGAGGCATGAGCAAGAACATACAAGACTCTTATTAGGTTCATTTTACTCTCATTTAATGTAAATATTTTCACTTATTAAAACAAGTTACAATGGGTTATCCCTAGAGCCACTTAGGGCCCCTATCCCCCATTGCAAGCCACTTCCCGACACTACATATAGATAACATACCCTAGGCTCAATAAAAGCACAAATCAATAATCATATAAAAATCACCTTAGACCTATACAAGTGACTGAAAAACATCAAAAGATAATCCACAATATTCACATTAGTTCTCCATGAGCAACTAGAAAGCACCAAAAGATAATCATAATAATCACAACAATTCTCTATGAGCAACTGAAAGACATCAAAGATAAGTTACAATATCCATCAGTTCTCAACGAGCAACCTAAAAGAATCCCAAAATAAATCACAATATCCATTGGTTCTCAACGAGCAACCAGAAAGCATTCCAAAATAATACTGATCGAAGACTCCAAAATGGTCAAGTCAAACATGTCACAACATGACATCATCAAGAACAAATCTTCCAAAACATCTCAGTCCCCTCAAAGCAACTGGAAGGCAAATCAAATATAACTGATCAATGACTTAAAAATGGTTAAGTCAGGTATCTCATATACATACACCTCAGCTTCACACAAGGAAACTGGAAAGCAATAACAATCAATAATCCACACACATCATAGAGCATGCCATTGCATTACAACGGTTGGGTTTTAAAAAGATCGAGATCAAACAACATCATAACATCACAATCACACAACCCCCAAGCCTCTGGTAACAACCTAAACTGGTCAACACTCTAGGACCACCCAAACCCCAAACATAGACATCACATAGTAGATAGAATAATCTAATAGTTTGGTTTGTTTGTAAACACACACTGTTAAGTTAATCAGTAAAGTTTTCAGTTTCGATTTTCAGTATAAGTTTTCAAGTAGATAAGAATCACAATTTTACCCTTGCAATTAAACTCATTCTCATTCTTATAAAATCATATCATGACTTAAAAGTAATAATAATCATTTATTATATTATTAAAATAATAATAATTGATTATTAAATAAAAATAAACCCAAACCCATTAAAAATAAAAAATTTAAATGATATTTATCATTAATTCAAATTAGTTTTCAATATTCATTTACATTACCAAATTAATATTTAATATTAATTAATTAATTAATAATCAACAATGATTAACAAATTCTTTAATAAAAAATATATTTATATATTTATATCATTAATTAACTTAATTAATTAATAACTAAATCTTTGAATTAAATCCTTTTTAATAAATATTATAAAACTTATAATTAAAATATTACTAAATAATAATAAAGTTAATACATTAAAATTTATTAATAAAATTATAAATAATATAAAAATTTATATAAAATTAATATTAAATAATAATGAACATTAACAAATCTTTAATTCAAAACTCATATATATATATAAACACATACCACATTGTCATGTGATTGGAAATTGTTGGCACATTGTCAGCCGCTTGCATTATAAAGGTAAGGGGGGGTGGGTAATTCTCCCTCCCCAAATTAATATATTTAAAAAAAAAATATTTTATGTAAATTTTCAAGATTGTTTTATTTTTTTAAAATTTATGAAATCCAATTCAAACAAATTCCATAATAATATATATATTATTTAAAAAAATAACGTTTACACTTTTAATCTAATAGGAAAAATACGTTTAACCAATCAAATTTTTAATTCAAAATTTTCTTTTATTTCAAACCCTTCCTAGATTAATTGCAATTTTCTTTTAACCTATGGATGAGGTTTTCAATTTGAACTATTTTTCTTTAAATCATATTATATAGATGAGATACAATACACATGTCATAGATTCAAAACAATAGAACAAAAGATTCACGCAACGAAATTCAGAGAATCAATTTCAACAATCATGAAGAAGACATGATTATCTAAATAACATAATTTTAACTGGGTGAACAAAACTCAAGAACCTACCTAGTTCTGATGCTAAAATCGCAATGCCTAGAAGATTTGCGAGAGAATTCATTTCTATCCAAGATCTTCTCTCTAAAAATTTTCCCAAATTTTTTTTCCAAAATTTGCATCCAAATTCCTCTCTCTTGAAAATGAACCCTCAATTGTTGATAAGGAGTTCTCTCCTCAAATCGGGGCACTAATTGTGCATTCACTTGAGAGGACTCCTTTCTCACAAGACTCAACTCCAAATTAGCCTTTATTAATCTTTCCTTTTTATCTTTTCATGCACATTAAATGAATTATTAAATTACTTTATTTAATTTTTCACTTAACTTTGCTTTCAATTAACTTATTAACTTTTAAATCTCATGCGCACTTTATTAAAATATCTTTATTAAGTTCACATGTTTTATCTTTTAAATTAATATCTTCTATTTTAATCTCATGCATAAATCATGCGAACTTAAATTTTTTTCATAATTTAATATCTTTATTCACTTTTAATTTATTTTTGAATGTCTAATTTGATAAATATTTATTAATTTAACTAACAATAATATTTAGCATTTATTTTAAAAATGAACTCTAAATATATTATTATTAAATTAGATAAATATTATCATGTTCTAAATTTATTCTTATAACTTTTATCTCAAATTTTATTCTTTTTATTAAATTAATTTCTCAATTAATTAAATATTAAATGTCATAATAATTTTCCATTAGATTAAATCATTAATTTAATCTTTTAATTAGACTTAATTAATAGAAAATCCACCAAAGACTCATAAAGTAAAATATGAAAAACCATCATAGTAAAACACATACAAAATCTAACTAAAGGGTTAAAATCATAAATTAATGTCATCTAACACATTTGGAGGGTACACAACTCAGATTCTTGTCCTAATTATCAATTAGGACAAATGGTTTAAAGGTTTAGGATTTGGACTTAAGAATTTATCTCCCCTCTCTTACCATTGAGATAATGTGATAGGGTACACTCATCCTGACAATTTAGGGAAGTTGATACTTGGTACCTACAACCTACATAAAATCCATGCATCTACAAACAAAATACTCTAAGCTAAATAGACAATGGCAGGAAGTGGTGCATCGTGTAGATCTCGACTAGCAAGTGGCTACGACTCCTTCCTTAACCACATTATGAACACCATACATAAAGAAAACAAACACACACACACACCATACACATGCAATATGGGGTAAGTATCCATAAGAAAACACATATGATAATAAACCATTTAACTAATCATCATCAATAACTAAAAACACTGAATAATCATCATGCATACATGAAATATAGAGTACCAAGTAATCTCATCATTTAATCAACTGAATGCAAAACAATATCTAATAATCTAAAGATAATGCTACTAAACATAAAGCATAAAACTAACCTAAAAGAGTTTGACAATGATAACAAAAATGTAACTAGAAAGATGTAAACTGGGGCAGGCACTACACAACGAAACTTGTTCTTTAGCATTTTAGCCTGAAATAAGATTTATACCATTGATTTAGGATCATCTAATGCTTGTTGAAAAGGGTTATTGTATTATGGATGATATAAAATTATTGTTTCTAGATATTTATACTTTTGGTCACGATTTTTTAAAATAATAACAGATTTGCTAGGGTTTTACTAAATTTTCATATAAGGGAAAAAATCGCCAATAAAATTAAAATTTTTCCCATTTTGAAAAAAAAAAATTACCAATTAAAATTATTTTTCCCCCCTAAAATAATTTTGGATTTGCCACAATTTTATACATTTTTCTAAGGGGGGTTTCTTAAACTTATCCTTGGTTTGTGCTAACATACTCCAATGTGATTTCTTTCTCTCCTACCTTTTCTCTCAAAAAGTAATACTTAATTAAAATGTGCTTTGACTTTGAATGTAATACTGAATTATTTTGACATGCCAATTGTACTTGTATTTTCACAATGTATAATAATAGGCTCAGTAAACTTGATTCCAATAGCCTTCAACATTTGCTTCATCCAAGTTATCTGATTATAATTATTCATGGCTGCTACATATTTTACCTCTGCTGTACTTTGTGAAATACAATCATGTTTCTTTCTTAGCTAAGAAAACAATCTTCTTCCCAAGAAGAATTCTACACCATCGGTGTTCTTTCCATCATCTACACATCCTACCCAATTAACATTAGTATATGCACATAATGTGAAATCATGTAATTTTTCATACCATAGCTCGTAATATGGAGTTCCTTTCAAGCATCTAAAAAATTCTTTTAATTTATGCAAGATGCATATCTTTAGGATCTTCTTGATATTAGCTATATCAGATATAGTATGTGTCAAATATTACAATCCTCCAATCATAGATCTATATCTTGTTTATACTGCACTAGATCAATTCATTATTTCTTGATAAATTACATCTAGTCACCATAGGTGTTCCAATAGGTTTACAACTTTCCAATCCAAATATTTTCAAAAAATCCTTAAGATACTTATCTTGTGATATAAAAATGCCATCCTTATTGTGAACAATATGAAATCCTAAGAAGTATTTTATCTCACCAATCATACTCATCTCTAATTCTTTCTTAATCTCTTTTGAAAATGTCTTTCTACCTTCACCATTACCTCTAAAAAAAAGTCACCAATAAATACTACAACAATAAATATACCATATTTAATCTTTCTCAAATAGAAATTACTATTTGCATTACATTTCACAAATCCCAAATTGATCAAATGTTTGTCCAACTTCGCATACCAAGCTATAGGTGCTTGTTTAAGTCCATATGATGCTTTCTCTAGTTTGCAAACCATATATTTTCTTTTGTCAGAGGAAAGCCATAAGTCTATTCAATATATACCTCTTCTTCAAGTTCTCCATTTTGAGAAGCTAGCTTCATATCATTTGATAAACTTTGACGTTCTTGTTAGCTGTACATGCCAAAAATATTCTAACCACTTCTAATCTAGAAATAGGTGCAAAAGATTCTTAAGAATTAATTCCTTATTGCTTTGAATATTCTTTACAAACTAATCTTGCTTTGTTTCTCACTTCCTCACATTTACCATTCTTTTTATTTATAAATACCCACTCAATTCCAATAAGATTCTTATCTTTAGGTCTAGGAACTGATTCCCAAGATCTATTCTTTTAATTTCCTCTAATTCTTCTTTCATAACTTTAATCCAAAATCTTCTTTACAAGATTCGTCAACATTCTTAGGTTCAACTTGAGATATCAAAGACAATTCTTCACTAACCTCATTTCTTGTAATAACTCCTTTGTTCACACTCCCAATGATTTGATTTAGAGGGTGATGATTTGCAACATTCCTATTAGATGTTCCTTGCTCAATTCTAATTTTTGCTCTTCTTTCTAATCTAGGTTTGGTTCTTAGTTCTTTGCTCTATTCTTCTCTTTGTGTTTCGGTCTACAAATCAGTGTTAGTTTCATAAAACAATTCTTGCTCAACATTCTAATTGTTAGTCTTTGATTAGTCTCTTCAACAAAATCATAATTAAGCATCCTTTCTTGAATTCTAAACTTTTCATCAACTCTCACATTAGCACTTTCAATAATAGTCTTGAATCTTTGATTAAAATATCTATATTCTTTACTCTTCAATCAATATGGACAACAAATATTCCTTCATCACTTCTAGAATCAAACTTCCCATTGTCATCATCTCTTTTAATATATCATTTACTTCCAAATATTCTAAAGTATTTCATAGTATGTGTATGTCAAAACCAAAGCTCATAAGGAGTCTTACCAGTGCCTTGTCTAATATAAAATATGTTCATTATGTATACTGTGGTGTTCGCTACTTCTCTCCAAAAGATACGTGATACATTATTCCTAAACATCATTTCTCTAGTTGCTTCAATCAATGATTTTTTCCAACTTTTGTTGGAAATACAATAGGGAAGTAAACTCTTGGGGGGGGGGAGGGGGGCGCAAGGATGAATCATCACTTAAAAATTTCAACCTCAAAAATTATTCACAACACATTCATCTCACAATCTATGCATATAAACTGAAATACCAAATTAAACATATACATCCATAGAATGAAAGTAAAATATTCAACACATGTATGACACAAGATATTTGGTTACCCAAAAACCCTCCAAGGAGAATGTAAAACTAGGGTGGGGATGGCACCCACAAATATATACTGCTACAGTAATAAAGTGTATCTAATAAAGGTTACAATATTTGATCATGAAACATGATCTACCTTGTCAAAGGTCTGCCCTATTAAAGACTTACAAGATTTTTAGATCTTTCCTTGTTAAAGGATTTAAACACCTTGCTAAAAGTGTACCTAGTAAGAGGACTTTAACTTACAATGAAGTAAGTACCCTATTAAAGGATTTACAATAGCATGTTAAGACTACTAATGTTAAGAAATTTAACTGATTCACCTATTAAAATGTCCCAACAATGATCCTTCAGTTAGCACTCTACTGCTTGATGTTAGATCAGCTCTATACTGATGTGTACTTGATCCTTTCTGATCAAATGTATCTCTTCTATCCTCTGATTCCTTTCCTTTGTTCTCCTTTAACTAATTCTACAATATAACTCAATTCATTACACCTTAATCACCATGAATACTCTGTTTGCACATGCAAAATCTCTTCAATTCTCCTTTTTAACATTCATAAAAAGTTTAGGGTTTGTTTTCCTTAAGAAGACCTAGGTGACTTAGGGTTAGGTATGAATCAATGTTTGTGATTCAACATATTGCTTCTTAAACCTTTCCTTTTTATGATTGGGTACATGTAATGCATAGGGATTCACATTTAAGATTCATCCTTATCAACAAAGATCATAAAATAACCCTTAAGTCAGCCCAAAAATGGTTTACATAGAAGTTTGTGCCATTACAAACAACCATGTCAAAATTGTGTAACTCGACACTTGAAGTCCTTGATGCTTGACATCAAATACAACTCCAATGTTGTAACTCAACCTCTAAATGACTTAGCATCCATTGATCTCTTGGCATCTAAATAGCTCAACACATACCATCTACTCGACACTTGAGTGACTTGACACTTACTAGTTACTTGGCTCACACTAAATATTTGTCCCTCAACATATACTATCTGACAACTTATGCTCAACATGTATTACTTGTTTGAAATGAACTAAGTAAATGACTTAAGTATATTGTCACTCATATGTCAAAACCAATCTAAGATTAACAATCTCCTCCTTAGACACGAGTGGAAAAATACTTGATCATGCATGAATGACATTTAGCCTTTCAAGCATAACTTAGATAAATCTATATACATACAAAATTTCAAAAAAAATTCATAATTTTGCAAAAGCTTATGACTCATTAGTTATACCTCAAAATTCAATAACCCTCCCCTAAATTGATTGTGTTTTTTTGTATCTAAATCAAAGTCATTCCTCCTGTTAAGTAGATGTATTCTATTTCTATCATTGACATTTCTTTCTTCAAAATTAGCATCTCACGCATACTTCTTATTTCTCCCTTTATATTTCTCCTCATTTCTTCTTTCCTCATTTCTTATTCTCCCCAATTTTGGCACTTAGGTTAATGGGTTATACACTGATAATGTAGTTTTTAAAAAATGATTTGTGGACTTCTAGCATTGTTTTCAAAGTTGCATCCTAGTTATCACAAGCTACCCCCAATGATTTGATCTGGATGACCAGCTCGATAGCAAGGTGAACTAAGCCTTCATGAGTATTTTTGAAAAGACTAGTTCCTTGTGGAATATCTTCATATGTGGAGTCAGAATAGACTGGATGTTGATCTATTTAGCCTTGATGTTAGCTTCATCTACGTGTAATACTGCTAACCGACTCTGGGAGTTGAGGAGGTTTCTGAAATGTTTCTCACTCTAGGATAGAGACTTAGGCAAAGTAATACCAGATGACTATATATGACTCTCCAAATCTAGTATGTGACTCATTATTTCTTGTGTGAAGAGTGTGGGATTACACAATTCAATGTACAAAGAGAAAATGTTCTCTAGTACCTTCTTCACACTATCAATTTTGGTTGCTAACTCAACCTATGATTGTGTAATAGAACTTGATATATTTTCATCAACCTTATGCTGAAACTTCCTTTCAGACCATTCAAGTAGTTTGACATTTGAATATAGGTCTATGCCATTTAGCTTCTCTACTAAGCTGGTTAGCTACTCTGTGATTGACTTTGTTGCTTCTGATGCTGGCAGACTAAATGCATCAATAAAAATGTCCTTGATATCTATCAATGCTTGCTTCTTCCTATGCTCCTATCTAAGAAATTATTGATTCTTCATATTTGCAAGAGCATCCTACAGCATGCCCATGTATTCTATAGTGATAGTTGTAAAATAAAACTTGGCCAACTCAATTACTTCATCCAAGTTCACATCGACAAATGATGTAACTTCAATTTCCTTGGATGTTCTTGGACTCGATTGTGATGATTGTAGGGTATAGCTTCTATAATTGGCCTCTGAAGAGCTTGACTAGGAGTTGCAATTTCTAGTAAAGTTACCAATGTTTTTATTGCTAATTTCTCCCCATGTTTGGTAATCATACCTAGCTCTTCAGTCTTGTCCTTTTCCTTCTCTACATTCACAAATGTATCTTGATTTTGTGTTGTAGGTGTAGGAGTATCTACCTGACCTGTTAGAACTTGTGTTTCTTCATTCTTTTATGCCTCATCTTTGTGTTCTCCAACTATCTCACCCTTATCATTTTAATTTTCCTGTATATTAATTGAGACTAGAGTACCCTGCATCAATGCACTAATAGTGGAAGTTGCTATCTCCTTCCTTTGATATACCATAATGGGTAATGTAGATTAAAATAATATGAATTGAGGAGGGGATATAGATGTCTCTTTAGTTTGTACTTCCTCCCCTATAGATACTTTTTCTACCTTCTCAATTTCATTAACACTCAGCCTTACAGGGTTTTCACAAAGTTTGGCTTGGGTAGTGGATTCAACTAGTATCTTCTTCAAGTCATCCTCTGTGAGTGGATTGATGTTTTGGGTGAAAATATTGGAAAAATTCTTAATATTTATATTATCACATTTTGTATTCACCTTATGTTGAGGACTGACACTTGACACTAGTGTATCTTGTACACTCTATTCTATTTGTTGCTCTTCCTCATCTGGTGCCTATGTTTCTTCATTTGTTTTAGTGCCTTCCTCTTGTATAACTATCTTAGTGTCAACTCTAATTACCTTAGTTACATGTTGCTACTCAAATTTTCCTCACCTACCTCAATAGGTACTTGCATAATTGCCTTTAATGATTTCCAAATCAAAGTGGTCTTTTGTACAATATCCTCAATCTTGTTCTGCAATATGTTGAATTCCTTGTATTTTGGTACAAATTTTCTAGTATGCTTTTTAATGCCTTGGCCATTGTTTCCCTATCCAATTTTGACATTACTTGTGCAAGTGTAGTCTCTATGATTTTTCTTTCTATGTTTAGACTATACTACCACTTCTACTCAACTCTATCATATAATTCTTTTGGCAGAGAGTTGACAATCTCAATAGTTTGTTTAAATTTTCCCATCATGACATATATTGACTCCTCTACTTGGTCCATCTCAACTTTTCCAGTTGCATCAAATTTAATATGTGTGAGATTGGATAACTCAACATTATTCTTTATGTTCTCACATATATTGTCTAAATCTAAAGAAGGATGATGACTTACCTCTTGAAATTGGTTGTTTTCATCAGATTATGTCTTCTCTTCATTAGATTCAATTGGAGCTATGAATTTTCTCCTTGATCTCTTCTCATGCTCCTCTTCTTTGCTATCTAGTCTAGTATTCTTCTCTTTTGGCTTGTCTGCTTCTTAAGCCTTGTTTCTAGTAGCCCTTGCGTTTTCTCTTGTAGAGGGAATTGTAGGCTTAGGTTTTGCAACCTTCCTTGATTTTCTAGTAGATGGGGTCATAGCTTTCCTCTTCATTTTCTCAAGTGCTTCACTGGCTTCGTCTCCCTCGACACCTTCTTTAGTTTCTACTTCTTTTGCTTGATCTTCTCCTTGATCTTGTGTTAAGGTCAATGGTGCTTGAGCTAGTATATCCTCTTCTTCTTCATCCTCTTCTTATTCTTCTTCTTCATCATCTACTCCTTCACCAAATTTCCCTTTGAACTTCTTGAAAATTTTGTTCTTTTTCCTAATAACTAAGACAATCTTCAAATCCATTATTATTGTAGATTTGGCCATGCCATAGTTTCCAAAGGTAGTAGCCTTAGCATCTACATCTTCTACAAGTAGTGTTGCTATTGCTGCATAGGCTTCATGAACATTGATTTCATAGCCTAGTGGCCTTAGCCACCTTACCCTTGGAACAATAGCTTGAACATATGTAAAATCAACATCAACTAGAAAAGAAAACATCATTAAAATGTTTCTCAACTAGTGAAACTAGTATCCTTAGTCTTTTCTTCATTGATTTCTTGAAGTCCTCAAAGTAGCTGGTCATAACTGACTCAAAATTGTTTCCTAGTTTCTCAATAAACTCACCTATCTACACTACAATAGATTTGTTTGTTTTCCAAGCAACTTTACCAAATGTGGGGAATGTATTATGTATATAAAAGAACATACATATAAGAATTGAACCATATTTACATTGTGCACTTTTGGTCTTCCTTATAGCTCCCAAATTTTCTAACAACTATTGCATCTACAACTTGGCAAGGTCATAGGTATGATCCTTTTTTACTATCTTATAGCCCATGTCAACAAAAATACATGGTAAACTATTGAGCCTACTTGATTGGTAGAATTTATGTGCTATTATCCTCACTGCAAATTCAATATGAGGATCAAAGATAATATCAATTGTCATGCCTCATTTTCTCCACACTGCCCATGCATTCTTCTCAATGACCTCTTTAGATTCACTTCTCATGGTCTTAGGTCAGTCAAGTGTTGGATACCTTGTTACCCTATATACAATTTTCTTTGTGATTTTCATTGGCCCCTTATCCAACTATAAAGAATTATCATGAATTCTAATAAGGACTAATTTAATCCATTTAGTCTTGAAAACTATAAGAATTTTCCTTTGGGCAAAATTCACCCAAGACCAAGGAACTCAAACACAAGCACAAAATAGATCAGAGTATGATCATAATAACTATATAGTATTCAATAGAATATATAAGTACACTAGGAGTGCCTATATATAAAGGCCTTTGAGATGCATCTAGAATGCCTTAGAATCAACATCATGATAAGTCATTTAACCAGACACATTTCCACCAGATACGGGTTATCCTACATTAAGCACAAAAGTAAGTGCGATGATGAGAGGATAAGCCTACAATGGTGTAGCACACAAATCAATGTTGTAGACAACATGTGCTGAATTAAGAGTGTGAACAACCATGTTGTCTACATGACATCTCAATGAATGATGCAAACTCCAGTGTTGTAGACACCATGTGCTTAATTAGAATTGCACACTTCTATGTTTTCAACATGACAACTCAACAAGGTACACAAACTCCTAAGTGTCTCATAAAATAAATAATAAAATAATGAACTAACCTAAATAAACTTAAGTAAAGTGTAAATAGTAAATATCTATTTATACCAACAAAAACATTTAGAAAATCTAGGGCACAGGTCAACCCTTTTCTCTCTACTATTTTGAATTTGTTGACCTGGTTTTTCAGCTTGTATAATTTTGCTACTCTCATATTGAAAAACCAATAGTCCTACTTCTATAATTTTAAAGATGTTTTAAAACCCTAGATGAAATTATTAAAATTTCATAAAACCCTTGTTATGTGCCCTAGTTTTCAAAATTGCGAAAAGTATTATTTTATAAAAGTTTATGTGGGAAGCTTGTTACCCTAAGATTTTATCTTTACCTTTCCTATATCTAATATGAAATTTCTTTCCTAAATTTTAAATGTTTTCTATCAAAAACCCTTATTCTAACCATGGTTTTACCCTTTATTATTTTCATAGTCTTTCCCAAAGTATTTTAACTATTGCAAGGTTTGCATTTGACAATCATTGATTTTTGGAAGATCAATGATGAGCACTTTCCCACACTAAGAATTTGCTCAACCTTTAGAAAATGTAGGCAAGCACCTAATTTCCACATAGTTCTTTATGATGTTAGCCCCTCAACATACCGCAAAAATTGAAAATGTTTGAATAGTTGCAAAGCTATCAGATGGACTTTAGAGCACATTAGAATTCCAAGCTCCCTCATTGTTTGAGCTAAACAACTAAGTTACCTTTTATTTTGTAGCATTGCATCATTGATCTTTAGAAGATCTACAATAGGTGTATTATCACAATATATAGATGTGTGAAGTTTAACTGATGTGGTAAAGCACTCACTTGCCACGTGTACTTGGATGAGGTCATGCACTCCCAATTTGTTTCAAAAAGGGTGGTAGTATGATTGGTATAGTTGGTAAGTGTTAGACACATTGGATAAATTACATCATTATATTGGTTTCTCTTATTGAGTGGGTCATAAAAGGTATGAGATATATGCATAGTTGATCTTGGGAAGATCAACGAAAGACACATCCCCACAGTATAAAAGTAAATGAAGTTTAGCCAAAGCGGGGAAGTGCCTGATTGCCATGTAAACAAGTGGGGCTATTCATTTAGGGGGTCACCTAGTCACTCTTGGGTGGAAATCATATTGACATGGTACATGATGATTAGTGGAATGGTCTATGTGGTTGCTGAGTTGGAAAGTGATTGTACTAGTGGGCCCATAACTTTGAAGCCAAAATTATAAAGATAGAAGGGTTTTCATGATCGTCAATCTTTGGAAGATCAATGATCGACACTTCACCACTTCATGAAAGTGCTCAAACATTATGAAATGCGAGAATGCATCCTATTGACACATGGAAATTTCCAAAATAGGGTAATATAGCCATTTTGAGTTCAAATCAAGCTGTCCAATTCTTCATGATCGATGGTTGAGTTTCAAACTTCATGGCATAATGCAAATCTAACTATTGAAGCATTAAATTTTATCAATTTCATTTTGTGTGAGCTTAATGCTGTAATAAAATTCCCAATTCTTCATTATTGAGTAAAAAGATTGCATAATTCTCATAGCACAACGATTTCCAAAGATAAGGGCAAGATTTTCCAAGGGTTTCAACATATTGCTAAGCAATTTCCAGAAAAGAAAAGGAAAGAAAAAATGGGTAAGTCATCTGAACTTCTAAAGAATTGAGAAATTGTAATTACCTTAGGGTAAATTTTAAAAAATTCCTCCACAAAAATATTTTTTAGGAAAAGTTGATTACTTGAAGAGGGCAGTTCATGATAATTTCTTGGAACAAATGCCAATTTCAATGAATGAACTAGCTAAGGGAAGGGAGCTTATTCTAAAAATCCCTAGGTTATTGGTTAGTGAGGGTTTCTATGACAAGGAAAATTGGTTAAGGGATGTAGAAGTGTCTATTGGAGGATTAGGGCTTTTCCAGACATGGTTTGCAGAGAGAAATTTGGATACTTTAGTAAACAATGTTGTGGGAATTTGTTATAGAAAAATTGATTGTTCCATGAGTATTTTTTGATGATGATCTACTAGCAAAAATGGTGAAAAAGTATGATCCAATCACCAGGATTGTAAAGAACCATGTGGGTGATAATCTATTTAGGGTTTCACTAGAATTAATTAGAGAAGTTTTTAACTTAAACCCTAACCATGCTGTCCATGAAAAAATAGATATGGAAGACCTCTAGGGTAGGTATGATGCATAAAAGATATATCTAAGGGGAGGACAATTGTAAGAAAATTTTGTAAAAATTGGATCATTTCCCTTGGTTACACAAGACACTTCTAAGCCTCTATTGAAAAAATAATTTAACCCTAGAGCACAGGCCCTATATTTTTCTCTTTGTAAGATCTTTGGCATGGATGAGCAAGATCACATCTCAGGCTCCATTGTTTTCATTATTTCTCAAACTCTTCAATATGGGATGAGTTCAATTTTTGATTTTGTCACTCACTTAGCAAAATAGATTCATAATGATTAATAGGGATTGCAAAGGCTAAGGTTAATATGCCCTTCTACTGGTACTCGATGCTAATGTATATTTCCTTATAAAAGGGAGTTACCTTTTTCTCTAAATAAATGAAACTAAATTTAGAAAGAGATAGAGAGAATCTCCCTATTCAATTATGGAGTGTAGATATGACATGGGAAGTAACTGATGCTAGTTTTTTCAAGTTTGGTAGATATTTTGCTTCCAGGCTCAAAATGTTGTTAATAGGGGACAAATCTAGGATGCCACAACCTCTATTAGAATTGATTAGACCTAAAGACCATACTAAAGGGCTTTTGGTGAGCCATAATTGGGGAGATATCATCCCAAATCTAGTGTCCACTATTTTTAGAGTTTATGGTTTTTTGGGAAAACCACATGTGTTACCATACCAAGTACCTTTGAAAATAGGGATTGCTAAATTGTTGTGGCAAATCAGACTAGTTGAGGAGAGTGATTTGTTGGGTAAATCTAAAGGTACTTTCTTTCCATATCTTACCATCATTCATAATTTTATTTTTGTTGAAAAGGGATGGAGGAACTTGGGGAAATTTTTAGATAGATACCAGATGGCTTAGTCCCATGCCCATTTGTAGAATCAGAGAGATTTAATGACCTCCTTAGATAAAGGAGTAAGGCTAAAATTTAGAAGCAAATTGTGTACTTTCCTGAGGACATAATTAGAAATAGGTTCTCATTGCAAGAACAAGAGATCAGGAAGGAAAAAAGGATAGTTTACTGTAAAGTCTTAGACTTTATAAATGATTTTGAGCTTGACTATGATCCCCTAGCTGATAGAAAGTATTGGGGTATCAAAATAGATATGCTTATGTACAATTTTGTTGGGATTATGCAAATATTGAATAAGAAAAATAAAATCATAACACAAGCATACCCAGAAAAGTCCATTAAGGTGGAGAGGAGGCTGGAAAGAAAAATTATTTTAAACCCAAGGTAGTATACATTGTAGAAATGAGCTGGGTATGTAGTGGCCAGAAATGTACAATATGTTCCTCCATACAAAAGACCAAGGTTTGAGAGCCCACCTAACACACATGCTCCCAAGAAACAAAGATTAGAGCAAGGATTATCTTCATGTTGGAAATATAAGAGGAGAAACTAAGAGGGGAGGGGTGAATTAGTTACTTCAAAAAAAATTCCTAGATCTTTTAGATGTTAGTACAAAAACATAACTCTGGGAAAACTTTATTGATGCCCAATAAACACACTAAAAATGCTGTGACTCAGTAAATACTAAAATTGCTTGGCAAACACTTAATATGAAAGTCTTAAGATGTTATTTGTGAGTACTAATTGCTTTATCTTAGTTGCCAACACATAAAAAAATAGCATGAACACATTTAACACCGAGATTTAACATGGAAACCCACTTTGGGAAAAACCACCAATTGCAACTAGTTATTATTTTTTACTCTTCTAAAGTGAGCCCTATTAGGAGCCAACCCTGTTAAAGGTTACAAAACACACTATTAGGTGTGATCCTATTAGAGGATTTAATCACCCTATTAGGAGTTGCCTTGTTAAAGGTCTTTAAACAATTCAATAGAACTACCACCTTGTTAGAGGATTTACAAATAGCTATTAATCCAACTTTGTTAAGAGATTTAGATCACTACTACAATGGTTAGAGAGTAAAAATGACATGACCTAATTTGGATGCAACTAAATTGGTGATTACAGATCTCAATTCTAGCTTGTATACTTGATCCTTCTTGATCGAATATGTTTTTCATCTCCACAAGGATATTCACTTATCCTTCTAATTTTCTTCCTCTTAGCATCATCAAATCTTCAAATGCACTCACTTCACACATTCTAAATCTCAACTTGACCTTATATTTATATCATTCATATTGTCAAGTCAGTTCAAATATAACTTAGAATAATTAATATTCATCTTCTCAGTTAGCTAGAACCAACAAACAAATCAATTGAACTCAATATGCCAAAACAAGAAAATCCTTCATTAGTCAACCCTACTTAGTAGACACTAACTTAGAAAAAAATTTATTGTGTTGACCAAGTGAACTCAATCAACACTATATACTCAAAAATTTCCTTTGGAAACTGAGTAAGCTTGGTTAGCACTGGTTCTATCCAATATTTCCTTCATTAACCGTGTGGGCTCGGTTAACACTCATATTCCATAGACTTTCCTTTGGCACTTGAGTGAATTTTGTAGATACTATCTTCTAAACTAAACAAAACTTTGGAATTCTCAGTAGCCACAAAAAACCATCTTCAATGCCCGAGTGATCTCAGCATACACTAACTAGTAATGATATGACATTTTGTGTAACATCAAAGACAATACACAATTAATCAATTATTTCAACAATCTCCCTCTTTGGCATTGATGACAACATAACATGTCATAATACAATAAAATTTTGGAGTAAGAATAAATTAAGGAACATATCCTTAGTTTCATCATGAGAAATCCCTCTATCAGTGTGAACTCTTTCTTCCTTTAGTTTCTTCCTTTTCCATAAAACTTCTGTCTGCTAGAACTTCTACCAAGTTCATTCTCCCTCTTTGACAATTCTTTTCTTCCTCTTTGACATCTCTTTATAAAATTTCTATGACAATAGACTTCTCCCTCTTTTCAACAAAAAATTCTATGAAATATGATGGTAAACTTCTCCCTCTTTAACATCTCATTCCAAAGACAATGCTTAGTGAATATCAATGTACCACAAGTACAGATTCATTTGCAATATGCCCTTGTCAATACTATACCAACTGATTGATCTTCAACATGCTCTAGTTTATGCATTACTAAACTTTATTTAGTGAGCTTCAGATAGGGGAGTGACCCCTATCTTACCTCTTAGATATAGAAATACATCCTTAGATAATGGCTTGGTGAATATGTCTGCAATTTGTTCTTTTGTATTTACATATTCCAATCTAACTTCTTTATCATGTGCCACTTCTCTCAAGAAATGATATTTTATAGAAATTTTCTTTGTTTTGGTATGAATCACTGGATTCTTTGATATATTTATTGCATTGGTGTTATCATAGTATATGACTATTGTATCCTTAATCTTTGTCTTCATACCCACCAATAGTTGTTTGAACAAAACAATATTAGAATAATTAACTACTGCTGCCACATATTTTGCCTCTATTGTGGACTGAGATATATGATTCTATTTTTTGCTTGTCCAAGACACAAGTCTTTTACCAAGAAAGAATGCTCCACCACTAGTGCTTTTTCTATCATCAATACTTCATACCCAATTAGCATCTGTAAATAATTTTAAGTCCAAATTGCCTCCTATTTTGTACCATAAACCATATTTTATAGTACCTTTTAGATTATGATTCTTTTAACTGCTATCATGTGATTTTCTTTGGGATTTACTAAGAATCTTGCCACTATACCAACTACTAGTGCAATATTAGGCCTTGTATGCACTACATACTACAATTTTTCAATCATTGATCTATATGTGGTCTGATCTACCTCTTTGGAATCATAATTTTTGGAAAGCTTATGTCTAGTAGACATAGGGGTTCCAATTGGTCTCAAATCTTCCATTCCAAATTTCTTTAGTATCTCCTTGATATATTTAGATTGAATAATGTAGATACCATCTTTCTTTTACTAAATCTGCAATCCAACAAAGAAGTTTATCTCACCAAACATAGAAATCTCAAATTCTTTACTCATTCCTTCTCAAAATGCCTTACACATGTCATCATTTCCTATGAATAAAGTGTCATCAACAAATATTTCTGCCAACACAATCTTTTTATCTGGTCCTTCTTTGATATACATACTACTGTTATCATTAGTTCTTTGAAAACCAATTTGTATCAAGTAGTTGCGAAGTCTTTCATACCAAGCTCTAGGAGTTTGCTTGAGTCCATATAATGACTTGTGTAATTGTTAGACCATGTCCTTTTTGTTAGGATCTACAAAACTTTTAGGTTGTTCAATGTAGACTTCCTCATCAAGAATTCTATTCAAGTATGTGAATTCTATATCCATTTGATAAACTTTAAATCTTCTATGAGATACATATGCTAGTAAAGTCCCAACACCTTCTAATATTACAATAGGAGAAAAATTTTCACCATAGTTAATACCTTCTTCTTGAGAATAGCATTTACATACCAACCTTGCTTTGTTTCTAGAAACTTTTCCATCTTCATTTAGCTTGTTTTTGAATACCCACTTTGTGCCAATTACATTTTTATCCTTAGGTCTAGGAACAATAGTCCAAGTTTTATTCTTCTCTATCAATTCTATTTCTTCATTCATTGCTTCAATCCAATGTTCATTATCCAATGCATCTTTAACATTTCTAGGTTCATATTCAACAAGTAAACATGTACTTTTCAATTTTCTTGTCATTGTTCCATCTGATTTGTCTCCAATGATCTGATTAGGTGCATGATGCCTTTTGATGCATCTTCCTAACACAAGTTCTTTGGATTTGGAATGAGTTTCACTAATTTTATTAGGAACTTTAGTATCAAGATTGGGTCCCACTATCTATGACTCAAGTCCATTAGACTCGGTTTTCTTTAGCTTGGTAGCCTCTAACTGTGACTCAGGTCCTTTAGACTATGACTCAGGTTGCACTATCTACAACTCAGTAACTGTTGGAGATTTTGGGTACTTGGGAGGTGAAGCTTCCTTTCTTTTAGTTAGGTTTGGTAGAGTATCAGGTTCATAGTAAACAAATCTTCTGTAATTCTTTGACTCTTTGTTGCTTTCTTCTTCACTCTTTTCTATAAACCCATCAATTCTCACATGTACACTTTCTATGATTTTATGAGTAGAAAAATTCAAACACTCGTATGCTTTACTTCTATAGGAATATCCTAGGAATATGCATTCATCACCTTTGATATCAAATTTTCCTTTTGTAGATTCTTTCAAGATATAATATCTGCTACCAAATACTTTAAAGTAACTTAAATTAGATTTGTAGCTATACCATAGCTCATAAGGAGTTTGGTTTGAGGCTTTCTTCAGTTGTACTTTGTTCAAGGTATGAAATACGGTTCTGATAGCTTCTTTCCAATATATGATTGCAACATTCTTTTCTATCATCAATATTCTTGCACTATCCATGATGGATTTGTTCCTTCTTTCAGTTATGCCATTCTGCTAAGTTGTACCAGAAGCTGATACTTGTCTTTTAATTCATTTTTCTATGCAAATTTTATTAAATTAATTAGAGATGAATTCACCACCTCTATCTGATCTCAAACATTTCAACTTCTTTCCACTTTCTTTTTCTACTCTTGCCAAATACCACTTGAATTTTTGAAAAGCTTCTGATTTTTCTTTTAGATACATTATAGTCATCAACAAAAAGAATAAAAAACTTATCTCCACTATAACTCTTCATTCCAATAGGTCCACATAAGTTTGTATGCACAAGCTCTGATACTTCTTCAAAATGATAGTTCTTTCTTTTGAAATTAGTCTTTCCCATCTTACCAATTTGGCAACTTTTGCATAGACCCATATTAGGTTTCCTCAAGCTAGGAATACCTCTTACTCTTTTGTGTTTTCTTATTTTAACTAGATTATCAAAGTTTACATGACATAATATTTTGTGCCATAATCAGCTTTCTTCCACTTGAGCAATAAAATATGAACTTTTACTGAGATCAAGATAGAATAGGTTACCTTTTGTTTGTTTTCTAGATCCAACTAGATCTCCTTTTCCATCTAGTAGTTTGGCCTTTCTATCCATGAATTCTACCTTAGATCTAACGTTATTCAATTGTGCTACACTCAGTAGATTGTGCTTCAGTCCTTCAACCCAATAAGCATTATCATATATAAGTTCTTTAGTCAAAGAAATACATCCTTTTCCTTCTAAACAACAAGGTTCATTGTTTCCAAATTTGACACTACCACCATCATAATATTCCATGTGCTCAAACTTTGTTTTGTCTCCAGTCATATGATGTGAGTAGCCATTATCAATAATCCATGTATTAGTTTTGCTAACATGAGAGATAAGTGCCATCTCATCTCTTTCATCACCAGATCCATCTTTTACAACAATATATACTGTTTTATCTTCATTGTTATCATAATCTTAGCCATAAAACAAGGTTTTTTTACCTTTTTCCTTGTAGTCCTTGTAGTTTTTGAATTCCTTCTTTCCTTTATGCTTATTGCTTTTCTTTTCATCCTTATTTTCTCTATTTGGGTACCTAGTAGCAATGTGAAAAAATTCTTCACAAGAAAAACAAATTAGAAGAATTTTACCTATATACTTTCCTTTTCCTTTGGAATATTTCCTTGCAAGTAGGGATTCAACAACTTCAATATTGCTATCAAAAAATTCTTCTATTTCTTCTCCACTTTTTTATTGATTATATTTTTATTTCTTACTCTTTTTCTTGAGTGAGAGTTTGGCTTCAAATGCAGACTCAATACTTTTTGAACTAGGAACATAGTTATCATAGTTATCCAACTCAAACAATCTTCGAACTAGAGCATCCAAAGTTATTTTTTTATTTGGATCACATCTCATCCCTTGAATAGAAGACAATCTAATTGCATAAATAGGAAGAATGGTTCTAAGTACCTTTCTTACAACTATTTTCTCATTAATGTCTCCTTTAGATGCTTTGATTGCACTCACACTTGCTTTGATTCTTTCCACATATTTTGAAATGTTTTCATCTTCTCTCATTTTCATCTAATCAAAATGACCTCTGAGATTTTTTCCTTCATCTCTTATTACATTGTCATCTCCTCCATAAATGTCTTTTAGTTTGGTCCACATTTCATGAGCTATTTTGCAGTCTTTTACTTCATCAAATTCAACATAACTAAGAGTAGATGCAATATCAATCATCATGATGTTATGATTATTATTTTTAGCAATATCTTCAACTAATAAAGTTCTAGTAGGACTCTTGTATTCAGTATCAAGATACTTACAACCTAAATCACTAATAGTTGCCAGATGTAATCTCATAAGTCCTTTCCATGCTATGAACTTGTCTTAGTTCAACTTGGGAATCTCTCTTCTGTAAGACATCCTAATATTTAGCTTAGGTCCTTGAAACCTTCACTAAAATCACCAAAAGCTATGATACCAATTTCTGGAAATATAAGAGGAGTAAATGAGAGGGTATGGATGAATTAGTTACTACAAAAATAAATCCCAGGTCCCTTAGATGTCAGTAAAAAATAAAACTAGAGCTAAGAAAACTTAACTCTACTAATGCTTAGTAAACACACTAAAAATGTTGTAACTTGGTAAATACTAAAATTTCCCAGCAAACACTTAATATGAAAGTCTTAAGATTTTGTTTATGATTACTTATTACTTTATCTTAGTTGCAAACACATAAAATAAGTAGCATGAACACATTTGACACCAAGATTTAACATGGAAACCCAATTTGAGAAAAACCACCAATTGCAACTAGTTACTATTTTTCACTCTTTTGAAGTGAGGCATGTTAGGAGCCAACCTTGTTAAAGGTTATAAAACACACTATTAGGTGTGACCCTGTTATAGATTTAATCACCCTGTTAGGAGTGGCCTTGTTAGAAGTCTTTAGACAATTCAATAGAACTGCCACCTTGTTAGAGGATTTACAAATACTTGTTAAGCCAACTCTATTAAGAGATTTAGTTCACTACTAAAATGGTTAGAGAGTAACAATGACATGACCTAATTTGGATGTAATTGAATTGCTGATTACATATCTCAATTTTGGCTTGTATTCTTGGTCCTTCTTGATCGAATATATCAATTCATCTCCACGAGAATATTCACTTATCCTTTTGATTCACTCCCTCTTAGCATCATCAAATCTTCAAATGCACTCATACTTCACACATTCTAAATCTCAACTTGACCTTATATTTATATCTTTCATATTGTCAAGTTAGCTCAAATATAACTTAGAATAATTAATATTCATCTTCTCAGTCAGCTAGAACCAACAAACAAATCAATTGAACTCAATATTCCAAAACAAGAAAATCCTTCATTAGTCGACCCTACTTGGTAGACACTAACTCATAAATAATTTTCCTATGTTAACCAAGTGAACTTGGTCAACACTGTATACTCAAAAAGTTCCTTTGGTAACCTAGTGAACTTGGTTAGCACTAGTTCCATCCATCATTTGCTTCATTAATTGAGTGAGCTCAATTTGTAAGGCCCCTTCCCCAATACCATTTTATAAACCCTAAATAACATAAATATGGTCAGAACTAGAAAGCATAAGGAGGTGAGATGCCATGTCTTTGTCTCTCATGCATGGTATGTGAATTATGGACTATTACCATACACCTTATGATAGAATGATGATAAGTAGTTTCCAAAATTTAGGTATGTCATGATTGGCATCCTTCTTATTGATGTTGGACATGAGATCTTAATTGAGACTGATATCCATTGTTGTCATTATTGTCATAAGTATCGTATTTGAAATTTTATTAGGTTGGTAACCTAAGACCCTATGAAATAAAGACTCGAGATGTTATAACTTGGATACTATGCCAATAGGTTAATAGTATGTTATGATCTATTAGGATAGTTGTTTTAGGTGGCCATTGTGAAAGATGAATTTACACTACCCTTGTAAGTACTAATAATAATTATAGACATAAATTGTTATCAATTTAGATAAGGTCTACTCGATAGAGCTCGACATGATGTAATTATAATAAGTCATTTCTCATACAAGTAGTATTGGGTGGATAGGCTACAATAAAAGGTGATTAAGATGAAGATATAATATATTGACTAATAGATATAATGGGTTTACCTAATGACTAATTTTGAACCTATGCAAACATGATTATGAAAATATATCAATTTCTTGACACTGGTTATTTTAGAGACATGTGCCTTATAATGTAATATCTAATTATGATAATGGGAACCCGTTAGCAATCAAACTATATTTAAGTGAATCAAAGGATATTAGTTGTGATTTTTACATTTTGATGACTTTTACCTAAAATATGTGTTTAGAACTAATTTTCATGTTGAATGACTTAACAATATTGATTTAACATTTCATCATTATGATAGGAAATGGATTATGATGTGGTTCTAGATGTTAGTTGATCATTTGATTAGATATTGATGTCAATATGAAAATTTTGGTATTTTAAATGCTTTATATGAAAATTATTGGAAAATGAAAATTGATTATGATGTTATGGTAAATTATTTAAAATGAAATTGTCATCCACTTACATACATGTATTTTATATGATTTTCTTTTCATTGGGCTACTGATGTTTGAATTAGTGTGCATGCAATTGAACCATGAACATATGGGGGAAACAAGGTCCAAACATATGTGAACACAGTTTAGCCAAGGAAAATATTTGGAATATTCAAAAGCCTAATTGTGATGTATTTTATTTCATAAATGTAAGCTTGTTTGTGTCTGAAAGTTTCAATCTCAAAAGATGCATTAGGGACATGTCATGATGATGTGGAACGTTCTTTTATGTGTCACTTGACACTTGTGGATTTTGTGTGTTAATGACATGTCATTTAGGGTTTTGGTCATGGTGGTATTTTACCCTAAAACTAATTACCTTCTTAATGACTAAGTAAACCCATTGGACAAGGGCAAGGATGGGTCATTATCAAAATGAAATTTGAATTTAGACTTGACTAGAGTTTTGAAGGGTCATTACTTGGTCCCAAAGTGTCTTTTATGTGAAAATGAGCAACCCATATTATAGTATAAAATGTTAGGAACCTAATTTTGACCATGATAGTGATTAGATAGCCTAGGGAGCCCCTTTACCAATGCCTTCTTCCACTAATTCGAAAATGGAGTTGTCACATGAGTTCCTTTCTATGTTTCCACTAAGTCAAAAAATTAAAAACTTAGGGGGAGACAAGTTTGTAAGAGGGTGTGGCTTGGTGTTTTTGCCAAAATAGTCAGTGGGAAAGCCTTTTAGAGAGCCTTGGACAAACTAGTGAGGTGTTCACCCACACTCTAAGTTTAGAGATAGTTACGGTTTTGGAGGGAGGCTAAGGGAGCTCTTCATCAACTAGTATTGCTATTAGCTTGGACCAAGGTTGGTGCTCAATCCATGACCATTTTATTTAGCATTACATAATGAATTTGCAAGTATGGAGTGTTGTTATGGGATCATGTATTTTCATTGTAATCTTATGTGGTGTTGTGATTGTGTATTGTGTTCATGTGTTTTCTTGGTTTTCTTATTTGGTCTCTTTGTTTTGAATGTTGAGTTTATTCATGGGTGTGCAAGCTTCACTCACCCTTGGGAGGGAAGAGATGACTTTGGTGAAGGGCTTAGTTGGGCTCAACATCAAAGTTTAGAGATTTCCTCTTGGAGAGGGTTTTATTGTTCATGGAGTATGGGATCCATTGAAGCCATATGCCTTGCTTGATAGCCTTGAAGATGCATTTGTATTATGGGAGGTATAAGTGTATTGATGTGATGAGGAGGATGCATTTGATAGCCTTGAAGAGGCATTATAATTGCAAATGTATATGTGCATATGGATATGGAATTCTCCTCTTTGGAGAGCCCACCTTCACCCATTGTTTCATGATTCCAATGGTGAATCATTGTCTTAAAATTTGGAGGGTTTGTAAATATATCATGAGATTGAGCTTTGCAAGCATTATGACATGTTTAAGTGTAAACCATTTGAGCCTTGTTTCCTCTGCTGGGTGGGTGGCTTCATAGAAGCCTAGGATGGGAGGTGAGCCTCCATGGTTCCCAACTTGTGTTGTTTTGTGCAAGTTGTGGAAATGAACATCATGAAGAAGCAGGGCCTTCCCTTGACATAGTTGAAGAATCAAGTATTGTGATGAATTCATCCTTTTCATGTCATTTGATATAGGTTGTGATGGTCAAATCCTCATTGTTATGTTCTCTGAAATGTGGAGATGCAAAATATGGACTATGTTATGCTTGTAAATGGCATTGTGAAAGAAAAATAAATGTAGTATATTCTTTTTTGAAGAAAGAAAGGGTTTATGTATGAAACATAGATCATTATTTTGGAAATTTCATGTTGTAGATAGCTCTTGTACATAAGTAAATCCATGAAATTTAATGCATAGTAAAGTTGTGAAATTTTCATGTGAGTGAGAGTCAATGAAATACTTGTCAAAATAGTATGAGTGGAGTCATTATAGAGTTTATATTTTGTGCTTGATGTAATGAGAATAAGGGTTCCATTATTGCATTTTCCATACGTATATTTGAAAAAATGATTCTATTTTATCAAGAAATTTAGTGTATTATTTTAACTCATTTCCTCAAAAACTTTCAAATTTGGGTTGTGCATTTAAGTCATATAATACCCATGTATACATAGACTACAACATCACTAACTTATCATTTGAGAAACTCTCTAAATTCCTTAGTAGTGAAGAAGAAATTAATTCCAATGTAACACCTATTCTAAATCCTAAAAGGGAAGTATGCTATAGGTGCACTTCTTATTCTCTAGAATTTGTATGAGGATAAAAAATTAAAATCTCATCCTATTACAGACTGATATAATATTAAGAAGGAATATGCATAGGATCTTCATTATAGGACACCAATCAAATAATCATAAACTTAGCCCAAGTACCATGTCCTGTCAACAAATGAGACACACAAAATAAAATTTTAGAACATAAGACTTTGTAGAAATATAGTGCTAATGTCAGACATGTGACTACATGTCACAATCCACAACAACTATATATATGTATAAGATTTTTTTAGAAATATAGTGGTAATGTCAAACATGTGACTACATGTCACCATCCACAACAACTACACACACACACACACACACACACACACACACACACACACACACACACACACACACACACACACACACACACACACACACACACACACACACACACACACACACACACAAACTTATGAGACAATATATATTTTAATTTAATACATGAAATTACCTAAGATATAATGACTTGAGTACATACTACCTAGCCTAGGTGAGAAAGTACCTACTTGTTCAAACTCTTAAAAAAATAATAATAGTAAAATTAAAATCCATTTCACTAGGACTGATCATAAAGAAAATATAGGATATATATATATATATATATATATATATATATATATATATATATATATATATATATATATATATATATATATATATATATATATATATATATATATATATATATATATATATATATATATATATATATATATATATAATATTATATGATACTACCCCACCCCATGAGTAGCATTATAAAAATAAAGGGTGCCATCACCAAAATAATTAAACAAAATCATATGTGATAAATGGTGGATGCTTAACTAGGTGTAGGCACATTAAAGACCAATGTAGCATTGTCTCCCATGCAAGAAGAAGGTGCCTCCCTAGGTTCAAACATGGTCAACCTCTCCACCTAGGCACCTAAGGAGGATGGGACCTATGTCAGTTGACCATGAAGGGAAGGAAAGAGGCATGTGAGCCTATGTCATAGAGAAATTTTCTTGGCAAGGGATAGGGTAAGTTGGATGTCTTAGGTTGGGATTAGAAGCATGTAGGGAAAAGTGATAACTATCCATGTCTTGGGATGACCAAACCTTTCCTCACAACCTCACACTTGTGACTTCCCATTTTCCTATGTTGGGTTGCCATTGGATATAAACCTAACTTATATGTTAGCCTCCACTCACCAAGGAAAGTTCACACTATTTTAAACCATCGACCAAGGTGGGCCCTCCTCCTTCTTTCCTCCCTAAGAGGGAATTAATAAGTTAGTTTGATAGATAAAGGGATTTAGGTAAGCTTTTAATCACTGGTTAATGAATACATCATATTGGGGCTAGTTAGGTTTCACTAGTACTAAGTTTATTGTTGGCTTTAGTAAAGTAAGATTTTAGTAAATAAATATTTATTATATAATTAGATTATAGGAAATGAAGTTAATAAGAGGATAATAAAATAAAAGTAATTAGAAATGAATTATTTGATAGTTTTTTAATGAATACTAATTAATAAGTAATTTTAGAGTATTGGTAAAGTAGTACTTTGGTTGGAATTGAAATAAAATGGTTATTGTAAAGTCAATTTTGTTAGTTGGGGGTTTGGAACATTTAACATATTAGATGTACAAAATGTAAGGTAGTAGGATTAGATGGTGCAAAATGTTAATAAGTAGTCAATGATTAATAGCTATAGCCTAGTAGATCGTACAAATAATTTAGTTAGTGTTTATTTGGGGTTGTTACTTAGTTAGTGTGTAGGATGAGTAGTAAGTGGTATTGGTTAGTAAATAGAATCAATAGCATTATTAGTAAATGTTATATGAAATTAAATTAGGTAGTAGTTATTAATATTATGGATAGCAGAAAGGTTAAGTGGATTAATTAAAAGTTAAAATGTGAGGTTCAAGATAAGATACAAAGAGGAGCTTACTCCCACTTGAGACAATGTAATTGTAAACCTACGTCCAACTAAACTCTTACATGCTACTTGTAAAAGAAAAACATATCCTAAAGGTTGGGTTTATTAAATTTGATTGAAAATTCTCTTTATCGATGAATCCACAATCTATCCTCATAGGAGAACATACTTTTCTACGGATCATCACCCAACCCATATATCAAAACTTGATTCCTAATTAACCCTAACAAGAGCTATCCTTAAGAAAATCATGTGATACTGAGTCTTAAGTGAATAAGGTCAATTGACATTGTCATCCATTAGATTTAAACACTCAAGCAACCAATTTGAGGACCTATTTTTTTCTTAGTGATTAAAATTGTATCACTCTCTTGGACATATTCTTAATACTTTACCATTGATAACCTTGTCACAACATGCATATGTCAATTTGTAACTCCTTAAGATTGTTTAAAAAAAAAAAAGTTGTGCTTTTTTCCTGAAAATTTTGGGCATGACATGGTTGAAACTCATCTTCCACAAAATTTCCTTTGGTGCCTAAGTAAATTTGGTAGATACTGTCTTCTAAACTAAACAAACTCTGGAATGCTCGGTAGCCATAGAAAACTGTCTTCAATGTCCGAGTGATCTTGGCATACATTGATTGGTAATGATATGACATTTTGTGTAACATCAAAGATAATGCACAATTAATCAATTATTTCAACACTTCAAATGTTGAAGAATATTCACCTACTAAGACTCCACTCAAGATAGATGATGAAATATCCTTGAGAGAATAGTTGAAACAAATCAGAGGGGAGAAGGATATCCTAGTCACAACTAAAGATATTGAATAAGGAGTACCTGAAGAACCTCCTATGCCATCTTTTGATCTTACTATTGGAGATTATAGAGGTAAGGAAATAAACCCTATGATAGAATAGGCTACCAAAAAAATTATTGATCATGAAAGTTTTGTGAAATCTAGAGCTTTTGCCCATTTTTTATGGAGAAGAAACATTGATAATTTTGAAAATAAGTGCAAATTAATAAAAGCATAGAAACCTAGTAAAATGGACTCTAAAATTGAAGAAGTTAAAGCTAGCTTCATGGAAGAGTTTGCACATATAACCCATGAAGGGGTAGACAATTATTAAAGGACTCAGGAATTTTAATCTTGCCTGAATGGGACATAGCCAATACTATGATTTTTGTTTTTGTTAGGAAAGCAAAAGATAATGAATTTAAAACTAAGGAAGAAGTCCTGCAAGCACACAAAGGATTGAAATTTAATAATGATCACCAGGAATTGGTGATATGATCCATTGAAAAAGGGGTAAGACTAGAATACATAAAGTTTCAAGTGGTGAGCATATAGGTAGCCTCACGGTGTAGAGAACATAGGAGGTAGATAGTGAAAAGGTATCCAAAATGACAAGGGAAATGATGGACTTTGGGGTTGTGGTTGCTGAAAAAGATAAAAAAAAATTCCAGGAGCTCAATGCCAAGTTTGAAGAAATATTGAAAGCATATGAGGAGAGAGGAAATAGGATACATCAATTAGAGGATTAGGTAGCCCAAATGGACAAGCAACTAGGAAAGAGAAAAGTGGGAGAATCTAGCTAACCCTAAATTACTTATCCTTGCTCCCCAATTGAGCCATTCAAGTCGACTCCCTTGGTAAAATTATCAAATACCCCATAGAGGCCAAAATTTTACACTAGTGAAGAATTTTAAGAGGAGAAGAATAATTTTTGGACCTTGCATGTAGACTTAAATGATTTATATGAAGATAAAATCAGAAAAAAAATCTTGTATCTGTTGGACAAGATTGAATGGCCAACATTTTATGAACTAGTACAAATAATAAACATGTGGACTGAAATTAAAAATGGTGAAGATGCTTTAAAGCCCATCATGAGTAAATGGGGCAGCAGGGACAAAGATATCACCCTCTTTTTGATTTCAGTTATTAGTCTATCTTGTGAACAAATAGAAAAAACCTTTGATGTGGCTAATGATTTATCTAATTTTGATGAGAAAAGGGTTGTAGTACAAAAGAAGATAATAATTTTCTTTTCAAAATATCTTGCTGAGAATTTTGAACTTTTCCCCCATGCACTTAAAGAAATGGACAAAATAAAAGAAAAGGAGGAACAGGGCAAATAACTAGATGATTTATTATACCTTAGAATAAATGGCATTATAAATGAAAAATGGCATGTTCTATTAGAAATGACCACTGAACAAATTATTAAAGTGCAATTGTTCTATTACTCCATTAGAGAAGATTTTGTTGAAATTATTAAGTTAGGAAGTTGTGTGATAAAGAAGCAACAAGAGGTTTTGAGTTTTGATTGGCCTGATGACATAGTTTTTAATAAATGGATGGAAGATTTTGTGCATTCAAAGTAGTTAGTATCTAAAGAAATTGATGATGAGGAAACATACCAAGATGAGATGCAAGAAACCAATACATTAGTTCAAGAAGAAGAAGACAAAGAAGAACAATCATTGTTAGGAATAAGGTGTCTCAACCTTGGATAATTCCTATTCTTATTATTTGTTTTGTAAATGTATTATTTTGAAATAATGTAATTAAGTGTGAGTGTGCATGTCTAGTTGGAATGTTGATGTTTCACTCCACTTGCATGTGTTGGCATCTTGAACTATGACAGAATCTTATGATAGATTCCTAGGATAGATTCTTATGACAGAGTCTTATGACATGTAAGAGCTATCTTTGGAATATTTAATTGTGTGTAAAGAGATCATGACTAAAATAGTTATGACGGATTCCTATGATGTGTAAGAGCTATCTTTGGAAGATTTAATTGTGTGTAAGGAAATCATAACTGAAATGGTTATGATGGATTCCTATGATGCATAAGAGCTATCTTTGGAAGATTCCCTAAGCACATTATATAAGCACTTTGAGGATTGTAGATAGTTGAGGTGAGTGTGAGTGCATGAGTAGTGTATTGTTGGTTGCTACTGGATAAGTCTTCCATGTCCTGAAAGAGCTTGCACTGTAAGTGTGTTGTAACATTTGAGTTTAAGATAATACATTGTTTAGGTTTTGGAGTGGTGGGGTTGTTTTACCGAAAGGTTTTTCCCCATTGGCATATCTTTGTGTTTATGTGTTATTATTTCTCTATCTATTTTCTATATTCAAGGTTGATTGCAATATTGTTGTTTTACTGAAAGTGAATCTAAAATTATAAGAGTTTAAAAATAATTTGTAGAATACTTTCCTTAAGAGATTAGTGTAGGAAGCTATTTCAGCACCTAAGTTTCCTTACATTCATCTATAGTAATGAGCATAGTGGTCCAAACTAATGACATGGCAACAAGAAAATTAGATGTAATTTTTGTTCTAATAGTGCAGGATGACATGGATGGAGACTCTTGAGTTGAAGTAACTCTACAAACATCTGAACTAGGTCCATCACATGAAAATCCATTAGTCACACCATCTAAGGAATGCCAACAACCTTGAAACCAATCATGAACTTCTTAGTAATGAAAAGTGTAGCGGAAACTAGTTCCCACAAAAGAATATTTATGACGTAAGGTTTTTCTATTGCACAAATTTTTGTCTTTTATGGCAGTAACATTGGAAGTATCTTTCTCTCTTAAGAAAAGCTGTCAGTACTCTCTAAGGCTAAATCTTGTTGTATCTCACACTATATAAGTGAGATTCCAAGGCTGGAGAAAGGGTCTGAGTCATTGTATAAACTTTTAGTTTTGTTAAGTTTTGTTCAGTCCAGTACTTGATGCAAGTTTTATGATGTATTTCTCTACAAATCTTAGAATACATTAATATTCTAGGATCATTATGTCTTATTTTGAGTTTTATCCAATGTTACATAATTTTCAAAGAAAATTAATACAAAGGTGAGTTGTCCTCATATCTTTTCTCTCTGAGTCTTGTCTCCATTTATATTGGCTAGTTATTGTGAGATTGTATGAGCAAAGCTTGTTCAATTTTATGCAACTAGGATAAGTTGTATGTCAATTCATTATTCCTTTGATCCAAGGGATTAAGTAAATAATTTAGAAAATATTATAAGGTCTCTAGGTAGTAAGAAGGATTTATGTATGAATGTATTTTAGAGAGAATCGCTAATAATTTTGATTGTAATGTAGTCAATTAGGTCAAGAAATTGTATAGACTCTGAATGCCAATGGATGAGGCACTGATTAATTAGTTCAGTTTGCACATAATGAAATCATGAATAAACATCAAATTCAATATTAAAATCAAAGTCAATTTTATTTGATGTATGAAGAATGCCATAGCTGGTCAATACTTGTTTACATCTGATATCTAAGTCTTAGTTAGCTACTATTGCCATAATTATTTGGAAATCTGAGAAGGATTGTGACCAATCTGCTATAAGGGATGATAATTGTAATAAGAATATGAATGAATGAATGAAATGTGAAATTAGCATCATGTTTTGAATCTCTTCACCACTCAAGTGCACCCACCTTGGTTTTGTAGAGCCAAAAGAGTAGAAAGTCTTTTATGAATTTGTTGAAGTTGGGTCCAGATCTGAACATCATCTAGCCGATCATGGGAAATAGTTGATCCTTAGGTTATTTTGATCTTTACCATCTTGGTATGAAGTATTTTTTCCTTAGTAGTGTAAAAACACCAACAAAATTCATCCTTCAATGTTGCATTTTCACATAATTTCCCATAGGTCTCCCTAATCTCCATGTCTCCTATACTACCAACCTTGCATGTGTAGCAACATCTTATGTCTTAAGTCATCAAAACTTGAGGTGGTATCATAAAAAATGCACCAAATGGATCTTGCCTATAAGCAATATTAAGAATGGCTCTAAAATTTTGTTGTCTAATCTCATTTCTTACCAATTGCACATTCAAAACTTCTTTACCCTCTTTAACCTTAGGAGCTAAAGAACTAGACACCATTATGTAAACTAGGATTTGTGGAAATTTAAACTGCATAGCTTAGCACAATATAAATACCTTTACAAATCTGCTGTGATTATGTCAAGTAACTATTGAATTTTTCTTGCAAACACTGGTATGATCTCTTATAATTAACCTTTCACTCTTTGTGCTCTCCTTCAAATTGTAATGATGTCAAATGAGTAGAAATCGACCATATAGACCTTAAAACCTTGCATTTAATGCTTAGTGCTTACACAACTATAAGCTCAACTTCAATAAGTAGTTTGGCTCACTTGGCTTCCATGAGTTTCCTTTTCACTTGGAAACCACTACAAGGTTGGTCAACACTATCACCTTTGATAGCTCAACATCTACTAACATTTCAATTGGCAACCATAGTGAAACTTTTCATGCTCAATAGTAACATGAAGACTACCAAAAATTAAAGATTTCTTCTAGATTATAATCAACACTTTGCATATTTCTTCATGCATATGTAATCTTTTTAGAACTTAATCCTTGGAACTGATGTATAGTATATCCTTTTAAATATCAGTCCCACTTACCTCTTGATTGCTTACTTTGAGGAAGTATGATTTCCTAACCCATTGGGTGAAGTGATTCCTTTTGAACTTGATGTGCTACAATCTTCCTTTCTCTTCCATGTCTTGTTCATCTCATCTCTGACATCCTCAACATCTACCTTTCCTTTTCCTTTGTTGAACTCATTACTTGGTGATTTTGACCTTGTTGGACAATTTCTGCTTATGTGACTAGTCTTCAAATAGATAAAACATGTGGTTTGAGTCAACCACCTTTTGTAGTCACTTCTAAAATGTGTTCTTATGCAATTTTCAGTGACATGTCCATACTCTTGACAATAGTGAATCACTATAACTTTTATTATAATCCCAATTATAAGAGTTTCCATTGTGTTTTACCTTTGTCTTCTTGTTTGATGATCATTTAGGCTTGTATCTACACTCATATGTTCTATGCCCATACTTCTGATAGTTATAGTAGTATCCTTCTTTGTGTGCTTATGGTCTTGGTTCTACATTCATGTGCTTTATGTCTTTTTTTGTTGCATTTATGACAATGATCCATGAACTTCTACTTAGGATTCTGATTTTCAGTCTTGCTTTTGCAAACATTAGCAGTATGGCCTATCTTACCACAATTATGACAAGTAGGTTTAGAGTTCTTACCTTTGTTACTTCTTTCTTTAGTACTTTTGGATGATTCTCCTTCATTACTAGTGTATCCCAATCCAAAAGTATCACTTTTGGATCTAGGGGATCTCATCAGTTGTTCAAAGTACTTGATGGCTTCACTAGGTTTGTTGGAACTATTAGCAAACTCTTTTTCTCTTTTCAGTTTATTTCTCAGTTGTTCATTCTACAACTTTAGTGTTGTAATCTCAATATCTTTTGCATTTAGTTCATGATTTGAAATCATCATTTGACCCAAAGTTTCCAATTACATGTTAGCAATCCTAGTTACCTTTTTTTTTCATTTTTTCCTTGGTGACCACACAGAAATATTGATTGGACTTCTTGTTCTCTCTTTAGATTTCTAACTTCTTTAGTTAGGATTTCATTCTTTTCCATTAGATTTGCAACTAATGCATTAAATTTGTTGGAGTTTCCATTTGCAAATAATTCAGTAGTGTTAATCTCTTAGTATTGTGTGTCATTCCCTTCAATAGAAATTTCTTTCCCTCTTTTCAATGATCTCTTTAACTCATCTCTTGCTTCATTCAACTAATGTAGGGCAAGTTGTATTTCAATCACCTGGTTCTCAAAAGTCTTTCCCAACTTGTAGATTTCCATCTTCAAGATATTTGCTCAAAGCTGCAAAGCTTTACTTTTAGAGAACTGTTCTCTAATACCTATTGTTGGAAATACAATAGGGAAGTAAACCCTGAGGATGGGGGGGGAAGGGGTGAATCAACACTTAAAAATTTCAACCTAAAAAATTATTCACCACACATCCATCTCACAATCTATGCATATAAATTGAAATACTAAATTAAACATATACATCCGTAGCATGAAAGTAAAATATTCAACACATATATGACACAAGATATTTGGTTACCCAGAAAACCTCTAAGGAGAAGGTAAAAATAGGGTGGGGATGACACCCACAAATCTTCACCGCTTCAGTAATAAAGTGTATGCAATGAAGGTTACAATATTTGATCATAAAACATTATCTACCCTATTAAAGGCTTACAAGATTGTTAGATCTTTACCCTATTAAAGGATTTAAAAACCCTACTAAAAGTTTTCCTGGTAAGATTACTTTAACTTATAATGAAGTAAGCACCTTATAAAGGATTTACAATAGCTTGTTATGACTACTCCGTTAAAAGATTTAATTGAATCACTTATTAAAATGTCTTAGCAATGATGCTTCAGTTAGCACTTTGTTTCTTGATGTCAGGTCACCTCTATACTGATCTATACTTGATCCTTTCTAATTGGATGTATCTATGCTATCCTCTGATTCCTTTCCTCTATTCTCCTTTAATTGATTCTGCAATATAACTAAATTCATAACACATTAATCACCATGAATTCTCTTTCTACATATGAAAACTTTCTTCAATTCTCTATTTTAGCATTCATAAGAAGTTTAGGGTTTGTCTTCCTTAAGAAGACCTAGGTGAATTAGGGTTAGGTATGAATCAACAATTGTGATTCACCCACACTACTGCTTAAACCTTCCTTTTTTATAATTGGATGTATGTAATGCATAGGGATTCACATTTAAGATTCATCCTTATCAACAAAGATCTTAAAAAAATCCTTAAGTCAATCCAAAAATGGCTTACATAAAAGTTTGTGCCATTACAAACAAGTATGTCAAAACTTTGTAACTTGGCACTTGAAGTCCTTGATGCTTGGCATCAACTATAACTTCAATGTTGCAACTCAACCTCTAAATGACTTAGTATCAACTAATTACTTGGCATCTAAATAGCTCAGCACATACTATTTGCTCGACACTTGAGTGACTCGGTACTTACTAGTTACTCAACTCACAGTAAATATCTGTCACTCGACATATACTATCTGACAACTTATGCTCGACATGTATTACTTGTTCAACATGAACTAAGTAAATGCCTTAAGTATATTGTCACTCATAGGTCAAAACCAATATGAGATTAACATCTTTATGCTATCCCATTATGTTGTGGTATCTTAGGGGATAAAAGTGGTCTTTTATACCACTATCCTCAAAAAATTTGGTAACTTCATTTGAAACATATCCTCCACCTATATCCGACTTCAAACACTTAATCTTCAAACCAGGTTCCTTATCAGTTCTACTCTTAAATATCTTGAATTCTCAAAATATTTAAATTTTTCTCTAAGGAATGCAATCCACATCATTCTAGTAAAATTATCAATAAGAAACATAAAGTACCTTTCATCATTAAATCTCTTGTTCTTATAGAGCCACTTAGATCTATATGTACAATCTCCAAATTTGTTGAAGTAGTAAACATTTTTATTGGAAATAAACTTTTCTTCTTCTTTTCCATCACACAATATTTGTAAATCACATTAGAAGGTTTCATAATATTAGGAAAATAACTAACTCCAAATGTTTTACTAGCCTTCACAATGTTATCAAAGTTAATACAAAAAAATATTTTATGCCATAACCAACTGTGATCTACTTTAGCAACCAAACATGTCATCTCAATAGGGTTCAACTGACAAACATTACCTATTGTCCTTGTACTAGTACCAATTAATCTACTATTTTTATCTTTGATAATGCAAGTCTTCTTTGTAAAGTGTAATTGATATCCCTTTCCAACATGTTGTCCAACACTCAAAAGATTATATTTCAATCCATCCACAAAATAAACATACTCACTATTGATTTTTCCATCAAGAGTAATAGATCATTTTCCTTTAATGTGACATGCTGCATTATTCTCAACTCTAACTATTCCTCCATCATAACTATTGAATTCAATTTCTTTTCTTCATATCTCTAGACATGCAATGAGAACATCCACTATCTATAATATAGTTAGACATTTTCTTCTCAACATGTGACACTAAGGTTTTTTCTTCTCTTCTTGTTTTATTTCTTTTTTATAACTTTCTTCCTTAATATAGATGAATCCCATTTCACCATCTTCATCATCACTATCATCTAGGAAATTTACCATTGTAAAATCAAGTTCACCATCTTCATTTACAAAGAATCACTCTTTAGGCATTCTAGAATTGTAAGGCTTTCTAGGCTTTACCTTTTTTTCTCTCTTAGGAAATTTAGATGAATAATGACCAAGATCTCTATATTTCCAACAAACAATTTTTTTGTTACCTTTAGGTTCTCCCTTCATAAGAAAAGCAAGTCCTTCATCAAACTTATGTTCTTCCTATTTCTTTGCTGCTCATTCTCTAGAATAATCTCCACTTGTACTCACTCTCCTTGTCAATGTAGGCTAGTCTCTCTATATAGAAAAAGAATTTTCAACTCCAGGTAGTCCATCAATCTATTTAATCCATAATTTAAATGTCTACAACTTTCCAAGAAGATTCCCTTTTGTAAAGTTAGGTGTGCAAGGAATAAGTTCTTTGATCATCCATGCCTTCTAATGATTGAAGGTTTCAAAGTCTTTAAATTTTCCACACAATATCACCCTTTGCATTAGTTCTACCACAACTTCTAATTCCTATAGCTATATCAGATATCCTACCAAAATATCCTCTTATAGTTTTATCTTCTTGTACTTTAGTACCTTTAAATATACATATTAAACCTTGCAATATAGAATTCTTTTCATATTCATCACCTTCAATTATACTTTGTAATATAATTAAAATCTCATGTGAAATATTTAATTTTTTTACCTATGCATATTTTGATTTTGGAAGATTTGACAACAATGCCTCCTTAGTGAGCATGTTCTACATGAATAGATATTTTTCACTCTATTCACAAGAGTCAATCTTATCTACATCTACTACATCCTTCTTCTTCAATGTAATCAATCAAAATTACAGACCCATGCACATCAAGCGATTCTTCATCTTTTCCTTCCAACTTTCATAACTTATCTCATCAATTTTAAAACTTCATTTATAGAAATAATAAGCCATGGATGTCCTTAAGCTATTAAACTTTTCCTTCAAGGACCTAATGCATTGATACCAGTTGTTAGAAATTAAAGTCCACCAAGATAATTTAGAGGGGGGGAGAGAGTTGAATCAGTTATTTGCTAAAAAAACTCTCAATGACTATCAATTCTAAAACATGTAAGCAAAACATGGAGAAACCATAGAAAGATAACTATAAACAATAACACTAGGTATGTTAACTAGGAAAACCCTTGATTAGAGGGAAAACCTTGATGGGAATGATGCCCACAATATGATGTACTAATATAAAAGTTCTCTATGAAAAGTGTGACCCTATTAGGAGCCAAATAAAATACAGTATTCTTGATAGGAGATTTTGAATCCCTGTAAGAAGATTCCAACCTTGTTAGGAGCTATGCCAACCCAGTTAGGAATTGAAAGGAGTACAAGTGAACCTACTATTCAAATAGCCTTAAATTGCACATCTTCACTAAACAATCTTTAGTATAACATATCCAAGTTCTTAAACTGACTAAAAAAAATATTCTTTTCCACTACAATTAGTTTAAAGCTCACAATACATCCTCAACACCAATATCTTCTCTAATCGTAAATAATTCACATCCAAAGCTTACATAAACAATAACCATCCACACTGGATCACATGGACATCATTGACATTTTACCATAAGGAAACAAAATTTCCTTTATACCAAGTCCTACTAACTAATTGAGCCATACTTGAGGCTTTCCCAACTTACAATGAATAATATAAGGCCAAGTTAAGATATTATATTACATGTTACTTTACAAATAACACTTCCCATAATATATATTAACAAAAGTCAACTTGTTGGGAACAAAATGCTAAACATACTTCATAACTCATCATATAATGAATATATGGTTCTTCCACATTAACCAAAGAATCATGAACTTGTATTCTATCATAATACAATCCAACTGAATGATCCTTAGCCTCACTAAAATGATACAACACAATTACCAAAAATTGTTAACCAGAAACTTGCTTTAAGAGAAGTCTCCAAAAAATCTTCTGTAACTCATGCAAATATTTGTATCTATTTTTGTAAACATAGAAATAGCATCGAAACACATTTATGAATAATCCTCTAAGTGTACATAACATAACTCACTAACCACAAACCTCACCAAATGAATCTTCCTCTAAAACTTTGGATGAACTGTGTAGAAAAATAATATGTTGACATCAATGAAAAACAATTTCATGAATGCAACACATAAGTATTCAATCATCTTTTAGACATAGTGACAAACTCCCCCATACAACTGCATCAAGAATTCATTCTTAATGACATAGCTTTGGGTCTTATCTTGTTGAGTCTAATATAGCTTCATATTTTTTGTTGTAACCATCAAAATCCAAAGTCTACTTTGGTTCATTTTGACAAGTGGCAGTTGTACATGCACTAAGTATAAAGTGCCAAAATCATCCATTTTGGGGGGGTTCTTTGATTGAGTGATTTGGGGGGGTGTCTTGAGTGTTTGCACTTCTCTTTCTCTTGTGTTATTTTATTTTGCATTATGGGTTCTCCTAGGTTTCCACTTTTAACTCCACATAATTATGCTACATGGAAAATTAGAGCATGGAGTAAAATGATGGAAAAGGATTTAATTGATTATGTTGATGGAACCATGGTTGCACCATTTGATCCTGATAAACCAAATGAATGGAATCATAACAATAAGGTTGCTATTGGTACTTTGAGGAAGTATGTATATGAAGATCTTATCTTCCATATTGATAATTATAAAATAGTAAAGGAAGCATGGGATAAGTTTGCTAGCTTGTATGCAAAATTCGATAAAGCTAGGGGTTTTGAACTTGATGAAAATCTCATGTCATTAGATCCAAAGAAGTTTGACACAATTCAAGACTATATCACCAAGGCACATGAGATAAGGTCAATGGTTAAGGATTGTGAAATTACCATAGAGGATGAAAAATTGATCTATAATTTGATGAGAAAACTTCCTCTAGAGTATGCATCACTTTTTTAAAGCTTCAATACTCATAATTTGACCTTAGGTTCTTCCTACACCATGCCTTCATTTGATTCCTTCATAGAGATGTTGATGGTAGAACAATCAATTTGATGAGCATGGAGATTCTCAAGTCTCCAAAGTCCATAGTATTGGTGGCTAGTAAAGGGAATCAAGGAAAGGAGCATAACAAGAAGCAAAAATCATGGAAACAAAATTCAAAACAAGAGAAAGAACAATCAACCTCCTCACCACAAGACAACTCCAACAAGGGAAAATCATCCAAGAAGGAGTTTCTTACTTGTGCATAGTGCAAGAAGAAATGACATGAATAACATCATTGTTACAAGAAGGGGATAGATGAACTCAAGAATCTTCTTTAGAAGAACCAAATTGGTCTACCATCAAGAATGACTATTTCATCATCTTCTTCACATTCATATTTTGATAAAGGAAATGATCACATGGACAAAGGTCAAGCCCTAGTAGCTACTTCAACTCAAGATTCAGGGGCTTTTCATCATATGGCATCTTCATAGTCTATGTTTTCATCATTTGATCCTTGTCATACTCCACCTATTTTGATGGGAAATCATACTTCCATGAATGTGATTGGGAAAGGAACTATTGACCAAGGGGAGGGATACTTCAAAGATGTGTTGTGTGTACCTCACCTAAGTCGTAATCTTCTCTTCATCTATCAAATCACTCATGCAGATAGAAGAAGGATTGTGGAATTCACACCTGATTCAGTTTTTATCAAAGACTTGGAGACTAGAGAGATCATTGCTATAGGGTTGGTTGATGCTGCATCTAGGCTATACTACTTTTGAGATTTTTCTCATTATGATGACAATGATTTCTCAGCAGATTTTGATCACACTTCTACTATTGATTTAGACTTTGAGGAGAACTTTGGCTACTTGAATTTGGTTATTCTCACATGTGACCAAGTTCTTGAGCCATCCATTGCTTCTCCTCCTACTGATATTACATCTACTATTGTTCTTGATGATAGTTGCATTCACATAGCCATTGATTCAAATGATTTACTATCAATGACATTCATCTTCTCTTTAGTGAAGATGACCCTTCTTTAGTTGTTGCGAGGGAGCATGCTGACCCTCATCTTCATTCTCTACTTGATTAGTCTTTCGAGGTTGACATGATGGTAGATCCTTTGATATAATTGTTGGAGCAAGTCACTTTATTTTTAGAGGAGATATTTGAGTCTTTGATACATGCTCTACATTCATTCTTAACTGAGCCTGATTTTTCTTTTTCAGTAGAGTGGCATAGTATACATGATTTGGAGGAGGAACCTTTTAGTATTGACATGGGGACATTTGAATAGGTTTCAGAGATTCCATATATTTTGAGGTTCCTTCTTATAGATGAGGGAGGCTTCATTGATACACCTTTGGTTATGTTTCTTCCTAAGGGGAGGAATATTGTTCTACACTCATGGAGCAGTTTCTACATCAACCCTAGAGCATCTACCATTGGTGTACATTTTACATTGAGGGGGGTGGTGGGAGGCGCATTACTTGGTCTATCTTCCTCTTCTCCTCTCTTATGGGGGGTTCCTCACATGAGGTCTTCTCTCTCATTTTATTTATTGTACTTAATTTTTGGAGGGGGATTTTCCCCATGTGGTTTTCCCTCTCTCTACTTTATGAGAGATTGCATTGCATATGTTTTGCACTTGCATTTTGTACATGGGTACCTAACATGACCTAGTAGCTAGGACCCATCTTGCATTATTATCTAGGTTTTGTGAGCTTAAGTAAATTTCCCTAAGTTGCACTTAAGGGGGGGTGTTGGTGTAAATAGGTATTTACTATTTACACATTACTTAATTTTACTTAGGTTAATGCATTTTCATATTAGTTTTCATGTAGACACTTAGGAGTTTTCATATTTATATGAGTTGTCATGTAGACAACATAGTAGTTTGCACTCCAATTCAGCACATGTTGTCTACTATATCTCTTTATGAGATACACCTTTACATTCTTATCCTCTCATTGTTGCACACACATTCATGCACATTGGAGGATAATCCACTCTTGGTGGACATGTGCTTAGTTGTTACTTATCTCTTTGTATAACTCCTAGACATATCAATTGCCTTTATATACAAGGCTCTTCTATGATTTATTTATCCAATTATCTAATATTCAATTATTTGATATCCAATTATCTCATCAATCCATTCTCCTTTGGTCATAGCTTGTCGCTCTTGTGCTATCTCTTGAGCTTCTAGATGTTGGCATTTCATTCTTGCCTTAGGAAAATTCTTACATGGTATCAGAGCTATACCAAATTCTCACAAGAATCATTCAAATTCAAGGATTAAACATTGAATGGGAATTGTTCTCTACAAATATAAACAAACCATTTTTTTAAGTAGAAGAAAATTTTAACAAAAAGATCAAGTCACCAATCATGCCAAATGTGGATGAAAGAAACAAAAACATGTATTAGATATTTAAACATCTAGCAATAAAGTCCTTTCATTATGAATGCAAATGATATTCAAGTAAAACAAAAACTTATGCATTAGACAAAAACCTACTCTATTTCCCTCACATGGATGCAGTCTTGCATTTTGAATTAATTTCTCTCTCATAACATATTGTAAAAGAGTTTGTGAAAATGAAGGAATTCAAGAGATAAATGAAATAAATATGTATGATGGAAAAAAAAAGATTCAAGGGGCTTTGGATGTGAGAGGAGAGAGGTATTCATAATTGTCTTCAAAGGGAAGAAGTGTTGGAATGTGAAGTCGTCATGGAGAACCAATAGTTGTGTTTGTCATCATGGAGAATCATTTTTTGACTTACTATAAATATCTAGTTTTGATTAGAAAACTTACTATAAATAGTAAGTTAGTTTTGTGACTTATCAAAAATAGTATTTTTGATATGTGTTGAATAGGTAGTTGTATGAGTCATACTTACTAAAATATTATTTTGTCTACAGTTAGGACTCTGAAACTTGGTTGTTATATGAAACTTGAAATCAATATTTGAGCAACATTTTGAAGATTGTTTTAGATTTTTTTTACTATGAATATTCCTAAATTAGTACAAAAGATATTTTCTTGTAGTTATTTTCCTAGTATACATTTTTCGAGTGTTTCCATGCAAATATGTGTGTCATGTGTAATTTGATATCTCTGTATTATTTTTGTAGTAGTAATTTTCATAGCAAGAACTTGAGGGAGAATTACTAGACAAAGAGAAGGTAGTTGGAGGTTTTTATCCTACATATGTTAAGAAGGTGAAGTGGATGGGGTGGAGTTATAAGTAGAGAGATAGAGAATGCAAAATATGTTTATGATTTTATTAATGATAAATAATCTAATAATTTTAGATACATCAATTATATTAAATAAATTTTAATAAAGGAAAATAATAATTAATTAATCAAATATATTTTAAAATTTATTTAATAAATAATAAGAGCTCTATGGATCTATAGTCACACCTTGTGAAAGAAAGGAAAAATATAAAGCTTTTTGTACTAGTCCGTGATTTGTTCACATGGTGGAGTAGAAGTGCCATATATAAACCATTATATATTTTTTATGAATTATTTTTAAAAATATTATAAAAAATTAGTCATTCTAAGTGAAATAATAACATGCTAAATTTAAGTATTTCCTTAATTATTTAGATAAATATAAGGTAAGACTTGAGTTCACATGGTGGGAGGAAGAGTGCCATATATAAGTCTTAGAAATGAAAATTATATAATTTTATGAATTAGTTTTAAAAATATTATAAAAAATAGTAACTCTGAGTGAAATAATAACATGATAAATTTAGACATTTTCTTACTTATTTAGATAAATATAAGGTAAGACTTTAGTTTATGTGGTGGGAGGACAAGTGCCATATATAAACCTTAGAAATTTAAATTATATATATTTTTATGAATTATTAGTAGGCGGAGACTTATGTTTTCACCTCATTTTCTACTATTAGTTTCCCTCAATTTTAGAAATATTGAATTATATTTGCAATGTTTTACAATTATCTTATTTTTAGTTTTATTTTTAATGACTATTTCTTTTCTATTGGTTCATCTTAATTTTTTTAATGAATTTTTTAATATTTTTCTGTCACAAATTCAAAATATTACCTTTGAACTTTTCTTCTATTAGTTTTTCTTCAATCTAGAAATATTAATTACATTTGTAATGTTTGACAGTTATCATATTTAAATTTTTATTTTTTTAGCACTATTTCTCTTTCTAATTGGTTCCTCCTATTTTTGTTAGTAATTTGTTTTTTCTTTTCCAATATTCAAAATATTTGTTCTACTCAATTAAAAGAAAACAAAAAGTAATATTTCAACACTTAAAAAAAATTCCAAAGAAATATTTCACTATTTGTATTTTAAATTTTTGTTTACATTACTATAACTTCATATAGCGAATAGTAAAGCACTAAGAATGGAAAATGAAAATTTTTCTTATGTATTTTTTTTTACATGAATATAGATGCCCCAAATAAATCATTGATATGCATTGATGCGATTATAAATGACAAAAACAAATTAATTGAGGGAAAAACTTGTTATACCACACATTTTCTCAAATTTATTAGCACATTTTATTTTACTATTATTTTTTCACATTAGGCAGGAAGTTGTATCACAACTCTTGCTTTTAAAAATATTATAAAAAATACTCATTCTAAGTGAAATAATAGCATGATAAATTTAGGTATTTTCTTATTTAGATAAATATAAGGCAAGTATGCACACCCTTAAAGAGGTTTCAATTGTATAAAATTGTAATACTATCTTAAATTTTAAGAAATAAATATCAATACAATATATTTTAGATAATTGAGTAAAACTTGTATGATTATTATATAGTAAATAATTTAAGAATTCAATAATAGGATAAAGATTTTGTATAATAAATTTAAAAAATAAATAATTATAAATAAATATAATTATAGATTGTCTTAAATTATTAATAATCTAAGATTTAATTATAAATCAATTTAGAAAAATAATTTATTATTTACATTTTATAAATTAATAATATCCTAATTATCAAATAAATAAATAAATAAATTCTTCCATAGGGATTTCTCAAACTTGTTCATACAAATTGAATGTGTAATACAAAAAAAACAAAACATATATAGATATAATTGAAATAAAAATGGGAGGAGATAACATACATAAAAGATATGTTCATAAAATGTGTAAATGTGAAAATGTTCATTCACATAGTTAAGTGCATCAATTATTTATAAAATAGAAAGACTTACCAGAAATGTGCAAAGTTTATAGAATACAAAGGCTTATGAGATATGTGCAAAGGGACCATGTCTTGTATGGAAAGATAATTCCTATATATGGGAATGCAAATGTACAATATTTGATAGGTTTGACTAAGAATGTAGAAGATAAGGTTTTTCAAAGTAATTAAGCTCAACTAACAATGAAAATGGTAGAAAAGGTAAATTAGATAAAAATATGTATTCATTTTACCTAAAGTCTACATTAAAAATGAAATTATAATTTTAAAAATTATAATTTGATAGAAAATAATGAATAATAAATCTATTAATTAAAGAATAAAAACTATTTCTACAAATTCATAAGTATAGCATTATCCAACATAATCATTTTTGATAAAAAAAAAATCAAATATGAAAGTTTAGACATGCTCACTATAACTTTGATTTGCAAAACAATAAAAAAATAATTAATAAACATTGAACTCAATTCTAGGATTTGATAATTGCAAAAAAGTTTAGTTTAGGGCAAGAACCTGAACACGTATTTCCATAGATTGAATTATTGAATTAATTATTAGCTTAGTATTTTTACACTGAGAAATAACAAAATGGGATAAAAATAACAATTCTATAGATGAAATCACCAATGAAACATGCTACAAAACGCATTGCTATGTTAAGTAAAAAATTCTAATCCTCAAACACAAATGATCTAAACTTGCCAAGACAATTTTATTGAAAAGAAAGAGAATACAATAGTGCTGCTATAATTACACATAGAAAAGGACTTATAGATTAAAAATAGACAAACAAACTCGATCAAATATTTAATATCTCTAAATTATAATAAATTTTATTTACTATTATTGCATATTAATGCAATAAAATTAATGGTTATCATCAAAGCTTACATAGTACAAGTTTTCCAATATCAAACCATGTCTCTGGGACTAGTTGCAACTCTACAACAATTTTATAGTACAAGATAGTTTGAAAGCACCCTTATTACTTGAAAACCAACCTGATATATTGTCTACCCATTAGTTAGCACACAAGCACATCCAAAATCAAACCAAAAGTATTACATCATTAAACACGAGCTCCAACTATTTGTGCAACATTCATGTTTCAAAGTTTTCAATCAATTGGAAGAAAGTATAATCATCTTATCTATAACATTTGAATCTCTTCTTCGTAGTTTCCTCCAAATTTTTATTCTTGATTGGAAACAACATGTTTGGGGCATTTTGACCTCTTAAGCATTAAAATAATCCTTTTATATTTTTTTGATTGACTATTTCATTTATTTATGTATCGAGATATCTTCTTCAAATACATGAATAAATCAAAAGATGCCCATCTCAAATGATTTAAACTATTCACATGGAGATGCCAACATAGTAACATAAAGCTAAACTACCAAAAATGTCACAATAATGCTAAAACATTTTCATCTAATCTTATAGGTTAAGAGCACCAACTATTTGACTAGACTAGATTTTTTCCCACTTAAATTCAAAATCTAAAGAAACCCCACCAAATAATTAGTAGTTTCTTGCAAACCCAAAACATTCTAGCCTTGCATGAGGTACTTTTATTTTGAAATCTGGATTTAAAAAAAATTAAATTACTAGAAGAGTGCTTACCAAATATGGAGTCATAGACTACTGAGACATGACCTCATTATTGGCCATTATAATTGATGCAAGGAGAAAAATGAATAGCTAGGGCTAGAGGAACACCTAACTATACAACCACCTCACTGAGTAACACAACAAAAGAAAACAACATAGACAACAACACTAAGGAGAGAAGATGCAACAATACTTTATTGATTCATCCAATTATCAACATACATGCTTAGCTATAAGGCCTTCTGGGTTACAACCAAATACAAATACAACTTCAAGATCCATGATCCAACTTCAAATTCTCTCTTCTAGAAACATCAGTTCTCCACTCTCTAAGTCATACCTAACCTAAACCTAAACTATTAGAAATAGGGAATATTGGGGGGAGGGGGTTGAATCAGTATTCTAAAAAACTTTTTTCGCCAATTGGATATTATTAATTACTTTGTACCATGCATAAGAAATTAAACAAGTGATGTTGAATTGAAATAATAACCATGCATAAAGAGAACTCATAACACCATATTTTGTTAACTAGGGAAACCCTGGCCAAGAGAAAACCTTGGTGGGGATGATACCCACTATGTAATATATTGATATATATGTTCCTTGTTAGAGGATGGATCTTGTTAGGAGTCAATGAGAAAATTTAGTTTAGAGAGTCCCTGTTAGGAGACTTTGAATCCCTGTTAGGAGATTCCAACCCTATTAGGAGTTGTAGCATAGTAGATGCAAGAAAAGCTCATTGCCAAAACATGCACTTCCAATTACAAGAAGAGATCACTACTCAAAAAAGTAATTAGTCCTCAGGTATATAGGCATTGTAACTTCTTTCTTGACTGGTCTCTGATCTTAGCTTGACCTTGGATCACAAAATTAAGTTCTCAAAAACTTTGCTTCACAAGATACAAAAGTTCACATTTTTAATTCACGTTACAAAATTCATTTACAACTTCTCCAAGTAAGCTCACAAGATGTCTTTGCATAAATACCATGCCTTTTCACAAATTGTTATTGGGTTGGCTAAGACCCAATACACTTTCCAACTTAGAGTAAACATCTAGGATGTCGGCTCTAATTGGTCAAGTAATTATTTTGTAACCAAAACAATTTCTTTACCTCTAATTCTATTGTTCTATTTCACTAGTAAAACATGAATATCTCTTTTCCATATTGTCCATATTGATGTTTGAGGTTATACACATCATCAACATGTGTACTATCTCCATCTGACTTTTCTAGTCATAATATGATTCCAGAAAGAATTTACATATAAAATAATACACTTCTATTAAAAATTTTCACAATTCATTGAACCCATAAAACATTCATAACCATGCATGAAACCATTGTGTATTTACTCAAACTTGTAGGTTACTATTAAATCAACTTGTAGAAATGTAAAGCATAAGACACAACACATTCATCAACACACTTGACACAATGATTGAACATGGAAACCCAATTTGGAAAAAACTACCAGTAACATGCTACTCCTTTTTCACTCATTTGAAGTGATGCCTTGTGAAAGGTTAACCTTGTTAAAGGTTATAATATACACTATTAAATGTGACTCAGTTAAAGGATTTCAATCACCCTGTTAAAAGTGAGCCTTGTTAGAGGACTTTAGGCCATTCACTTGGAATGCCACCCTATTAAAGGATTTACTAATGACTGTTAGGTCAATCTTAATCCAAAGGATTTACCCTAGACTGATACAATTTTTAGAGAGTAAGAGTAGATCTTTGATCTAATAAAACTTACAACTTCACTTATAGATTACAAATCTCTATTCAGTCCTCCATTCTATTTTGCCTTTATACTTTACAGCTTTGATAGCTTGTTCACCCTTCAAGCATATATCTCCTTAAGCCTTCTCGCTTAACATGCCATTATAGAATCTTCTCTTGGGTCACTTGATGAAGAAAAACCCTTAACTACTTCTTCTCCTTGGGTTCTCACACATAACAACCTTGCTTCATGAATAGACATTCCTATATTAAGAAAATTAAGATACTTTTTTGCTCATTCTCCATTGTCCAAATTAGGGTTTAGATGGGTTAGATAGGATACAATGTATCTACCCCATATTCCATATCTATTCTAGAAACTTCTTCCTAGAATCCATTTGAATTTGCCTAAAAAATGGTTCACATCAAATTCTATGCCATCAACTCATCAACCTTATCTTCCTCTTGTCCACAAATTTTTTTGATCTTTTTCATAATGCAATAGCTCAACATTATGAATCTTCTAATGCTTGGCACATACTGTGTTACTTGACATCCTCTAAAAAATCACTCGGCATCAACTAAAGTTTACTGATGCTTGACATCAACTAAACTTTACTCAACATCAACCATCTCACTCATCATCTAGTAGAATATTCTTTTACTCAGCTCCAACTGACTTTTTGCTTGACTTGTACTAACTTTTTCTCAATACCTACTATCCACTTGGTCAAGCTGGGTAGAAAAACTTTTTTTAACTTGTTCTTCTAAACCTTCTTAGTGTAGCCAACATTTGTAACCTTAAGTAGATCACAATACATCATGTCATCATTGTCTTAACTGATCCTTGTACTTCATTACATAATCATAACTCAACCTTTCCTCTAGGTGCTTTTGTTACATCTTATTGATCAAAACCTCCTCATCAATCAACTATGTGATAGTACTTGAATTTGTAAGCAATTTTCTTACCAACAAATAACATGTTTGACATCAGTGTCAAAAAAATGATTGAAGCACATAACAATCTCTCTCATAACAATCTTTCTAGTCAATGATCTTTTCAATCAGATTTCAACAATCTCCCTCTTTGGTATTGATGGAAAACCAAACTGATCAACCAAGTAAATCAAATGATGAACATCTTGTTCAACCACTCTAACTAGGTTAAGATAGTAAGGCAATACAAAAGAAAGAGCTTGTATTCCTCCCTCTATCAACAACTTCAATCTTTTGATTAGGTTAAAATTTTTTTTCCTTAAAACTCTCTAAGTTCTGAGTTCCTTATTGTATCTCCCTCTTATTAGGTAGATTAGAATTTCTCCTTCTTTCTTTTTGGCTTGATTAGTAAAAATCTTCTTTTTCCCTTAGACTTTCTCCCTCTTCCTTTCTAGCTTGATCGGTAAAACTCTTCTTTCTCCCTCATGCTCATTTTTCTCCCTCTTAGCTTTTGATCAATTTTTGCTATTTATCCCTCTTTGAAAATAATGCCAAAGACATATACCAAACACTTGGCATCTTTTAATACATGTAGATATAAGATTTTGTAGATTCCCCATTCTCTCTTCTCTCACCTTGCTTGTGATTGATTTTGAAGTTTCAACTCTATGATTACTTTAGTCATTTCCTAAAGTAAGACCTTCTGCATCAACTTGTAATATTTGATAATCAACTTGTTTGATGTAGGGAAGTTCTCTAATTTCTTAGATAGTCTTTGATAGGGGTATCACCCCTAGTTTACCTCTTAGATACTCATAAGCATCCTTAGGTAATGCTCTTGTGAAGATATCAACAATTTGCTCCTTTGTGTTAACATATTCCATCTTCACCTCTTTATCTTGAACTCACTCTCTTACATAATGATACTTGATTGCAATGTGCTTAGTCTTTGTATGCATTACTAGATCCTTTGATATATTGATAGAACTTGTATTATCACAATAAAGTATCATTGGTTCCTTGATCTCTTTCTTCATTCCCTTAAGTAACTATTTGATCCATACAATGTTTGTGTAGTTGATAGCAACAACAACATATTCAGCTTCAACAGTAGATTGGGAAGTAGAACTTTGTTTCTTGATAGTCCATATAACTAGTCTTTTGCTTAAGAAAAATGTTCCTCCACTAGTGCTCTTTCTATCATCAATGTTTCCAACCCAATCAACATCAGTGTAGGCTCTTAGTTCAAACTTTTCATTCTTCTTGTAGTATAAACCAAACTCTTCTATTCATCTCATATATCTCATCATTCTCTTCATGACCATTAAGTGATTCTCCTTGGGATTAGAAAAAAATCTTGTAACTATCCCTATAACTAATGAAATATTAGGTCTACTATGTACTACATATTGCAATTTGCTAATCATGGATCTGTATAATGTTTGATTCACCTCAGCTGAATCGTTATTCTTTGACAACTTGTGTCCTATCACCATAGGTGTACTTACTAGTTTGGAATCCTCTAGTCCAAATGTCTTAGATATCTCTTTGACATACTTTGATTGAGTGATGTATACCATACTTCATCTGGTATACTTGTAATCCCACAAAGAATTTGATCTCTCCAAATATAGACATTTCAAATTCTTGTTTCATCTGATTTGCAAAGTCTTCACATAAAACATCTTGTCCTCCAAATATGATATCCTCAACAAACATTTTAGACAAAAAAATACCTTTGTCTTTCTCTGTCTTCATGTATAGATTGTTGTTATCATCAGTCCTTTCAAATCTAATCTTCATAAGATAAGTATGAAGTCTCTTATAGCATGCTCTTGGTGCTTGTTTCAAACCATATAGAGCTTTGTGTAGTCTACATACCATATTCTTATTGTTAGCATCAACAAATCCTTCAGACTATTCTATGTAAACTTCTTCTTCTAATATGCCATTTAGAAACATAGATTTAACATCCATCTGATAAACTTTGAAACCTTTGTATGTAGCATAAGCAAGTAGAGTTCTTACTTCCATTCTTGCAATAGGGGAAAATGTCTCACCATAGTCAATTCTTTCTTCTTATGCATATCTTTTGCAAACTAATCTTTCTTTGTTTCTTGTCACTTCACCATTCTCATCTAGCTTGTTTATGAATACCCACTTGGTGCCAATCACATTTTTGATTTTTGGTCTAGGAACTAGACTCCATGTTTTGTTCTTCTCTATATGTTCAATCTCTTCTTCTATGGCTTTGTACTAGTCATCATCTTCTAATGTATCTTTTACTATTTTAGGTTCCTTCATGCTTAGCAAACATGATTCATTTCTCAATCTATTTCTTGTCATTGGCCTAACATCTTTATTTCCAGTTATTTGATCATCAAGATGATGTCTTTTGACATATTTAGACAATCTTGACTTTGTTCTTGTTTCTTCATGTTTTCCTTTAGCTTTAGAATCACTATGTACATTTCTATGAGGTATCTCAACATCTCTTTCATGGGTGTTTATCTTAGAATTAGAATGTGCATTTTCTTCATTTTGCAGCTTGACATCTAAATGTAGCTTGGTTCCTAAATGCAACTCGACTATTACAGGGTGTGACTTAGCAATGAATGAACTTGCTATTGATGTCCAACTTGACTTGTAGCATCTTCTTCAGTAGGCATTCCTTCATAAAAGTATACAAATAATTTATATCCTTTTGGTTGTTTCATAGGTTTAGCCTTATGTACTTCTACATATTCATCAAAGTTCACATTTTCCCTTTCCACACCTTTGTTAGTGTTAGTATTCAAAGACTTATAAGCTTTTCTTTATGTGAAGCAATCAAAGAATATACTTTCTTCACTTTTTACATCAAGCTTTCCATTCCTAACATCTTTAAGAATGTAGTATTTACTTCCAAATATCTTAAAATATTTCATGTTGGGTGGATATTCATACCATAGTTCAAAAGTTGTAGAATGAGTACTTTTCTTCACTTGCGCATGATTCAAACTATAGACAACTATACTTATAGGTTCTCTCCAATATTTCAGAGCAACATTCTTCTCCATCATGAATGTTTTGGCATAGTTTATTATAGAATTTTTTCTTCTTTCAAAAATTCCATTTTGTGGAGGGGCCCTTGGTGCAGATGTCTGTCTTTTAATTTCTCTATCCATTATAGAACATCTCAAACTCATTTGATGTAAATTCTCTTCTTCTATCTAATCTCGAACATTTTGGACTTTTACCTATTTCTTTCTCAACTCTTACTAAGTACCACTTAAACATTTGAAAAGCATTGGATTTCTATTTTAGAAACATGATAATCATCATTCTAGAGTAATCATCAACAAATAACATAATGTACTTATCTCCTTTGTAGCTTTGCACTTCAGTTGGTCCACATAGGTCAGTATGAACAATCTCTAGTATTTCTTTAGAGGTATAAGCTTTACTCTTAAAGCTTGACTTTGTCATTTTGCCTAGTTGACATTGCTTGCATATTGTGTTGTCTAGTTTTTTCAACTTAGGAAAACCTCTAAGTCTCTTCATGTTACAGATACTAACCAAGTTATCAAAATTAACATGACATAACCTCTTATGACATAGCCATACATCATCAAATCTTACAACAAGACATCTATATCTAGATAGAATAGATTACTTCTAGTTTGATCACATTTTCCAATTAGCTTTCCATCAATATCATACATCTTACCAATCTTATTTTCAAATTCAACCTTACATCCCAAGTTGTTCAATTGTGACACACTCAACACATTGTAATTCAATTCTTCAACATAATAAGCATTGTCAGATGAAATCTTGTTTGTGAGTTTGATAGAACCTTTTCCATTTATCAAACATGGTGCATTATTACCAAATCTTACACTATTTCCTTCATAATAGTTTAGGGTAATGAAGTTACTTTTTTCTCCATTCATATGATGTGAGCATCCACTATCAATGATCCATCTATTTTTTTTGTTCACACAAATCACAAGTATAGTTGCCTCATTTTCATTACATTTGTCCTTCATTGCAACATATACCATTTCATCATCATTTTCATCAGAATCATCCTTGCCTTCTTCTTCAACAATGTAGCATGACTTCTTGCCTTTGTCTTTGTAAAATCTGATGTCATCTTCTCTTCTATTCTTGTACTTTTTTCCTTCTCTATAGTTCTACTTCTATATACATCTTGTAGCAATATGACCAAACTCATTGTAATTGAAACAAATGATGGGTAAATTACCTTTGAACTTGCCTTTACCTCTATGAAATCTTCTTACTAATAGTGCTTCCAATTTTTCAACATCTTCTTCATCTATATCATTGTCACTAGATGCATACTTTATCTTTCTCTTCTTCTTCTTCTACTTCACCTAATCATAATCCTTTAATAACAATTTAGCTTTGAAAGAAGATTCAAGACTCTTTGGTTTGTAATTGTCAAAATTTGATAGCTCAAAAGTAGTGAGTCTACCTACTAGACCTTCAAGGGTTAGATTATTCCCCAAAATACATCTCAATTCTTGAATTGCAAAAGTTCTAATAGCATAAATAGATAGTAATGTCCTCAAGACTTTACTTAACATAATATGATCATCTATATGACTAGTAGCACCTTTTATTACACTAACAAGTTCTTTTATCCTAGCAACATATTGAGAATATTCTCACCTTCTTCCATTCTTATGTCATCAAACTTACCTTAGAGACTCTCAGATTTGGCTCTTTGTACATTCTTGTCTCCTTTGTAGATGGTGGTTAGGGCATCCCACATCTTCTTTCCAGTGAGACATCCTTTGATATCATCAAATTTAGCATAGCTTAGGGTAGAGGCAATCTCCAACATCGCTTAATTGTGTTCTTTCTTTTTCTTCATATCTTCAATAGTTAGGGCTCCTATTGGATCAGCATGTTCCACTATAATGGTAGATTATGCATGATCTCCAAGTCCTCCAAGGTGTAGCTTCATCAAAATTTTCCATGCAGAAAAGTTATCTCTATTGAGCTTCGGTACATCTCTTTTTGACATCTTGATCTTTGTGCTTCTAGTAGCTTCAAACTAATCCTCTTAAGAAGATGGTTTTGATACCAATTATTGGAATTCTTTAGAATAAATAAGAGGGGGGGTGAATAAGTTATCCAAGGTCTAGATGTGTAAATAAAACTTTTCACAATTTAGTGAACCCATAAAACATTCATACCCATGCATGCAACCATTGTGTATTTACTTAAACTTATAGGTTACTGTCAAATCAACTTGCAGAAATGTAAAGCATAAGACACAACACATTCATCAGTACACTCTACACAATAATTTAATGTGGAAACCTAATTTGGGAAAAACCACGAATAACATGCTAGTCCTTTTTCACTCTTCTGAAGTGATGCCCTTTGAAAGGCCAACCCTATTAAAGGTTACAATACACACTATTAAAAGTGACCCAGTTAAGGGATTTCAATCACCCTATTAAAAGTGAGCCTTGTTAGAGGACTTTAGGCCATTCACTTGGAATGCCACCCTTTTAAAGAATTTACTATTGATTGTTAGGTCAACCTTAATCCAAAGGATTTACCCTAGACTGATACAATTATTAAAGAGTAATAGTGGAGCTTTAATTTGATACAACTTGCAACTTCTCTTGTAGATTATAGATCTCTATTCAATCCTCCATTCTTTGTAGATCTGATAGCTTGTTCACCCTTCAAGCATATATCTCCTTAAGCCTTGTTGCTTAACATGCCATTGCAGACTCTTCTCTTGGGTCACTTGATGAAGCAAAACCCTTAACTCCTTCTCCTTTGATTCTCACATATGAAAACCTTACTTCATGACCAAACATTCCTATATTAAGAAAATTAAGATACTTGGCTACTCCTTCTCCATCATTCAAATTAGGGTTTAGATGGGTTAGGTAGGATACAATGTATCTACCCCATATTCGATATCTATTCTAGACACTTCTTCCTAGAATCCATTTGAATTCACCTAAAAAATGGTTTACATCAAATTTTGTGCCACTATCTCATCAACCTTATCTTCCTCCTAGTTCACAAGTTTCAAGTAAACAAACTTGTTGGCTTATATTTGGAAAATCTTTGATCTTTGTTATAATGCAATAGCTTAGTATTATCAATCTTCTGATGCTTGACACATATTGTGTTACTCATCATCCTCTACAAAATCACTCAAAATCAACTAAAATTTACTCAGTATCAACTATCTTGATCAACATCCACTAGAATTTTCTTTTACTCAACTCCAACTGACTTTCTTCTTGACTTGTACTAACTTTTTCTCGACACCTACTATCCACTCAATCAAGCTTGGTAGACAAAATTTGTTTAACTTTTTCTTCTAAACTTTCTTAGTGTAGCCAACATTTGTAACCTTAAGTAGATCACTGATACATCATGTCATCATTGTCTTAACTGATCCTTGTACTTTATTACATAATCATAACTCAACCTTTCCTCTAGGTGCTTTTGTTACATCTTATTGATCAAAACCTCCTCATCAATCAACTACGTGATAGTACTTGAATCTATAAGCAATTGTCTTACTAGAAAATAGTAGGTTTGACATCAGTGACAAAACAATGATTGAAATGCATAAAAATCTCCCTCATAACAATCCTTCTAGTCAATGATCTTTTCAATTAGATTTCAATAATATCTTTATTTATGAGGTTTTCTACAAGCATGTACATCATGTGTTTCCATAAATGAAAAAAAATACATATCTTCGTTAGCCAATTGTCAATAATCCCCCCCTTTGGCATTGATGGAAACAAAATAAGAAAAGTTGGCTAAATATCAAAAAAATTTCCAAAACATTATACTATCAATACATTAATCATCTTTTACAATTGATCCATCTTACACATGCTCCCCCTTTCAATATGATTTCATAACTTATCTAACTTAAATTTTTCTTATGCATCTTCTCCCCCTTTGACATCAATGAAAAAGGTTAGAACATCAAAGAAAATGTCAAAACTATTCATTTGCTGTCAGAAACTCTACTCATCTACCTTAACATCTTCATGCAATCATCAAAAATTGCCTTGAAATTGTTCAAACCTTTTATCCATGCGTCCTTGGCTATTTTAGCAGAAATTAGAATTGTAAATAGGGCATATGATGCAATCTCAACTGCATTGAGATTAGAGTATAAGAAATTTGAATAGGTGTCCTTGGCTTTGACACATTCCTCCAACTATCTCTCAATAGTTGATATCTTTAGAGCAATAGACTCTTTTAATTCTGATAATCTCTTCAAAATTTGTTCTTTCTCAAGTTTCAGTTTCTTGATATCACTTTGAACACTAGCCACTTATCCTTCAAATTCATCAACTTTTTTGGAAGGTTGTTGTATTTGGCTTGTCAAAGCTTCGAGCTCACTCAGCTTTCCTTCAATCTTGCTATCAAAATCCTTGGGTAACTTATGAGATAAAGTACACTTAATGTACAATACCTTTCCATCTTGTTGACATCTCCAAAGTTCCTTAATAAAAGTATCAAGACTTAGAAAATCATTTTTGATATTCTAACAAATGGTGCTAAATAGATTAGCATCATGAGAAATCTGTGCCTTGGACTCTGCAAGATTCAACAAATTTGTAAATTCTTCATCAAAAGACTATAACACTACTTGTGTCCTCTATTTGGAATCTACCTCTATATGCTTGACTACCAGAGTATTGTGTAATTTTTCAGTTACCTTTATTAAGGTTCCTTTGTAAGATCTTTACTTTTATGTTCTTCTCAATTAGTTTTGTTAGAGATGAGATCAAATTAGTTTGATTATCATCATTACTTGTTAGGCTAGCAAGTGAAAGTGGAGTAGATGAACTAGATGGTTTACTTTCATTGTAAGAAATGATAATGTTGAGAAAGGAACAAGAAACAATCCAAGTAAGTTAAGTGTGAAACAATGTTACCATAAGATAAGCAACTCCAAGAGCATACACCAAGATGGTTCAACAATGGAGATAAGGATTTATAAGGGGAAAGCAAAGAAAACCCCTTGTGAGTTATTATGAATGAAGGCAAATGCCCAGAGAAGAGAGAGAGAGAGTGTTGGAGCAAAAGTAGCTCAATACAATAACATCAAGTGCTTAGAGTGGTGTGTAGTTGTGAAGAAAGAAGGAGGAGCATCTCTTATATAGAGATGAGAGAGGAGTTGCATTTGTAACTCCCATTTCCATGAATGCCACATTCATAATAGGTGTGTGCAAAGTGTCACAATCCTCTTAAGGAGGATAAACTAAATAAAGAAATAAACAAGAGTTGTCCTTACATGTGGAATAAAGGACAAACAATGACATGTCCTCCACATGTGTACAAGTGGAAAAACTACATGTAGGGACCCTTGGAATATCCCAATTAAAATATATCCAAGGAAAGATTAACCTTTCTAACAACCCCCCTTAATCTTTACTTGGGGAGTTTACTTCAACGGGTTGTAAACCCAAATTTTTACAATGGAACTGAAATCTCTCTTTAGAAAGTGGTTTGGTTAAAATATCAGCCACTTGATCTTCTCCTTTACAATAAAGAAGAATAATTTGATTGTTTTCAACTTGTTCTCGAATGAAGTGATGTTGAAGTGAAATATGTTTGGTGCGGGCATGATACACTGGATTCTTTGCCAAGGCAATAACACTTTGATTGTCACAATGTATAGGTGTAGGTAATTGTTGAGGTAGACCCAAATCATCAAGAAGTCTTCGAATCCACAAAGCTTCCTTAGCTGCATTGGTACAACCTTTGTATTCAGCTTCAGTTGACCATAGGGAAATAGAGTGTTCCTTTTTGCTTTTCCAAGAAATTGGACCTGAACCAACAAAGAAAAAATAACCACAAGTGGATTTCCCATCATTGGGATCTCCACCTAGATCGGAATCAATATAGCCATGTAAAATAAATTCAGAGTTTGGATCATAAAATAAGCCTATATTAATAGTTCCTTTAATATACCTTAAGATGCGTTTAGCAACTTTAAAATGAGTTTGTTGAGGTTTAGACATAAAGCGAGACACTAAACCAACACTAAAAGCAATATCAGGTCTAGTAAGAGTTAAATAATTTAAACTTCCTACTAACTGTCTATACAAAGTTTCATCAACAAAAGGAGTATTCATATCATTCATTAATTTAGTTCCTAATTCACATGGAATTGAAACATGGTTAGAGTCATTCATCTTAATTTTTTCTAAAAGATCATAAGCATACTTGCTTTGAGAAACAAAGATACCTTTAGGAGTTTGAAAAATTTGCATACCTAAGAAGTAATGTAAGATACCTAAGTCTGTCATTTGAAATTTTTGTTAAAGTTGGAATTTAATATCGGAAATCAAAATGTCTAAACTAGAAGTGAGAATTAAATCATCTACATAAACAATAACAATGATAATATCATCGTTAGTATGTTTAATATACAAATTAGGATCATTTTTGCTTCTAGTAAAACCTTGAGAAATGAAGAAAGAATTAATTTGAGAATACCATTCTCTAGGTGATTGTTTAAGACCATAAATAGATTTGTTCAATTTGCAAACTAGATTTTCACTACCTTTCTTAACAAATCTAGGAGGTTGAGCCATATAGATTTCTTCATGTAACTCACCATTTAAGAAGGCACTTTTAATATCCATTTGATGAATGGGCCAATTCATTTTAGATGCTAAAGCAAGAACTAATTTGATAGTAGGCATTTTAGCAATAGGTGCAAAGGTTTCATTATAGTCTAAGCCTTCAATTTGGGAAAAACCTCTAGCAACTAGTCTAGCTTTAAATTTACTAATTTCATTATTAGTATTCAATTTTGTTTTATATAACCATTTACATGAAACTAGATTTTTGCCAGGAGGTAATGTGACTAAGTCCCAAGTGTGATTAGCAAGTAACGAATCATATTCCTCTTGCATGGCTTTCTGCCAATGAGGTTGAGAGTTAGCTTGATCAAAATACTTAGGATCGTTAGAATTCATACTAGTAGTCATCAAAGCATAATTACAATAATTAATCCTTCTATGTTTAATTCCACCAGATTCGGAAATATAATCATCAGCTTCATTGATGAGGTTTTGAGCCCATTTAGGTTTACATTTAGTTGTAATGGAATTATCACTAGAGGAAGAATCATGAGTAAGAAAAGTATCATTAGTATCTATTTGAGTATCATGAGATGTAGGAGCAGAAATAACCGGTGGTACTTGATTAAGAGAAAGAGTAGGGTTAAGAGAAGGAGGTTGGTCCTCCACTAGCACAGTTTTAGTGCCACTGAATTCTTCATCCGTTGTAGTAGAGCAATCATGAACGCCATTTTTTGCAATGCAAACATCTCTAGCAACTTGAACTTTGTTAGTAGTGGAATCATAAACACGATAACCCTTAGTGTTTTCATCATAGCCAACAAACATATAAGGAGATGACTTAGCATCTAATTTATGCCTTTTCTGTTTAGGCGTATGAACATAAGCAATAGAACCAAATATCCGTAAATGATGTAAATTCGATTTCCTACCAGACCAAGCCTCTTCTGGAGTGATAGCCTTGAGAGCTTTGGTAGGAGTCCGATTAAGAATATAAGTTGCACAAAACATGGCTTCAGCCCAAAATTTACAATGCAAATTCTTAGCATGCAACATGCTTCGAGCCATTTTAACAATGGTCTGATGCTTTCTTTCCGCTACACCATTTTGTTGTGGTGTATAAGGAATAGTAAGCTCGTGCTTAATTCCACACGATTTCAAATAAGAATGAAAAGCATTATTCACATATTCCTTCCCATTATCAGTTCTAAGAATTTTAAGTTTATACCCAGATTGCCTTTCAACATGTAACTGAAATTCAATAAATATATCAAGAACTTGATCCTTGCTATGCAAAAAATAGATCCAAGTTCGTCTAGAAAAATCATCAACAAAGGTAAGTGCATACCGAGAACCTTGGATGGAGGTATTCTCCATGGGACCCAAAAGATCACTATGGACAAGATGCAACTTATGAGTTGCTCGCCATGATTTTCCACTTGGAAAGGGCTCCCTATGCATTTTACCACTCATACAACCTGTACAGGCAATCTTGGAAGGAATAATGTTAGGCAAGCCATCAACCATATTATGCTTTTGCATGAAAGTAATATAATCAGAATTTAAATGACCAAGTCTTTCATGCCATATATTGAAATCAATAGAAGTATGTAAAGAATATCGTGAACTAGCAAATTCATGGAATTTAAACAAATTGTCATTATCCATTTTAGCATGAGCAATCACTTTGAGAGTTTTAGGATCTATAATATAACATGTATCTTTGTAGAATTCAACTTTATAGTTCTGACATAGCTGTGAAATAGAAAGTAGATTAGTTTTCAAGTCAGGTACATATAAAACATCATGCAATTTACCATTAAGAATAGTAACATCACCTAGTCCTTCAACTTTACAAGTCTGATTATTAGCTAATTGAATAGGAATGTTAGCAATATTAGGTTGTAAAAAATCAAAAATTTCTTTATGAGAAGTGACATGTTGTGATGCACCACTATCAACAATCCATTCTAAAGGTCTGCAGAGATTAAAGCTACAAGTAAAAGCATGACGAGGATTAGAACTAGTCAAATGACCTTTTTTATGGTTTGAGGTTTGATGATTGGTACTATGATTCATAGGTTTTTTATCATTTTGTTTTTTAAAACAGTTATTGACAAGGTGACCATCTTTGCCACAATAAGAACAATGAGTTTTGGAATTGGAATGGTTCCTTTGATTATTAGTATTATGAGTATTATTAGGATGATGGGTATTATTATATTTGGGATGAAATTTATTGTTTGTGTTATTTGAATTAGAATTAGATTGTTTGTAATTATGATTATTGGAACGAAAATTATTAGTTGAATTTCTAGAGACAAATGCATGTTCAGTTGATTTGAGAGTACCAAACTGAATTAGCTTAGCTTCTTCCTGTCTTAATAAAGTTTGAAAAATAACATAAGTTAACTGAGAAGTTAAAGTAGGAATAGCAAGCTGTGCATGAATATTAGTTATAAACTGTTGAAACTGTCTAGGAAGACATTTTTTAAGAATAAGATGGATTAAACGAATGTCCTCTAATTGAACACCTAAAGCCATAATTTGACTTTTAAGAGAATCAAATTTTAAGAGGAATTCATCCATACCTTTAAAATCTGCATACTTGAGATCTTCGAGTTGATCTTGCAATTGTATTTTGCGGTATTCATCGCCACTGTCATACTTGGTTTTCAAGATGGACCATGCATCATGAGCTTTAGAACAGTGAGCAATTAAAACATATAAATCGGGAATAATAGAAATACCAATTAACCCTAAAGCTTCTTCGTTTTTAGCTTTCAAAGTATCTTTCTCGTCTTGAGTAGCCGCTGAACCGGGCTCAATAGAAGGGTCAGTGGCTATTTCGAAGAGATGTTTAAAACGAAAAATAAATGAGATATGAGTTTTCCAAGAATGATAATTAGAATAATTAAGTTTGATTTCTGGAATTAATGTTGACATGATTAGGAAAAAAAATTCTTCGCTTTTTTTGAAAAAAAAAAATGCCCTTAATTTGAAAATCAGATGAATTGAAAGAAAAAAAATGAGAGAAAAAAAATTAAATTTTATTAATTGAAAAAAAAATTGGTTTTTTTTGTTTTTTTTTTTATAAGATTAAGAATATTTTCTTTTAATTTTAACTATTTGTGTCAGAGAGAATTAAAAATTAATTTATTAAACAAATAAAAACATTAATATAATACAAGTTGTATTAGTTTGAGTTAAAACAAAATTTTAAACACATAAAAGGTTTAAAATTAGCAAAGAGGGGGAAAATTTTTTTAAAAAATTTGAAAGGGGAGCGGAGCTTGTCGGTGGCTGCCGCATGGCGAAAGGAGGGCCGAGGTCGGTGGTTGCCGCGTGGCGAAAGGAGGGGCCGAGGTTGGTGGTTGCCGGAGTAATGGGAGTGGCGAAAGCGGTGGTTGGGGTTTAAAATGCGTGCAGAGTTGCAGAGTTGGGAGCGGCGCAAGAGTGTCACGCGGCGGTTGCGCGCGGCAGCGTTTGGTGAGGTGGTGGTTGCGCACGGTGGTGAGAGAAAATTTGCGCGCGGCGGCGCGAGGTCTGCAACGGCGGCGGCGTTTATGCGTGGCGGCGCGAGTCTGGAACGGCGGTGGCGTTTACGCGCGGCGGCGCGAGTCTGGAATGGCGGTGGCGTTTATGCGCGGTGGTGCGAGTCTGGAACAGCGGCGGCATTTAGCGCGCGGAGATATGGGGACTGTGCCGTCGGCGGCGGTTGCGCGCGGTGGCACGGGGTGGTGCGCGGGTGGCGCGGCTATCCAACTAAATTAAAAATATATATATATATATTTTTATTTTATATATAAAAAAAAACTTTGCACTATGTTTTTAAAAAACACAATATAGTAAAATATATTATTTTTTTTTAAAGAATTTTTTTTTTTTTTTATAAATGAAGTAAGAAAAAGTAGAGTTAGAAAGCTTTACTATTGTGTTTTTATAAAAAGCTTTACCAATGTAATATGTTTTGTTTTGGCGGCATGCCGTCCAAAACAAACCAAAAAAAAAATTAAAAAATTACTAAGAAAACCCTTTGGCGGCAAGCCTTCCAAAGAGGGTTAGTAAAAAATATGAAGCTTTACAAGAAAACCCTTTGGCGGCAAGCCTTCCAAAGAGGGTTAGTAAAAAATATGAAGCTTTACAAGAAAATCCTTTGGCGGCAAGCCTTCCAAAGAGGGTTAGTAAAAAATATGAAGCTTGCATGCACAAGATTAGTTAAAAAGAGCTAAAATCACAACACAAACTTCTTCTCTCAATAACATCTCCAAATAAGGTGTGCTCCAATGAATGGCAACCTTCACCACAAAACTTAAAACAAGGATTAGATAACCAAGCTCTGATACCATGTAAGAAATGATAATGTTGAGCAAGGAACGAGAAACAATCCAAGTAAGTTAAGTGTGAAACAATGTTACCATAAGATAAGCAACTCCAAGAGCATACACCAAGATGGTTCAACAATGGAGACAAGGATTTATAAGGGGAAAGCAAAGAAAACCCCTTGTGAGTTATTATGAATGAAGGCAAATGCCTAGAGAAGAGAGAGAGAGAGAGTGTTGGAGCAAAAGTAGCTCAATACAATAACATCAAGTTCTTAGAGTGGTGTGTAGTTGTGAAGAAAGAAGGAGGAGCATCTCTTATATAGAGATGAGAGAGGAGTTGCATTTGTAACTCCCATTTCTATGAATGCCACATTCATAATAGGTGTGTGCAAAGTGTCACAATCCTCTTAAGGAGGATAAACTAAATAAAGAAATAAACAAGAGTTTTCCTTACATGTGGAATAAAGGACAAACAATGACATGTCCTCCACATGTGTACAAGTGGACAAACTACATGTAGGGACCCTTGGAATATCCCAATTAAAATATATCCAAGGAAAGATTAACCTTTCTAACATTCATCTTCCTTTTACTTCTTCTCTACTACCTCCTTAGCTCTTCTCTCTCTTTTCTCTTGCTCCTCCTTTTATTTTCTTTCCTTCTCTTTCTTTTCTTCCTACTTTACTCTTTTCTTATTTTCTTCCTCTACTCTCCTTTTCATTTCTTCTTCAAGCAATTTCTTCGTGGCTTCTTTGATATTTTTCTTTTCTACCTCTAATTGCCTTTTCTTCTTCTTCAATTTGTTTCAATAGTTCTTGAATGACCTTGACCTAAGATTTAGGCTGATTGAAACTTTCAAATGGGTTAGTGTCATCAATGTTGATAGTAACATTGGTTTAGTCAATCTACTTAGTGTCACCACTTATTGAAACTTTCAAAGTTTTAGGTGTTGGTGTAGGTACTACCTTTGACTCTATCATCATCTGATTGATAGCTACAATTGTTTCACTCGTTATTGTTTTTGATAAGGTAAACAGGTTTTAAGGGGTCCTGAAACCCATAAGTTTAACAACAAGACAGGCTAAAAATAAGCGAAAAATCGTCCAGCCAAATCATAATCCTTATGGCTGAAAATAAGCCCAAAGGCCCAGCCTGAAACAACTGCCCACTAAAAAGGCTAGAGAACCAACCAGAAAAAATGGAAACCAGACAAAAAGCCAAAGCCAGGAGAAACAAAAACCAAAGGACAGAGACCAAACCTAGCAGACTACTTCTCCATCTCAAGCATGGTCTGGGCAGCTTCGGCGCACTCATGTTGCTCTTCTACCTTATGGTCCTGGGCGTTCGTCAGATCCTGCTCCATAGTGCTGTCCTTGGCTTTATCCACATCTAGCCTATCTTTGTCTCTGTTCTGTTTATCATCTTCCTCCATCTGGTTCCTGTCTTTGAGATTATCCCAGAGAGATAGGATGTTGTCGTTGATCGAAGCGAGGAGGGAGATCATTTGACTAGCTAGGTTTTGATTGTAGTTCTCAATATTTTTTACTCTCCTCTCCATCAGAGTCTCCCAGCTGTTCCGGTCACCTTGGCTTTCAGCACCAGTCTTGCTCTTGATTTTTTCCATTTGGGAAACCCTATCTCTGACATCCTCAAGCTCATGGAAAATCCATTTAATTGACATGAAGTTGTCGATCATGCTATTGCGGGCATTGTTCAACAGATTCATTCCCGTTTCTCTTGCATTATCAGAAATAGCCACCATAGCCGGGTCAATTAGCTCATTGAGTCTAGGCTTTTTGAGGTCGTCCACTAGGAGTTGGGGGTTAATCGCCTCTCTATAAATTCCCATAGTGGCCGTTCTCACATTGAAGTTCTTCCAAGCCTTCCTTCTGTTATTTACTTGCACTTCCCCCTCAATCTGTCCAGAGTTATCATTCTCCTCCAAAGGAGGCTGGGGATGTATAGGGGAGAGGGGAATGGGCAGAGAATCCTTTCCTTGACTGCTGGATCGCTCCATGCTCTCTCCTTACCTCTTCTGTCTTTTTCTCAGTTTCTCCTCATCCAACTCCTCCTTCAAAACCTTGTCAGAATCATCAGTATCCATTTCCTCCTCCTCCTCAGTAGAGCCAATTTTAGCTGGGGTATGACCTCTAGGGCTCTTTCTGCTGGGTAATTTGATAGAGGGGTAATCCTTCTTATGGCTTTTAGTCTTCTTACCTAAATGCTCAAAAACCTCATCAGAGCTGATGCTCTCGACATCGTCAGAATCTGAGGAAAAATTGGAGCTTCTCTTGTCAACATCCGCCCCCTGGATAGGGTTTTTGCTAATGGTTTGAGCGTGGAAATGCTCATGAATCAGAAGCAGAAGACGCTCATGCAGAGCTGGGTTGACGGTAGCTTTCTTTTTAAAACTAGAAATGGCCTTGTTCATCGAGTTAAAAAGATAATACGGGAAGGAGATCTTACTACCATGCCGAAAATGATTCAGAATCACAAAATGGTGAGTCCTAACCCTATCAAACCTGGGGTCTAAGGTTATATATTCAATGACAGCATAGAGAACATACCTCCAGAGCTTCTTTATAGTATCCGTTACAAAAAATGTCTCTTTCTTGCCCAGCTTGTTCAGCTCTTCAGTGTTTTTCACAAAATCCTTGATAGCATTAGAAGACAACTTCTTGTCTCTAAAAAATTTATGCCCCTCCTTCGGAATCCCCGTGACTTCAGCAACCACATCCTCAGTAATTTGAAAGTAGACCCCGTTCACCTTAACCTTACCATTATTCCATGAATTCACCATGCTGTTAGTGATCTCAGGATCCGAGCCATGAAGTTTCTCGAAGAAATTAGTAACCCCACCCTTTTCCAGCTCTCTCCAAACTTTGGCCTTGTTCTTCCACTTCTGAACTTCCCCCACCGGCTCCGTTCTGCTCCTCTCACCCGTCATGTTTACCTGATCAACTTCCACAATTCTCATGAACTCTGATCTGTGCAAGTTATTTGCATTCGAAAAAATGGTGATGTTTCTTTTATGATACCCATGAATAAACCCCTTTCTAAAAATAATGGTATCGTCCTTTTGAACGTGTCAAAATGTCAGAGGAAACCCCTTTTGCTGGTGCAAATCACGATGCCAAAAATGACACTTACCATTTAATAAGCAATCTTTATTATCCATAATTGTATTGGATTTGAGCCGTCCTTCCCAAGATATTATCTTGGTCGATGAGCAACTTTGCCTCTGCCGGAAGATCTTTTTCGGCATGCCAGGACAGATTATTGGTGGCGTTAACCCCTTTATTAGCAAACCAATCAGCGACTGGGTTTGCCTCTCTGTAAACATGAGTGACGTGGACATCATCGAACTTTGTGAGAGTGGCGCAAGTCTCAGCAATTATATTCATAATCGTCCACGAGGGAGGGGAAATACCATTAATGGTATTAATAATGTTTTTGGAGTCCCCCTCAAGCCAGAGTTTAGTAATCCCAGCTTCAAAAGCCAACTTGACCACCTTACTCGCAGCTCTAGCTTCAGCCAGATGAATAGTCTGGATTCCTAGCGGGGAAGCAAAGGCAGCTATTCCCTCCCCATAGCTATTTCTTATGATTCCACCACAGCCTGAAGGGCCTGGGTTACCCTTGGAGGCCCCATCAAAGTTGGCTTTTGACCAACCATCTGGGGGGAGAAGCCAGCTAGCATCCTGCCTTTTGAGGTTCCTGTCTTTTTCTTTAGCTATCTTTCTGTCCCCTTCTTCTTCTTCTTCCTCCTTTAGTACTTGGAGATTTTCCTTTATATTCTTCGAGACCTTCCTGCCAAGGATTATAGCTGGCTCCTCTCTGTCTCTAAATATTCTATTATTCCTTTCCTTCCAGATTCCCCAGCAAAAATGGGGTAAAATCCAGTCTAAGTGATCCTGCCGACCAGCAATCTTACAAAGACCTTTCCACTGATGGAGAAAATCCATGATATTATCCGGTTTGCACTAGAGGGTTTCATTATCATGTGTGATGACATTCCACACCTCCCTGGCATATTCACATAAGATGAAAATGTGATTTCCGGTCTCAGCCTAATTCTTACACAAGGGACATCTACTGGGCATAACATGTCCTCGCTTCATGAGATTGTCATGAGTAAGGATTTTGTTCTGAAGAGCCAGCCAGTAAAAAATGTTGATCTTTGGAGTGAGACCCAGAATCCAAGCCTCCTCCCAAGGGGCCTTCTCTTTTAAGCTCCAAAGGGAATTATAGCCTGAGGCAACAGAGTATCTTCCATTAGGATTATCCCTCCAGACCAGCTCATCCCCCAAATTGATAGGAATCATGGAATTGAGCATAAGCATTACAGGAGTCAAGTCCTCAGAGATGAGGGATAGGTCACTCCATTCCTGCCCATTCCAATAATCACAAACTTTGGACCCAATTTGATCAGTACAAGCTGGCATCCATCTCTCAAAAATAGGGTTATTGATAAGTGGATCTTGGGAAAGCCATCTATCTGACCAGAACTGGATGTCCCTCCAATTTCCCAATTTCCATGATATCCTGGCCTTAGCCAGGTCCCTGGCTTTCATGATCCCATTCCAAATGTTCGATCCTTTTGGGATATCTTCATTAAAAAGGGTGAAAAGAAGAGTGGGTCTTCTAAGGTACTTGTTTACCAGGGTGTCCCTCCATTCATCGGTGCTACTGAAGATCCGCCATATTTGTTTAGCTAGGAGAGCCTTATTGAGGTGAGTGATCTTTCTAATGCCCAGACCTCTGTACCTCATAGGGAGGCATACCTTCTCCCAAGAAACAAGAGGATATCTTTTCTTCCCTTCATTACCATTCCAGAGGAAGTCTCTCTGGATTTTCTCCATTCTTTCAGCTATTTTCCTCGGAATTCCAAAGAGGCTCAGGGCGTAGATTGGCAGATTTTGAAGAGAAGATTTGACTAAGAGGCCTTTCCCCGCTTGACTAAGAGAGACCCCTTTCCAACCAGCCATCTTCCTGTTGAATCTGTCCAAAATATCATTCCAAAAAGACTCCGGGGGTGAGGATCCCAAGGGAAGACCAAGATAGGTAGAGGGGAAAGAGCCTACCCCACAACCCAAAATCCTGGCGATTTTACTTTGTCTAAACTCAGAGGTGTTGGTGAAAAAGAGCGAGCTTTTGTTCCAATTAATCAGCTGACCCGTCCCACTGGAGTAAGTATCAAGAATCTTCTTCAGGGCTCTGGCCTCTTTGATAGAAGCTTCCCCCCCCAAGATAGTATCGTCAACAAATTGCTGATGAGTGAAGGGAACGCAATTGGAGGAGGGAAGGATCCCTTTGATACAAGCCTCACGCTTTCTACGGTCTATAAACCTTCCTTATTGTTATTCTTCTCACCCATCATAAATAGAAATGGTCTCATCTTGTTCCTTAAGTAGGGTGCCAACTTGTTCAACAATTTATTGACTTCTTTATCATCATCTATTTTGCATATAGTCCTTAACACAAACTTCTGAAGTTTGATATCCTCTTCTCAAGCTTTTTCTTTCTTCTCTATAAGTCTATCATACACTTTTTGATTTACTGTACCTTCAATATCCTCAAGTTTTAGATTGTTAGCAATCTTATATCTTAGCAGAGATATCAATTTGATCTTTCTCAATATCATTATATAAATCATAGAATTTGTTCATCTAAAAAAAGTTCCCTTTATTTTCAATGGTTGAGTTGATCTTCTCAATCTTCAACTCCCAAGGTTGCCTTGCTTTTCCTATTGTCTATTTAGAAATAGTAACTTTTTCTGCCCTGTTTTACTTCTTGTTCTTCTTCTTCTTTGCTAGATTCCACAATTGTCAAAAATGAATTTGGTCTTTTTCCTAATCAAGTAGCCTATTGATTGACTCTTTTAGTCTTGGTAGCTACAACTTCTACTAATCATTCATATTTTCTCTTCGGCTCACATGGTTTTTTAGCTGATACTGCAACCTATTGAATGCTCTATTTTGAAGGTGTTTTTGCAATTGACATACTAGATAGTTGCCCAATTGATAATGGTTACATATACAATATTCCTTGTTTCATTTTCTTCCTAACTACCTATGACTCACTTTTTATCACATTGGTCTTAGTTAGAGCTTTCTTCATTATTGTCTCAATCTTTTTGTGAGATGCTTTCTCTAAGGATGCTTGATAAGTTGAATGGGTAATCTCTTCATATGTCCCAAATATGTCCTTAGCTTGGTCCTTTATGGAGCTCAACAATAGATCAATATATCCAATTGCTACATCATCACTTAACTCATAACCTAAGGGATCAAGGAATGTTTCTTGAGGTTCAACTACTTGAATATGAGTTAAATCTATATCAACTATAACACATATATCATTTTTGAATATTTCTATAATTGTAGGTAAAATTCTAAATCTTTGTTTCATCCCATTCCAAAATGTTTTCATGATCAAATTTCTTCCACCTAAGATTTTGTTTGTTGGATGTCTTCTACATACATTTGTAATATTTTCCATGGTACATATCTCACTACTCATAATCTCTGTAGCTAATAATTATGGAAATCTCTTAAGTTCATGAAAGAATATATGATTGATCAATGACTAGAATCTAAACACACCATTCTTGGTCCTCTTTATTTTCTCTAAGTTTTTGAGGAGTTGCACCCTTAGAATCTCACTTAGGTTAAAATGTTCTTTCTCAACACAAATCTTATAAGCTACATAGATGAATCCTGCTGAAAAAACATTGATATTAGAACTTGCACAAATAGAATAGGAAATTATTTTTCTTAGGAATCTTACATAATATTATTTAATGGTGCTAATTACCATGGCCTTCCCATTATAAATTTCCTTAGTGTAGCTCTCAAACTTCTTCTTAACTAGTTTATCACCTATAGGTACATTGCCTTGTTTGCTAAGATCAATTACCTCATGAATAAGGTCAACTGAAATGTCAACTACATTGTCTTCCATTGACAATTTTCCATCATGAATTCTACTTGTTGTCTAATTCTCAGTATAAGTGATATTTGAGTAGGTCTAGTTCTTTCAAATGTTCAAATTTGGGCTTTTCTAACATATCATGGTTAAAGACAATTTCCATATCTTTATTCATATACTTGGTCCCAATAGTTTCGAACTTTCTATTAAGATAACTGTCTACATCTTCCAAATACACTATGTTGTTTGGAGTAATAGATAATATTGAATTAGGGTTTCCTTATACAAGTTTCATGGAAACAACCTTCAATTTTAGTCTCTCCTTATTCTCAACACTATGAACTACTAAGATATCCATGATTTTATCAAATATAAACTTTATCAAAGAAATTATGCAGAGAAGCAACAAAATACCTCTTTCTAAAATAGTGCTTGGTTTGAAATTGCCTTGTCAAGTCACTTCTAAGAGCTCTATGCTTATGATGTGATCAAAATGAAGTGGTAATTAAGTCTGTACTCCATTTTATTCATTCAATTCAAACTTGCATTGATTGCATACTTTGCAAATACAAAAAAGCTATCAATTACATTCTAAAATCAAATATCTACTCAAAATTTTTGTTCAATCTTCAAATGCTACCTGAGGCTTACCATAGCTTCCTTGCATCATGACAATGCTCCAAGGAACTTCACTCCATGAAATACTTTATAGAAAATTATTTTTTATGTTCTGCTATGGAATTAGCTTTCTCTATTATAACAATAACTCTTAATTCCTTCATAACAAGTTTCAATAAGTTCCAAATTGCAAGTGAGCTTAGCTACATTCTAAAATTATCTTGATACACCTTTTCTCAACTTTTCTACCTACAATTCGATCTCTAAATGAAGTTTCAAATTCTAGTGCTATAAACAAGTTAATTCAACTTGGTTGAATCAAACTTGATTACTAACTTCAATTTTCCTATCTTTGCAACTTTTCTTCAAAAATATTCAATCCCTTCACAAATGCCTAATTAAGTTCTTCTTAAAGTTCACTAACTATATTTCTTTGATCTTCATTATCTTTGCTAGTTCCTAAGTTCCTTTCATGGTTCCTTCTATCATTTCTGACATTTCTTCCATTATTTCTTCTATTTTCAAAGTTTCTTCCATTGTTTCTTCTATTTTCGAAGTTTCTATCCATTTTAAAATACTTTGTTGTATTTCCAAAGTTTTTGTATAACTAACATACTGGGGTTCTTCTTCAAGGATTATATTGATCAATAGGTGCATGATAATTCTAGGCCATGCATCCAAATTTGTTACACTTATAACACATGATTTGCCTTCTTTCTTCATAAGGTCTTGCTTCTCTCGATGTCCTCTAATTAGATCTTCTTCCATCTATAGGGTTAGGATTTCTAGACATTCTACTATTCTTTCTATCATTATCATATTTAGGTTTCCTACAATCAATTTCTTTATGACCCATACCATGACAATTTTGACAATAAAAATCTATAACATGATTAAATGACTTATTTGTACAATCTCTTTTCATATGACCTATTTCATTACATGAAAAACACTTACCTCTAAATTCATACTTGGTTTCCTTAGGAGATGTAGCTTGCTTTGGTTCATCCAATATCTCAACTTCCTTGTATTGTCCAACTTCTATTTTCAAGTTTCTTTGCAAACATGTTAAATAGATAACCAAGACTAGTCTTATCATAAGTAGGTCTTTGTATTGATGTTGAATCATCAAGATTTTCTTTGCTAGAATAAAGCTTTTCAAGTTGTACTTTTCTTTGAGTCAGTTCATCTTTGACAATAGTGTTGTACTTTTAAAGTTCTTCATGTTCTTCTTTTAATGCTTCAAACTCAAATGCCATCTTTTCTAGATCAGCTCTAAGATCAAAATTTTCAGTCTTCAAATTAGATTAAACTTTTCTAGGATCACTCTTCAAGCTCAACTTTAGATTGGCAATCTTCAATTCATGCTTCAAGATCTTGTACTCTATCTTATTTTTTGAATAATCATCATCATTAATAGATTCAGTAGATTCAAGCTTGGGTTTGAGATGTTTGATCTTGTCCTTTAATTGCCCAATGTATACTTTGGAGTCTTGATATATATCTTTTTGCTTATCTCTTTCTTCAGTAAGGAGATCAATTTGTTCAAGTGCCTCTTCAAGGTTCTTCATCAAATATTCCATATCCATAGGGATCTTACTCAAGCTGATAAGCCTTTTTTGAGCAACTATTCTATGATACCAATTTTTAGAAATAGAGAATATTGGGGGGGGGTGTATTAGTATTCTAAATTTTTTTATCACCAAATAGATATTATTAATTACTTTGTACCATGCATAAGAATGTAAACAAGTAATTCTGAAAAAGAAAAAAAAAAAGAAAAAAAAAACCCATGCATAAAGAGAACTTATAACACCATATTTTGTTAACTAGGAAAACCTTGACCAAGGGAAACCCCAACAGGGATGATACTTACTAGATAATATACTGATATATATGTTCCTTGTTAGAGGATGGACCTTGTTAGGAGTCAATGAGAAAATTCAGAATAGAGAGTCCCTATTAGGATGCTTTGAATCCCTATTAGGAGATTCCAACCATGTTAGAAGTTTTAGTATAGTAGATGTAAGAATAGCTCACTGCCTAAACATGCACTTCCAATTATAAGAAGAGATCTCTTCCCAAACAAGTAATTAGTCCTCAGGTATATAGGTGTTGTAACTTCTTTCTTGACTGATCTCTGACTTTAGTTCAATCTCATATCACAAAATCAAGTTCTCAAAAAATTCGCTTCACAAGATACAAAATTTCACATTCGTAATTTGCATTACAAAATTCATTCATAACTTCTCCAAGTAAACTCAGAAGATGTCTTTGCATAGATACCATGTCTTTTCACAAATTATTGCTAGGTCAGCTAAGACTAAAATAGACTTTTCCAACTTAGAGTAAACATCTAGGATATTAGCTCTAATTGATTAAGTAATTATTTTGTAAACAAAATAATTCCTTTACCTTTAATTTTGTTGTTATGTTTCACTGGTAAAACATGAATATCTCTTTTTTGTACTATCTATACTAGTGTCTAAGGTTATACACATCATCACCAACATGTATACTATCTCCATCTAAATTTGCTAGTCATAATATGATGTCAGCAACATTTTACATATAAACAATACATTGTTGTAAACCAATTTCATACTTAGATAATTTTCTAGTTACCAAAAGCTAAATATCTTTAATTCTGAGATTTTCTACAAGCATGTAGATCATGTGTTTGCATAAGTGACAATAATTACATATCTTCATTAGCCAATTGTCAACATAAACACCCTTATTTATACTTGACAAAATGTCTTATAGAAGATTCTAGATCATTACAAAATAAAAATACCAAACTTAAAATGATCTACACACATCCCAAGATAAGATCTAAATATTAAATTCATGATCCAGATTAAATACATAAGTTGGATCAAACTAAGAACTAATCACAAATAAAATTGGTCAAAGAAGGAACTAAGCATCAACAAATATCAAGATCACTCGACACATGTCTTAGTTTGTGGTGACTGATCAAGGAAGTATTGTACATACTCCATAATTCCTTGGTGGAAAAGTACTATGCTGACATGTTGTATCTAATTTTAACCCTAAAGTGACAAAAACACTTGTATAAAAAGAGCTTAGGGTTAGGGATTTTTATAAGGTGTGATGCAAAAATTACTTCTTGCAACGTATTGAAATGTAAGGGATTACAGATTTTAATTAGGTTGTAATCACTGGATCATAATAATGTTGGACTCCTTGTTTGGTGGACATAGCCTAGGGATTGGGTGAACCACGTTAAATATTGGTGTCCTGTGTTCTCTTTTGTGTGATTTATTATTTTTTGATATTGATTACATTTGCATGTAATTTTCTTTTCTTTTCTGTGTTTAATCCTAACAACATGAAAGAACACTCGACCAACAATAGACAACTTGGAAACAACTGGAAATCTATAGTAACTCTAACTTGGCAGTAACTGGTAGAATGAACAAAAATAAGTAGGATTGCAAGGCAACCCAAGATGCTCTTGCATTAGACAACCAGGGTTGAAAGAAATGATTCTCTTGAATCATTTAGATGTCACAACTTGAGTTGAATCCAACTCAGATTGAGAAATCCATGTAGCATCTTCAATTGGTCTATTCTTTCACTTCACCAAATATTCATTGTAATATTTTCCTGGTGTTCTTTTACCAACTCTCTGATCCAATATTTGCTCAACCTGTTCATTTTTTTTTTAAAGGATAATCATCTGCTACAACAACCTCATCATCTAACTCATGATACTTATGTAAATCATCAATTTTGAATATAGGAGATATATCCATGTCATCAGGTAACTCAAATTCATGAGCATTACCATTGTCAAACTTCCTCAATATCTTAAAATATCCAAATTTCTTCACTTTTAGCTTGTTGTATGTTCCAACATGAAATCTACCTTTCTTCAAATGAACCATCACCTCATCACCAACTTCAAAAACATGATGTCTCCTAGACTTATTAACATTCTCCTTATACTTCTAATTACTTTGATCCAACCTCAACTTCACTTCCTCATGCAAAGACTTCATAAAATCAAAAAATTCTCCCCCTTCAACACTTCTCTTTGCTTCACTAGAAACATCCCTCAAATCTGATATACCTCTAGGTTGCATTCCACTCATAATCTCAAAAGGTTTTTTTCCTATACTTCTATTCATAGAATTATTATATGCAAACCCAACTTATGCTAATACCATATCCCAATTACTTGAATTAGCTCCAACCAAACGTCTCAAAAAATTACCCAAGCTTCTATTTACAACCTTTATCTATCCATCTATTCATGGATGGAATGTAGAACTAAACTTCAATTTGGTATCCATCTTCTTCCATAAAGTTATCCAAAAGTAACCAAAAAACTTATTGCCTCTATCAAAAATAATACTTTTTGGTAATCCATGCAATCTAACAATCTCTTTGAAGAAAATCTCAGCAATATCCACAAAAAAAAATATGGAATCATAACCTCTTGTTGTCTTAAGTAATCTAAGAATAAAATCCATACTGATGTCACTCCAAGGTTTCTCAAGAATACAATCCAATATTTTGACTTACTCCTTTTGAAACTTGACAAATTCCAAAACTCCTTACAAAATTTTGAACATCCTTATACATGTGTGGCCAATAATACTTATCCTTAAGTAGACTCAATATCTTATCAATTCCAAAATGTCCAACCATACCACCACAATGATTTTCCTTAATTAAATTAACCCTCACAGAGCTTCTTGGTATACACAACTAGATTCCTTTGAACAACATACCTTCTTGAATGAAATACACATCATACTTACATTTGATCTGATAGTTTTTTTTTTGCACGCTCTCCACACCTCAAAAAAATTAGGGCCAATATCATACAACTCCTTCATCTCATCAAAAACAAGAACTTCAACCTTCATCTTAGTTAACAAATAACATCTTCTACTCAATGCATCATCAACTCAGTTAGAAACTCCACTTTTATGCTTGATAAAAAATGTGAAACTATGCAAGTACTCAACCCACTTCATATGTCTCTAAGTCAAATTATGTTGACTTCCCAAATACTATAAAGCTTTATGATCAATATTCATGTAACAAAAACTCCTTAGGAATCAAATAATGTATCCATTTATTCAAGTATTGAACAATAGAATATAACTATTGATCATAAAAAAGATAATTCATTTTAGCATCATTCAACTTTTCACTAAAGAAAATAATAGGTTTACCTTCTTGACTCAACACAACTCCTATTGCATTGTCATTGCATCACATTTAACATGAAATATGTTATTGAAATTAGGAAAAGATAATACTGGTAACTCATAAAACTTTTGTTTCAATGTCTTAAAACTCTTATCAGGCCCATATGTCCACTTAAAATCCTTTTTATCTCCTCTCATTGTCTTAGTTATAGAATTACAAACAAAACTAAAATTATTTATAAACTTTCTATAGAAACTAGCCAAATAATGAAATGATCTTACCTCACCCACATTCTCAAGTGAAGGCCATTCCAAAATTTCTTTAACCTTCTTAGGATCTATTCTCAAACCATTATTTGAAATCACAAATCCCAAATACACAATCTTCTCTTGCATAAAGGAACACTTCTTCAAATTAATTAACAACTTTTCCTCTTTCAATCTCTACAATGCTTGCCTAACATGCTCAAGATGTTCTTCCTTAGTCTTATTTACTATCAAAATATCATCCAAGTAAACAATCAAAAACTTACCCAAGAACATCTTGAGAACTTCATTCATCAACCTCATGAAAGTAATAGGTGCGTTAGTCAAACCAAAAGGCATAACCAACCATTCATACAAACCATCTTTTGTCTTGAAAGTAGTCTTCAATTCATCACCTTCTCTAATTATGATACAATGATAACCACTCTTCAAATCAATCTTGGTAAAATACTTTGATCCACTCAAACAATCCATTATGTTATCCATCCACAACATATGAGACCTATATTTCACTATGATCTTGTTAATAGCTCTGGAATCACTACACATTCTCCATTCTCCATTCTTCTTTGGTGCTAATACAATAGGTACACCACATAGACTCAAGCATTCTCTAATCAAACCTTTCTACAACAACTCTTGCACTTGTCTATTAACTTCCTCATTCTCTATAGGTGTCAACCTATATGGTTCTTTTTTTAGAAAAAAAGCTGCAAGAATCTGATCCATACAATGACTTATACTTCTTATTGGTGGTAAACCATCAGGTATATCCTATGCAATTATCTCTTTGTACTCTTTTATCAAGTTTTCAATTTCTACTAGTACTCAGCTAACACAACCAGTGTCTATTGTCACTCAACCTCTACCATTTTGTGCTACTCTACTACTATCTAATGCTAGGTAATTACTATACTTTTTCATTTGGTCACTAGTACCATAACTTGGCCCTCTAAGGATTATAGAAAAATAGATTTGATTCTTCTTCATTTACTTCTCAAATTACTTTCCATTAACCATACAAACTCTAATAGTAATACAATCGATCTCACCAAGAGACTTAGTCAAAGGCATTAATGTATGCATAACTCCATTTTTCCAACTAGTATATTGATTCAATCTTCCACCATACAAAACATTTTTATCATATTTCCAAGGTCTACCCAACAAAATATGACAATAATTCATAGGCATAATATCATACAAAAATACATAAGAGTAATATCCAATCTTTAATTTCACAACACATTATTCACTTACCAATAGCTTATGCTCATATCTAATCCATAAAACATGTTAGGGTTTAGGATGCTTCAACCTCTACAACTATAAATTTGTAACTAGCTCCTCTGATGCCAAATTTTTTGAACTCCCATTGTCAATGGTCACTTTGCAACATTTCCTAGTTATCTTACATTTGGTCTTGAAAAGACTTCTCCTATGAATAGGTTCTTTATCCTCAATTTTCTTATTGCATAGAGTTCTTCTCACCATCAAATTTTCTCCAAAATTAAGACCACTTTGAGAGTACAAAGGTTAACCTTGTATCAAAAATTCTTTCTACCACTTTCGTTTCAGCAAAGGATCTATGCCCTTCTTTTCCACATCTAGAACAATTTCCACTAAATACTCCTCTAGAATAAGAATTACCTCTTCCTTAGTAAGAATTGTACCTTTTTCATCACTTTTCCACTTAGATTTTCCCTTATCTTGCACATAATTCTCAGATCTTCTATTTTCTCCACAAGATCTACCTTTTCCTCTCTAGAATCTACACCTCTACCTCTATATCTTTGTTCATGTTTCTTTGTCAAGATCTCCTCACCTTTCAAGGAATATTGATATGATTCTTCCACACTTTATAATTTTAAAAAAGTTATCTTATTTAGATACCTTGCAACTTTCTCAACCTCATCATCCACATGTCTATATCTAATGCCCAATCTATAGAATTCATCAGTATACTCTTTCACACTCATGTCCTTTTGTCTAAATTTTGCATCTTTGTCAACAATCTAACTTGGTAATTAGAAGGAAGGAACTTCTTCACCTTTCACCATAGTGAGGCATGACCTTTCAATCCAGTGACTTCAATTTTCACCTTCCTATTATCAGTAGTGCCTTTAAACTCAAATAACTTCTCCATATCAGAGATCCAATCCAACAAAACATTAGTGTCCAAATTTCAATCATAAGGAATAATTTCCACAACAAGATTTGAATGTGACCCAGACAACAATCTCAATAATCTTTTCTCATCTTGATCTTCCTTAGGTTCTAGATTAGGGTTAGGGGCCATGCTTCATCATCACTCACATCATCAAGATGTGCTCCTCTCCTTTGGGCTGTCTCCACAACATTTAATTTGGCCATCTTTACAAATAGGTTCCTGCAAGATCATAACCCTCTGTAAGCTGTAGGTCAAATTCATAGATCTACCACCCTACAACCACATTCAACTTAGGGTTCTACATGATCCAATTTCCACAACGATGAACCTCAAGCTCTAATACCACTTGACGCAAGGAGAAAAATTAATAACTAGGGCCAGATACATACCTAACTATCCAACCACCTCACTGGTAACACAAAAAAAGAAAGAAACATAAAGAACAACACCAAGGAGAGAATAAGAAACACTACTTTATTAATTCACCCAATTATTAGCATACATGTTGAGTTCTAAGGCCTTTAGGGTTACAACCAAATGCTAATATGACTTCAAGATCCATGATCAAGATTCAAGTTCTCTCTTCTAGAAATATTAGCTCTCCACTCTCTAATTCATATGTAACCTAAACCTAAACACCCCTATTTATAGTTGCTAAAATTTCTTACAAAATATTCTAGATCATTAGATAATAGAAGGGACAACCTTAAAAGGGTCTACACACATTCTAAGAAAAAATCCTAACAATAAATTTATAATCCAAATTAAATACATAAGTCACCTCAAACTAAGAACCAATCATAGAAAAACTTAGTCAAATAAGGAACCAAGCATCAAAAAATATCAAGTTCACTCAGCACATGTAGGAACACTTGACCACCACTGGACAACTCGACAACAACTGGAACTCGACAATAACTAGTAGAATGAGAAAAACTGAGCAGGATTGCAAGACTACCTAGGATGTTCCTACATCAATAATCCCCAAAAAGATTATGATATTCATAACCAATGCCTCCACATTGGAAAGACTCTATTTCTTCTCTAATTTCATGGTCACCATTTTAAACAAAAATACACACTTATCCAATTTGTTGTTTCCTCTTCTATAATGAATACACAAAGTTTAAATTAGGAAAATGCCATGCCAACAAAGAGATGAGAGCTTTGTATTATCCATCAACTAATTAAATTGAAGATCAGTCAAAAGATATGAGATTATTATGTGGTATATATATTTCTATTCCAAACAAATTTGAGTAATTATGATAGAGTGTGGAAGTAAATCTTGCATGGAAAGTAACACTAGTTGTCAATAGAGAAAATAGATTGTAACTAGGTAGCATCCAAATTACAACTATATCACTCATACTTGTCACCCATGATTTTTCCACATCATTCCTTCATTTACAATCACATGTCCACCACATGCTGTCTTACAAATAATACTAAATTAAACTTCATGGTTGCACAACTACAACCACAACGACATGCCAATACTTCAACTTCTATTGGCAATATAATTGTGACCTTACCAAACCATATTTCAATGCTTTAGAGACCCTTACAAAATTTGTAGTGGAGAGAACAATGCAATTTGAAGTATAGTTTAATTAGAAATCACACTAAAGACTAGCATGCATGGATGTAAAATGTGAAACTACATGTAAGCCACCTGTCCAATGGTCCTTAGATACATGGATTGTTCACAGCTTTTACTAAATTTGTTAACTTAAAAATAAATATATTGTGAGAAAAAATACTTGTGGAAAATTATATATTTTTAAAATTATATAAAATTATGTTTGAATGGAAATATTTCAAATGACCATAGGTTAGGAGAGTTAGGAATAGATTATAGAACATGATTAATAGGAAAATAAGCATGTGAAAACTATAGTCTCGACCTATAAATAGGTTGGACTAAAAAGAATGTACTTGATAGTGAGGACATTTTTATCCATCTGCAACGATATGTTCAAACTTGCAACTCAAGATGTCTAGTATTCACTAAAACATGCACATATTAAGTGTAGCTTCTAGTGGCATAACTAGTTGAATCCCATGTATAAGTAATACTTAATGCAACTAATGAAAGGAAAATTTAGTAGCATAAGATTTTATTTTTATCTATTTGAATGTTGAGAACCATGTTCCTTTCATGTGTAATCTTCATATGCATCATAAACAAATTAATTCTTTAAATTAAAGCATTAAATGAAAAAATTATGACACCATGCACATATAATATTAAAAATATCAAAATGAAATTCATAAATAATATAAGGCATAATACCAAAAAAATTAGTAATAACATAAACAATGTTCTCAAATTCAAAATATACTAGATATCATTACAAAGAATCATGTCCCATCATAACTTGATCATCATGCACATATGATCGAAATAGTAACTACAAGTATAATCTAACATCTACATCAATAATGATTTGGTAATATCAAAAGAATGCCTTGTAATAAAAATTATCTATTAATGTGAGTGCAATAACATCATATGAATAGTCAAAAAATAAGGAAAGAGTCTATCTTAGACAAGAATAACACGAAAAAAATGTGATCATGGGAGACACTACATGTTTGATATCTAAAGTTGTTGTTTACCAGATTCAATAAATATAAATACGTGTTACCTCTTTTTAGATAGAAGAATGCTAAAGTGGTATTTTTTTTTCTCATGGAGAGAAATTATCCTATTCCACCTTAAGGAAACTCAAAATAGAAACCAAAAAACTATTAGCATAACTCATATGGAAAAAAATCAAGTAAAAGTCAAGAAGCCCTTGGTTATCTAAAATTTCTCTTGTAAATAAAATACACCAAATTTGGACAAAATGATATTTGGGAACATATGCACATCCAATCTAATCAAAAGAAGATAAATCCTTCAAGGAAGGTGAAAGTTCTTAAATTGTAATTGTGATCATATTGTAGCTATGGAATACAAGCATTATTGCTAAAAATTAAAATAACAATTTATGTAATATAAGTATAAATAATAAAAATAAATATTTTTATTTTTTGTGAGTTATAATCAAGACCTTCTATGTTTCAAGCAAAATTGATTGTTAATAGAGAAATTCTTATGAATCAATTTGGTATATAATTAAACTTTTGAATCTTCATATTTTGGTGACATTTGATGTGTTTCATGGTAACAAGCTACTATTGTGTTAAATGACATTTGAAACTTATGTAATCCTGTTGTCCCCCATCCACCTTGTAATAATTAAAGAGGATAATAGAATGAGAAAAAATAAAATATAATGAATAATTTAGTATGTTGAGAAAAATAATGAATGCAAAAGTTTTCTATGAATTGGAACCTTTGATTGACATTGATTCCCAATCTGTAACTTTTTTATATTTCCTTCACATTTGGCTATACATGTTTGAACTATGAATTACTTAAGAGTAGCCTATTCAAACACGTTTCACATATTTTTATAATATCAATAACTACTATGATAAATGATTACCTTAAGAAGGACCTCACCATAATAATGATATTGATATTTATTGGGAAATAATATTAGATATTATAAAAATAAATTATTCTACTAACCAAGTCAAAAGAATCTTAGAATTTTTACAATAACTAAGGGGAGGGGGGTGGGGGGTGAATAAGTTATCCAAGGTTAGATGTACCAAATGAAAAATTAAACACTTCAACTACTTCAAATCTACACATACATTAGCTCGACCTTTACAATATATTATCAACAACATCAACTTGTAGTCCACTATCCTAATAATATATAATGTTTTGGTTATAAAATAAATAATTAATAATGAAATTGTGTATCGGTTGATTGATTTAGTATATCTTGGACCCATTTTTATTTAATTATTTCCATAGGTGTGGTAACCAATTATCTTTGTAAACCATTGGAAAGTTCCTCTAAGAGCTATTTAAGAATGACATGTAGGAAGTAGTTAGTATATGATTAATGTTGGAGTTCTCCATTGTTCACCATTTTGGAAGTGAAAGATCTTCCCTACTTGTCTTTCTAGTTTTGGTGGGATTCAACCCTCACCCTATTCCATTTCTATAATACTTTCTTAGATTAGGCCATTCCATGCACCATCTTTGTTTACAATTACATATATCTATATATCTTTGATTGGATTTCAATACTTGCACTGACATTATTTGGTGTTCTAGTGAATAAATTTACCTTGTTTGGAATCTTAGAGTGTGACTTAATCCATGGTGAAGTAAACCACAAGCATCCTCCTCCTTCACCACCATGGTAGTTAGTAACCCATCTGTACAACTCCAACTCCATTGCACAGACTAAAATTCCCACATCATACAACCCTTTCCAACCATACTGCACAACCTAGTCATCTCCTGCTAATGTACTATTTACGCCTCCACATACTATATGATCATCTACTTTGCAATCTCCAACTACTTGTATGGGCTTTACCCCTTAATTTTAGGGACTTCACTCCCCCTCACTCTTAGGACATACAACCACCTTGTCTACTTGATCTATCTATACAAACTACCTAAACAAATTGTATGACCAATTTGAACTCTAAGTTTGGGCATTGAGAAAGTAATGCTAGGAATGGAACATTATAGTGATATCAGAGTCTAAGATCCTACTCGCTTGTAGACGGTGAATAAAATTTTATAGCTAGAAGAGAAGGAGGTACCACTCAGTTGATAGAATGGTAGATCAAGAACTCACTCCTGCTAAAGTCATGGCACTATTGAGGGATCTTTTGAGGAATTAGGCATAGATCAATGAAACTTAGAGACTTATGGAAGAAACTCTTCAGAAACTGGTAAACAATGAGATATTTGGGGAACAAAATGGTCACAGTTCTAACTCAATTTTGGGAAAGGATAATACTAATCTAGCACATTCTTGCCCTTCCATGTCCTATTAATCTCATTGCAAGATATATTGTCAATTAGTGTCAAAAAAATTAGTCATAATGTAAATTCAATAGTAATCAACTTACCAATATGTAGTGTTAACCAAGCTCATAAAGGAACCAGGAAAACAATGTTAACCTTGCATAATGTTGTAGTGTCAACTGAATTGATAGTTCCTACTAAGCTATAGTGTCAACGAACTAGTCCTACCAAGCTCTAATGAGAACTAAGTCAATAGATTATTCCAAGATTTTAATCATTCTACCTAAAAAGTGCAAACCAAGTTAGAAATATCAAATGAGTGATTAATATGAACCAAGCATCCACTATCAACTGAGTTCCATAGTTAGAAAAGGTGATAGTCTTGCCCAAGTGTCTTTAGTATCACCCGAGTAAGTCATTGAACCCGAGTTACAACACTAAGCCAACATGGTAATCATTTTTGGAAATTGTTTATGTTGTAGTCAACCTATGAAGGAATTAATTGGAAGGATATAAGTATGAGCTATTGTTTTTATCCAAATATAATTATTATATCATTGTACCATGAGTTAATTTGAATAGAAGCAAATATGAAAGAGTAGAATATTTAGAAGGCTACAATGAACATAAGGCAAGGAAGAGACTCATCTATCACAGTCAGGTGGTTAGTTCACTTCAAAGGATCTTCATTTGCAATCAGAGTTGCATATTAGAGATCAATCCATTGATTCATCCTAACACATGCATCAGTCCCAAATCTTTTAACGGAGTGGACATAATAGTCCTTTTTAGAAACTCCTAATAGAGTACATACTTAACTGTATCATATAAATCCTTTCATAAGGTGTACCTAATAAAAATTATTACTCTTAACCAAGTAAGATCATCAAAAGTGATCAATTGTAAGCCTTAATCAACTAGCTTTATTACTATAGTAGTGAAGCATTATGGGTGTCATCCCCACCCCACTCTTACCTTCTACTTGGAGGGTTTCTAGGTTACTGAATATTGTGTTATGGTGTTGTTACTTTACTGCTTTATGTTTCTTGCATGCAAGTAGATTAGACAACTTCACAAAGTGGATTAAGTGAAAGAATTTTAAGTGGTTGCTGATTCACCACCCCTCTTAGTCACCTAGTTTGTATTATATTTCCAATAATTGGTATTAGAATGAGGTTCTCTTATTAGAAGTTTAGCAGCTTGAGAATAATATTAGAGATAATGGAAGTATACAAGTTACTGAAAGCCATTGAGAATGAAAAGTTGGATCTACATATGACCATGGAATGAATCAAGAAACTGGATCAACTCTCTCAATCCCTAAAAGGAATAAAAGAATTGGTAGAAAAGATGAATGTCAATCTATACATAAGAGAAAGAATTGAAGAAATTTGTAGAGAAATAAGTTTAGATGAAGCAAATGCAACTATAGAAGATCTACTTGGAAGAAACCTTATTCTTCAAGAAGAAGTCATAAAATTGAAAAGAGAACATGAGATTCATTTAGCATGATATGTGAAGTCATGGACCAAAAGAACCAAGCTGAAAATGAAAAAAAATATGGTAGAAGAAGACAAAAGACAACTCAACACCAGGTTAGAAGAAAAAGATAATGAAATCAACTAGCTTTCACTACTTTAGGAATGTTGGCATTAAGTTATTATTGCCATTAGTGACAACACTTATCTATATCAGTATAGCTACCAAGCTCATCACTCAGTCTACAATGTATATCGAGCATTCGGTGGTAACCTTGTACATTCATCACTTAAGCAATTCACATCGATCATTCTAGTGATAACCGAGCTAAGTATAGCTACCAAGTGAATGTGCTATCTAGCAGTGTCTACCAAGTTTATAGTGTTTACACTACGCTTTGTAGTGCCTATCGAGTGATAAAAGCATGTTGCCTACCGAGTGATGGAAGTGCAGTGCCTACCGAGTGATGGAAGCACAGTGCCTACCAAGTGATGGAAGCACAATGCCTAGCGAGTGATGCAAGCACAATGTTTACCATGTGAAAGCAAGGTAAATGAAGGATTTAGTTTTTACCGAGTAATACTATATCCACTAAGTCTCCAATGGTTACTGAGTTCAGAACTATGTCAGGTGATTAGTATGGACCGAGCCTTCACTTTTACTGAGTGCATGATGATGCCAAGTAATGCAGTGGACACCAAGTATTAGAAGGTCACTAAGTCAGTTCAGTGAACCTGAGTTATTTACTATTTGGCTGACTCAGTAATATTTTGTTCACTTGTGTTTTAGCCAACCTTGCAATTGTAATTATTGGAATGGTATATATATGTAATGTATTATATCATTTGAATAGATGAATTTAATGTGGATTAGTGTATCAAGAGAGACATGTAATGTTTTGAGAAGTGTAAATGTGAATCAACAGAAGAGCAGAGTAAGTAGCAAGGTCTAAAAGGAGCAGTAATGATACATCGGTCACAAAAGGTGATATATACTACAAAGATCTAATTAGAAAATCAAGTTTGTAAGTAGATCCACTGTTTCATCCTAACAAGTGAATCAATTTTGTAAATCCTTTAATAGGGTGGACCTAACAGTCTTTGTATAAATCTCCTAATAGAGTGCATACTTTAGTGTATGTAAATTCTCTAACAAGGTGGACCTACCAGTCCTTGATGCTCCTAATAGGGTAGATCACCAGAAGTGGTCAATGTAAGCCTTAATAGGCCAATTTCATACTGCAGTAACACCCCAATTTTACTTTCTATTTGGAAGGTTTTTGGGTCACCAAATCATTGTGTACATGTGTTATGAATGTTTGATTTCTTATATATGCAGTAGATTAAATAAATGAATGATGAATGGTTAAAATGCTGAATTGTTTAAAGTCGTTAAGTTACTGATTCACCCCTCCCCTCTCAATAACCTATCATATCTTGAATATTTCCAACAATTTGTATCAGAGCATTTTGGTTCTCAGGATAAAGCTTGATAGCTTGAGAAAAGATCAAGGACAATGGAGATATTTAGACTTGACAAAGCTATTGAAAATGAAAATTTAGATCTGGAAATGGCCATGACTCAACTCAAAGAAGCCAAGGAGCATTTTTCTCAATCCTTGAAGAGAAGAAAGGAACTTGCAAGACAAATAAATGATCATCAGTATGTTGAAGAGAAGATTGAAGACCTTTTACCATCAAGCAATTCAAATGAAGCTAATGAGGCAATCAAGGAACTCCTAGCAAAGAATGGTTTGCTGCAGGAAGAAGTAACAAAGCTTAAAAGAGAACAAGAAATTCAATCAATCAGGCTATGTGAAGTTTTGGAATAGAGAGACAAGGCAAATGAAGACTTAGAGGCAAGAAATAATCAATCCCTTCAGCATTAAAATCTTGTAAATCAACTATCTAATGCAAATGAAGAAATTATGAATCTGAGATCTAAAAATGAAAGCCTGAGGAATGATTTGATCACTGAAAGAAAAATCAATGAAAGCTTAAAAAATGACTTGAGATCTCAAAGACAAATCAATGAAAGTTTGGAAAATTACCTAATCACTAAAAGGAAAATCAATGAGAGAATGATGAAATCTCAAGCAGACATGACTCAATTAAATCAGCAAAGTGAGAAAAATCTTCATAGATAAAAAGGCAAAGCTAGACTTGGTTACAAGAAAAAAGGTGAAACTTCCAAACAAGGTGCCCAAAGGAATCAAAGACCTACTTGAAATCACTGTGGTAAGCTAGATCACACATCAAACAAGTTTTGGAGCAATGGAAAAGGTAAATTCAATGGTAAATGCTATAATTGCAATCAACATGGTCATAAAGCTAATGAATGCAAGGAAAACCCAAAATTTGAAGGCAATTGTCACAAGTGCAAGAAGCATGGTCACAAGGCATTCTAATGCAGATCCAAATCATTTAATCTAGTTGAACAACTTGTTAAAGAAATCTTTAGATGGGATTACAATACCTGGTGCAGATGTCATTATTGTGGAGAATATGGACACATTGGCAAAGACTACTCAAGGCATCACTTGAGGAAAAGAGACACAACAGTAAGATGTTATACATGCACTGAACTAGGTTATATAGCTAAAAACTACATAAATATAGGAAGAGTTGAAGATGAAAAGAAAGCTAAAGCTGAAAACATTTGGAAGCAAATGAGGCAACAATGCATTCCAAAATCTACCAAGCAAGATAGTTCAAGTAATGGCAATGTCAGTCAAGAAGTGGGTGACTCCATCATTTCCAATTAGATTCATAAAGGATCTGGAACTGTATCATCAAGCTATATCAAGAGCAGTTGCAAATACAAGAAAATAAAATGATCAAATCAGTATTTCAGATACACAAAGCATATCTTTTTCCAAGTTGCGTCTACTAAGGAAAGTCGGTTGTAGACCTTACCCAGCTAGGTTGGGAGAAACAAAAGTTTTGTTTGATCACCAAGTTGCAAGCTTCTACCGAGAAAATGAATGAAAACTTGTCAAACACTATGTCATCTCAGCTACCTTTGTACCAAGCATTTATGGCAAAATTTTGTCAAAAGGGCAGAATTTGATTTCATTCTTCATTGTGATTTTCAAAGCTAAGAAATTTCAAGAAAATTCCAAGCAACTCCAAGAAATTTCAAGTAATTTTAAAGAAGAAAAACTATTCAAAATTTTCTTACACTTATCGAACAGCAATGGCATCCAGGAGTAGTAGTAGCACCAAGGCAAAAAGAGGTTCAGAAATGTTGTAAAGGGTACAGAATAGAAAGCACCCAACTTCAAAATTGTTCTGACTACTGTAGAATCACTCAACCCAAATGGAGCTCAATTGAAAATTCCACCTAAGGTATTTCTTATCAATGATATTCATACTCATTTCAAATGTTTTATTCAAGAGATTGGAAACCTAGAGATGGACAATGCCCTAGGAGAAATGAGAGTAGATGGCTCTCTGAAACCAAAATACAAGCATCTTGAAACCAAAGGTTTGACTCATATCTTGCATATGCCTAGAAGCTTCCAAACTAAATGGATTAGGTATATTTTGAGTTAGGTTCACAATGGGAAACTATGGTTAGAGTAGCTAGTGTTAATTACAAAGAAGATGATTAATAAAATCATGGGTCTCCCTATGCTCAGCAAAGAAAAATCCACCAAAACCCTAGGTCAGGATGAGTTATAGAAGAAAACCCTAGCCGAGTGGGACGGTAGAGGTTTGAAGGTTAACACTGTATTAGATATCAAACTAAGGTTTGGCATTCATGTCATTGCCTACAAAATCTATAGCTCTAATCGACTAAATAGTGTACGTTGTGAGGCTGTGGATTTGGCCTTCAAAATTGTAAAGAAAAACCTTGAATTTGATCTGTTAGAATTATTGTTGAGACAATTGAATAAAAATATGGATAGTATAAGAACTTCAAAGAATAATCTTTGTAAATTCAGCTCTCTATTGATCTATTTATTTTTCTATGTTCAAAAATTCTTTCCATCAAAGGGAGCAGTTGTATGGAGAAAAGACATTCCCATTCTTTATCAGATTAATGAGTTTGTAGCAAAAATGGTTAAAGATTTTGATAGCATCATGGACAATTACTTTGAAGATTTCAAGGATAGAATGAATAACAAGTTTTGAATTCCACCAAAACTAGTTGAAGATTACAGAGATGATGTATGCTTTATGGTTGATTGTGATAAGGTATACATCCAGGCAGTCAGACCCTGAGCTGCATGGGTAAAACCTCTTCCTTATGAGGTAAATATTGATGAGGCCAAAGATATTATTGAAGCATTGGTGAATGAGCTAGTAGAACCAAGGCAACCAATCTTTAGAACTTATGATGAGGCAAAGGCCAGAATTGAGCTTGAAATCAAGCTACCCCAGGCCATAAGAAAAGGCAAGAGAAAGATAGCCAAATTGAAAACTGCTACCAGTCCTCTTATGCTTATAGAGGGAAAAGGTGAGGATGAAGAAGAAGAAGGAGAAGAAGAAAAATGAGAATATTAATCTGAAGAAGAACAACCAAACAAAAAAGGTAAGGTAACTATTACCAAACCTAAGAAAAAGCCCACTACAGTATTCTTCAAAAGGACCAAAAAAGGAAAGCAAGAACCTATACTGCTCAGGCCTCCACCCACATTTGAGGAAAGGCTTAAAGAATTGGAAGAAGGAGTTGGCATCACAAATTTCAAGGCATTGAAATTTGAAACAAGAACTGATGCTTAGAAAATGCAGATTGAGGAACTGGTACTCAATAAGATGGGTAAATGGAAATACTCCTCGGACCAGCTTGCCTCTCAAATCTCCAAAGAATTGTTGGAGAGGTTGCAGCAAAGATGGGAGTCAGCCACCCAAACGGTTAAAGACATATATGAGCAATCTCTGAAGAATCTTCTACTGAGTCTCACTGGAGTAGAAACAAAGGTAGCAATGAAAAACCATGAAGGTAAAATGATGATTATATTTCACGCATGTTTGATCTTAATTAAAGACATTGAGCATGTTGTAAATGATGCAACAAACATGTGGAAAAACATCTATCATCTGCAAAAGCCCAGTGAAGATCCAATTGAGATCAAGGATGATGATAGCAGTGAAGGTGATGATTTTGATAGCACTCCATCCATCATAGTTACTCCAGGAGAGCTGCATGCACTTATGGAAGAAAAAGGGGAAGAAGACAAGGAGGAAGAAGCAAATGAGGAAGAAGAAGATCCAGTTAAAATAGCAACAAAAGTGATTGCATCCCTTCCTCACTCTCCACTGAAAATTGTTATGTCCACTATGGAGACAACTTTTGCAAGTGAGATTATGAGCACAATTGCCACATCAATTGCTCAATCTTCACCGACCACCTCCCAGCTCTAGGTATCTAAAACAGAGGTGCCAAGCACTTGATCTATTGAGCTATCTATCACTTCTTTAGCTACCGAGTCAGCCTCCTCAACTCTTTCATCAACAACATGTGTACTAGTAAGTTCCACAATTTTGTCTTCATCAATTCTAGCAAGATCTACAATTTTGTTTCCATTAGCATCATCTATATCCACTTCCACTCCAATCAGTTCTACTATGGGTACTCTATCGAGTATGATACCATTTTTGGGAAGTGTTTCAATTTTTGATCCTGTTAATACTCCTATTGGCATTCAATCCTCAAGTCCTATCCCAATTTTTATTGCTAGCCCTTCCATCTCCACTATTGTGTCTATTCCTAAGGTCAAACCAGTCATCAAAGAAGTCAAATAAAAGCATCCATTAAGACTTCTGATCACTAGAAAGGAAATTGCAAAAGATATTGACTTAGACACAGAGATAGTAATTCCCAAGATTGACTGTGAAAATGCTACCATTGAAGAGATGAGGTTAGCTAGTCAACTAATAGAGATGAAAGCTACGTAGTAGTAGTTAAGGTCTGAAAGGGATAAGGAATACAAAATAATTGAGAATGCCAAGAATATAATTACATATGCTATAGGTGTTGAAGTAGATTCTACTCAACATATTTTGATTCAGTTAGAAGAGGCTGTATAGAAATTCAATGAGGATTCTTCCGGACAAGAAAAACTTATTGAGAAAGCTGAAAAGACATTTGATAATAAGGTTCCAGAGCACATTGCTCAAAAGATAGCAATAAAGCAAGTTGAATTGTCAACATTTTAAGGAAATTTTGAAAATTCTTTTAACAATGCAGCATCACTTTTTGCTAAACTTTGTGATGTTTTTGGCTTCACCAAAGAAATAAAGGATAAGTTAAATAAGATTGACATTGATATGCAATCAAGTGCCTCCAAGCTAAAGGTGGACTCCTCCTCCACAACCTCCCATCACACCAAGATCTGATATTTGGCAGATGTTCAGGTAGAATTATTGAAAGAGGAAGCTAGGATCCAGTCACAACTCATAGACATCCAAAACATGATCCTTCCTGTCATGGACACAATGCAAAAACATCTTGTACATTGCAAAACATGGTCCAAGATCAAAACTTCTCAGTGGCTCATCACTTGATCCAATTATTAGCAGAAGTTCAAATTGCCGTCTCCACCTATCAAATTTTGCAGCAAACTTGGGATAGTAATTTTGCAACCATTCTTAAGGTACATCAAGAATTTTTATCTCATTTTGGTGTAACCATATAAATTGTATATATACAGTTCTTTGGCATTATTGTCAAAAAGGGGGAGAGATTCAGAGGAAAGTCATCACTATAAGTGATGGGGGGAGTTAGACACAATAAAGTAAGTTTGCATATGTACATAAGTATATTTATATATGCAGTAGTTCTACAAAGAACAATTTTGCAAAACCTAAATTCATTCAGTCAGGTTGTGTACATATGTTTTGGCTTATAAGTTTTTTTGTCACTAATGCCAAAGGGGGAGATTGTTGGCATTAAGTTATTATTGCCATTAGTGACAACACTTATCTGTATAAGTATAGCTACCAAGCTCATCACTCAGTCTACAATGTATATCGAGCATTCTATGGTAACCTTGTACATTCATCACTTAAGCAGTTCACACCGAGCATTCTAGTGTTAATCGAGCTGAGTATAGCTACTGAGTGAATGTGCTATCCAGCAGTGTCTACCGAGTTTACAGTATTTACACCAAGCTTTACAGTGCCTACTAAGTGATGAAAGTGTAGTGCCTACTGAGTGATGGAAGCACAATGCTTACCGAGTGATGAAATCATAGTGCCTATCAAGTGATGCAAGCACAATGCCTATCGAGTGATGCAAGCATAGTGTTTACTAAGTGAAAGCAAGGTAAACAAAGGATTCAATTTTTACTAAGTAATACTATATCCACTGAGTCTCCAATGGTTACCGAGTTCAAAACTACGTCAGGTGATTAGTATGGACCGAGCCTTCACTTCTACCGAGTACATGATGATGCTGAGTAATTCAGTAGATGCCAAGTATCAGAAGGTCACCGAGTCAGTTCAGTGGACCTGAGTTATTTACTATTTGGCTGACTCAGTAATATTTTGTTCACTGTGTTTTAGCCGAACTTGCAATTGTAATTATTAGAATGGTATATATATATGTAATGTATTATATCATTTGAATAGATGAATGTAATTTGGATTAGTGTATCAAGAGAGACATGTAATGTTTTGAGAAGTGTAGATGTGAATCAATAGAAGAGAAGAGTAAGCAACAAGGTCTACAAGGAGCAGTAATGATACATCAGTCACAAGAACTGATATATACTTCAAGGATCTAATCAAAAAATCAAGTTTGTCAGTAGATCCACTATTTCATCCTAACAGGCAAATCAGTTTTGTAAATCCTTTAACAGGGTAGACCTAATAGTCTTTGTATAAATCTCCTAACAGAGTGCATACTTCAATGTATGTTTGTAAATCCTCTAACAAGGTGGACCTACCAGTCCTTTATGCTCCTAATAGGGCAGATCACCAGAAGTGGTCAATGTAAGCCTTAACAAGCCAACTTCATATTGCAGTAATGAATTTTTGTGGGTATCATCCCCACCCCAGTTTTACTTTCTATTTGGAAGGTTTCTGGGTCACCAAATCACTGTGTACATGTGTTATGGATGTTTGATTTCTCATATATGTAGTAGATTAGATAAATGAATGATGAATGGTTAAAATACCAAATTGTTTAAAGTTGTTAAGTTACTGATTCACCCCTCCCCTCTTAGTAACCTATCATATCTTGAATATTTCCAACACAAGAAGATATGGAAAATTAGTTGAATAATGAAAATTAAGAAGTCATCAATCTAAGGATAGAAAATGAAAGGCTCATGAATGATGTTAGAGTAGAAAGAGAAACTAGAAAGATTGATGAAATCAAAAATAAGAATGGACCAGTTAGCTAAACTATCTCATAATAGACACAAAGGGAAAGAAGGATTAGGGTACACTAAATAGGGAGAATCATCGCAACAACTATCTCAAAACAATAAAAGACCTACATGCAATAATTGTGTAAAGATAGGGCATACTTCAAACAAATGTTGGAGCAATGGAAAGTCAAAATGTAATGGGAAATGTTATAGTTGTAACAAACATGGACATAGAGAAATTGAGTGCACAAAGAAAACTAAGTTTGAAGGAAAATGTTTCACATGTAGCAAACAAGGTCATGAATCTTTAGAGTGCAGAACCAAGAATTAAAATCCTATTAAAAAACTTGCTAAAGCAATCTTTGGTTGGGATTACAACACTTGGTACAAATGTTATCTATGTGGAGAGCTTGGACATATTGGAGCTAATTGCATGAGGACTCAATTCAAAAAGAGAAATCCTAACAAAAGATGTTATGTGTGCAAAGAACTTGGTCATCTATAAAAGAACTACACAAATAAAGGTAAGTTGAAGATGAAAAGAAGTCAAAGGATGACAAGATCATGAGTCAAATAAAACAAAAATGGGTGAGGAAATCTCCAAAGAATTATAGTGAAAATAGCGAGGTTATTAACACCCAAGGAAATGAATTTGGTGATTCAATTATCTCTTCTTGATCAGGTAAGGAGAACACTAGAGTTGTGATCAAATTCATATTCCAAACTAGTTCCATTCATCCAAGAAAGAAAGTTTAGATAACCATATTACATGTACTTGGAAAGAAGAAAGTCTTAGACTTGACTGAGTTGTTATTCCTAACCAAGCATGGATAGACTTGACCAAGTCACTGAATCAACCAAGCATGGTTACTTAGTGTTAGCTAAGAATTCAAGGGTTAAAGACCAAAAAAAACATGTTTCACCTACCTAGGTATAGACCATTAATGGAGCCCTAAAATTAAAAATTTATAAAAGGAAGAAATCGTTGTTTCATTTTTCATAACGATTTCAAATTTTGTTAAGATTGTTGGGATTAAAGATAGAGTAACTAAGAGGGGGGGTGAATCAGTTACAAACAAAAATTAATCCACAGATCCCTTAGATGTCTTAAAGATCTAGTTACTACTGATACTCGGTAAACAATGTTGTAACTTGGTAAATTAAATTATTACTTATTTTCAAGTATTCATGTATGTAACTGAAAACAAAAAGAACACAAGAGACACCAAATTCAATGTGGAAACCCAATATGGAAAAAACCACCAAGTAACTAGTCACCAATTTTTCACTCTTCTAAAATGAGCCCTATTAGGAGCCAACCCTATTAAAGGTTACAATACACACTGTTAGGTGTGACCCTGTTAGAGGATTTAATCACCCCATTAGGAGTGGCCTTGCTAGAAGTCTTTAGAACAATTCAAATGAACTATCACCTTATTAGAGGATTTACAAAATGGATATTAAACCAACTCTGTTAAGAGATTTGAAATCACTGCTACAATGGTTAGAAAGCAACAATGAATTTACCTGAACAAGATGCAATTGAATTTTTTGGTTACAGGTCTCTGTTCAGTATCATTAGATCCTCCTTGATCAAATATGGCTCTGCTGCTCCTCAATGATCTTTGATCATCCTTCAAATCTACTTTCACAATAATCAGTCTTCATATCACATTAATTCCACATTCTTTTTCACTTACAATTCGCAACTTGACCTCTTACTTATACCATTCAGATTGTCAAGTTAGCTCATTCACATGTTACATTTACTAATAAACCATATATCAGTCGGCTATAGATATTACTTGAAAAAATAAATGATATTTCATAAAACAATGAAATCCTTTATTGGCTGACCCTGCTCGGTAAATACTTCTTCCAAAAATTTCCTGAGTTAACCTTCTTGACTCAGTTAACATTGTAATATCCTTAAAATCCTTTGGCTGCCGAGTTTACTCGGTAAGAACTGAATCCCATCGGTAAGAACTGCTTCTTCCAAATTATCTTTGATGATCGAGTGAGCTCGGTAAGAACTATTTCTTCCAAATTACCTTTGATGACTAAGTGAACTCAATAAGAACTGTTTCTATCACATTTTCTTCGATTATCGAGTGAGCTGGGTAAGAACTAAATTTCTTTGATTACCTTGAAAGCTCGGTAAACATTGTCCTTTGTCTAGCTAACCTTCTAAGCTTGGTACACACTATCCTTTGCCTTGCTAACCTTCTAAGCTCGATAGACACTATCTGATGACTGATATGACATTTGTGTGACATCAAAGACAACACACAATTGCACAATTGTATCCAACAATCTCCCTCTTTTGCATTGATGGCAACACAACATGTCATAGCAAAATGAAATTTGAAAACAAGTCTTTTAATGACAGAATACAAAACTCCCTCTTTCATAATAATCTCTCCCTCTTACATAAACTCTTATTATTTGCAAATTTTAGAAAGATATGATAGTATATTCTCCCTTTTTGACAATACATGCCAAAGATAACTCAAAACAACTATACTTGATGTACTAATTCATATGCAATATCTTTATTGGTTTGCTACATCAACTAATAGATTTCCAATTCTATTCCTATTGATGCATCACTAAAACTATATTTTAGTGAGCTTCAGATAAGGGAATGACCCCTAACTTACCTCTTAGATACAAGAATGCATCTTTAGGTAAAGGCTTTGTGAATATGTCAGCAATTTGTTCCTTTGTATGCACATATTCCAATCTTATTTCCTTTTCTTGCACCAATTATCTAACAAAATGATATTTTATGGCAATATGCTTGGTTTTTGAATGCATCACTGGATTCTTAGAGATGTTGATTGCACTTGTGTTATCACAAAACATAACAACTGGTTCTTTGATTTCTTGCTTCATACCTTCCAATAATTGTTTAAACCACAAAATGTTTGAGGAATTTATTGCTACTACAACATATTTAGACTCCTCTATGGATTGAGATGTACAATTCTACTTTTTGCTTGTCCAAGGAACCAACTTTTTTCCAAGAAAGAAAGCTCTTTCGCTTGTGCTCTTTCTATCATCAATATTTCCTACCCAATCTACATCGGTGAACACCTTTAAATCCATTTTTCTCCAAGTTTATACTATAATCCATAATCTTCAGTTTCTTTTAAGTATCTCATGATCCTTTTGATTGCCATCATGTGATTTTCTTTTGGTTTTGCTGAGAATCTTGCTACAATCCCTACTGCAAGGGCAATATCTGGTCTTCTATGCACTACATATTGCAACTTTCCAATCATGGATCTATATGATGTTTGATCCACTTCCTTTGATTCATCATCCTTGGTAAGTTTTAATCTAGTACACATAGGAGTCCCAACTAGTTTGTAATCTTCCATACCAAAAATTTTCAGTATCTCCTTGATGTATTTAGATTGAGTGATGTAGATGCCATTCTTATTCTATTGAATTTGAAGATCAAAAAAGAATTTTATTTCACCAAACATTGACATTTCAAATTCTTTGTTCATTTGTTCTGAAAATTCTTTGCAAAGATCATCATTTCCTGTGAATACAGTATCATCTACAAATGTTTCTACCAAAACAATCTTATTATCTGGTTCTTCCTTTATGTATAAATTGATGTTGTCATTAGTTATTTGAAAACCAATCTGAATAAGATAGTTATGCAATCTTTCATACCATGCTCTAGGGGCTTGTTTCAGACCATATAATTCTTTATGCAATTTGCAGACCATGTCCTTATTGTCTGGATGAACAAAACCTTCAGACTGTTCAATGTAAACCTCTTCATCCAATATGCCATTGAGAAATGCTGACTAGAAAACCATCTGATAAACTTTGTATCCTTTGAATGCAACATATGTAAGTAAGGTTCTAACACCATCCAATCTTGCAACAGGAGCAAAATTTTCTCCATAGTCTACACCTTCTTCTTGTGAATATCCTTTGCATAGTATTCTAGCTTTGTTCCTTGATACCTTACCATCTTCAGTAAGTTTGTTTCTGAATACCCACTTTGTCTCAATCACATTCTTGTCTTTGGGTCTAGGTACAAGAGTCCATGTTTTGTTTTTCTCTATCTTTTCTATCTCTTTATTCATAGCTTCAATCCAACTTTAATTGTCTAGTGCATCTTTGACATTTCTAGGTTTCAACAAGTAAACAAGTGCCTTTCAACGTACTTCTCGGCATTGTTCCTTCTAATTTATCACTAATGATCTGATCTGGTGCATGATGCTTTCTGACATACTTGGCTAACATGAGCTCCTTTCCTTTTGAATGACTTGCATTTTTATCCTTCTATGTCTCAACTTCTGGTTTTGATTCTGGTTGCTCGGGCTCAATAGATGTTAACTCGGTAGCTTCTGTTTGCAACTCAGACTCTTCCAATTTGGTAGATGCTAACTCAGTTTGAACTTCTTGTGACTCGGTTAATGAAGACTCTAGAGTCGAGGATTCATGATTAATAGGTATACTTGTCATTGTATCAGGTTTAATGTAAACAAATCTTCTATAGTCTTCAGGTTCCTTTTTGCTTTCTTCTTCTATTCTTTCTGCAAACTCATCAACTTTCATGTGCACTTTGTATGACTTTGTGAGTAGATAAGTTCAAATATCTATATTTTTTGCTTTTGTAAGAGCATCCCAAAAATATTCCTTCATCACTGTTTACATCAAAATTACCAATTCTAGATTCTTTTAAAATGTTACATTTTCTTCCAAATACTTTTAGATAACTTACATTGTGTTTGTAGCCATACCACAACTCATAGGGTGTTTTGAATGAATCTCTTTTTAGCTATACTCAGTTCAAGGTATGAACTACAGTGCTAATAGCTTCCTTCCAATATTTGATAGCAATGCCTTTCTCAATCACTAAGGTTCTTGCATAATCGATTATAGATCTATTCCTTCTTTTTGCTATTCCATTTTGTTCTGGAGTTCTAGGTGCTGAAACCTATCTTTTGATTCTCTTTTCAATACAAAATTTATTGAACTCATGTGAAATGAATTCACCACCTCTATCAGACCTTAAGCATTTCAATCTTTTTCCTGTTTCCTTTTCTACTCTGGCCAAATACCATTTGAACTTTTCAAATGCTTTTGATTTCTCTCTAAGGTACATGACAGTCATCATTCTTGAATAATCATCAACAAATAGAATGAAGAATTTTTCACTCATATAAATTTCAATGCCAATAGCTCCACACAAATTAGTATGCATAATTTCTAGAACTTCTTCAGTTTGATAGTTCTTGCTTTTAAAACTAGTCTTTCCCATTTTACCAATTTGACAATTCTTGCATAGACCAACCTTACGTTTCTTTATGTAAGGAATACCTCTTACTTTCTTGAATTTACTAATTTTTATTAAGTTGTTAAAGTTTACATGACACAACCTCCTATGCCATAACCAACTTTCTTTAATTTGAGCAATGAAACATGAACATTCACCAAGTTCAAGATAAAATAAGTTACCTTTTGTTTGAGTGCCTGATCTAATAAGCTTTCCTTTGCTATCCAGTAATCTTTCTTTTCCATGCATAAATTCTACTTTGAATCCATTATTGAGTAGCTGTGCCACACTCAAAAAATTGTGCTTTAGTCCTTCTACCCAGTATACATTATCACAAACAAGTTCCTTGGTTAGTGAATTTCTTCCTTTTCCTCTTATACAACAAGGTTCATTGTTACCAAATCTTACACTGCCACCATCATAGTCTTCAAAGTATTCAAATTTAGTTTTATCACCAGTCATGTGATGAGAACAACCACTATCTATGATCCATGTATCATTTCTGCTCATATGAGAAATTAGTGCCATTTCCTCATCATTATTAGATTCATCTTTTACAACAATGTAGACAATTTCATCTTCTTCTTCATCATCCGAATCATTAGAATATTTTTCCATAAAACATGTTTTCTTACCTTTATCCTTGAATGATTTGAAGTCTTTCTTGTGACCTTTCTTCTCATCTTTGTTCTTCTTATTTGGGTACCTGGCAGCAATATGTCCAATTTCTTCACAAGAAAAAAATATTAGAGGAACCTTACCTTTGTATTTCCCTTCGCTCTTGAATATTTTCTTGCTAGTAGAGCTTCAACCACTTTAAGATCACTGTCTAAACTTTGATCTAATTCTTCATCACTATCTAATTGTGGATCCTTCATCTTTTTCCCTTTTTCTTTGAGTGAAAGCTTGGCTTCAAATGCTGATTCAATGTTCTTGGTAGCTGGAACATAATTGTCATAATTGTCTAGCTCAAATGTAGTCAATATTCCAACTATGGCCTCTAAATTTATTTTATGATTTTCATCACATCTCCTTTCTTGAATTGCAAAGACTCTAATTGCATAAATGGGAAGTAGAGTTCTAAAAACTTTACTTATAACTGTCTCCTCACTGATATCTCCTCCAGATGCTTTGATTGCACTAACACATGCTTTAACTCTTTCAACATATTTTGCAATGTTTTTATCCTCTCTCATCCTCATTTGATCAAATTATCCTCTCAAACTTTCCACTTTGGCTTTTCTTACATTATCATCTCCTCCATAGATTTCTTTCAGCTTGTTCCACATTTCAAAGGTAGTTTTGCAATCTTTGATGTCATCAAATTCTTAATAACTTAAATTAGATGCTATATCTATCATCATGGTATTGTGTGTCTTCTTTTCAGCAATATCATTGACAGATAATGTACTAGAAGGTTTTTCATATTTTTCATCAAGGTACTTTAGCCCTGTATCACCAATAGAAGCCAGATTAAGCCTCATCAATCCTTGCCATGCTGAGAAGTTGTCCCTGTTAAGTCTTGGAATTTCCCTTTTGTAAGACATTCTGATCTTTAGCTTAGATCCTTGAAATCTTTTCTTGTAAGCACCAATAGCTCTGATACCAATTGTTGGGATTAAAGATAGAGTAACTGAGAGGGGGGCCGAATTAGTTACAAACAAAAATTAATCCACAAATCCATTAGATGTCTTAAAGATCTAGTTACTGCTAATACTCAGTAAACAATGCTCTAACTTGGTAAATTAAATTATTACTTATTTTCAAGTATTCATGTATGTAACTAAAAACAAAATGAACACAAGAGACACAAGATTTAACGTGGAAACCCAATATGGGAAAAACCACCAAGTAACTAGTCACCAATTTTTCACTCTTCTGAAGTGAGCCTTGTTATGAGCCAACCCTATTAAAGGTTACAATACACACTGTTAGGTGTGACCCTATTAGAAGATTTAATCACCTTGTTAGGAGTGGCCTTGCTAGAGGTCTTTAGAATAATTCAACTGAATTGTCACCTTGTTAGAGGATTTACAAATGGCTATTAAACCAACTCTGTTAAGAGATTTGAAATCACTGCTACAATGGTTAGAAAGCAACAATGAATTGACCTGAACAAGATACAATAGAATTCGTTGGTTACAGGTCTCTGTTCAACATCATTAGATCCTCCTTGATCAAATATGGCTCTGCTGCTCCTCAATGATCTTTGATCATCCTTCAAATCTGCTTCCACAATAATCAGTCTTCATATCACATTAATTCCACATTCTTTTTCACTTAAAATTTGGAACTTGACCTCTTACTTATACCATTCAGATTGTCAAGTCAGCTCATTCACATGTTACATTTACCAATAAACCATACATTAGTTGGTTATAGATATTACTTGAACAAATAAACAATATTTCATAAAATAATGAAATCCTTTACTAGTTGACCCTGCTCAGTAAATACTTCTTCCAAAATTTTTTTGAGTTAACCTTCTTGACTTAGTTAACATTGTAATATCCTTAAAATCCTTTGGCTGCCGAGTTTACTCAGTAAGAACTAAATCCCATTAGTAAGAACTACTTCTTCCAAATTACCTTTGATGACCAAGTGAGCTCAGTAAGAATTGCTTCTTCCAAATTACCTTTGATGATCGAGTGAACTCGGTAATAACTATTTCTGTCATATTTTCTTCGATTACTGAGTGAGCTCGATAAGAACTAAATTTCTTTGATTACCTTGGAATCTCAGTAAACATTGTCCTTTGTCTAGCTGACCTTTTGAGCTCGATAGAAACTATCCTTTTCCTTGCTAACCTTCTAAGCTTGGTAGACACTATTTGATGACTGATATGACATTTGTGTGACATCAAAGACAACACAAAATTGAACAATTGTATCGAAAAAAGATAACAATATTCCTAGAGCTCCTAAAGGGATTTAGAGAAAATTTGTTGAAGGAAAATCTCAGGAAAAGTCAACATCTTCAAGTCCTTCATCAACTGAGCACTATGGAAACATCTTCTAGTGTAAAGGTCAAAAAGGGTTAAAAAATGTTGGTAAAGAGTTCCAATTGTATTCCCCAAAAATTCAAGCTATAGCTAGCAATTGTTGAGAAGGATCCACAAGGAACACACTCATCAATCCCTCCCAAGGTACTTCTCATTCATGATGTCAAATCATTTTATCACTATTCTATTAAAAAATTGGGGAATCTCAAATCAGATTAAGAAAATGGTGCATTGTGCAAAAGTGATGTGTTGAAGACAAAACATAAGCATCTGGAGGTCAAGGGTTTTACCAACGTCATCCACACACCGAGAAAATTTTGAATTAAATGGATTGGGCTTATACTAAATTGAGTTTATGAGATGACATTTTGGCTAGAGAAAACCTATCCCATCATGAAGAAGATGATTCATAGGATAACATGGTATCCAATAATGGAGAAGTCAAAGACTACTAAAAGCCTAGGTTAGGTAGAATTAGAAAAGACAACCCTAGCTAAATGGGATGTTAAAGACATGAAATTGAACAATGTGACTAACATTGAAATCAAGTTTGGCATCCATGTCATAACACCCAATATCTATTGTTTAAGCTGTCAAAACAATGTGCCATGTGAGGTAGTGGACCTAGCATACAAGGTTGTGAAGAAGAATCTATTCTTTGAGCTAGCCAAGCTTCAATGCATCTAGCTAAGAAAGAACATGGAGAGCATTCAAGCCTCCAAGAATAACCCATGTAAGTGTGGTTCACTCTTAGTCTTTTGTTTTTTGATGTGCAAAAATTTTTCCCTTCAAAAGGAAATGTTGTTTGGAAGAAAGACATCTTAGTATTGCATCAAATTAATGAATTCATAAATGAGATGGGTGAGAAATTTGAAAGCATCATGGATGCATATTTTGATAACTTCAAGGAGAAGATGCAAAGAAGGCTTAGGATCCCTAAGAAACTAGTAGATGATTATGAGTAGGATATATGCTTCCTAGTTAATTGTGATAGAGTTCATAAACAAGCAATTAGACCTAGGATTGCATGGGTAAAACCTATAGCACATGAGGTAAATATTGATGAAACAAGAGACATTATTAAGACTCTCATCAATGATCTTGTGGACCCCAAGGATACTTATTATGGAACATATTAGGAAGCTGAGACAAGAATCTCACTTGAGATTAAGATTCCTCTAATTTTGAAGAGAGGAAAGAAGAGGCTGGAAAAAATTGAGAAGAAACTAGCAAAATCAGATTCACCTCTCATGATCACTGAAGGAAAGGGTGATGATATTGAAGAACAAAATGAAGAGGAAGATGAAGAAGAAAATGATGATGAAGAAGAAGTAGAGGAGCCTCCTAAGAAGAAGACCAAGACCCCATCAAAGATAGGTGTAGACCTTGATAAGGGAAACATTGATTGATATACAAAGTATGGTACTTCCCCACATGGAAATTATGAAAAAGAGAATGGATCATGGGGTAAGTGCACCAAGTTGTGGTACCAAAAAGGTGACACCATTTTTTTTTTCTAATTTTCAATAGCATGTACCTGCCATAGCACGCATGTGCTATTGCTTGGGTATTCTAAGCCATAACACATACACACTTTTGAAAAACCCCAATTATTATGAGTGGGCTGCAAACCCACAACCCATTCATATTATCTTCATTTTCCAACTTCCCCTCCTCACAGTGTGTACATGATTTCAACAAATTAAATATTTTCAACACCCGCCTTGTCAATATGCCTCCTCACCATCAAAGTTTGAGATCACAAGCACACCATATGTTGTTTGACCTTCTTTTTGCATTGTTTTATATGTTTTTCGTATTGTTTTGTAGGTTTTTTTTAGTTTTTATTAAATTTGTTTATTTATTTAGATTTCAATTGATTTCTTATCAAAAAATGTGAATAATGAACCAAAAAATCCTCAAGAATATCAAAACCAAAACCCTCAACAAGATCCAAACCAAAACCCTCCACAACAAGAACAACAAATTCCACAACCTGCACCAATTGGAAGACCTCCTCCTAGCACACAAGAAAACATAATAAATGAAATAGAAAGAGGCAAAATTGAATTAGAAGTAGTCATTAGTAGGTTGAAATCTTGTGGACAAACCAATCCAATAAGAGCTCAATTGGCATCCTCCCTCGAGTCTGTTAAGATCCACATAGCTTCTGTTAGTGGTCACTTAGATATTTGGTGGGTTAAGAGGGATGAAAAAAAAAATATATTATGAAAATAAATCATCATATCAAGATGTTTTAAAAAAAGATATACCAAAAGGTAGGATTTGTGCATTATTTAGAAAGCTTGGTGAACAAGATACTATTAGAGAGACAACTAAATAGTTCTGCATCCATTGGTGCATACATGATAGTATTAGAAATAATTTTTGGGATAGATGGTGGATGGTTTTTGATGCCCCTCCTTGCAATAATCATGAGGTCCCAATGTATTTCTTAAAGAAATTGTATTGTGAGTTTGTCCTTGGGGAGATCTCCAATTATTTTGATATATTAGACTCTTAGGGTAGAGGTGGGGGGTCATCATTTGAGAGCTCGAGGGCATGGGAAACTTTGGTCAAGCCATAGGGTGAGCATGTGACTATTCCTTTAGGATTGAAGGAACATGTAGAGGCCAACACTCTAGGGACTATTAGTGCTTTGACACAAACCCTCATTCATTGCACGAGTCCATTCATTGAGGAGGAGCCTTCTGCATGTCATGGTCACATGTTCACATCATGTGGATCCTTATACACATTTGACAATCATGCTAGAGATGGTGCAAATGATGGGCTAGTAATTGATCAGTTCCTAAATGAGACATTTGGCATTGACACATAGGTAAATTACAATTATATTAAACTAATTTGATCACATTTAATATGTATAGTGAATGACTAATTAATTTTCATGTATTGACATTGTTCAAAATTTAGGGTAAGAGTGTTAGCAACCCTAGTAGCGATCCCCTGACCCCATTTTTCATCCCGTCGATGAGTCTAGAGGTATGTATTGATTTAATCATTTACATTAATAAATATATTTATTAATTAATCATATGAAGGATTGACAAAAAAATTTATGCATGTGCATTAGTTCTCTATGGGAATGTCGACATTCACTACAGACTCCGAGCCTAGACGTGATACAAGCTTCATAGAGGTACATTTGTTTCATGTTAATTTAATTCATTTGATTATATTTGTTTCATGTTTCATGTTACATGTAACATGTATTTTATGACATGCAACTCTTGACATCTAAGACTCCTCCTCATCTTCGGTAGTCCATCGATCATGGAGTAGCTATAGCTATGGCTAGTTCATAGCCATTGACTGAGGTATGAAAGAATTTTCTTGGTTTTAGTTGTTGTTTATAATAGTTAGTATCAAAATTTCTAATTTTATTTATAAGTGATTATATTGATTGAATTGTTGTAGGGTCTTGTCACATCAGATCCTTCATGAGCCTTCAAGGCGGACTTGCAAAGCAACTATATGATGGGGGTAAGAAAATAATTAATTTTGTGTGTACATATATTTGATTTCAATGTATAATAATTATTGATTCATATATACTTTTTTTGTATTAGCTTGAGTTTGAGAAGACCCTCAACAAGAGGATGAGCGAGCATGTGAGGAAGACCCCATCATCACCATCATCTCCCTCCACATGATGACCAAAGACCCCTAGAGATTTGTTTCCTTCCCCTCATGGGAGGGAGAAGATATAGTTGATAGACATACATGTATAGGCATCAATAGAAAAATATGTTGAATTTTATGTCAATGGACATATTCGATATACATTTGATGTATATGTGACATTTTATATTTGATGTATGACATTTATTTGATACATGAAATTATTAGACTTATGAAATTATTGGTTAATATATGATATGTTTGTTCATGTACAACATTATTGGTTATCATAATATATTATGTGTTTGTTAAGGTATGACATTATTGGTTATCATTTTATATTATATGTTTGTTCATGTATGACATTATTGGTTATCATAATATATTATATGTTCCTTCATGTATGACACACCTGGTACTCTCACCCATGTACCCAAGTACTAGGTACATGTATCCCAAGTACTAGGTACTCAGTGGAGAGCATCATAGCTAAGGACCTTGATTGAGATTTTGGATTTTTTTTTTTGGTTTTTTGTTTGTGTATCAGCTCGTTGTTTATAAAGCTTAATTCAATACCTAATCAATTTTAAACTTTGATAGAATATTGATTAATAATAAACTTTATTATTGTTTAAGCATAAGTTTATAATTTCCAATATGTCATCGTCATATGATTTATGATCTTGCTCATGTCTAAAGTTTTCCTTCTCTGTTATTTGTCTATCAAACTTAATTCAATACCTAATTAGTTTGAAACTTTGATACAATATTGATCAAAAATAAACTTTATTAGTGTTAAAGCTAGAAATTTATCATTTAAAATATGTCATTGTCATATGATTTATGATCTTCTTGTTCATGTTTAAACTTGCCTTCTATTTTATGCATCTAAACATTTATCATAAATTATTATTACAAACATATAACAAATCTGAAACTGAAAACAATACATTACATTTGCAAACTTTACCACTGTTCTTGATTTGAAAAATCATTTTCATGACTCATAAATTTAGGTTTTCTATAAATATAAAAGTATAATTAAAAATAAAGTTTGACATACCCAAGTACTCCCGTCCCCTATTATAAAAAATAGTTATACCTGTACCTATACCCATACCTGTACCCTAAGTACCCCAAGTACCCCCATCTCCATGCAACCTTGTATATTATATGTGGATCTTGGTGTTTTCTATACACCTATGTGGTCTATAGGATCTCTTTCTACTTAGAACATCCCTTGAACTTGCCCAACCTTCTCACCAGGTTAACTAATCCAAACTTATAGCATCACTCCCTTACTCTTCTAGGAACATCCCTCCAAAGGTTTTATAGGTCTACTAGGGTACCATAGCACTCCCCCTCTCTCTTCCTCTCCCACTACCTACTATCTCTCTCCCTCCCTCTCTCTCTCTCCCGCTCTACTCTCTCTCTCCCATCCCCTACTCTCACTCTCTCTCATCCCCCTACACTCTCTCACACTCTCTCCCATCCCCTACTCTCACTCTCTCTCCCATCCCATTCAATCTCTATGCCACCCCCTATTTTCTCACTCTCTCACACTCTCTTCCATCTCCTACTCTCTCTCTTACACACACTCCTATCCCTCCTCTCTGCCTCTCCTAGTCCCTCTCCCACCACTTTCTCTCTCTCTCTCTCTCTCTCTCTCTCTCTCTCTCTCTCTCCCATTTGCTACTCTCTCTTTCTCTCTCAAGCTACTCTCTCTCTCCCCTCTCCCATCCCCTACTCTCTCTTTGTCATAGACACACACTCCCATCCCCCCCTCTCTCTCTCCTCTTATATCCCCTACTCTCTAGATCGCTCACACACACTCCCATCCCCCCTCTCTCTCCCTCTCCCACTCCCTTTCCCATCACCTACTATCTCTCTCTCACTCTCTCTCTCTCTCTCTCTCCCTCTCTACTCTTTCTCTCCCATCCCCTACTCTCACTCTCTCTCCCATTCCCTACTCTCTCACACACTCTCACACTCTCTCCCATCCCCTACTCTCTCTCTCTCTCTCTCTCTCCCTGTCTTACACACATTCCCATTCTCCCTCTCTCTCTCTCTCCCTCTCCCACTCCCTCTCCCATCACCTACTCTCTCTCCCCCATCCCCTAATCTCTCTCTCTCCCCTCTCCCATTCCCTACTCTCTCTCTTTCATAGACACACACTCCCATTCCCCCTCTCTCTCCTCTCCCATCCCCTACTCTCTAGATATATCAAACACACTCCCATCCCCCCTCTCTCTCCCTCTCCCACTCCCTCTCCCACCACCTACTATCTCTCTCTCTCTCTCTCTCTCTCTCTCTCTCTCTCTCTACTCTAGTCTCTCTCTCAGACTCTCTCCCATCCCCTACTCTCAGTCTCTCTCTCTCCCATCACATACTCTCTCTACCACCCTCTACTCTGTCTCACACTCTCACACTCTCTCCCATCCCCTACTCTCTCTCTCTTACACACATTACCATTCCCCCCCTCTCTCTCCCTCTCCCACTTCCTCTCCCACCACCTACTCTCTCTCCCCCATCCCCTACTCTCTTTTTTTCACACACCCACATACTCCCATCCCCCTCTCTCCTCTCCCATCCCCTACTCTCTAGATCTCTCACACACACTCCCATCCCACCCTCTCTCTCCCTCTCCCACTCCATCTTCCACCACCTACTATCTCTCACTCTCACTCTCTCCCTCTCTACTCTCTCTCTCTCCCATCCCCTACTCTCACTCTCTCTCTCTCTCTCCCATTCCCTACTCTCTCTATCACCCCTACTCTCTGTCACACTCTCACACTCTCCCATCCCCTACTCTCTCTCTTATACAGTCCCATCCCCCCTCTCTCCCACTTCTTACTCTCTCTCCCCCATCCCCTACTCTCTCTCTATCTCTCTTCCTTCTCCCATCCCCTACTTTCTCTCTTTCACACACACACACCCATCCCCCCTCTCTCTCTCTGTTCTCCCATCCCCTACTTTGTCTCTCACTCGCTCTCCCTCTCCCACTCCCTCTCCCACCACATACTCTCTCTCTCTCTCTCTCTCTCTCTCTCTACTCTCTCTCTCTCTCTACCACCCCTTGCTCTCTCTCACATTTTCACAAGTTTTTATTTTAGATTAGTTTTCAATCATTTCTAGGGGAAGCACACAAATATTTCATGTTTTTGGGATGTCTCTAGTTAAAATATTAATACAAAATAAAATACACATTATAAAATTACACAAAAAATTTGGGATAAACTACATAGTGTTAAGTAACTTTTGAATAGAGTGATTAAAGAATTTCAAAAAAAAAGTTAAAATTTTAGGGGGGCCAAAATTTGTACTATATTATTTTTTTTGGAATAAACAATACCACTTTCTGTGGCCCCATTTTTTGAGGACCTAAAACTAAACCATTCTGAAAAAAATTAGTACTTTAGAAACTAGATTCAAAGGACTACTAGTTTTGTTTTTGTCATATTTTAAAACTTTGAGTGTAACTATCTTCAAATTTGTGTTGAAGTTTAGAAATTGCTGATTTCAAAAAAAAGGTGTCCACTTATACCCCCTTTTTGGCACCACAACTTGGTGCACGTACCCACCATGAGCCCTCCACATGATATAAATATAACTGCAAAGACTATAACACTGAAAGATGTTCCTAAAAAATTGCCTCATAAAATCAATCCATTAACTAATGAAGATTTGAAAAAGATACTTGACCAATCCACATTACAAGCAAGGCAATGTGAAAATTTTGTATTGGTCATTATGGATGAACTACAAAAGGCTATAGTTGACATAACAAGGGAAAACGCCAATACACAAGAACCACCTACTGCCATCCCTATAGCTACTAGTACTCAAAAAATAATACAAACAAAAGATAAATATCCAAAGGTTGATACCACTACAAAATTTGATTAAGTTTAGACTACAGAAGAAAAGGAGCCAATGGAGGAACAAGCAAAATAGGCAGATCTTTTTGTAGCTACTGCACAAACACAAGGTGCACCCTAATTGATCATTATTGATCAAGGTAGATATGATGAATAGAAGGACATACCCAAGGAGAAGGAGCAAGAAGCCATACAGACATTGGTAAACTTACCAACAACTGGCACTCGTACTAAAGTCCTTCAGAGGCTGAGCATTGATGTAATACCATTATAGATTTTTGCACTAGGTTCGAGCTCAAAAAAAGTTGCTAAGCTATTTCACTATGGTAATGCACTTTTAGATGAAGCCATAGTGATACCTAAATATGATTATGAAACAATAACCTTAGAGTAGATCAATATAATGCAAGAAGAATTGGAAAGAAAGAAGAATCAAGAGATACTCAGGAAGGAGTATAAATGGAGGAAATCACTTTAGGAAATCAAAGACATCATTTTAGATGCTTTCAACTTACAAACACCTAATGAATCAAAGCCCATATTAGAAAAACTATTAGAAATTGTTGAGTAGGTGACAAATAAAGACCAGGAAACCAATGTAAAACTCATGGAATGGTCTGAAAAGAAATTTTAAGGAAAGGTCAATGAGAAGAGTGTAATAACACTATCACAAGTAGAGTTGGCTAACAAAATTGAGAAAGTGAAGAGAGTACTTGAGAATATATTCTCATTGTACAAAAAATTGTGTGAACCCACACTTTTCACATAAGAGATGAGCCACAAAATTTTGAGTCTAGAAAGGAATTTGAAGATTTTAGGCATGCAACTACCTCAAAATCCAACTCAAAGAGAGAAGAACTTTCATTTAGTGCTTCATACACAAAATCAACTAGCTGTGTTAATAGTAGAAGAGGCTAACATTAGAGCCAAGTTGATTAGTATACAAGCCTCCCTTACTCCCCGTATGGAAATACTCCAAAAAGAACTAGCCAATGCAGAAGTAGTGTTAAACAAAGATCCTAAGCTTTCAACATTGGATGAACTAGTTCATCTTGTAGTAGAGACAACCATCTAGATCAAGTCCTTAGATGTTGCTTTAGACAACTGGGATGCTACTTTGAAGATCATAATGGAAGTCTACAAGAACTTTTTGGACAAATACACAATCAATGTATAGACCCTTTGACATTAGTTTCAAAAAGGGGGAGAAATATTGAAGGGGAAGAAATCTTTAAAAAAGGGGAGACAAATAAGAAATTGGGGGAGATAACCCAAAAGGGGGAGAGCAAGCAAAGGGGGAGATAATAAAGAATAAAGGAGCAAAAATAGAGTATATTAGATAGAAACAGAGCTCAAAAATTCTAAAGAAAAAGAGTATTAGCATGAAGCAAATCTATTCAGAGAGAAGAAGAAATTTTGGATAAAAAATGGGCACATTAACTCAGGGGGAGTTACAAAATTTTGAGGTATATGAATCTATTACAGAAGTTTTGGAAATTTTGAAGTTTTGTATATATTCCAAATTATATATATATATATATATATATATATATATATATATATATATATATATATAATACTCTAGGAAATTAGATTTGTTATGTATAGTTAAGTGTTTTTACCACTCATGTCAAAGTGGGAGATTGTTGATCTCAAATTGGTTTTGACAATTGAGTGTCAACACACTTAAGACATTTACTAAATTCATGCCGAACTAGTAACACGTGCCGAGTATAATATGTATAGATGTCAAGTCACTATAAGTGTTGAGTCACTCATGTACCAAGTAGTTCAAGTGCTGAGTAAATAGTTGATGGTAGGTAAGTTCAAGTGCTAAGAAAGACAAAATTACAATAAGTGTCGAGCATCAGTATTATCAAGTGCTGAGTAACATAGAATGGACCTAGTTGTTTGTAATGACACACACAATTATGTAAACCATTTTTGAGCTGACTTATAGGTAAATCTCAAAGCTTTGAAGATAAGATCGAATCTATTTGGATTCCCTATGGGATCAACATGCAACCAATTAGAAAAATGGAAGGAATTGAATTTGAAAAATGAGTGAATCTCAATCGTAGATTCATACCTAACCCTAAGCCACCAATGTCTTTTTAAAAGGAGACAAAGCCCCATAATTTAGAGAGAGAGAGTATGAGTGAATATGTATGTGAGGAAGTGATGCAAGAAAAGAATTGAAAGAAGTGAAAGGTGTGAATTGATCAGTATACATTCAAGGTGACTTAGAAGTGTGAAAGAATTGTAGAGTCAGTTTGCACAATAGAGGAGAAACTATACAACATTGCTACAACAAATCAAGAGGATCAAGATGGACAAAATTACAATCTAAAATTAGCAAGGCAAAGTTGTAAGTGTATTAGATCAAACATTCTACCATTAATTTCTAACAACTATATTAGCAGCATGAAATCCTTTGGACTAAGGTTGATTTAATAGTCATTGTAAAATCTTTTAACAGGGTGACATTCCAAGTGAGTGTTCTAAAGTCCTTTAGCCAGACACATTTTTAATAGGGTGTTAAAATCCTTTAATAGGGTGTGATCTAACAATCCTTTGTAAGTCTTTAATAGGGTAGGCCTTTCACAGGGAAAATCATGAGAATGGTCAAACTATGTAACCTTAACATGTGAACTTTATTGTTGCAATAGTGAAGAATTGTGGGTGTCATCCCCACCCTAGTTTTACCTTATTATTAGAGGGTTTTTGGGTAATCATATTCAATGTCAAGTGTTTATGTCGATGCATTTACTTTACATGTTATTTCAATATGTTAATGCATGAATTGTTTTAAAGTTAAAGGTTTTATTGGTTAGAGAGTAGTACTTCTGATTCACCACCCCCCAAACCCTCCTCCCCCCCCCCAGAAGTATACATTTCCCATTTGTATTTCCAACAAGAAATGCTCAAGGTAAAACTCCTCAAGAGTACCCAAGCTAGGGAAAAATTGGCACATAAAGCACATTTGGACAAGAAATGAAAGGCCAACATAAGATAATTCACAAAAGTATAATGTAAAAGTGGGAAAGATGCAATCCAAAGGAGTAGACATGTCAAGAAGCTTCATAGCATCATATTTTACTTCTTTTTATTAGATCAAGACCAAATGGGTAAATGGGAAAAGGATAGCAAAATACTAGAATGAATGGAGTAAAATAGATATCAAGGCTAAACATAAAAGGAATGAAAACAAGATCATCATAAATAGTTCACAAGATAACCAAATTTTTTTTATAGGTCAACATTGTTAAGATCAAAAGAAAATGGATGAAAGATGTAGAAGAACTATGCATGATGCCTGATTGTTAGGTTTTCATCATGAAACTTATCCAAGGTGCCACAAGGGAGTGTTTTTCACCATAGGAAAAAAATATTTCTCTTTACTTTTGCTACCAAGGTGCCTGATGACTAGGTTTTCACCAAGGCACATTTTTAAAAAAAATAATTATTTTTTTTTCATTTTTTTTTTCAATTTTTTCAATTTTTTGGAAGAAGTCAAGATTTTTAGACAATTCTCCTTGAAAGTTTAAATGATGACATGCAAAGGAGTTGAAATGATATGCTCAAAAATGTTGATAGGGAAAGGAAGATAGAAGACAAAAATGGAGGCTATGGCTTCATGAGTAAGATGGAAGATGGAAATGAAGGCAAGATCAACATCAACACACACCTTGAAGGGTGGAAAGAGGATGGAGAAAATGTGAATGAAGGAGTACATGAAGGAATATGGTGAGTGGATAGAAGAGGTTGTGGTTTAGGTGCATGGAATGGAAGAATGCTTTTGGAAGAAGATGAAGTGGAATTCTTTGGAAACTTGAATGTCAACTTCAATTTTTGTTCAATATTATACTCTCTCAATAGAGACTTTGGAATCCATATAGTCATAGGCCTCTTTTCATTTCTTTTTGATGATGTAGAGATAATATCTTCAATGATGGATTTTGAAACCTATACATGTCTTATAATTTTTTTCTTAAATATCTCTTTTGAATTCATGCTCCCATGTTGATTAGAGGAGACATGGTGGTCTTTTTTTAAAATATGGATTCTTGAATTACTTTTTTTCCCTTGTATTGAACATTCAAGTTACTTCCAAAAGACATGGGACTTGTGGAAGAAGAAGGATGATATGACTGGTTTAGGTAAGTGGGTGGATGAAAAGGATCCAAGGATATCCATCTACATTGATCTTGAGGAAAGATAGGAGAGGGAGGGACATAAGTACCCAAGATGGATGATGAATTAGGGTAGTTGGGGGGGGGGGGGGGGGTGGCGGGGGTGGTGAGAAGTGAAGGGACATAAGGACCCAAGATAGAAGGAAGATGTGAAGCATTTAGTATTGGTGGGGGAGATCCAAGGATGGATGTAGAAGATGCAAAAGGGTAATCAATAAGTTCATCAATATCTATATGAAAATTAAGGACATCAACATCTTTAGAGTGTGCATTAGGATTTTCAATAGGATCATAAACATCCTGAATAGGAGCAAATTATTTGATATGAGTACTTGAAGCTTGAGAAGACTTAGGAAGAGTAAAATGTGGGATGGAAGACTTTGATCTTGACAAGGATCTTTGGATAGCATAAGTGTAGAGTTTTTCTCTTGATTTTCAATAGGCTCAATATGGGAAGTAACAACATTATTTTTAATAACATTTATGGAAGTATCATCTTTGGAAGGTGCAACTGTATTAAGGTCATTTCACAAAATTTATTAATGTTGTTTTTAATATTCGAGTCATATGGATTACCATCAATATCCATTTGTGACTCATCCCCTTTAAGCACAAGCATAGGACTAGGAGGACTTTTAGAACTCATAGGAATATAATAGTCATCATCATCATAATCATTGTCACCATAGACATTATAGATGGGCATATCACAAGAATTTTCTTGTTTTTCATTATGGTATATCTCAATAAGAGGAATAAGACTCTTGGTAGAAGTAGAAGAAGAATGATATCGTGAAGAAGAGGTAGGTGAAGACCTAGATGAATGATATTTAGAAGAATCATGTTAAGAATTGGAATATGAAGAATGTGAATGATATTTAAAATAATCATGATAAGACTTGGAAGATGAAGAATGTGAATGATATTTAGAAGAATCATTATAACACTTAGAAGATGAAGAATGTGAATAATATTTAGAAGAATCATGATAAGATTTGGAAGATGAAGAATGTGAATGATATCTTTAAGAATCATGGTGAGACTTGGAAGATAAGGAATATTTGGAAGAGGGATATTGTGATATGATCTTGCATATGATCCTAGCAAGAATGTCTAATTTCTTCACTTTTTCCATCATTTTGTCACAAGGTTGGCATCCATATATCTATTGGAGTAAAAATACTTTTTAAATTCAATAAGGAGATTGAGTACATCTGTGCTCAAATGAGGGTCCATGGTTTTAGAAGAAGCAGAATCAAGCATAGAAGAAGAGAAAGGATGAATAGAAGAAGGTAGACTATATGATAATAGGAGGAAAATAATCAAGAAGGCATGAAGAAGAGGAAGAATGGAAATGGGAGACTAGAAAGACATGGAAGATGAAGAAGAAAGAAGACCAAGAGTCATTTTGTGAAATTTGATACCATTTGAGTTCATTTTGAATATTGAGCAACAATAAATAGCACTTGTAACTAACATGAAAGAAAAGGTACTAGTTGATAGGATAACCCTAAGAAACATTGGTACCAAACTAGAATAGTAAAAACACTTGTCCAAGAAAGAGAAATAATAAGATAAAATATTACAATAGGCATAAACCAACACTACCATAGAGGTGCTCACAACTTTGGGTGAATACCCTAGCACATATGGACTAGGAGGATGACTTGCCCAAATTTTAATTAATTGAAATTGAACTTTTATGAAAGTGGATGGACAAGAGATTACTAAGACTCTTCAAGTGTAATACCAAAGAATCCAAGGTATATCTTCCTCAACAAGGATGGTTTCTCACTAACCAACTCTAAACAAGGTCTCTTGTGAAATCAATGATTTCTAATTCAAGAGGTCAAAGCACAATAACCCAAGGTGAAAGAAAACTTCTAACAATGGGGTAAGTAGCCTAATCTGAACTGGATTAACCTAGGGAGGTTGAAATAATAGGATAACAAAGCAATTTGATCATAAAATCTCGACTGGGGAACTCAGATTTTGTTTGTTTTAAATGTCCAACTAGGTGTATCAATAGATTTTTAATCATGAACTAGGCACACCAAAAAATAATCAAAGATTTCAAGAAAATGTCTTCAAACAAGGAGCAAGGGACAAAGCAACCTTGCACATGAACAAGAATAGTATCACAGTATCAATCTAATCCCTAGAACCACAATCATGCACATAGTCCTAGAAAATAAAATTTGGCAACACTATGGTTCTTAGTAATGTTCAAATCTGTAGCTTTTGTAATCTAGAGTGGGTGATATCCAATCCCACTGCACTAGGGTTTTGACATATTTCAAGAATTTAATCAATTATAGATATTGAGGAGATCTAATAGCCCAACAAAAGATTACACTAGTGAGGATTTACCCCACAAAGACATTTATATAGTGGTTGCTACTACCATGTCAAAGATGGCTATTACTACTTGAGGTTTTGTCCATGTGGTTGACCTAATAAAGGGAATTTCCACTATGGTTTAACCTACTCTAATCAAGAAAGACTCACAAAGTTGTACCACATGGGGACTTGGTTTGGATTCAAGGGTTCTAAGTTTTTGGTGTGCCCAAAAGGAAACAAAGCATACTCCTCTAACCTCTTCACCTTACCCAAACATAGCAAACAAGATTCTTTGACATGCCAATTTCAAATCACCCCACCAACGTTTTAGAAAATCCAACAACAAACACCACCAATCTCAAAAGAGAAAGTATTAATGGATGTTGAGGACAAATCCAAGAAAAATTGTGAGATAATAACAAATATCCTTCCCTACCTACAAAGGGATCCATCATCAAGAGGAGCTTCACATTTAAAGAAAATGAATGAATCTCAGTCTCTCAAGATCCCAAATAGTGTTCATAGGGCCTAATTACTATGTGAAACATAGATGCATGAAAGAAAATCTTGATCAAATTTTAGAGCACCAAATGAAGTGTGAATCTATGAAAGCATGTAAAAGCACTCAAACCAAACACATGAGAGGGTTCATTTTAATTTCAAGTTCAAATATTATGGAGATCCAATAAAATACCTAACAATCCTTGCAACATGTCTTTTACTCTATTGTACCTTTTGTTTACGCTTGAACACTCGCTTGCAATGAACAAAGCAACAAGCAAAATAAGCAAACACAAGATATGCAATATATATCCAACTTATGTAAAAGTAGAGTTAAATTTGAAAATTTGATTTTAAAAAGTGATAATAATTTAAAAATAATGCAAATGAAAGCTCACATTATGCATTGATCCATTGTGAAAATTAAATGCAAACTATTCATTAAATGCCCCTTTTTTATTGATTTTTGACCTAGTCATCAAGATTGGACCTATATGATATGAATTTGGATCCAAAACCCTAGATACAAAAAATAAGACCCCTATAAAAAATCAGAGAGCTTTCCAAAAATATTAGAATTTTGAAAATATCTTTTCATTTGTGCCCTAGGTAGCCATTTTGTCAAAAGAGACTAGTTTTTGCAAATTGAATTATTGAGCCCTAATATGATCTCTAAAATTAAAATACAAAGAACCAACCCTATTTATAATTTAAGGGCCTTTCCGAAAATGAAAATTATTCTAAAAAATGTGCTAGTTTGTGCCCTAAATTTTTTTTTTCATTAAAAATCAAGACCAAATTATTAAAAAATTCCTTAGAAAAATCCAAAATTTGGATTGAAGATTCTCTGATGTGTCGCTAACCTATAAAAAAATAGACCAAAAAACTAAACCATTTGGGAGATATTATCAAATATTGAAGATCTAAGGTTTTTCATCTCCAAAAAAATCCATACAATTTTGTTCAATATAAAAATGTCCAAAACTAGCAAGTAAAGGTGGGTTGCCCCATGGTGGGCACCAAAAATGTATAATTAAATTTGAGAACACTTTTATGAATTATTATATCAAGATTGCTCAAGAATGAGATCTCAAATGGCAGCTCATAGCTCTTTATTCATGGAGTGCAAGGGTTTGTAATGGAGGCCCTCAGTTTGACCTAATTTATGCCCATGCAAGTACATCATAAAATGAGATATTCAAAGATGAAATATGCATACAAATGGAGATGAAAGCTAATCTATATGATAAAAAATTTAAAACAATGCAAGATCTAATTTACCAATACAAGATCTAATCTATCAATGCAAGATCTAAGCTAATATGAAAATGCATGGATGAGATATGATAATGGAAGCCATGGATGCACGAGAGAAGAAGACAGAAGTTCTCCACAAAAAAGCTTTAGTATTCAAAATCCTTCAAAAATTGCTTCTTAAACTTGCAACATAACAATAACCTAGAGTGTGTATAAAATGAGGAGAGAAGGAAGATTGGATTATCAAGATTAAGAGACAAAAAGATTTAATCAAGGGTGGATAAAGAATGATCCGTGTGAAATAAAGATCAACCAATGAGAAAATAGGAAAAGAATTAAATGGAATCCCACTTAGAAATATTTGCATTTAATGTAGAGAAATTTTAATTTTAATTTATTTTATTTCCTCTTTAAGTAGGGATTTATTTAATTAAAAGGAAGCAAGTTCTTTTAATTAAATAAGAAATATTTAATTTAATTAAAAGAGGGGTTTTTCTCTTAATTAATTAAATATGAATGAATTATTTAATTAAAAGAGAGTTTTTCTTTTAATTAAATGGGGACTTATTTTATTTAATTAAAAGGGAGATTTCCTTTTAATTAAATAAGACTTAGGATAAAATTATCAATCTTAGAAATGAAATAATTGAATTTGATCAAGGAAATTGATTTGAATTGATTTATTAAAATATTGAAAATTGTTGATTCAAGAAATTGATAAATTGATAAATTGAATAATGGGTGCCCATAATCTAGGCGACCATTTTAAGGTGCATACACACATGAGTTAGAATCATTGAAGCAATTAATGGTGTAGTCATGTCCAATGTGTGTGTAATTAACATTAGTTTGCAAGTTTGACATTGAACTAGAGGCTTTTCCTTTATCATGGTTTCCCAAAGGATCTTTGAAAATAGTATGATTAGAATTGAATGACAATAGTGAAGGATCTAGAGTAATACACCTTCATTGATAAGGTCTTGGATTTGTTTTTTAAGTTGGAAACATGTTGTGCTCTTGTGTCCTTTGGTATGATGATAGTCATAGAATTTTTTTTCATCCCACCAAGAGTGTTTAGTTGCTAGTTCATCCTTGACTAGGGGTAAGTGCAAGAAGTTATTGTTGAGTAATTTTTTAAGTGCAATCTCAAGAGGTATCCCCAAGGGTGTAAATTTACTATCTTTATTTCTAGAACATCTTCATGGTCTATCCTATGTTGAGGTGGCATTGGGTTAGGAATTTGTGAACTCATATGATTTGCACCTTTAAGGGTCAATTGAGGTTGTGTCATGTTGATAGTTTGTGCATTGACAATACCATCATTGGTGACATTTTTATTCTTGGGGAAAATTTTTTCCTTGTCATTAGATGAGTTTTTATTGGAATTTTTCCTTGTTTATTTTTAGGATGCCTTTATGAATGAGGCCATCTTCAATGCTAGCTCACTTTTTCATCAAATTGGCAATAGTGCTTAGACTTTTGACCTTGAGTTCATACATTAGGTTGGGGACTAGGTTTTCAATGTATATATTGACTTATTTTTCTTTGAGAATATCCAATGAGCATTGAATGACAAGGTTTCTCCAACATATAGGAATGATATTAATGGTTCTCTCATATTCTTTTTATTGAGCACAAATTAGAAAGTGTCACCTCATTTGTAATGTTGAAGGAAAAGTAGAATATGAATTTATCTACTAATTTTGACCAAGATTTTATATTACCCTAAAGTTTGGAGTACCATTCAAGTGTTAGCCCACAAAGAGATTGAAGGAATAGTCTCATTAGATATGTGGCCTCATGAATGAGATTAGTACAAGAGGCAAAAAAAATTCTCTGATGCTATCAATTGGGTTTCCTTTTCCTCGATATTTTTCAAATCTTGGTGCCTCAAAGTGGCTTGTAAATGGAGACATATACAAAATTTTATCGAAGGGATTAGGAAATAAATCCCTCTCTATGTATAGGAATTTTTTGTGTAGACTCCTAATGCCTCAACTTGTTTGGCCAATTGATTGAACTTGTGTAGAAAATCCTCATTAGGGTGTTAAGTGTTACACCTTTCTTTGAGTCTTTTATATCTTTGAGTAGACCTTTTTCTATGGTGGGATCTATGTCTACTTGGTTCTAACATATCTATATTTGAAGACTCAAGTGATGTGTCACTAGGAGGTGAAGGTATATTGGCAGTTGAAAGATAGAAAGTTCCTTATTATGATACTTCTTGTGGCATTGATTGTGATTATTGTACTATGGGTTTTGGTTGTTGTTCCATTTGTCATGGTTGTTATTGAGATACCTTCGTTGATTAAGTGAAAGGCCATGTATGCGACTATTGTTGTAGAGATATCTACTGAGTTTGTTGTCGCAAATATTTTTGTAATAATTGTTTCTGATAGGTGATTTTTTATTTCAATATTTTATGATATTCTAACCGTTGGTTTAGTTATTCTTGTTATTTTGCAAACATTGCTTATTGTTGTTGGAACTGTTATTGATACATTTGTTAGAGTGGGGTTTCCGTTACACCAAAAGACCAAATTATCAATACTGATACAATCACTTAACTTATAATACACAAGAGGTAGTTAAGCCCTTGTCATGAATCCTGAGGGGAGCATTGAACATATTTCCAACAATCTCCCCCTTAGTATTACCCAAAGGTTTGAGGATTTGAACCCGTGACCAAGCTCTAATACCACTTGTTAGAGTGGGGTTTTCATTGCACCAAAAGACCAATATTTCAATGTCTAATATAACTACTCAACTTATAGTAAATAGAAGGTGGTTAAGCCCTTTTCATGAATCCTAAGGGGAGCTCTGAACAAATTTCCAACAACATTGTGTGTAAGTCAAGGAGATTTAGATTAGGTTGTGTGTTAGGGATGTTGGGTCCTTGTACCACTTGAGGTTGTTGTTTTTGTTGTGGATGTTGATATGTTGCATGTATGTTAAGTTGATTTTGACTTAGTTGTGTGTTAGGCATGTTGGGTCCTTGCATTGCTTGATATTTTTGTTGTCTTGGATGTTGATTGTGTCCCTTAGAGGTAACCATTATGTTAGGGTCCTTATTTTGATAAGTATGGGTGTTTGATGCTTCACCTTGGGACATCATATTGATTTGGCAATGGACCATATTTCTTTGAGGAATTGGTGAAATGTTAATAAAGCTCTTCCTTTGTAATTCGATAGGTGTTTTTGCAATAAGTGTTGATGCTTCATATGGCATACTCATAAGGGACTCCATAGCATTTGATGTCATAGTAGCTGGTAGAGTTAGGAGCAAGGGTGCACTTTGTTGATTTTCCTTTAAATAAGGTATGTTTGGCATCCCTATGGTGCAAGTTCCCTTAAGCACTTCTTATTGTCACATCATTTGATTGATGTAAACCCTTAATGTGTTTTGGGATACTTTAGAAGAGTCTTGCTTCCATTTATTGATGGAGGTTCATTGAATAAGGGGTTGATGTTAATGTGTTCAAAGGTGCCTTGGATAATCTCAATGGTTTATTCTTTGTAAGATCTTATAGGTGTTACCTTTATAGTTGAAAATTCCAAAGGTTGTTTCTCCTTATCCAAGTCTAAGGTGTTGCCTTTGTTGTTGAAAATTCCAAATGTTGTTTCCTCTTATCCAAGTCAAAGTTAATCATAGGTTGTATATGTTCAAATATGGGGTCATCTTGATCTTTAGACTTAGGCCCTTCCAAATTGGGATTAAACTTGACTATCTCTTGGGCCGCCAAGAGTTTGAAGTTCTTTCAAAAAGTTGTCTTAAAAAGCCCTAGTCATTTCTTCATCAGTGATACCATAGTCTATGTTGGAATCATCACTTAGGTGCAAAGTACCTTGTTGTATGTTTGAATGGTTGAAGGTACTTGTGTTAGTTTTTCTAAATTCAAAGGAGTGATTTTATTCATCCTTAGATGTTCTAGGTATGCTTCTACATATAGGTTGTATAGGTACAAATATGAGTTCAAAACTAGGATTTTATTAAACCATTCCATGTGTAGGGGAAGTGTTAAGAGGGAACTTCATAGTAGACATGTTGTTAAGGGTTGGTTGTCTCATTTCTTGAGGGTTAGTGTTTGGCAAATACATGCTTAGTGGGTCCATGACTAAGGGTTGTGATACTTCAGTTTGATATATGTCAAATATTTGTTGAGGTTTCTTAGTCTTCTTTTTTCTTGGATGAGCTTTTGGTTGTGTTTGTACTTCTAAAATGAGGGTTGATACAATTCCTCTAGTCTTTGAGTTGATTGTGTCCTTGTGAGTGATGGCATGATACATAAGGATGAAGATGCAATGGGGAAAACTTGAAATGGACTTGTTACCTCCAAAGTGTGCACCTAAACTACCAATTGAACTCTAATAGTACTAAGTTTTCCCTTGAGGTGTACACTTGGTAACTAGAAGGGTGTAGTCTATAAATGAGTGTTAGGACAACAAAAATCTAGAGTATGATTTATCTAAGTATTTTTAGGCTTTTCTAGGGTTTAGTGGTGCAATGAAAGTTGTGAGAATACAATTTAGGGTTTTGAAACCTAAGATCAACTTCCTAGTTATCAAGTGCACTCTGAAACTACCATGTGTGCACTCGAGGTGTGCAGTTGGTAAAACAGGGGTTAGTTGGTAAAATAGGATGAAACTTGATAATTTGGAAGTGGGTATGCAAGATATGAATTTTTTTGGATTTTTAGGGATTTAGGTGTGTTATGCAAGCTATGGAAGTGAAAAATGACCTAGGATTATGATAAGCAAGGTATAAATGACCTAAGGGAATGATGCACTAATGCAAATGCAAGTGACATTTTGGAATTTTGACTAAGTGATATGAAAATGATTCTAAGTTATTCAAAATGAAGATTGTGTTGGATGTTAGACTTGGAAATGATGTTAAAGGTTTATGTATGCAACATGGATTATGCAAATGGAGGTATGCTGAGGTTGATAATGACATTTATGATATGCAAGATAGGGATGTGAGATCAAGTAAGGTGTTGGGTGGTGCAAGAGCACCTAAAGTACAAGAATATGAGAAAGTTAAGATTCCTTATTTGAGATATTTAAATCCATTTGAGTCATTTATATTGTCTTTGGGTCAAGTTGTAAATGTTATGAAGCCATTTTTTCAAAAATGTAAAAGTTGCATAAAAAGTTGTAAAAAACAACATTGAGAAAGTTGCTAACAATACAAAAAATGATGTAATAAGGTATATCGTTGGTCTTGGGGGTAGTTATGAAGGTTTATAACTATAAAATTGGTATAAATAACATGGTATTTCCTAACCAAATCAATTTTGGAGAAGAGGAAATACTTGGATACATTTTTGGTATTCTACTGTTGTTGTTTTGATTGGTGTTTTAGTTTTAGTGTTATTTCCAAGCCTTGTATGACCATTTATAGCCTGAAAACTATGTAATATAGTAATGGATAGATAGAATGATGAATCCTCCTTATCATGACTTTTTTTGTTCAAATTTATGAAAAATAAATAAGTTATGATCATTTTGGTGAAAATGGGTATTTGAAAATTTGAGATTCCCTAAATATAGTCATATTGCAGCATGTGGTATGGAAACATTTTAAGGACTCGGGATCTATAATGATATTCCTTGGAAAGATATGTGAACTACCTTTCATTTTCAATTGGTTTGAATCATTTTAATTTTGATTTGTAAAAGTTATGAAGATTTGAGTGAAAACTGGTTTTTAAATGCCTTCAATGGTGTTGTAGAAAAAGATTTGATCTTATACAATGATTTATTAATGGAAAAAAAAATGGATTATATATTTGGAAACTAGACTCACAAATAGATATTGTAGAATTAGTTTGGTGTTATTTGAATTTGTTTTGTGAAATATATTTGATGCCCTAGACATGGTTAATGTTTTTACTTCTACTTTATGATAGAGAAAATGGGTCTTGATACAAAGACCATAACTTGTAATTGGTTTATTGGATGGGTATCATATTTGAATATGTTTTATTATTCATAATTTTGAACAATTGCTCAAAAGGGTTTGGCAATAAAATTTCAAGAATGAAAGCTATAAATAATGTAATCGGACATACAAATCTGATTGTGTGAATGAAGATGTTGTCTTTATTGGTGTATAATGTAAGGGTTCTTTGTTGAAATCTTTGAGATGTTCTTGGTTCCTTGAGGGTGTACCAGCTTATTGTGAATATCTTGAGTTGAACAAAGATTCCTTGAAGATAAATACATAGTGCTCTACATTAGATTGGTATTAGAGCTTTAAGATCTTGAGTGTGTGGGTAGAGTGCTAAGGGAGGCAATCCACACCAAGACCTTGATGATTTGGTTTTGATTTTTTGATGAGTTTTTCTTGTAGGGTTCTTATCCATCAAAGATATTGCAAGAAAGTGTGTGTGTGGAAGACCTAAGAAGGTGTCTTGATATTGTATCCATCAAGATAAAGCTAGATAGAAGGTGTAAAGAGAGAAACCATTAAGAGAGGGTGGTAGTGCATTGTCTAGGGTCTTGGATGGGTAAGATGGCAATAGGTTGGTAGTTGTGTAGTAGTAAGAGGAATGGTGGATTTTTGGAACCTTTGTATGAGAACCATTAATTCTCTATTGATAGGAGTATTTGAGAAGATGATTTTGAGGATAGTCATGTGTCCTTGAAGGTTAAGTTGATGAGAGAAAAGCCATGAAGAGGCAAAGTGAAGGTCAATATTTTTGGTCTAATTTTTTCTTGTAGCTTATTGGTTTCATGTTTCCAAGAGACTTGGAAACTTTTCAAGGTTGGGAGTATGGTGCAGGAGCACCTAAAGTACAAGAATATTTGAAATTTAATATTACATATTTGAGATATTTAAATCCATTTGAGTCATTTATATTGTATTTGGGTCAAGTTGTAAATGCTATGAAGTCATTTTGTCAAAAATGTAAAAGTTGCATAAAACATTGTAAAATACAACATTGAGAAAATTGCTAACAATACAAAAATGATGTAATAATGTATATGGTTGGTCTTGGGGGTAGTTATGAAGGTTTATAACTATAAAATGGGTATAAATACCATTGTATGGTCGAACCAAATCAATTTTGGAGAAGAGGAAATACTTTGATACATTTTTGGTGCATTCTATTGTTGTTGTTTTGATTGGTGTTTTAGTTTTAGTGTTGTTTCCAGGCCTTGTACAACCATGTACAACTTGAAAACTATGTAATATAGTAATTGATAGATAGAATGATGAATCCTGGTTCTCATGCTTTTTTTTTAGTTCAAATTTATGAAGAAATGAATAAGTTATGATCATTTTGGTGAAAATGGGTATTTGCAGATTTGAGATTCCTTGAATACAGTCATATTGCAGCATGCGGTATGGACACATTTTAAGGACTCAGGATTTCTAATGATATTTGATGTAGGAGCATCTAGTGGTGTAAGGTCAATCTTGTATCACCCAAAAATATTCTTAGAAATAGTTTCTATTTAATGTGTTTTCATTTCTGGATACCCATTTGGGTCAAATAAAGGTTCCAACTCTCATAGTTCCACTATTAGTTTTATGGGTTAGAGTTTTATTAGTTTTTAAGTATCTTGGGATATGTGTAAATGAAGAAAATAAGTTATTTTGTAATTGAGCCAAAATTATGATGAGTTAGAGGGTGTAATTTTGAGGGATGATTGTACTTGTTATTTAAAACACTCCAAAAAAAGAATTAGGTCAAAAGCCTTTATGGTTAGATAGTTATTACAATTTTAATTTTCCTAGAGACCTCCTAAGAGCACTTCAAAGTCAGATATGGAGCACTAAATGGCCTCATATAGGGCCAAAAGATGGGAAACAAGTGAAGTTGGTCCATAGGGCTGTAGAGAACTTCAAGAGCTTTCCAAAAATGTAAATGGTTCATTAATCAAAGTTATGGTTCAAAAGTTATGCCTCTTGAAAGTTGGACTATCATTTTTGGATGCTTCTAATTTTACACCAACTTCTAATGTGGTTTTTGGAATCTTCTATTTTGGCAGTGGATGCCAACTAGCATATTCTAGAATGTATTCCTAACCCTAAAACATTTGGGGCTAATTTAAGAACATTTCTGGCATTATAATGACAACTCTTAGTGGAGTTAGAGAGAAGGTACTGTGTGGAGGATTTCTTTCTCTAGAATCATACTGTTGTAAGCCCATAGGGAATTTTTCATTGATAATAATATTTTCCTTTTCTTCTGTGTTCATTTTGGCCTTTGGTTGTGAATCCATCAAGTGGCATCAGAAAAGGTTTTCCTGAGTGTGTAGATAGAGCACCGATTGTGAGGTAGTTTGCACTAGGACTGTGTGGTTGTGGATTTGAGACAAGAAGATGGCTCCATGAAGGAAACATGGTGGAAGGGATAGAGTTATTAATCCTGAGGTTAGAGCCCACTAGAGACAAGTTCAAGCATTGCAGGAGGAGATCTGTAGGGGACTAAATGTTGTCACAGGCAACGAAAGTGAGGAAGAAAATGAAGAAGAAAATATTGGATAGGAAGGGGAAGATGAAGGGGAAGTCCTGAAGAGACCTAAAATTGATGTGGATATGTTTTCAGGAAATCTAAACCCGGATGAGTTGATCGACTGGATCAATGAACTAGAGGAGTATTTTGAGTATGAGGATATTAGGGATCTAGATAGGGTTAAGTTTGTGAAGGCCAAAATGAAAGGCCATGCCAAAATCTGGTGGCAAGAGATTTAGCTAGAAAGAAATAGAAGAGGAAAGGAGAAAATCACAAGATCGGATCGCATGGTGGACAAACTAAAGAAGCAGTTCATTCCTATTGACTACGAGCTTGATTTGTTCAAGAAAATGCAAGGATTAAAGCAAGTAAAAAAATCTATCTAGGAATATATGGAGGAATTTTATTGACTTCTTATTAGGGCAAGGCATGTAGAAGAAAATAGGGAGAAGGTTGCTCATTAACTCAGTGGGTTATGACCTAGTCATTTAGGAGGATTTAAGTCTAGTTAGAATGACTAGCATTGAAGAGGCATACTAGTTTTCCCTACAAGTCAAAAAAAAGCTAAATAAAAGGTTTGAAGGAAAGCAAAGAGGGTGTGGTCAAGGAGGAAGGGGTTGAAGTATGTAATCTAGAGGCCAAAATGAGACCCAAAAGAAAAATGAAGATGTAGATACTAGCAGAAACTAGAGAAATTGAGGGTTTCAACTGCTCTCATGATCAAAACTTTGGAGATCAGAGAGGAAGAGGTAGAGGACATGGAAAAGGATCAGGAAGAGGAGGCTTCCATTGTACCTATTTTCATTGCAATAAAGAAGGTCATCGTGCCTTTGAGTGCCCTCAATGAAAAGGAAGGATAGATAGAAGAGCTGATGGTCAAGCAAGGGTTGCTCATGTGGATGAGTATACACAGTCATCACATTCTAAGGATGTAGAAAGAGGAGAGGTTCTCATGAATGAAAGGGTCTTACTAAGTGGTGAGACTAAACCTAGAAAAAGGAGGAGTTTGTTTCATACTAGGTGCAAGTGCTAGGATAAGTGTTGTGATATGATTGTTAATGGTGGTAGCATTAACAACTTGGTGTCTAAGGAGATGGTCACTAAGTGAAAGCTCAAGAGGGAGAAACAACCCCAACCCTATCAAATTTCTTGGGTGAAGGATGATCATAAGTTCTTAGTTAGTGAATAGTGTTTGGTGAAGTTCAAGATTGGGAGTTACCATGATGAACTTCTTTGTGACCTTATTCCAATGGATGTCTGTCATTTATTGTTGGGAAGATCATGGCAATTTGATAGGCATTTTGTACATGATGGTCATGCAAATACATACTCTCTAACATAGGGTGGAATTCACCACAAACTGAAGCCCTTAGTAAAGGAAGGTGAAAAGGTATGTAGTAGTGCTAGGATAATTCTTGTTGATGGAAGAATTTTTTTGGATGGTATGAAACATCATCGTATGTGTTATGCTTTGCTTCCTAGAAAAGATAAGGAAAGTAGTAGTGAAATTCCACCTAAAGTTTTAGGCCTATTAAGTGAGTATGGATACATCATCTTTGATAATGTTCTAGAAGGGTTGCCACCAGTAAGGCAAATCAATTATCAGATAGATTTAATCCCTAGAGCTAGTTTTCCTAACAAGGCTATTCATAGGATGACTCCTACTGAAACTGAGGAGCTAAATAGACAAGTTCAAGAGCTATTAAGGAAGGGGTTGATTTGAGAGAGCCTAAGTCCATGTGTAGTACCTACAGTACTAGCACCAAAGAAGGATGGAGAGTGGAGAATGTGCACAAACTCTTGAGCTATAAATAGAATAACCATCAAGTATCAATTTCCTTTGCCAAGAATGGATGATCTTATAGATTGCTTGAGTGGGGCTAAATACTTCACAAAGATAGATCTCTAGAGTGGCTATCACTAGATACAAATACAAGAGTGAGATGAGTGGAAGATTGCATTCAAGACCAAGGAGTGTCTATATGAGTGGTTAGTCATGCCTTTTGGACTAACTAATGTGCCAAGAACCTTCATGTGGCTTATGAATGAGGTACTAAAGAAATTCTTGGGAAAATTTATTATCATCTATTTGGATGATATTTTAATTTTTAGCAAGACTTTTGATGAACATTTATTGAACATTTGTAGAGTCCTTGAAAGGTTGAGGGAAGAGAAAATGTTGATTAATTTGAAGAAGTGTAGCTTTGTTAAAAAGGAGTTAGTCTACTTGGGGTTTGTTGTATCATCTAAAGGTCTCAAAATGGATCTAGAGAAGGTAAAATCCATCTTGGAATGGCCTACTCCAAGTTCTACTACTGAGGTGAGGTCATTTCATGGTCTAGTTAGTTTTTATAGAAAGTTCATTAAAAATTTCAGTGGCATATGTGCACCCCTGACTGAAACAATAAGGGGGGATAGGACAGAGTTCAAGTGGACTACAACAATTGCAAGGAGTTTTGAATTGTTGAAGAAGAAGGTGACAGAACAACTAGCATTGGCACTTCCTGATTTTAGTAAAGTGTTCAAGGTAGATTGTGATGCTAGTGGTAGTGCTATTGGGGCCGTATTGAGCCAAGAAGGTAAGCCTATTGCATATTTTAGTGAAAAATTGAATGATGCAAAGAAGTATTCTATTTATAATCAGGAGTTCTATGCAATCATTCAAGCCTTAAAGAAATGGAGGCATTATTTATTGCCAAAATAATTTATCTTGTATACTAATCACCAGGCATTGCAATACCTAAATAGCCAAGGTAAATTGAACTAGAGACATTTGAAGTGGGTAGAGTACATGCAGAGCTATACATTTGTGTTGAAACACAAAAGTGGAAGGTCTAATAGGGTTGTGGATGCATTGAGTAGGAGACAATTGTTGCTAGAAATAATGCAAGTTGAAGTGGTTGGGTTTGATGAACTCAAGAATATGTACCCTGGGGATCCTAATTTTGCTAAAGCATGGAACGCTTGTAAAGAACCTGTTACTATAGATAGGACTAGGTGGCTAGATTATTTGATTCAGGATGGTATGCTATTCAAGGGCAGTCAATTATGTATTCCAAGGAGTTCCATGAGGGAAAATTTGATCAAGGAGAAGCACAGTGGGTGGATGGTAGGATACTTTGGTCAAGATAAAACCATTTCCATTCATAGAGGACATTATTTTTGGCCTTAAATGTTACAAGATGTGAAGAAGTTTGTACAAAGTTGTCAAGTATGTGAAGTAGCCAAGGGATTTAGTCACAATACTAGACTTTATTAGCCATTGCCTATTCCATTGAAGCCATGGGAGGACATAAGTATGGATTTTGTTCTTGGATTCCCAAGGACACAAAGGGCTAATGACTTAGTATTTGTGGTGGTTGATAGGTTCTCCAAGATGGCACATTTCATTCCATGCCACAAGACTCATGATACTATACATATTACAAATTTCTTTTTCAGAGAGGTGGTGAGACTACATGGTCTCCCAAAGAGTATTGTTTCTAAAAGAGATACTAAATTTGTGGAGTATTTCTTGAGGACATTATGGAGGAAGTTGAGGATGGAATTGAAGTTTAGTTCTACACATCATCCATACACTGATGGAGAGACAGAAGTGGTAAATAGAACTCTAGGAAATTTGTTGAGGTGTTTAGTGAGAGATAAGCCTAAGAGATGAGATTTGATTCTACCATAGGCAGAATTTTCTTACAATAATTCTATAAATTGGAGTACTTGTAGATCACCATTCCAAATTATGTATGGTAGTAGCTCAAGGACTGCACTAAAATTAAGGAAGATGGATCAAGTGGAGAGGACAAGTGCTGAGGTAGAAGAATTTGCTAAACATGTCAAGAGCCTACATGAGGAGGTCCATGCACACATTACCAAGATGAATCAACAGTATAAAGCTAGGGAAAATCAAAGGAGGAGACATAAGGAATTCCAAGTAGGGGATTTGGTTATGGTACACTTCTAAAAGGAATGGTTTCTAGTAGGTACTTACAAATAGCTGAAGATGAAGAAATTTGGCCCCTACAAAATTTTGAAGAAATATGACTCAAGAAATGCATATGAGTTGGAGTTTCCAGATGGGATTCACATTTCTCCTATATTCAACATTGTAGACTTAACCAAATATCATGATGATGGTGTAGATGAGGGGTTGATGCTGGAGCCATGTCCAATTCCTACTTCTAAGGAGGAGATAGAAGAGATTCTAGATAGTCGTATGGGTAGGAGTACCAGAAATAGGCAGTATAAAGAGTACCTAGTGAAGTGGAAAGGATGACTAATAGAGGAATAAACTTGGATAGCAGTAGCAAAGGTTGCCCATTTGGGTTTTCCTCTACCATAAAGTGACAGGGTCACTTTTCAATCTACCCAAGGTGTCTGATGTAGGAGCATCTAGCGGTGTAAGGGAAACCCTGCATCACCAAAAAATATGCTTAGAGATAGTTTCTATTTAATGTGTTTTCATTTCTAGATACCCATTTGGGTCAAATAAAGGTTTCGACTCTCATAGTTCCACTATTAATTTTTTGGGTTAGAGTTTTATTAGTTTTTAAGCACCTTGGGGTATGTGTAAATGTAGAAAATGAGTTATTTTGTAATTGAGCCAAAATTATGATTACTTAAGGGGTGTAATTTGGAGGGATACTTGTAATTATTATTTAAAATACTCCAAAAAAAGAATTAGGTCAAAAGGCTTTACGGTTAGAAAGTAACTGTAGTTCTAATTTTTCTAAAGACCTCCTAAGAGCACTTCAAAATTAGTTATGGGGCACTAAATAGCCTCATATGGGGCTAAAAAATGGGGGACAAGTGAAGCTAGTCCATAGGGTTGTAGATAACTTTGAGAGCTTTTTGAAAATGTAAATAGTTCAATCAGAGTTATGGTTCAAGAGTTATGCCTCCCAGAATTTGGACTACCATTTTTGGATTCTTCTAATTTTACACCAACTTCTAATGTGATTTTTGGAACCTTCTGTTTTGACACTAGATGCCAACTGGCATATTCTAGAATGTATTCCTAACCCTATAACATTTGGGGCTTATTTAAGAACATTTCTAGCATTGTAAAGGCAACTCTCAGTAGAGTTAGAGAGAAGGTACTGCGTGGAGGATTTGTTTCTCCAGAATCATACTGTTGTAAGCCCATAGGGCATTTTTCATTGATAACAATATTTTCCTTTTCTTGTGTGTTAATTGTGGTCTTTGGTTTTGTATCCATAAATATTCCTTGGAAAGATATGTGAACTACCTTTCATTTCCAATTGGTTTGAATCATTTTCATTTAGATTTGTGAAAGTTATGAAGATTTGAGTGAAAACTGGTTTTTAAATGCCTTCAATGGTGTTGCAGACAAAGATCTAATCTTATACAATGATTTATGAATGGAAAAAATAAATTACTTACATTTTTGGAAACTAGACTCACAAAAGGATATTGTAGAATTAGTTTGGTGTTATTTGAATTTGTTTTGTGAAGTATATTTGATGCCCTAGATAGGGTTAATGTTTTTACTTCTGGTTTATGATATAGAAAATGGGTCTTGATACAAAGACCATAACTTGTAATTGGTTTATTTGATGGTATCATCTTTGAATATGTTTTATTATTCCTAATTTTGAACAAATCCTCCAAAGGGTTTGTCAACAAAAGTTCAAGAATGAAAGTTATAAATGAACTAATCAGAGATAGAAATCTGATTGTGTGAATGAAGATGTTGTCTTTATTAGTGTATAATGTAAGGGTTCTTTGTTGAAATCTTTGAGATTTTCTTGGTTCCTTGAGGGTGTACCAGCCTATTGTGAATCTCTTGAGTTGAACTAAGATTCTTTGAAGATAAATACACAATGCTCTCCATCAGATTGGTATCATAGCTTGAAGATCTTGAGTGTGTGAGTAGAGTGTCGAGAGAGGCAATCCACACTAGGATCTTGAAGATTTGGTTTTGATTTTTTGATGAGTTTTTCTTGTAGGGTTATTATCCATCAAAGATGTTGTAAGAAAGTGTGTGTGTGGAAGACCTAAGAAGGTGTCTTAATATTGTCTCCATCAAGATAAAGCTAGGTAGAAGGTGTAAATAGAGAAACCACTAAGAGAGGGTGGTAGTGCATCTTCCAAGGTCTTGGATGGGTAAGATGGCAATAGGTTGGTAGTTGTGTAGCAATAAGAGGAATGGTGGATTTATGGAACCTTTGTATGATAACCATTAATGATCCATTGATAGGAGTATTTGAGAAGATGATTTTGAGGATAGTCATGTGTCCTTGAAGGGTAAGTTGATGAGAGAAAAGGCATGAAGAGGCAAAGGTGAAGGTAAAGATTTTTGGTCTAATTTTTTTCTTGTAGGCTATTGGTTTCATGTTTCCAAGAGACTTGGAAACTTTTCAAGGTTGGGAGTATGGTCTAGGAGCACCTAAAGTACAAGAATATGAGAAAGTTAAGATTCCTTATTTGAGATATTTAAATCCATTTGAGTCATTTATATTGTATTTGGGTCAAGTTGTAAATGTTATGAAGCCATTTTGTCAAAAATGTAAAAGTTGCATAAAAAGTTGTAAAATACAACATTGAGAAAGTTGCTAACAATACAAAAATGATTTAATAAGGTACATGGTTGGTCTTGGGGGTAGTTATGAAGGCTTATAACTATAAAATTTGTATAAATACCATTTTATGGTTGAACCAAATCAATTTTTGAGAAGAGGAAATACTTTGATACATTTTTGGTGCATTCTATTATTGTTGTTTTGATTGGTGTTTTAGTTTTAGTGTTGTTTCTAGGCCTTGTATGGAAATGTACAGCCTAAAAACTATGTAATATAGTAATTGATAGATAGAATGATGAATCCTCCTTCTCATGATTTTTTTTGGTTCAAATTTATGAAGAAATGAATAAGTTATGATCATTTTGGTGACAATGGGTATTTGCAAATTTGAGATTCCCTTAATATAGTCATATTGCAGCATGTGGTATGGAAAATTTTTAAGGACATAGGATATCTAATGATATTAATTAGAAATATATGTGAAATAATTTGATTTCCAATTGGTTTCAATCATTTTAATTTAGATTTGTGAAAGTTATGAAGATTTGAGTAAAAACTGGTTTTTAAATGCCTTCAATGGTGTTGCAGACAAAGATTTGATCTTATACAATGATTTATGAATGGAAAAAATAAATGTCTTATAGATTTGGAAACTAGACTCAAAAAATATACTATGGAATTAGTTTGGTGTTATTTGAATTTGTTTTGTGAAATATATTTGATTCCCTAGTCAGGGTTAATGTTTTTACTTCTGGTTTATGATAGAAAAAATGGGTCTTAATTCCTCCAAAGGTTTTGAAAAGAAAAGTTTAGGAATGAAAGTTATAAATGATGTACTCAGACATAGAAATCTAATTGTGTGAATAGAGATGTTGTCTTTATTGGTGTATAATGTAAAGGTTCTTTGTTGAAATCTTTGAGATGTTCTTGGTTCCTTGAGGGTGTACCAGCCTATTGTGAATCTCTTGAGTTAAACGAAGATTACTTGAAGATAAATACACAGTGATTTGCATCATTAGGTTTGACAAATGGCTTGGACAAGTTGATTGTTGGACAACTTGAAGGGATTTTGATATTTGGAAGGAATGATAAGGTTTTTGATAATGCAAGGTGAATTGATTATAAATCTAGGGTTAAGAAAAATTACATTTAGGGAGACTAAGGATGTGATAATGCTATGAAAAAGGTGTATGCAAGTTTTGAACTTAGGAGAAATTATTTGGAAGGTATTAATGTAAGAATTTAACCTTATGAAGATGGACTTTGGATCTTGACCCACAAGAGAAAAAAATAAAAAGGATTAAGTTGATAAAATGACAAGGTAAAATCCATCAAGAAATAGATAGAGTATGACACAATAAAATTGACAAAAAGATGACAAAAATACTATGGTCAACATCCATCATCCATCAACATAAGGAGATACTTTAGGATTCATACTTTGTTCTGATTTTTCACAAACTTCAAAGGAGTTTGTAGGTTTAAAATGAGGTTTAGAGAGGATTAAAATGAGGGTTATTTAAATTGGATATGCAAGACAAAAGGATCCTGGGATGCAAAATGATGTTTAGCGTGCAAAATGATGTTCTAGACATGATTAAAATGAAGACCTATACATGAATCTAGAGGCAATTTTGGGGTCCTAATATAATATCTAGAAGTCAAAGTTGATTGTTCTTGCAACCAAGTGCACTCTAATAGTGCCAAATGTGCCTAGGATGTAGTTTGGACCAGTTAGAGTGCAATTGGTAGTTGCATAGCATAGTTGGGAAAGTAGGTTGAAATTTTGTTGATCCTAGACTTGGTGACTTTTAGATTGTTATTCCAAAGAGCTAGTTGACTAGGGATGATGTTATGATTAGAATGAATATGAAAAATGAGGGTTAGGACATGCAAGAATGATGTTTAGGAAATTATCAGAATGGGGACCTATATAGGCATTTTGTCGCAATTCTAAGGTCCCAAAATGCTATCTAGAAGTTAACTTTGGGTGTTCTAGCAACCAAGTGCACTTAGAAAGAACCAAGTGAACTCTAAAAGAGTCAAATACATTTAGGGTACAATTGGGGCCTAGTAGTGAGAAGTTGGTAGTTTCATAGCATAGTTGGTAAAGTGGGCTAAAATGTGGGTGATTGTGGACTTGGCCACTTTCAAAATGTTATACCAGAGAGTGAATTGACAAGGTATGATGCTATAATCAAAATGAGGGTTAGGACATGAGAAATGAGGACTAAGACATGAAAAATGAGGGTTAGACTATGCAAGAATGCAAGTTGGGGGATACAAGATGAAGATTAAGGGCTAAAAGGCAAAGACTAAGAGTCATTAAATGAAACCTAAGGGATGCACTATGAAGGCTAATGGATTCTCTATAAGGACTAAAATATGTAACATGAGGAATAAAAGATGCAAATATGAGGGTCAAAATATGTCAAATGCAAGGGTATGCAAAGATGAAGCCTAAATCATGCCAAGGACTTCTAAGATTACAAGTCTCCATGTTTACAAGGTCTTGAGTGTTTCACAAAAGATTTGCAATGTTTTGACAAGATTTGCAATATTTTGTCAATGTTTGAAAGTTTCCAAGGTTAAAATGTGTTTGGTTTGAGTTTGTAAAATTTGGAATTATCTTAATTAATGTTATTCACACTAACATGACACAATAGAAAAGAATAATTATTGTTAAAATTAAAAGACACAGCACAACCTAGGCTTTAAGACTGTATCCACTGAATTCCCAATTGAATCAAAGTTTAGCCACTCTTATCTAGAGTAGAAAACCTAGGATCTTGGCCCCATAGTCTCCCCTCTTAGAGCGCACTCACTTCTTAGGGCTACCAAGATCCACTTCCTAAGGGTCATCACTTCCCAAGGGGCTATTGCCTCTACTAAGGACCATAAGAATGTGGGATGTCTTCATGGGCATGGGTGATCCCTCGAGCTAGTGGATAGAAGCGATTTTGGCCAATAAGACATGGTGTTTAATTTGGACACTCCATTCAAAAAGTGAATTATAAACTTCCTTAGAATGTATCCCAACCCCAAGAATTGGGGTTTCACATACCACAAGGGTACTAGAGGAAAGCTACCACACAAAAATTACCACTGATAGGACATTAACCATATCAAGTTTGTTATAGCAACTAGAGTGTAGACCTGGCATTATCCTATTACTACTTTAAGGTTGACTCTAGGGACTCACCAAGTGGTGAGTCTTGGTTCCAATGAAAGCCTCTCTAAAGAAATTTCACATATTTTTCTTACACCCAACATCCATGAATGGAGAGGTGAGAGGATTTCGTTAAAATATACAATTCACCAATATAACTGAGAGGGGTGGGGGTGAATTAGTTATCCAACTAATATCACAATCATCAACCTTATCAATTCTTTAACCATCTAAACAATATAATTAGAAACCACAACAAGGTACTCATGCACAATAACACCAAATATGTTAACTAGGGAAACCCTTGATCAAAGGGAAAACCTTGGTGGGAATGGTACCCACAAGATGATGTACTAATATAAATATGCCTTGTTAGAGGATGGACCCTATTAGGAGTCTATAAAAATATTCAATACATATCAATTCTTATTAAGAGAATTTGATTCTCTTTTAAGAGATTCTAACCCTATTAGGTGTTGTAGAGGGTAGATGGACCCACTATCTAAATAGCTTTAGGAGAAAGACCAGTGAACCCACCGTCCAAATGATTTTTGTATTATTCCTTGTAGAATAATAGAATTAAACTATATTTCTCCTTCCTCTTTCTTTGTCCTATCAACCAAACTTTTGCTCCTTCTGATCTTGTTACTAGATCAAAAACTTTGCATCAAATAATACCTTGGATCACTTACTTGCATTCATCAAATACTTCTCTTTTGTTCAGACTTAACACTTGACATTTAATCACATTTACAATCATACTTTTCAAAAAAGGAAAATAATTTTATTTATATCATATCTTCAAAATAATTCATTGAGTTAGCCTTGAGGCTTTCCCATGTAATTATAATAAGATAATTAATTATTTCATAATTACAATAGCAATGTTGGCCCACATTGATGTATTGTGGTTCATAGAAACACATTCTACCACCTTTTTCATTGTTAACCTCATGACATATCGACTCCATACCTAAGCTATCTCACCCATATCATAATCTTGGCACCTTCATACCTACATTTCAAATCTGTAGACCAGCACTGAGTGCATGATCCATGCCTCTTGATGGGATTCTGAAAACCACATGGCTTCTTTCCTCCCCTCTCAAGTTCCATGCTTGGCTTCTTGGTGGCCTTGTATTGGCATCGACTCAAACAATGGAGTCTTACCCACTTCCTCTCCTTTAGAAACTAGGCCCTCTCTTTTTATTGCTATCGACTCTCACTCTTCACTAAAACCCATGCTCATGTGTCACCACCTTTACTATTTAATGTACCATCACCCATTCTTTCTGAGTCCACACACACACACACCCATATCTCAATGAGAAGAATGTCATTTATCTTTCCTATGGTTTCTTCCTATCATCGCACTCATATAGATTATTTATTTAGTCCATCATTAGCTAAACCAATAATGACTACCCTTATTGTCACACTACAAGACATATTCCTTCACTTCACCACTCTTTTCAGGTTCTCCCTCATAACCAAATAGTATACACTCTTCTCACTAAATTGGGTTCCCTGTTCACAAATTGGGCCACTTCCACCAGTACTATCAAGCTATTGAAGTTGTAACCTTTTCCTTGGGTATCAATTTTTTTCCATTCCTAAGTCCTCTCTTCCCATTGTCAACTACAAACTTAAACACGCTCTACAATGACCGCATTCTTGTTATTAGGTTTCGGGTAAGAAATTGCCACCCTCTTCATTCTCAATCCCTTGACCTTCTTTGTGGTCATGATTAGTTATCCTAAAACTAATCTAGTGGAACTCTATTTTGGGTGAATGTATATGCTACACCCATATAGTAAACTTTGGAAACCAAAACATAATAACATGCAAGAATTGGAAGCAAGGAAAGGTATCTACTAAACTACAAATACAAACATAAACAAGACATTTTGTTGACATGCCAGTTGCTTCTTAACATATATGGCTCTCTAGCTAAAGGACAAGTAGCTGATTCCTTTTCCCACCTTTCCTCTAGTACTAAATCTTGTAGATCACCTCTGTTTCTTTACGATTAAATATTTCTCTCTTTTAAAGAGATTATAGGTAGTTATTAAAACCACCTATTTACCTGGCATTCCTACTCATTACTAAACTCAATGCTATTTTTAAGCATTCCTACGTATTACAATAAACATCAATTTTTCTAGTTTTTAACACATCACAATGCAAAGTCTAAATGACTTAAATATTACAATATTATGAAATTTGTCATAATGTATGAAGGGTCAAGATGCCCCCACATCACATAGTCTATAAAAATTCTCGCACATGTGATACTAGGGATTGTACACTCATTGATGTCGCCATTAGATTGTCTTCTAACACTATCTAATTGTGCATCTCAAGATTACATCTCTGTTAGAAGATATAATGAAATCATAAGAAACTTCTTAACAAGTTTATTGTCTCTATATTTCTCTATGTAAATCACTTATAACTTCAGCATGTCTTCAACTTGTGTTACACACACTTAGTTTTGTCATCAAGACATAGTGTCAAACATGTCCTTAACCATGCATCACCTAGCAATCAAAACTCTATCTATATGACCTTGATCTCTGTCTGCTACTTTGCCAGTCTTCATAGAATTACTACTATGTTGACATCAATGACAAAGACAGTAATGAATGCAACATGTCAATAATACCACATGCTCTCCAATGCTTACAATAATCCCCTAAAGGAATACCATCAATATTCATGCTAACATATATGTCCATGAAACTCTTATGGTTCTAAACAATATAGAAATGCCAATCAGAAAAGAAATTTAATGTTATAGCACCAAACTAAGTGTTAGCTAATCTAAAGAAAACCACACACATAGTTTGAAAAAACACACAAGTCTTTGCCAATGTTCTACACCAAATTAGTAGTCTTTAATGGATAAGTCTTCTCCCAATAAATGCCACATGCTATAAATAAATAATCAGTAACACAAAAACCTCTACTCTAGGTCCTAGAATGAAAATGAATCCCTAGATGTAGATTATGACTAAATCTTGACCTTTTTTTAAACCAAATGCACTAGAGAAGGCAAGAAACACTTAGGAGGTTCCCAAGTATGCTAGGACAAATAAAAATGCACTCATGGTGCTATTGGGGCTAGTTAGAGTGCAATTGGGTATGTAAGAGAAAACCAAGGTGAAAATGGAGTCAAAATGGTACCCACAACATGTAAACCTAAAAGCCAGACTACCAAGTGTACTCTTACAGTTCCAAGTGTTGCCCTAGTGTATTTGGGGCCTAGAAGGTCATAGTTAGTATTTTTGGAGTATAGTTGGTTAGGTAAGAACAACAAACATGAGTTATACTAGATTGTAGGCTCCTAAAATATCTTCCTAAGGCCCCCACGTGCACACCTAGGATAGAGGGCTATAGAAATGCATAAAAAAAGATAAAATATTGTTAATAGGCCTCCTAATTAGACTATATGTGATAAAAATAACCAAACAAGGGTCAGAATCCTTCAAATGAGCTCCTTCCTTGCACCTACAAGAACAAACAAAGAACACCCAAGTTAGTTAGCATGATATTCATACCAGGTTCACCAATTTTAGGACTAGAAAATGAGTTAGAACCTAGAATACTATGAGAAACCACAAAAATAAATCAACATATACTAAACCCTTCTAATCTACCATGAAAACCAATCAAAGTAAAGGAATTAAAGAAAATGAAACCCCCTCTTTGGTTGCACTTCCCATTTCCTTCTTTCTTCTCCATTTCGATGTAGCTCTAATTTCCTATAGTGCAATCCAATTGAAAAAAAAAGACAAATGATATGATAATTCTATTTAGAATAATAGAAGCATGGTTTTGGCCTAATGTTAAGAGGTTCTAAGGACTAAAAAATGAGTGCAAGATGACTCAATTTATAGCCAAAGTGCAAGAAGTGAGACATGAATGAGGGTATGGACACTTGTCAATTTGAATGTGCAAGTTGGCATGATATTCCTTAGAATATCTATGAGGAACATGACGCAATATGCCAAATGTAGGATTCTATGACACATAAAAGCCAACATGGCTAAAGTGGAGGATAATATATGACGTGCATATGACACCTCATAGCCACTTGTAGACAAGAATATATTATGAATATGGCTTATTATAGTCATGTGTAAGGAATAATATATATTAAATATGACACATATTAGCCAAGTTTAAAGAGAGGATGACATATGATGTCCATGTGTTAAGACTGGGTGGAATATTTGAATTAAAATTCATAATTCCACACAAATGGAAATTAGAAGTGGAAAATGGGACTTAAGAAATTGAAAATTCCCACAATTTGCAAAGGTGAATCAGTTTGTGTGTGTGTGTGTGTGTGTGTGTGTGTGTATTAATCAAGAATGTTGGTTAACAATAATAATTAGTAAATGTGAGATGAGCATGATATGATTGAAATGACATAGGAATAGATTGTGGGTTAACTAATCCTATAGGGAAAATTAGTAAATGATTTGTCCAATTCGACTAGATAAATGTAGGATTAACCCTTTGATGAAATGTGGTGATTATGTAGATTGACTAGGATGATGGTGGGTAGATCAAAGCCATGATCAAATTGATTGAGTGATTATTATTGATGACATGCTAAGGAAAATTGTCATGGATTGAGGGCATGTGACATTTAATGGACATTGTAAATTCTATAGGATTGAAATTGATTGATAATATTGATTATAATAACATCAAAAACCATCATCAATTTTATTAAATTGATTGGATAGGGTCACAATCCAACACCAAGGGACTTGAAAATATTAATGAATGGATGATGAAAATAATAGTTTGACCTAGTGCTAAGGGAAATAATAGTATTAAGGTAATGTTAGATAGGTTTTATACGTTTCCAAGGCACCGAGAGGCACAAAAATACCTAGGACTAGACAAGTGATGATTGATTTGAGATATTTGACATGTTTTGGTTGATTTTGGGTTGATTAGAAAGGATTCTGATGATGTTGAAATATTTTAGGGTTGATTGGATGAGATTATGATGATGTTGAAATAATTCAAAATTGATTATGAAAAGTTTAGATAAAACAAGTGTTGATCTTAGATTGGTTTTGATAAGTGAGTGTCAACACACTTAAACCATTTACTTAGTTCATGCCAAAGTAGTAATACATGTTGAGCACAACATGTAAATATTAGACCATGCCAAGTTTCAATGAGTGTTGAGTCACTCATGTATCAAGTCACTTAGGTGCTGAGTAGATAGACCATGCCAAGTGATTCAAGAGCTGAGTAAATAGTGGATGCCGACTAGTGCAGGTTTTGAGTTAGAAGCAGAAATATAGTGCATGCTGAGCATCAGTGACTTCATATGTTGAGTGATAGTTTTGACATATTTGTTTTTAATGACACAAACAACTATGTAAACCATTTATAAGCTGACTTAAGGATAGATTATGATCTTTTGGAGATAAGGATGAATCTATATTTGGATTCCCTATGTAATTACATGAAGACAATTAGAAAATGGGAAGGTTTAAGAAGAAAAATGGATGAATCTCAATTGCAAATTCATACCTAACCCTAAGCCACTTAAGTCTTCTTAAGGAGGATGAAGCCCTAAGCTCTTTATGGTGTAACAAGGGGTGAAGGTTGAATTGAAGAAGCAAATAAGATAGTTTGTAGAGCATTCAAGGTGACTTAGAAGTAAGAATGAATTACAAAAATTTTTAGAGAAGAATAAAGGATAGAGAAGGATACAACATTGATACATCAGATCCTGAAGGATCAATTGGACATTGTGTAGAGGTGATCTATTATTAGGCAAGCAAGTGCCAATTGTAGGATCTATGTTGAGAAATTTTAACAGGTGATTTCAATTAAATCTCTTAACATAGTAGTCCTAATAGGTTGTATGAAATCCTTTAATATGGTGCTCACTTAATTTTAAGTTGAAGTCCTCTAACAAGACACACTTCTAATAGGGTGATGAAATCCTCTAGCAAGGTGGGACTTAACCTTCTTTGTAATCCTTTAACAAGGAAAGCCTTTCATAGGGTAGATCGTGATTTATGATCAAACCTTTGTAACCTTAATTGGATACATTTTATTGTTGTAGTAATGAAGATTTGTGGGTGTCATTCCCATCCCAATTTTACCTTCTCACTTGGAGGGTTTTTAGATGATCATATATGGTGTTCTATGTGTGATTTATTACATGTTTACATGATTTAGATGCATATGCTTTACATGTTATTTCAATTTATATATTGAATGCATGTGATGAATTTAAGGTGAAAGTTTTATGGGTCCATTTTTAAACTACTAATTCACACCCCCCGCCCGTCTCCCGCCCACCCCCACCTTAAAAGTTTACCTTTCCCACTTGTAATTCCAAAAATTGGTATCAGAGTCTAGTTCACTAAAAGGGAAGCTTTGTAGCTTTGAGGAAAGATCTTGAAATGGAAATCTACAAGCTAGGAAAGACTACTGAAAATTAGGAGATTGAAATACATATCATACTACATCAACTAGATGAGGCAAGAGAGGAACTAAAGAAATCCTTGAAGAGAAGGAAAGAGATTACTACTGTAGAGAATTACACACTATACAAAGAGATAGACACCACCAAGCTATTTACAAATGGAAATACCAATCAATTTGATGTAGTAGTTATAAACCTAATGGAAAAGAATAGAATCCAAGCTAAGGAAATTAGAAATCTCAAGCTAGAGCAAGAATCACAAGCTATGCTTCTATGTGAGGTGATTGAACAAAAGAAGAAAGCCATAAAAGACAAAGCCATGATTGAAGAAGACAAAATAATTCTGGCAAACAAATTGGAAGAGAAGTCAATAAAGCTAACAAAAATTTCCAACATGCAATTGGATACCCTAAGTCAAATGATGAATGCCAACTACAACTAAATGTTAAATAAATTGAGATAGCTACATTGAAGTTGTAGAATGAACAATTGTAGAGTGACCTAAAAAGAGAAAATGAATTTGTTGAAAGTCTCAATAAGCCAAATGAAGCCATCAAATACTTTGAGCAATTATTGAGATCCCATAGATCCAACAATGATACATTAGGATTGGGCTACACAAGCACTAAAGAAGGAGAATCATCCAAAGTCATGGAAGAAAGGAACATAAAAGTTAAGAAATCCAAACCTACTTGTCATAATTGTGGTAAGAAGGACATACTACTAATGTGTGTAGGATGCAAATCAGAATGTCAAGCCTAAGAAGATGACTCATTATCATAAGTGCAACAATCAAGGTCATCAGGCACATGAATGCAAAACTAGGACCATGCATAAACAAAGATTTGAAAGATATTGCTACAATTGTTAGAGGTATGGACATAGAGCCTTTGAGTGTAGATCCAAATCCATGTGGTCATCAAACAAGCCAGTAAAGGTAAGAAGCTATGGAAACTTTTATAATTGGGATTATAATACAAGATATAGTTGTCATTACTATCAAGAGTATGGAAATATTCTTGAGAATTTTATTAGGACACACTTTAGTGGCAACTACAAAAGGTGATTAAGTCAAACTACATATTTTAGTTGTTTGAAGACTAGTCACATTAGCAAGCATTGTCAAACTAGGACAAAGGTGCCAAGTTGTGAATTTGATAAAGGAAAAGGAAAGGTATATGTTGAACACATTAGAGATGATATGAAAAATACATGCAAAAAGAAGGATGATTACAACACATCAAATAGAGAAGGGATCGCTTTACCCAATGGGTCAGGTGAGCACACCTCATCAAACTAAGCAATCAAGAGAATTGTGGAACTGATATTCAACTATTATATCATGCATTAGTTCCAAAGGAGATAGTACTAAAAAGACTACATTAGCATGACTAAATATGCAAGATGTTGTTGAAAATTAAAGTTAAAACTTTAAGGTTTTCATGTTGTTGTCGAGCATGAAAAGTTTCCTATGTGTACTGAGTGGAATGCTAGTTAATGTTGAGCTGCCGGGCTAGCTAGTTGATGCTAAGTTCGTAGTAACTATCGAGTGATGGAAATATCAATAGATGTCAAGTGATTCTAAAAATGGTTGATGTCAAGCTTACATCTATGTAAGTACTCAGCATTAATGCAAGGTTTTCAAAGGGTATATGATCAATTTCTGCTCATTATTCATCATTTCAAATTTCAGCAAGAGCAAGCATAGTAAAAGGCATTTCAAAAACTTGTCCAAAGAATTTGCAAAGATTTTAGAAAAGATCTCACACCAACATATAGATTTCAGAAGGTATTTATCATAAGCCGAGCTATGTAGTTTACTTTTGCACAAACTCTAGATTGATAGAATGTAATCGAGTTCAAAGAATGTAGAAGGGAAGGAAGTTTTGAATATTAAGTTTGTCAATAATGAAGTGAAAAAACCAATATTTAAAGCCATCCCTGACATAGCCTACAAACAAGATCCTTTTGGCCCTTTGTCAAAGAAAGTGTTATAATTGCAAAATAGGAAGTATAGGAGACATGGAGATTAGAGGTACATTCAACAAATTGTGGGAGAATGGTGTTTTGAAGGAGGAATACAAAATTGTTGAGAAAAAGGATTTAACATGAGCCCTAGATTTTTTGAATGTGTTTAAAACTGAGTGGATAAGAATTATTCTAAGAAAAATTCATAATGGCTCCTTATGGCTAGAAGAAGGACCTATTAAGATCACCAAGAGAATAATTCATACTTGGTAACTAGTTATCCAACCCTAGAATAGCCAAAGACACTTAGAAGTGACTCCAAGGAAGTGATAGAGAAGAACATTGGAGCAGTATGGAATAAAAGAGGTATGACTATAGATACCATCACTGATCCACTACTAAACTGTGTTGTAAGAGTAATTTCTCATAAATTCTATCAATCTAGAAGATTGAACAATGTACCCTGTATTGCCATGGATGTTGGCTATAAGATTGTGAAGAAAGATCATACTTATGATTTGGCTGAGCTTTAATTACAACAATTAATGGAAAATCTTGGAGCTATTAGAAAGACCAAGAGTGGTCAATGCAAATTTTAATCAATCCTATTTTTCATATTCTTTTATGTATAGAATACATTTCCCTCTTTTGGTACTGTAGGATGGAAGATAAATAGGTCAATTGTAGTACAAATCAATGAGTTTATTGAATAGATGGAAGAAAACTTTGAGACATTGATGACCAGTTATTTTGAAGATTTTAAGAAATCAATAAAGGAAAGAATGAGGATACTTGTTTCATTGGTTGAGCAACATTATAATGATATATGATTTCTAGTTGATTGTGATTACGCCTTTGTGCAAGCTTCCACACCAAGGGTTAGATGGCTAAGACCACTTGGGTATGAAATTAATGTTGATGAAGCTTTAGCAACCATCACAACACTCCTAGTAGATGAAGTAGATAAAAATGCAAAGATATTTGGCAACTATGAAATGATAAAATCAAAGATTACCATCAAGTTGAAAACTGCCTCCACACTCAAGAAGAAAGATAAGTTGGTAAAAAATCTAAAAGCTAAATTTGGAGGAGAAGAGGAGGAAGAAAAAGAAGAACAGGATAAAGAGGAAGAACAAGCACACGCACAAGAAATTCTTGCATTAACTCAAGGCATGGGAGAGGATAAGGAAAAAGAGGAAACTAAAGGTGCCAAGGGAAAAGAAGCTGAGGAAGCACCTACTCCTGTCAAGCCAAAGAAAAGGAAGGCTAAGGCACAACCAGTGGAAAAGGCAAAGAAAAATTTCAAACCTAGTCCAACCAAGCCTAAAGCTCCTACTACTAGAGCATACACATAAGTCACAACTTAGAAGGCCAAGGAAAAGATCAAGCAAATAGAGCAAGGTGGCCAAGAGTAGAAAAGGTAAGAAGAAAATATGTTGCACAACTAGATTCAAATGAAGAATGGACATAATCTAATGAGAATAACTAATTTAAAGTGGTAATTCATAATCCCTTATCTGATCTTGAAAATTTAAGTGAAAACATCAAAAGTAATGCAAATTTGTTTGGGTTAAAGCATATTGATTTTGATAAACTTGGGAAATTAGAGAAAAGTCAAGTGGAAGAGGCATTATAAATGATGTCTAAGTTTAAGAATACTCCATTAGAATTTTCTTACACAATACCAAAATTTTTATATGATATTGTTGAGCAAAAGTGGCATTACTATTTAAATTTGAAGAAATAAATAAGAAAAATGACATTAGCTCAAGTGATGCTAGACATAACAAAGGGATAGATTGCTAAGGCTATTAAAAGATATGCAGTTAGGTTGACACCTCAGTATAGAGCCTTTAGAATTCTTCAAAATAGCATTGAAAATGTGGTCAAGAAATCAACCCAAATATGGAAACTTATCTATGGGTTAACCACTATGAAACAAGGAGAAGTTGATCCCTTTGAAGGTAAACAAAAAGATAAGGATGATGGTAAAGATGATGAAAAGGATGATGAAAATGATGATGATGAAAAAGAAAAAGATGATAAGAAAGATGATACATTTGGGGAGGAAACTAAAAAGAAAAATGATGACAAGGCAATAGCTGAATAACAACACGATGAACAAAGTGTCCAAGACACACAAATGTCAAGTGTCAGTCCCCCTCATGATGCCAGTATAACTACTAAGACTATAATTGTCAAGGATTTTTCTAGAGCATCAGATTAGAACATCAATCCACTTATTGTAGAAGACCTGAAGAAGATTCTAGACCAATCTACACTCCAAGCCAAACTCTATGGAAATCTAGTTTGGTCAGTGTAGAAGAATTGAAAAAAGTAGTAACTAAGGTCACAAGGGAAAAGGTAAATACACAAGAACCACCTTTTGTCATCCCTTTAGCTACAAGTGCACAAGCTTTGATTCAAACAATAATAGATACATCTACTAATGTTGACAAAAGTGTTAAATATGATACTATTGAAAAGAAGCAGGCAGAAGAGAAAGATAAAATAGGACAGATAGATACATTTGTACCAATAGCACAAGAACAAGGTGCTATTCAAGTCATAGTAATAAATTAGGGAAAGAATGAAGAATGTGAGAAAACACCTATGGTAAAGGAGTAGGAAGCCATCCAAGCATTGGTAACTCTAAGAACATCCGACACTCCACCTACACAAGTTCTTTAGAAGTCGAGCACAAAAGCCATTCCATTGCAAATCTCAGTACCAAGCCCTAGTTCATCAAAGGATGATAATGTAATTCACTATGGAGACATAAAACTTGATGAAAAAAATTGATTGAAAAATTTGAATATGAAACAATGACATTGGAGCAAATAGGAATTTTGCAACAAGCTTTAGAGAAGAAGAAGCATCAAGAAATGCTTAGGAGAGAACATAGGCAGAAACAAGTTCTTCAAGATATTAAAGACATCTTTTTGGATGCATTCATCCTACCAAATCCTAAAGAGACCAAGCCACTAATAGAAAAACTGATAGATATAATGGAAAAGGTCAGTAATGAAAACCTTGATACTACTACAAAAATTTTACAATGGTCTGAGAGAAAGTTTCAAGGAAAATTGAATGAAAAGATATCTAGTGAGATAGCACTGACTCAAGTTGCATTGGCAACCAAGGTTGAAGAGGTAAAGAAGGTACTTGAGAAAATATTCTCACTATACAAAAATTTATGTGATCCTAAACTCTTTACTCAAGAGACTAGGAATCATATTTTGAGCTTGGAGAGAAACCTAAACATATTAGGTACTAAGCTACCTTAGAACCCAGCTCAAAGTGAGAAGCACTTTAGGACATTGCTTCAAACACAAAGTCAATCTGTTAGTGTAGTTTTTTATTTTGATAGGTTTTTCCTACACTTTTAATAATCTCGCTTAGGTTAATAAAGCATGTCTTATTAGGTGAATGGTTGTGAGGTGTCACCTTCCTACATGTGAGCATCCATTAGCTATCTTGGGAAGATACTTTGCTATCTTTAGTCCAATAGATGGTTGCTCCTCATTGGTTGGTGTTGCCACCTCCTCCCTCTTCCTAGCCTATATAAGCATGCTACCTGGCTTGTATTTGTATCTCTTGTTTTTGCTTCCTCTTAATGCTATTTTGCTTCCAGCATTTGCATTACTCTCTTGGAGACTAACTCTATGATGCTATTTTGATTTTGTATCATTTGCATTCATAGTTTAGATATTTACTCTTTGTTCTAGTTTTCTGGGTTATTAATCTTATCAGATTCTAACATGGTATCAGAGCTTTTCTATGTGCAAGAGTAGATTTTAGTTTCCTTATTTGAGAGATTCGGGGGGGGGGCAAATAAACTTTATTTTAGTTTTTTGAAAAATGAAGTATGCTCTTCTCTTGCATCTTTGGATGATCTTGAGAATCAGAAAAGTTTTGACAAAAACAGTTTTTCTCTGAGGTTTCAATCTCAAATCTGACAACCAACTTGCATATTTGGAGTTTTCAATCAATTTTGCAGGTTCTAGCATGCCATTGATGGACTTAAGAAGCTGATCCAGCATTTGCATGTCATATTTTGGTTGCTGGGGTCGTTTTCTGATTTTTGGAGCCGTTTTTTACAGTTAAAGGCGTCTGATTTACACTGCAGCAACATCTTCTGTTCATCAGCAAGAAAAACGCTTTTTGGGTTTTGTTTGCAGCCTCGAAAAACCATCTGGGTATCTTTTAGATTTTGCATAAAAGCTGTATATTTTTCATAATCGAGCATGCAAAGCTACAGCCATACCCCTTTCCGTTGGCAGCCGCAGATTTGAATGCAGTTTTCAAATGTCTCGTTCTTGCTCATATGGACTCCGATTTTGATGATTCTTGTTATGAACTTGGCTATTTTTTTGTGCTCTATCCACTAGCGGAGTTGGTTTTTGATTTTCATGCATGAATTCTTCCGAAATTGCAGATTCTCAGCCGTGACTGTGCACAGTTCTCATTTTCGAAACTTCGAAGGATCATAACTTTCTCATACGACCTCGTATCGAGGTGATTCTTTTTTTGAAAGTGCATGATTTTTCGAGTAGATCACATTGGTGCTATTTATTTACTTGATTATTGTGCCCAAGTTTCACTTCTAGCATATGCTCTTCATGAGGGTTTGTAATGCATTGAAATCAAGACCACTAAGTAATTATTTTTAGTGGTAGTTGTAAATGCACTAAAATAAAGTGCCAAATCATATTTCTTTAAGGGGGGGTTCTTTGATTGAGTAAAGAGGGGGGGGCATTGTCGTGGCTGGGTTCTCTTCTTTTTAGCATTTCTTCTCTGCATTTCTTCATCATGGATCAAAAAAATATGCCCATCCTAACTCCATACAATTACTTTGAGTGGAAATCACTCATGACAATTCACTTAAAGAAAGCTGGATTAAATAGGATAACTATGGGACTTGAAACTAAACCTACTAAAGATGAAGACAAGCCTAAGTGGTTTAACAAATGTGATGAGGCATATGGAACATTGTGTTTGTCTGTTTCTCCTGACTTGCTATTTCACATTGAGTCTTTGGATACACCAAATGAAGTATGGACAAAGCTAGAGACACTATTTGGCACACAAGATTCAATGAGGGGTCATATGTTGGAAAATGAATTAATTAGTTTGAGTCCAGGCAATTTCAACACAATCCAAGATTTCTTCACCAAATTGAAATCACTAAGGCTGCAGTTAAAACAATGTGGAATTGAAAAGAAAGATGAGCAACTGATTCTTAGTATTCTCTCTAAGCTAAGTTCAGAATATTCTGTGTTTGTTTCTACCTTCTATGCTACTAAGGGTGCACTTGGTACTCAATTCACCATGCCATCTTTAGATGATTTTGCTGTCAATCTCACTCGAGAACAGGACAAGCTAATCCAGATGGGCATTCTTAAGTCCTTTAAGTCACATGCCTTGGCCGCTAACCAAGGCACAAAAGAACAACAAGGACAAAGTAGTAACAACAATAGTAAGGACAAGAAACAAAAGAATAGCGAGGAGAAGAAGGATCAAATGCCAGTTTTTTCAACTATTGATACACCATCTTCCAAGGGCGATAAGCCTAAGAAAGAAAAGGTCAAATGTGCTTATTGTAAAAGACCTGGTCATGATGAACATAAATGTTTGCAGAAACAACTTGATCACTTGACATACATTCTTGAGAAGAATAATATCAGTGTTCCTGAGTCTATCAAACAAAGTTCTAATGAAGGGTCTAACAAGGAAAAAGAAAATAGCAAGGGGAAAGGAAAGGGCAAGGCCCTTTTTGCAGTCACTTCCTCACCATCCACTTGGGTTCTTGATTCGGGTACTTCACACCAAATGGCTTCATCTAAGGAAGAACTTGCATCCTTGGAGCCGTGTACTATGCCTTCTATTTTGATGGGTGATAACACTCTTGTTGAGGTGTGTGGGAGAGGGTCTGTTGATGTGGGGGACGGTACATTCCATGATGTTCCTTATGTACCCTCATTGTCAACTAATCTCCAATCGGTACACCAGATCACTCACACGGGTTTAGGCAAGAAGGTTGAGTTCACTCCTAGTTCAGTGGAGATATGTGAGTTGCACAATGATTCTACAGTTGCAGTTGGGAGAGCAGATCATCAGCCACGACTCTATATGTTTTCTCACTTTGTTCCTGATCCTCCTTTGACTGTTTCACTCACTCACTTTAATGATGTGAGCAGATTATGGCATGAGCGGTTTGGCCATCTTAACTTCCACTACTTGCATCAGCTTAACCAGCAAAGCATGGTCACAGGGTTGCCTTCTACTTTGACATTGGAGTCACTTGGAATACATGATGGGCCATATTCACTTGAGCAGTCTTCTACCTCCACTTCTGATGCAGAGAGTGATTCAGAGGACTCACCTCCTTCCTCTCCTAGTCATCATTTACAGGTTGATGATTCTCCTCTAGATTCTCCATCTTCCGGTCCACTTTGGGCTAGACAGACCTTGCAGTTTACAGGTGATTGGGTTGGGGATCCATCAGACACCAAGCAGACTCGTTCACAATTCCAGGATGCTCTACATGTCTTCATTGCTACTGCCTCAAATCCACAGTCCTTTCATGAGGCTTTTGGTATTTTTGAGTGGGATACAGCTATGCAGGAAGAGTATAGTTCCTTGATGAGGAACCACACTTGGAATCTTGTCCTTTTTCCTAAGGGAAGAAAACTTGTTCGATGCAAGTGGATCTACCGGACAAAATTTGCAAGCTTTGCTGGAGGTGTGGGATGCTACATCTTTTGGGGGGGCCTCTTCCTCTCACTTGGAGTCCTAATCTTCTTTGGGGAGTCTCTTTTCTCTCTCTTTTGGGGGAATTTTATGTACATGGGTACCTCATCAGGCTTGACTTGCCGGGACCCATTTCTACATTCACCTAAGCTTCGCTTATGGGGGGGTGTTAGTGTAGTTTTTTATTTTGATAGGTTTTTCCTACACTTTTAATAATCTTGCTTAGGTTAATAAAGCATGTCTTATTAGGTGAATGGTTGTGAGGTGTCACCTTCCTACATGTGAGCATCCATTAGCTATCTTGGGAAGATACTTTGCTATCTTTAGTCCAATAGATGGTTGCTCCTCATTGGTTGGTGTTGCCACCTCCTCCCTCTTCCTAGCCTATATAAGCATGCTACCTGGCTTGTATTTGTATCTCTTGTTTTTGCTTCCTCTTAATGCTATTTTGCTTCCAGCATTTGCATTACTCTCTTGGAGACTAACTCTATGATGCTATTTTGATTTTGTATCATTTGCATTCATAGTTTAGATATTTACTCTTTGTTCTAGTTTTCTGGGTTATTAATCTTATCAGATTCTAACATGGTATCAGAGCTTTTCTATGTGCAAGAGTAGATTTTAGTTTCCTTATTTGAGAGATTCGGGGGGGGGGGCAAATAAACTTTATTTTAGTTTTTTGAAAAATGAAGTATGCTCTTCTCTTGCATCTTTGGATGATCTTGAGAATCAGAAAAGTTTTGACAAAAACAGTTTTTCTCTGAGGTTTCAATCTCAAATCTGACAACCAACTTGCATATTTGGAGTTTTCAATCAGTTTTGCAGGTTCTAGCATGCCATTGATGGACTTAAGAAGCTGATCCAGCATTTGCATGTCATATTTTGGTTGCTGGGGTCGTTTTCTGATTTTTGGAGCCGTTTTTTACAGTTAAAGGCGTCTGATTTACACTGCAGCAACATCTTCTGTTCATCAGCAAGAAAAACGCTTTCTGGGTTTTGTTTGCAGCCTCGAAAAACCATCTGGGTATCTTTTAGATTTTGCATAAAAGCTGTATATTTTTCATAATCGAGCATGCAAAGCTACAGCCATACCCCTTTCCGTTGGCAGCCGCAGATTTGAATGCAGTTTTCAAATGTCTCGTTCTTGCTCATATGGACTCCGATTTTGATGATTCTTGTTATGAACTTGGCTATTTTTTTGTGCTCTATCCACTAGCGGAGTTGGTTTTTGATTTTCATGCATGAATTCTTCCGAAATTGCAGATTCTCAGCCGTGACTGTGCACAGTTCTCATTTTCGAAACTTCGAAGGATCATAAATTTCTCATACGACCTCGTATCGAGGTGATTCTTTTTTTGAAAGTGCATGATTTTTCGAGTAGATCACATTGGTGCTATTTATTTACTTGATTATTGTGCCCAAGTTTCACTTCTAGCATATGCTCTTCATGAGGGTTTGTAATGCATTGAAATCAAGACCACTAAGTAATTATTTTTAGTGGTAGTTGTAAATGCACTAAAATAAAGTGCCAAATCATATTTCTTTAAGGGGGGGTTCTTTGATTGAGTAAAGAGGGGGGGGCATTGTCGTGGCTGGGTTCTCTTCTTTTTAGCATTTCTTCTCTGCATTTCTTCATCATGGATCAAAAAAATATGCCCATCCTAACTCCATACAATTACTTTGAGTGGAAATCACTCATGACAATTCACTTAAAGAAAGCTGGATTAAATAGGATAACTATGGGACTTGAAACTAAACCTACTAAAGATGAAGACAAGCCTAAGTGGTTTAACAAATGTGATGAGGCATATGGAACATTGTGTTTGTCTGTTTCTCCTGACTTGCTATTTCACATTGAGTCTTTGGATACACCAAATGAAGTATGGACAAAGCTAGAGACACTATTTGGCACACAAGATTCAATGAGGGGTCATATGTTGGAAAATGAATTAATTAGTTTGAGTCCAGGCAATTTCAACACAATCCAAGATTTCTTCACCAAATTGAAATCACTAAGGCTGCAGTTAAAACAATGTGGAATTGAAAAGAAAGATGAACAACTGATTCTTAGTATTCTCTCTAAGCTAAGTTCAGAATATTCTGTGTTTGTTTCTACCTTCTATGCTACTAAGGGTGCACTTGGTACTCAATTCACCATGCCATCTTTAGATGATTTTGCTGTCAATCTCACTCGAGAACAGGACAAGCTAATCCAGATGGGCATTCTTAAGTCCTTTAAGTCACATGCCTTGGCCGCTAACCAAGGCACAAAAGAACAACAAGGACAAAGTAGTAACAACAATAGTAAGGACAAGAAAAAAAAGAATAGCGAGGAGAAGAAGGATCAAATGCCAATTTTTTCAACTATTGATACACCATCTTCCAAGGGCGATAAGCCTAAGAAAGAAAAGGTCAAATGTGCTTATTGTAAAAGACCTGGTCATGATGAACATAAATGTTTGCAGAAACAACTTGATCACTTGACATACATTCTTGAGAAGAATAATATCAGTGTTCCTGAGTCTATCAAACAAAGTTCTAATGAAGGGTCTAACAAGGAAAAAGAAAATAGCAAGGGGAAAGGAAAGGGCAAGGCCCTTTTTGCAGTCACTTCCTCACCATCCACTTGGGTTCTTGATTCGGGTACTTCACACCAAATGGCTTCATCTAAGGAAGAACTTGCATCCTTGGAGCCGTGTACTATGCCTTCTATTTTGATGGGTGATAACACTCTTGTTGAGGTGTGTGGGAGAGGGTCTGTTGATGTGGGGGACGGTACATTCCATGATGTTCCTTATGTACCCTCATTGTCAACTAATCTCCAATCGGTACACCAGATCACTCACACGGGTTTAGGCAAGAAGGTTGAGTTCACTCCTAGTTCAGTGGAGATATGTGAGTTGCACAATGATTCTACAGTTGCAGTTGGGAGAGCAGATCATCAGCCACGACTCTATATGTTTTCTCACTTTGTTCCTGATCCTCCTTTGACTGTTTCACTCACTCACTTTAATGATGTGAGCAGATTATGGCATGAGCGGTTTGGCCATCTTAACTTCCACTACTTGCATCAGCTTAACCAGCAAAGCATGGTCACAGGGTTGCCTTCTACTTTGACATTGGAGTCACTTGGAATACATGATGGGTCATATTCACTTGAGCAGTCTTCTACCTCCACTTCTGATGCAGAGAGTGATTCAGAGGACTCACCTCCTTCCTCTCCTAGTCATCATTTACAGGTTGATGATTCTCCTCTAGATTCTCCATCTTCCGGTCCACTTTGGGCTAGACAGACCTTGCAATTTACAGGTGATTGGGTTGGGGATCCATCAGACACCAAGCAGACTCGTTCACAATTCCAGGATGCTCTACATGTCTTCATTGCTACTGCCTCAAATCCACAGTCCTTTCATGAGGCTTTTGGTATTTTTGAGTGGGATACAGCTATGCAGGAAGAGTATAGTTCCTTGATGAGGAACCACACTTGGAATCTTGTCCTTTTTCCTAAGGGAAGAAAACTTGTTCGATGCAAGTGGATCTACCGGACAAAATTTGCAAGCTTTGCTGGAGGTGTGGGATGCTACATCTTTTGGGGGGGCCTCTTCCTCTCACTTGGAGTCCTAATCTTCTTTGGGGAGTCTCTTTTCTCTCTCTTTTGGGGGAATTTTATGTACATGGGTACCTCATCAGGCTTGACTTGCCGGGACCCATTTCTACATTCACCTAAGCTTCGCTTATGGGGGGGTGTTAGTGTAGTTTTTTATTTTGATAGGTTTTTCCTACACTTTTAATAATCTTGCTTAGGTTAATAAAGCATGTCTTATTAGGTGAATGGTTGTGAGGTGTCACCTTCCTACATGTGAGCATCCATTAGCTATCTTGGGAAGATACTTTGCTATCTTTAGTCCAATAGATGGTTGCTCCTCATTGGTTGGTGTTGCCACCTCCTCCCTCTTCCTAGCCTATATAAGCATGCTACCTGGCTTGTATTTGTATCTCTTGTTTTTGCTTCCTCTTAATGCTATTTTGCTTCCAGCATTTGCATTACTCTCTTGGAGACTAACTCTATGATGCTATTTTGATTTTGTATCATTTGCATTCATAGTTTAGATATTTACTCTTTGCACTAGTTTTCTGGGTTATTAATCTTATCAGATTCTAACACAATCAACTATACTAATAGTAGATGAGGTTAGCATAAGAGCCAAATTGAAATGTATAACACATGGAAATATTGTACAAGGAACTAGGTTATGCAAAGACTCTATTGAAGAAAGACCCAAATCTTTCTACCTTAGATGACCTAGTGCACCTTGCTACCAAGCTTGCTATAAGATTAAGTCATTGGATGTTGCATGTGACAACTGGGATGTAGCTCTCAAAATCATAATATAATTCCTTAAATCCTTTTTGGAAAAGTACACTATAAGTGTATAGCCCATTTGACATAAGTGTCAAAAAGGGAGAGAATAAATAATATTGGACATTGGGGGAGACAAAGTAAGGGAGAAAAATACCATGGGGGAGTATGAACAAAGAGAGAGCATAGAATAAAAGAAAGGAAAAAATAACAAAGGGAGAGCCTAGTAATAAAGTTATACCATTGGGGTGATATACATTTTTGGAGACATATTTTTGAGGAAAGCAGTAAGGGTAAAAGCACAAACCCGTGTCACCCTTTTGTAAAGGAAAAGGCTAACAAAAGTATAATTGTTCACCTTCAATGACATAAAACTTGTATTATTATTTAAAATTTGAAAATGAAGTAAACAAGTGAAATGTGTAGAAATGGATGAAGTTTAGGATTATAAATTTTAATAATTATTTGGAATAAGAATTGATATATTTTTCTAATTTTTATAGATGATTTTTTAGTTGTTGAAAAATGCTGAAAATCAGGGGTTTAGTTCGCACCACAAAACTATATGGAAATAAACTTATTTCCTTTTGAGCTCAGACTATGTTATATATAACATATATAGCTAGAACAATCAAATTTAAAAATTGACTTTAGACCTATATTTTCTCTTTTATAATAATTCAAATTTCAACTTGCCTAAAATTGATAGTTTTCATCTCTCACCACATTTTTGAAAACAAATCTATTCTAACAAAAAGAAAAATTATACATTCTTGAAGAGGACTCTCTCCTCTAGAATGCCATATAATTTTTAATTTTTTTAATATGACAATATTTTTTTCTTTCCCAAAATTGACATATTTTTTAGTCTTAAAATACGTGCTTGTAGAATTTTTTAATTACAATATACTATATCTAATTAGAACACTATAAACTCTATATGAGAATATTCTTTACGTCTTGCTCTATAAAATGGTGTTTCTATGTTACTAAAAAATATCATAAAAAATAGTAAGAGTTATTGAAATGTCATTTTTCTAAAATAATTTTATTTCCTTAGTAATTGGATACAAACTAGTATAAAACATGCATTTAATAGACATTTCCAATTGGAAAGTGTCAAACCATATATAACTTAGATAGAATGAATTTATCTAGATCATATGTTTGAACAAAATTGGTTTTTGGATAAAAAGACTAAAATTTAGCTATTTTGATAAGTTAGCCTAAAATGTGACACAACTCTGTACTTTTACTTGTAAATAGACACAGATATCAGCTATGACAAAACATATTAGAGGAAAGAGTATCAGATACAACACATTGAAGTCAGAGAGGAGCACAATTTTTGGTTACAAAACAAACATATTAACTTGGGGGAGTTATCAATTTTGAGGTATATGAGTTATTACAAAATTTTGAAATTTTGACATTTTGTATATAAGCCGAGTCATGGATATGTTATGCTCAAGAAGATTAAGATTGATTATGTATATTTAAGTGTTTTTGAAACTCATGTCAAAGGGGGAGATTGTTGATCTTAGATTGGTTTTGACAAGTGAGTGTCAACAAACTTAAACCATTTACTTAGTTCATGTCAAACTAGTAATACATGCCGAGCACAACATGTAAATATTAGACCATGTCAAGTTGCAATGAGTGTTGAGTCACTCATGTGCCGAGTCACTCAAGTGTCGAGTAGATAGACAATGCTGAGTGATTTAGGAACTGAGTAAATAGTGGATGCCAAGTAGTGCAGGTGTCAAGTCAAAAGTAGAAATATGGTGCATGTCAAGCATTAGTGACTTCATATGCCGAGTGACATTATTTTGACATATTTATTTGTGATGACACAAACAACTACGTAAACCATTTTAAAGCTGACTTAAGGAAAGATTATGATCTTTTGAAGATAAAGATGAATCTATATTTGGATTGGCAATGTAATTGCATGTAGCCAATCAAAAATAGGAAGGTTTAAGTAGAAAAATGGGTGAATCTTAGCCATAGATTCATACCCAACCCTAAGCAACCTAAGTCTTCTTAAGGAGGACGAAGCCCTAAAATCATTATGGTGTAACAAGGGGTGAATGATAGAATTGAAGAAGCAAAAAAGATAGTTTGCATAGCATTCAAGGTGACTTAGAAGTAAAAATGAATTGTAGAATTAGTTAGAGAAGAATAGAGGATAGAGAAGGATACAACATTGATACATGAGATCATGAAGGATCAATTGGACATTGTGTAGAGGTGATCTATTATTAGGCAAACAAGTGTCAATTGTAGGATCTATGCTAAGACATTTTAACGGGTGATTTCAAATAAATCTATTAACAAAGTAGTCCTAACAGGCTGTATGAAATATTTTAAAAGGGTGCTTACTTAATTGTAAGTTTAAGTCCTCTAACCAGGCACACTTCTAATAGGGTATTGAAATCCTCAAACAAGGTGGGACTTAATAGTCTTTGTAAGCCTTTAACAAGGTAGGCCTTTCACAAGATAGACCATGATCCATGGTCAAATCATTGTAACCTTAATTGGATACACTTTATTGCTACAGTAGTTAAGATTTGTGGGTGTCATACCCACCCTAGTTTTACCTTCTCACTTGGAGGGTTTCTAGGTGATCATATATGGTGTTATGTGTGTGATTGCTTACATGTTTACATGATTTAGATGCATATACTTTACATGTTATTTCAATTTATATATTGGATGCATATGATGAATGTATGGTGAAATTTTTATGGGCTCAAGTTTAAACTACTGATTCATCCCCCCTCTTAGAAGTTTACCTTTCCCACTTGTAATTTTGACAACAAGAACCAATTTTGAAATGAACTATGGCTGATTTGAAAGAGGGTATGAGTGATAAAGAATATTGTTGCAATATGCTCGAATGATAATCAAGTTCACTAGAAGATTAGAATTAGTGAAATAAGAAAATGGTATGGGTTAGTATGAAAATGTGATTAAACATTAGAAGTGAACCATTTTTTAGTGTCTATAGTAGCATTCTAGTACTACAATCTTGCAATCATTGATTTGTACATACATTTATCCTCTTTTGATGAATCATCCCCTTTAGTCAACTTATAACTAGTAACAATAGGAGTGCATGCATGCTTTGATTTATCTAAACCAAACTTGTTCAATAACTTCTTTACATAGTTTGATTGAGAACTGAGAATAAATTTGTTGTATTGACCTATTTACAATTCAAGAAAGAAATTTGACTCTCCTATTATTGACATCTCAAATTCCTTCTATATTTCTTCAATAGATTTCTTACACAAGTCATATTTAATGCCAAATATGATTTCTTAAATATGCACAATTACAATTAGGCTTTTTTTCTAAATATATCTCAAAATATGTATTTCTATATAACTATTCTTTCCTTAATCCTCAGCTGACCATTTATTTGTCTAATTTACCATACCAGGCTCTAGGTTCCTCATTTAATCCATGTAATGCCTTCTTTATTTTTTAAACAAAATCAAGGTCTTTTTATGATCTGATGCCTTTTATTTTCTTAATGTACATTTCTTCCTTTAGTTCACCATTTAGAAACATAGATTTGGAATCCATCCAATAAACTTTGAATCTTTTGAATATTCCAAATGCTAAGAATATTCTAATAGATTCTATTTGAGAAAAAATGGCATAAGTCTCATTAAAATCAAATCCTTAAATTTATAAGTAAACCTTACATGCAACCTTTCCATTTTTATATATATTGTTCTAGTATACCCACTTTGCATCTATCACACTTTTTGTCTAGGCACAAGTTCCTAGGTCTAATTTTTTTCTATCTATTTTTTTTCCCTTTATAGAATTGAACCAACTTCGATTGTTACAAGATTGTGTTGTAGAATTATGTCCAATCTCTAAAAGTGAGCATACCGAATCATGATCTTGTGTTTCTTTACTTTTTCTAAAAAATCCTTTATTCTTATCTCCAACAATTTGGTCTTTAGAGTGATGATTCTCTAGATACCTTGGTTTTTAATATAATATGTTAGTGTTAGTGTTGGTTTAATGTCATATTCCTCTTTCTTATCCTCTTTTCTATTATGCTCTATATCAACCCCTACTGAATATGTCATTTAGGAACCTTTGTCAATCTTCACATTTGCACATTCCACAAAGTTTCTTATTATTTTATTGTAAGACTGATAAGATTTAATTTTTGCATACTAACCTAAAAATATTCCTTCATCAATCTTGCTATCAAACTTGCAAAATTTGTCTTCATATTTCTAAATGTAACAGTTTCTACCAAATATTTTAAAATATGTTTAATTGTAGGTGCTCTTCCATACCATAACTCATATGAAGTCTTTCCATAATTCTTTCACTATATAGCTCTATTAAATGTATATATAATAATATGTACTTATTCTCTCTAGTAAAATTCTAGTAGACACACTTTTTTCAACATAGGTTTTGCTACTTCCCAAGTCATTTTATTCACCCTTTCAACAACATCACTCTATTATGGTGTTCTTGTTGCTAAAAATTGTCTCTTAATATCATGTTTCTCACAAAAAATTCCAATGCATCAAATGTAAAGCCTTCTACTTTCTTAGATCTTAAACACTTAATCTACATACCACATTCAATCTCCACTCTAGTCTTAATATATTGAATTTATCAAAAGCCTAAAATTCATCTTTAAGATATGAAACTCATGTCATCCTTGAATGCACTTAATCTCCAATACACTGTTAGATGAGTAGTACTTTTCCTTTAATATTTATATTCTCTTCTTCTCTTCTTGATAACACTTCCAAATTATGTTTTTTAGGTTTATAGAATTTTGGTATCTCTCTCACTACATGAGATGATATTATTCTCAAAAGAGTATCAAAGTTTATGGGATACATACTTTATTGTTAAAGCCAACTCTCATCAGTCTAAGATATTAAATAATATCATTTCAAAGCTTATTGAAGATGTTATTTATTCCTCCCTGTCCTTTTTCAAATTGTAATCATATCTCCAATTTTTGTTGATTTCACATCCTTTATTCATGAAGATAACATCATATCCATTTTAACACATCTTTCCAACACTCAATAAGTTGTGATATAATTCTTTCACATAGGAGAAATTTTTAGTGTTATTATATTATCAAATATAATAGAGCCTTTGTCACCAACATAAGTTTCTTTATCATCACCAAATCTAATGGGACCACCATCATATTTTCTATGTAACACAAATTTACTTCTATTTCAAGTCATATAATGAGAACAACCACTATGAATGAATGACTTAATTTTGTTCCTCATAACATATAGTGTAGTTTCAATATCATCATCAACTTCATCACAACTATTAGTGATATCAATTTAAAATTTATATCTTCTTCACCATAAAATAAGCACTTTTTTAGTACTAAGTTATCATCCGAGATAATTTCATCTTCATTCACATAGTAAGTCTTTTTATTGAATCTTTTAAAATTTTATCTAGGACCCTTTTTTGCGCATATAGTAGCTAAATTACCAATACTACCACATCTAAAACATTTTAGGGGTAACACACCTTCAAATTTTCAATACCTTTCTTTAATCTTCTTACAAAGTTTTCCTCAATATTTTCATCATCATCTCTAAGATCATCTTTCGATTTTATCGCTATGAATGTTGTCTCAGATATTATCTTTTCTATTTCAAACTTTCTTATCTCAAATGTGGAAAAGGTTCAAAAAAATTGTTCCTTGGTAAACTTCCTTACACCATACACTTCAATTATTGAGATCTTGTCACTGTAGTTATTTGGTAACGTTATGAAGTTCTCACCAGTAATAGAACCTCCTTAGTTCTCAACATAAAAATAGATTTAATAAATTAACCATCTTTCATTCTTAGATTCTCATAGTGTTTTTTAATTTTCAACTTCTTAGATAACTTGACATCATCATTTCTTCATATATATATTTCAACTTTTCCCAAACTTCATGCACACTCATTAAATAATCACTCTGGATGACTTAGTCTCTAATAAAGAAATAATGATAATGAACCTCACCTTTTCATTATCCTCATATTCATTGATTTCAACTTGAGTGTTAAGTCCATTATGAGGAAATTCACACTTTTTCTCTACATGCTTCCAAGTCTTGATACCAGTCAATACCACGTATCCTTTCATCTAATATTTACATGAACTATAGTTTGATCAATAAAACATAGAAATAGTTTATTTTTGTGCCATCAAATCTCACCCAAGTATTTTATCTGTTCACTTAGTAACCAATATTTGATACCAATTGTTGAACAAAATAAATAACCAAGAGAACAAGATATATAACTAAGAGGGAGAAAAATTAGTTATTCCCACAAGACTTTACAACACTTTTCTCTATTGGTTAACACTTAAATAATCACAATGATAAATTTAGATTTGTTAGTTAAAAATATCAAACACCCATAAAAAATATAAGCATGAAATACACAGTAATACCAACATAAATAATACTTGAATTTATATTGAAAATTTAAATTGGTAAACACCACAAAAAAGATAATTATCATGAAATATAAAAACACTTGTTAATGTGATTTTGTCAAGAAGTAAATCCACTCACAACTAAGAGGGGAGGAGGGAGAGGGGTGAATATGTTGTGACCAATTAATCTTAAATCCAAACTCATAAACCTCAATCTCAATAATTAAAACAATGATGCACGACAAGAGAAAACCATACAACATAACACAATAATTTTAGAATTTAACCTTAGACATAAATAACAATTATAAGCAAATATAACCAATAATAGAAAATCATAGATCACACAGAAGAGAACACAAGACACCAAGATTTAATTGTGGCTCACCCAATCCCTGGGCTACATCCACTAAATAACAAGTCCAACATTACTATGATCAAGTGATTGTAACCTTATTACAATCCATAATCCCTTACATCTCAATACCATCACAAGAAGTAATTTTTACATCACCCACACTATGAAATAATCCCTAACCCTAATCCCTTTTATATGTTTATTTTTGCAACTTTAGGGTTACAATTAGTTACAACATGTTGACCATAAAATGCTGATAAAATAGTCCCAAAAAAAAGTAGCTTCAATTATGGAATTATTGAGTATGTATAGTACTTCCTTGATCGGTGACCACAATCTAACAATCTCCCACTTGGGGACTAATTAGGCTCTACACATAACAATAGTCTCCCACTTGGAGAGTGATCCTGTAGCTATGTTGCTACTCCATGAGTCTCCCACGTGATCAAACCACCCTGGACTCTATTGTTCTTTTATTCATGTTTAGTCTAGAAGACTAACTAAATCTAAAGAGGATTTCAGCTTATCCTTTATTATTTCCTTTGTAAACATATTTTTTGGATTGTCATCTATAGGTACCTTTTCTAGCTTTAACTATCCATCATCCAAAATTGACCTAATGAAATGGTATTGCAACTGAATGTGTTTTGTCTTCGAATGTAGAGCCAAATTATTTGCAAGTTGGATGACACTCTAACTATCTATAAACAAATAATTATCCCTCTAAGGGTGTTCCAATTATTCTAAGAAGAACTAAAGCCATATCATCTCCTTGGTGCCTCTATTGTAGCAACATACTCTGCCTCTATAGTGGATAAAACATTAACCTTCTATAACCTAAAAACCCACCTCATAGCTGCCCTACTAATAGTAAATACATAACCTATAGTACTCTACCTGGTATCAATATCCCCTACCAAATCTAAGTCAACATATCCTTGTAAATTAGTAGCAGAGCCCCCAAAGTGTAAACACTTACTGGATGTTCCTCTCAAATATTTGAGAATCCTTTTAACGACATTCTAATGCTCAAGCCCTAGATGAATCATATACCTACTAATGACTCCCACTTCATGTGCAATATCTAGCCTTGTACATACCATAGCATACATCAACCTTCCTATAGTTGAAGCATAAGGTACCTTGGACATCTTATCCTCCTCTTCTTGTGTCTTGGCACACATCTCCTTAGTCAACTTCAAATGACTAGGTAAAGGTGTGTTGGCAACTTTAGCATTCTCCATAGAGAAACATTGCAACACCTTCACAATATAATTAGCCTCAGATAATGTCAATTTCTTGTTCTTTCTATCTCTGCAAATCTTCATACCAAGGATTTTTTTTGCTGCACCCAAGTCCTTCATAGAAAATGCATGTGCTAACTAGCATTTTAGCCCCTTAATGTGATCCATGTTAGACCTAGGTACAAGCATATCATCAACATATAAACATAAAAAATGTAGTTGTCATCATCTAACCTCTTAAAGTAAACATAATGATCTGAATGACATCTACTATATGTTGATCTCAAATTGGTTTTGACAAGTGAGTGTATATACACTTAAGGCATTTACTTAGTTCATGTTAAGCACAACATGTATAAGTTAGAGCATGTCGAGTCCACAGTGAGTATTGAATCACTCATGTGCCTAGTCACTCAAGTGTTGAATAGACAGTGTATGCTAAGTGATCTAGGAGCTGAGCAAGTAGTGCATGCCGAGTTATTTAGATACCGAGTCATAGTATAGAAATCAGTATATGCCGAGCATCAAAGACTTTAATTTCCTAGAAAGACAATTTTGACATAGTTGTTTGTAATGGCACAAACTACTATGTAAACCATTTTTGAGCCAACTTGAAGATTGAATTATGATATTTTGGAGATAAGAACAAACCTTCAGTTTGAATCCCTATGAATTTTCTGTAGCCAATCAAAAAAAGGGAAGGTTTAAGTAGAAAAATGGATGAATCAAAGTCATTGATTCATACCTAACTGTAACTCACCTAAGTCTTTTTAAGGAGGAAAAACCCTAAACTTCATATGTGTGCATTGTAGAAGTGAAGAGAGAAGCTTGCATGCACAAACAAAGCATTCATGGCAGCTAAGGAATTGTGAAGTGAAATTGCATTGTAGAATCAATTAAAGGGGAATAGAGGAAGGGAATAGTATATAGTAGAGAGACATCTAATCAATAAGGATCAAAAATACATTAGTTTAGAGGTGATCTATCATCAAGCAACCAAGTACTAATCGTAGGATCAATGTTGAGTCATTTTAGCAGGCAAATCAGTTAAATCTCTTAACAAAGTAGTCCTAACATGTTGTACTAAAATCCTTTAACACGGTGCTTACTTAATTGTGAGTTAAAGTCCTTTAACAAGGCACACTTCTAACAAGGTGTTAAAATATTTTAACAAGGTAAGACCTAATAGTCTTTGTAAGCCTTTAATAGGGTAGACCTTTCATAGGGTAGACCATGTCTCATGATCAAACATTGTAACCTTCATTAGATACACTTTATTACTATAGTAGTGAAGATTTATGGGTGTCATCCCCACCCCAGTTTTACCTTCTCATTGGAGGGTTTCTGGGTAATCATATCTAGTGTCATATATGTGTGAATGTTTACTTGTTTACATGATTTAGATGTACATGTTTTGCATAGTATTTTAGTCTACTTATTGAATGTATGAGATGGATGTTTTATGGGTCAAAGTTTAAACTATTGATTCACCCCCCCTAGAAGTTTACCTTTCCTATTGTAGTTCTAATAATTGGTATTAGATCCTTGTTCTCTAAAGAGAATCTTTGTAGCTTTGAGGAAATATCTTTAAATGGAAGTCTATAAGTTGAGAAAGATCATTGAGAATCAAGGAATTGAAATACAACTCATTCTACATCAATTGAATGAAGCAAGAGAAGAACTAAAGAAATCTTTGAAGAGAAGGAAGGAAATTTCTATTGAGGAGAATGAAACACAATGCATAGAGATATACAATACTAAGCTATTTACTAATGGAGACTCTAATGAATTTGATGCTGCAATTGTAGACATAATGGAAAAGAATAGAGCCCAAGCTTAGGAAATCAGAAATCTCAAGTTAGAGAAAGAATCACAAGCCATACTACTATGTGAGCTAACTGAATAGAAGAAGAAAGCTATGGAAGACAAAGCCATGATTGAAGAAGATAAAAGAGTTCGGACCAATAGATTGCAAGAGAAATCATCAGAGCTAACCAAGATTTCCAACATGCAGTTGGATACTCTAAGTCAAATGATGAGTGCCATCTATGAATTAAATATTAAGGATATTGAGATAATAGCATTGAAGTTGCAGAATGAGAAATTACATAATGACCTAAAAAGGGAAAAGGAATTTGTTGAAAGTTTCAATAAACCAAGTGAATCCATCAAATACTTTGAGCAGTTATTGAGATCCCCTAGATCTAACAATGATACATGTCAATTGGGATACACAAGTACTGAAGAAGGAGAGTCATCCAAAAGTGCTAAAGAAAAGAACAAAAAGGGTAAGAATTCCAAACCTACTTGTCATAATTGTGGTAAGAAAGGACATACTGCTAATGTGCATAAGAGCAAGACTATAAATTAGAATGTCAAGCATAAAAGCATGGTTCATTGCCATATGTGAAACAAACAAGGTCATCAAGCATATGAATGTAGAACTATGAACATGAACACACAAAGATTTGAAGGATATTGCTATAAGTCTCAGAAGTATAGACATAGATATTTTGAGTGCTGATCCAAACCCACATGGGCATCAAACAGAAAAAAAAAGGTAAAATAAAATGGAAACTGTTATAACTAGGATTATAATACAAGATATAGTTGTCATTATTTTCAAGAGTGTGGACATGTTCCTAGGAATTGTATTAGGACACACTTTAGAGGTGACTACAAAAGGTGGTTGAGTCAAACCACATGTTTTAGCTATTTGAAGATTGATCACATCAGTCACTATTGTCCAACAAAGTCAAAGGCACTAAGTTGTGAGTTCAATAATATTAATGGCAAAGGCAAGGCAGATGTTGAAATGTTAGAAATGAAATGAACAAGACATGGAAGAAAAAGGAGGATTGTAACACATCAAGTGGAGAAGGGATCACTTCACCCAATGGGTCAGGTGATCAAACCTCATCAAACTAAGAAAATCAAGAGTTATGTGTGACTGATATTCATAAGTTATATCATACATCAGTTTCAAAAAAAAATTTAGTACTGAAAATTCTACATAATCATGAATAAAGATGCAAGATGTTATTAGGAACCAAGGAAAAATCTTTAAGATTTTCATGTTATTATTGAGCATGAAAATTTTCCTATGATTGCCAAGTGAAATGCTAGAGGATGTCAAGCTAACAGATTGGCTAGTTGATATCGAGCTCATAATAATTGCCAAATGATTGAAAAGACTAGTGGATGTCGAGTGAGCCTGAAATTGATTGATGTTGAGCTTACAGCTATGTAAGCACTCAACATTAATTGCAAGTTTTCAAAAGGGTATTTGATCAATTTTCAACTCATTTTACATCATCTTGAAATCAAGAAAGAGCAAGGAGAGCTAAAGGTGATCAAGAAATTCATTAGAAGTGATTGTAGAATATTTGAATAGTGACTCAACACCATTTCATTATATTTAGCAAGGTATTTATCGTGTGTTGAGCTACGCTATTTTTATTTTCAAAAACCCTAGTTTTTCAAAATGGAATCTAATTAAAATAGTGTAGAGGGTAAGGAGGTTTTGAATTTTCAACTAGCTAGTAATGGGGTCAAACAACCAATTTCAAAGCCATACCTAATATTGCATATAAACAAGACCCCTTTGATCCATTATCCATGATACCACCAAAAGTTTTAATGGTTCAAGATGTTAGGAAATGTTACAATTGGAATATTGAAAGTATTGAAGACATGGATATTAGAAAAGAAAATGATAGACTTTGTGAAAATGGGGTGTTAAGGGAAGAATTCAAAATTGTAGAGAAGAAAGGGTTAACTTGTGCCCTAGATTTCCTGAATGTTTTCAAAACTGAATGGATTAGGATTGTATTAAGAAAGATTCATGATAGTTCACTTTGGTTAGAAAATGGGCCTATCAAAATAACCATAAGAATAATCCATAGGGTAAAAGAGTATCCAACCTTAGATTAGCCTAAGACTTTAAGGAATGATTCAAAAGAGGTTATTCAAAAGAATATAGGAGCCATGTGGAATAAAAGAGGAATGACAATTGAAATCATCATAGATTTGTTGATAGATTTTGCAATAAGGGTAATTTCACAAAAGTTTTACCAATCAAGTAGATTAAATTGTGTGCACTGTATTACAATAGATGTTGGTTATAAGATTGTCAAGAAAGATCACACATGTGATCTTGTCAAGCTACAACTACAACAGTTGATTGAAAATCTAGGGCACTAAAAAAAAAAAAGAGTGCTCAGAGAAAATTTGGTTCTATCTTGATATGAATTTTCATTTATTTTCAAAACACATTTCCTAAATTTGGTACTATGGCATGGAAAAAAATAAGTCAATGGCAGTACAAATTGGTGAGTTCATTGAACAATTGGGTAAAAATTTTGAATCCGTAATGAGAAGTTATTTTGAGGACTTTAAGTAGTCTATGAAGAAAAGATTAAGAATTCTAGTATCATTGGTGGAGAAACATTATGATGATGTTTGTTTCCTAGTTGATGCTGATTGTACATATGTTCAAGTAGCAACTCCAAAGGTAAGATGTCTAAGGCCATTAGGATATGAAATAAATGTAGATGAGGCCTCTGTAGCAATAACTGCATTACTTGTTGAAGATATAGATAAAAATTCCAAAGCATTTGGTAATTATGAGATGGTTAGATCCAAACTTACCATGGAACTAAAGAATGTCTCTATTATAAAGAAGAACGAGAAGTTGGTGAAGAAATTAAAAGCTAACATTGGTGAAGATTCCAAGTAAGAAGAGAATGAAGAAGAAGAGGATGAAGAGGAAGAAGACATCCAAACCCAAGAATTACTTGCATTAACACAAGGAATGGGGGAAGATCAACAAGAGGAAGAGAAAAAAATTTATAGAAGGTGTTGAGGAAGCACCTACTCCTACTAATCAAAAGAAGAAAAAGGCTAAGGCTCAATCAGTGACAAGAACCAAGAAGACTGCAAAACTAAGCCAACCTAAACCTACAACACCTACTACAATGGCTAGTGCACGTGTCACTATACAAAAGGAAAAAGAAAAGATCAAACCAGTAGAGCAAGAATGAGGATCATTGAAAAGGGCAAGGAGGAAATACATTGCACAAGCTGAATCAGATGAGGAAAGAATAGAATCAGATGACAATAGCCAATTCAAATTGGTGAGTCACAACCCGTCCTCAAATATAGAAAACCTATGTGAAAATATTAAGAATAGTGTAGATCTGTTAGGATTTTCTCATATTCATTTTGATAATCTTGGTAAAGTTGAAAAGAATCAACTGGAGGAGGCTATATATGTCATGATGGAAAATTTGAAGAAAGCCCCACTAGAGATTGCTAACTCTATGCCTAAAATCTTATATGTTAGAGTTGAGTAGAAATGGAATTATTGTTTGAATTTAGAAAGGAAAATAAGGGAGATATCACTTGCACAAGTTATGCTTGAACTTAGTAAGGCACAAATTTCTAGGGCTATGAAGAAATATGTAGTTAGATTTGTTCCAAAAGATAAAGCCTTCAACATATTGCAAAATAATATTGAAGATGTTGTAAAAAACTCCTCATAGATGTGGAAGGTTACATATGGATTTGCTACAATAAAAGAAGGAGAATAGGAACCAATTGAGGTAAAATATGATGAAGAAGATGATAACAATGAAGACACAGCTGAGGGAGGTACAAACATAAATATTGATGATAAGGCAACAATTGAGGTAGAGTAGCAAGAAGAATAGAGTGTACAAGATACACAATTCCTAATGTCAACCCTTAACATACAACAAGTAAAAATATTGAAACAATAATAGTGAAGGATGTTTCTAAACTAACCACTTAGAACATCAACCTCCTAATAGAGGAAGATCTGAAAAAGAGACTTGATCAATCTACAATGTAAGAAAAATTATGTGATAATCTTGTATTAGTGAGTGTAGATGGAATATAGAAAATCATGACCGACATTGCAAGGGAAGAGGTGAAAACATAAGAACCACCTACCATCACCCCTCAAATCACTCATGTACAACCTTTAGATAAAGTCCCAAAAGCTACACCAATAAAGGTTGATACAATTGGAAAGGATACAGTGGAAACCCAAGCCACCACTGAATTATAGTGTCAAATAGGTCAGATAAATCTATCTATACCTCCAGCATAAGTACAAGGTATTGTAGTAGAGAAGGACAAGCCTAAAGAGACTGAGTTGACACTAAAACTAAAGGAGCAAGCAACCATTCAAGCACTAGTAACTTTACCAGAATCTAGCACTCCTTCCAATCACACTCTTTAGAAGTTGAGCATAGATGCAACACCATTAAAAATATTAGTGCCAAGTCTAAGCCCATCAAAGGCAAAAGAGGTAATTACATATGGAGATCTAAGCCTTGATGAAGAGATTGTGTTACCAAAGTATGATTATGATACAATGACAATGGAGAAAATGGGCATACTCCAAGAAGCCCTAGCTAGAAAGAAGCATCAAGAACTACTTAGAAGGGAGAATAGGAAAAAGAAAGCATTGATGGATATGAAAGATATCTTTCTAGATGCATTCAATCTACTTACTCTAGATGAAACCAAGCCACTGATTGAACAACTAACAAATATAGTGGAAGAGGTAAATAATGAAGACCTTGATACAAATGCTAAATTATTAGAATAGTCTGAAAATAAATTTCAAAATAAAGTGAATAAGAAAATATCAAGTGACATAGCATTTACACAAGTTGCATTGGCAACAAAGGTAGAAAATGTGAAGAAGGTACTTGAGAACATTTTCTCACTGTACACAAAATTGTGCAGCCCTACACTCTTCGCACAAGAAACAAGGAATCATATTTTGAGTTTGGAAAGCCAAATTAATGCATCAAGTGCAAAATTGCCTATGACTCTAGCCCAAAGTGAGAAACACTTCAAAACTTTGTTGCAAACCCAGAGTCACTTAGCAAGGGAAAAACTAATGAGCATCCAAACCACATTGACCCCCCACATGGAAATTTTTCAGAAGGAGTTAGGCTACATAGAAACTCTTATGAAGAAACATCCCAATCTTTCTACATTAGATGACCTAGTCCACCTTGCTGCTGAGTTGGCTATCTAGATTAAGTCTTTGGATGTAGCATGTGAAAATTGGGATGTAACTCTTAAGATTGTACTAGAGGTCCATAAATCTTTCTTGGACAAACATACTATCAATGTATAGCCCATTGACATAAGTGTCAAAAAGGGGGAGAAATAAAGCAGTAAAAAAAGGAGGAGAAAAGAAAACAAAAGGGGGAGATAGTAAAATGGAGAGAAACAAAGAAAGCAAAGAAAAACATGAAGTGAATGAGTATCAGTTGCAACATATCTACTTAGCAACTTAGTACAAAATTTTGAATATAGAATTGACATATCAACTTAGGGGGAGATATAAAATTTTGAGGTATAAGTTGTCACAAAATTTTGAAATTTTGAAGTTTTGTACATAAGTCGAATAAGAGATATGTTATGCTCATAAAAATAAGGATATTAATGCATGACCAAGTGTTTTTGAAACTCATGTCAAAGGGGGAGATTGTGTTGGTTTTGAAAAGTTAATGTCTATACATTTAAGTCATTTACTTAGTTCATACCCATTACAACTTGTATAAGATAGAGCATTCCAAGTCCATAGTGAGTGCCAAACCACTCATGTGCTGAACAGACAATGTATACTGAGTGATACAAGAGTTGAGCAAGCAATGCATGCTGAGTTATTTAGATACTCAGTCATAGTATAGAAATCAGTATATGTTGAGCATTAGAGACTTCAGATGTCAAGTAAGATAGTTTTGACATAGTTGTTTGTAATGGCACAAACTACTATGTAAACCAATTTTGAGTTGACTTGAAGATTGAATTATGATATTTTGGAGATAAGGATGAATCTTAAGTTGGAATCCTTATTAATTACATGCAACCAATCAAAAAAGGGAAGGTTTAAGTGGCAAAATAGATGAATCATAGTTGTTGATTCATACCTAACCCTAAGTCACCTAAGTCTTCTTAAGGAGGAAAAACCCCAAACTTTATATTTGTGTGTGGAAGAAGCAAAGAGAGAAGCTTTGATGTGCAAACAGAGCATTCATGGGGGCTAAGGAATTATGAAGTGAAATTGCATTGCAAAATCAATTAAAGGAGAATAGAGGAAGGAAATAGTATGCAACAAAGAGACATCTAATCAAGAAGGATTGAGAAAACATTAATTTAGAGGTGATTTTTCATCAAGCAACCAAGTGATAACCACAGGATCAATACTGAGTTATTCGAATACGTGAATCAGTTAAATCTCTTAACAAAGTAGTCCTAATAGGTTGTATTGAAATCCTTTAACAAGGTACACTTGTAACAAGGTGTTAAAATTCTTTAACAAGGCTTACTTAATTGTGAGTTAAAGTCCTTTAACAAGGCACACTTCTAACAAGGTGTTAAAATCCTTTAACAAGGTAAGACCTAATAGTCTTTGTAAGCCTTTAATAGGGAAGACCTTTCATAGGGTAGATCGTGTCTCATGATCAAACATTGTAACCTTCATTGGATATACTTTATTACTACAATAATGAAGATTTGTAGATGTCATCCCCATTCCAAGTTTTACCTTCTCATTGGAGAGTTTCTGGGTAATAATATTTAATGTCATATATGTGTGAATGTTTACTTGTTTACATGATTTATATGTACATTCTTTACATCATATTTCAATTTACTTATTGAATGTATGAGATGGATGTTTTATGGGTCAAAGTTTAAACTAATAATTCAACCCCCCCCTCAAAATTTTACCTTTCCTATTGTAATTCCAACACTATATCCATGCTCATGCATAAAATTGTCAAATTTTAGATACCATTGTCGAGGTGTTTTCTTCAAGCCATATAAACTTTTCTTCAATATGCACTCTAAGTTCTCCTTACCCTTGACATCAAATCCATGTGGCTATATATATATATATACATCAAGCTACTCCAAATGCAAATCTTCAATAGCCACAATACTTAAAATAGTGTGAATAGAGGTCATTTTAACAACAAAAGAGAATATTTTATCAAAATCAATGCCTTTTCTCTCAACTTGTAAACCCTTTTATTCTGTAAAGCCCTTTTACCTATAACTAACTTGCATAAATCTCATGTCTTATTTTTTAGCAAAGAGCCCATTTCATCTTTCTAATGTCCCTTTTTGGGACATTCCTCCTTTTCCTTAAAATTTATATTACTAAATTCATAAAATCTCTTTCATGTCCATTTTCCTGTGTTAATACTTCTCTTATATACAATATCAAGGGAAAAGATGTGTCTTTTCATATATTATATAAAATAATATAAGGTTATTATTTTGTATAATATTATTAATATTAATTTATCACATACACTTCAATTTTGACATATTAAAGAGTATGTAATAACTCATAAATTATATGCTTAATATATAATATCAATTACTATTTTATTATTGTATAGTAAAATAGTTGTTATATATATTATGTTATTATTATTTCAATATGTATATGCCTAATATATTAGAATTAACCTTATTATTATTATTATTTTATATATATAATATTAGATTTAAATATATCCAAAAGATTAGTATTATTTATCTTATTTATCATAAATAATATTTATATTATAAAATAGAAGATACTAATATTATTTTAATGATAATTAATCCTTATTTCTTATTAAAACCTATTCTAAAATTGGGGACATCACAGTCCTCCCCTCTTGAATTTGCTTGTGCTCAAGCAATTGATTTGATCCTCATTAATTCATAGTTTAGATTCATTCTCTTTCCTGCACATGTGTTAAGCACTTGCAAAGTGGATATGTTAGCATATACAAGAACATATGAATGAAGACACAAAGTAGACACATTAATGCATGAAGACACAATGCAAACACAAGGTAGACACACAAATGCATGAAGACAAGAAGAAGACATGAGGCAAACACATTGATGCATGAAGGCACAATGTAGAAATGTAGTATACATGTTAGAATCTAGCTTGAAAATTGAAATAAGAAAAGGTAAGGAAATGTTTTACCACCTTGATCATAAATGTTGTGCTCCTTTCCTCTATCTCAAAATCAAAAGTTAGATTGGAAATGCATATTTTCTATAGCTAGTACTATTTTTTATAGCTAGTAATATAATAGGGTGTATAATTCCATAGTGGATGGTAGATTTACTATGGCTTTGAGTTTGGACATGCTCAGCTTGGGGCTTCCTTGGACCTTAGTCCATATTGGGATTCATTTTGCCCCAACATGATCGATTTACTCCTCCCCCTATGCACACTCCCTACCCGCTAGGAACATGTTTAATTTTGATGTGGATGATAGATTTTTATAATTTTTGCCCTTGTAGTAGGTCCCATGTTGAATGGAAGATTTATTGCGGCTTTGAGTTTGGACATGCTCAACTTGGGGCTCCCTCAGACCTTAATCCATATTGGGATTTAGTTTTCCCCAAAGTGACTGATTTACTCCTCCACCTGTGCATGCTCCCTATCCATCATAAATTTAAGCACAAATATTGAATAATATCCCTCTTGTGGGAGATTTCTTTATAATTCCAATTTTATTTGTCACAAACCTTTAATATTATACATAAGAAATAATTTTTCTTTTAACCATAAATCAAATAATACATAATAATTTTAAATCATTAAGAACGATTAAATCTATATTTTGCATGTATGTATTATATATTCAATCTCTTATGTACATATTTTGATATATATCTTTGAAAAAATATATTATTTTCTTGTCAATAACTAATTGTGATAAATAATGAGTAACTATATTCCAAATTTATTAAATGATCCTCTAATTAGTTTTCCTATCTACATATTCATTTATATATCACATTTATACTCATATAAGAGTAATAGTGAAGAGTTAAATACTTACCTTTAATGTTACCTTTAAAGTAGTAGGATGATAAATGAGGAGTTATTGTGCTTTAAAAAATGTAAATTTTAAAACATTCTTTTGGCCCCATAATTATAAATGGCTCTTATTGGCTCAATCCATCTCCTCTCTTGTAGATTTATGTAAGGTGTTCAAAAAGAAAAATCTACAATTTTTGATGGTAGAATAAGTCTACGAAAGACAAATGAGTCACCCATGTGATGTCATAGAATAGAGTAATGGCTCAGACATTTATATGAGCAGATGTAAGAACTGTGCATGAGTACCAAGTCTGAACTCAAACATAAAGTATGCACTATGCTATTGACTGGTGTTAATTTGTGGATTGTTTAGGAGAATGAGTGAGTTGATAAGGGAAACCTCATGGTGTTCTTTTGAAGGGACAAATATGAGGATGTCTCCTATTAAATGTTCGCATCTTGCTTGCAGCGTGGGTATAATTAATTTCTCCATACATTGTAGTGGCTCACTACTATCTGTGCAGGCCCCTTTCTCTATATATATACACCTACTTATGCAACCCATCCAACGTCAGTACCAGAGTAGCTCATTAATTATTTTCTTCATCTTTTGAAATATTGAATCCATTTTCATAAGGTATCACATTTATGCATTCTAGCACATACTATCAAACACTAAAAATCATCTTCATGGACCAAAAATTCTGTATGGCTACCTCTAATTTCCTTTGTTCACCATTAATCACAATATTTGATACTTCTTGTAGACATACAAAATTGATAAATGGTGCCAAATTTGAGTGTAATGAATCTATAGATCAAGTGATGGCTATTATTGAGGAAACTATTTTGCCAAATAGATAGCTTTGAATAATGTAGTTTAATAGACTAATAGTTAGCAATATGTTTAATATGTTATCTGGATGTTGAAGTAATATGAACACCAAATAAGGCTATAGGTTCCCCAATTTCCTTTTTATATGTCCATTGAATTGGGACTTGATCTATATTATAATTCTACTTCCTCCTGGTGCTGCTCTGTGTTGCTACTAATGCATATGTCATATATAGCCTTACAAATGGGTGGATAAATACCACTTTTTGCTTGTTTTCTATTGTATATATTAATCTATTGGTTGAGTCTCTGAGTTCTCTCTTCACCAATGAACCAACAATAGCATGAATTCACAGCTGTGTATATATTACTGACTGGGTTATGTACAACTGTCTAGATGCTGATGCCTAATATTCACTCAAATCACATATAGAGTATCAATCACTGTATGGTAATATGAGATTCAATAATTATAAATAGTTTGACAAGTGTTAGTTTTCCATCCAAATGTACATCACACATCTCAAAGTCTAATAGTATCTTTATGAGTTATCAAATTCATTACTCCCTCAATTCATATGCAAACATGTAATTGATAAACACTATCTTTATTTAGTGGCTTCTCTATTTCTTTGCAATGATTAAAAGAAATTTCCAATCTTCATCTTAGTTACTATCAATCATTTAACTCCCTCCTCTTAACCAATGTATAGATGGATAGATTCTAAATTTCATGAGAGGGTTCCAATGGGGCTCATAAAAATTCTCCTACTGCATCTAGAAGTTGAAGAACTGATGCAGTCGAGGACCAGATACTAAATGAAGGGGAGCAAATTCTAGTAGTTACATGAACCCATAAAATTCACAGTAGTAGAGCTTTAAAATAGTAGATGTTTGGAACTATAAGATAGCTTAATTGCAAATTTAAGTTTCAGTACCCAAAGACCAGTTCACTAAGGTGTAGTCAATCACAATCATTTCAAATGAACTATTTTCCCCTTGTTACTGCCTACTATTTTATGGTAAGGTAGATGCAATGATTTTCCATAACCCTTTATTCATAGGATGGTAGGATTATGGCTTTGATACCATTTGTAATGTCCCTTTTTGGGACATTCCTCCTTTTCCTTAAAATTTATATTATAGACTTCATGAAATCCCTTTCATGTCCATTTTCCCGTGTTAATACTTCTCTTATATACAATATCAAGGGAAAAGATGTGTCTTTTCATATATTATATAAAATAATATAAGGTTATTATTTTATATAATATTATTAATAATAATTTATTACATACACTTCAATTTCGACATATTAAAGAGTAATGTAATAACTCATAAATTATATGCTTAATATATATAATATCAATTACTATTTTATTATTGTATAGTAAAATAGTTGTTATATATATTATGTTATTATTATTTCAATATGTATATGCTTAATATTATATAAAATATATTATAATTAATCTTATTTTATATATATATATATATATATATATATATATATATATATATTGTTGGAAATGATTGAAAAGATCATGAGGAAAGTTGTTGGAATCATCATATGGAACTGGTAAAAAATGTTCTCAATCATTGTTTTGTCATTGATGTCAAACTTGCCACTCGCAGGAATGACAATTGCTTTAGTGATCCAAATACTATCAATTAGTTGATTGATAAGGAAGAGGCAATCAATAAGATGTAACTAGAACACCTAGATAAAGGTTGAAGTTATGGTGTTGTAATGAAGTACAAGGGTCAGCTAAGCCATTGATGAAAAAGTGTATTTGATGACATACTATAAGACACAGAGAATGGGCACACTAAAACATATCAAAGATGTAAGGTTTTAGCTAAGACATATGTAAAGCCTAACTAAAGTTCATTAGAGAGAAGGAGCCGAGCAAGCTAGTAAGTGCCGAGTAGATTCCTAGTTGAAGCTGAGTAAACTTCAAGTGCTAAGTAAACTTCAAGCGTCGAGTAAACTTTAGATGTCAAGTGATACAAAACTTATCAAGTGCCGAGAAAATACAAGTGCCAAGAAAATATAGGTGTCGAGCACTAGTAAACCAATAGTGCCGAGTAACACAGAGGTGTCAAACACCAGTAAACCAATAATGCCGAGTTGCTGCATTATTTTCAAAAATCAAAGATTCGCCAGATCTAAGCCAACAAGGTTGTTATCTAGAAGTCTGTGAATTAAATGGAAGATAAGAATGATGAGCTGGTGGCACAAAACACCATGTAGAATGTTTTTGAAGATACAACTGGACTCTAGACGAAGTTTCTAGATAAGAGCAAGATATAGGGCAGATACATTATATCCTACCTAATCCATTTGAAACCCTAAAATTGGAGAGAATTGAGTGAAAAAGGAAAATCAGATTTCTATTTAAGGAGTCATAAGTTCATGAAGAAAAAAGTGAGAGAGGCGGTCAAGCATGAAAGCATAAAATGTTGAAGGAGGTGCTAAGGAGAAAAGAGAGCATAGTTACTTTGTTTCAATAAGAAGACCCTAGATATGGATGCATTGGTATGATGAGTAAGAAGACTCAAGGAGGAAAAGCTTGAGAGGAAGACAAGTAGTCAGAGCTGAAGTGATTGAAGCCAAGCATAAGGATTGAACTAAAAGTGTGATCTGAAATCTGCAAAGTATGTTGTAAGTTATATCAGATCAAAAGGCCATTATCATTACTTTCTAGCAATTGTAACAGTTAGTTTAAATCCTATGGACTTAGGTTGGTTTAATAGCCATGAGATAAATCCTTTAACAGGGTGACATTCCAATTGAATGTTCTAAAATCATTTAACCAGGCCCATTCCTAACAGTTTGGTGAAATCCTCTAACAAGGTCACATTTAATAGTGTGTTGTAAGCCTTTAATAGGGCAGGCTTTTAACAGGGCATCACTTTAGAAGAGTGAGAATCAAGT